>OX941083.1:0-1240000 GCA_954870635.1 Arctium minus | reverse complement strand
CTTTAATAAGATAGTTAATACTAGAGTTGCTGAAATATAATAGATGTTGGAGTTAGATGCAATTTTTTAGAGATTTTGATTGTTTTTACTCTATTTTAGAGAAAACTTTAGCATAGCTGCTCTGAGAGATTATAATTCCTCTCATTCAAATGTGGTATGTACATATATATGTTTTCTTTATATGATACAACTATTTCATACAAGATTTATGATGTTCAATAATAAAAACTCAGAAGGTCTCAGCAAACCTTTGAGCATATTCTACAACAACAACCGAAAGATGTTTGCTTTCAAAAAGGTCTCCATAACCCTAATGGTAGCCGAAGGAAAATCCTTAAAAGCTTCTCCCAACGATTGACCCAAGATTTTTGCCGAGTATATGGATCTTTTTGATAGATCAAAGGCCCATATAAACACGGTCTGATCATGTGGAAAAGTCAACGTTGTTTGATGCGGGTAAAAGTCAATTGTATCTATTGAGAGAATAAAATACATCTTTTCTAATTAAATCGGCCTTTTGAGCAAGATGCAAGGCTACGTCTTAGGCATAAGATCGATGTATTTTTAGTCGAACTCCACCATTTTGAGGGACTTTTAAGGGGTTGTTTGGCAGCTGCTGAATGGTTTAGTGCATAATGACTAAGTGGTCTGAATGATTAAGAGGTTTTTATGATATAGTGTAAAATGAAATATGGTTGTTTGATAATTGTTCATAATGAAATCAGAGCTCTTAATGGTTAAGGGAGGGTCAGGATACAAAATCATTAAGAGGATTTTGGAACCATTAAGAGGCGGCACTTTTTTTTGCCAAACAAGATTTACCTCTTAGCAATTCAGATGTTGCCTACCTCTTAGCGATTCAGATGTTGCCTCTTAATGGAACCATTAAGAGGTAAACAAACAGCCCCTAAGTTTTTTTGGTTGATCTTGAGAGATATTTTCGGTTTTTCAAGATGTTTTTGAAACTTTTCGGGTTTTTGGTTGATTTCGAAGGACTTTTTCAGTTCTTTGGTTGATGTCCCTTGTTTTTGCTAATATCCTAGAGCACCCATCAAAGTTTAGTTTATGCAACTTTCATACCCCAAAAAGAATACCTACGAAAAAATCTCTAATTTCATATATCGTTTTAATATGCGCTAGATTTTTCTATAATATATATATGTTATGTTTTATATTAAAATTCAAAAAACGCATGTGTTTAATTTATTTTTATTGAATAATTTACTTTTTTATCAAAAATGAAATTTAGTAAAAGCGAAAATATAAATTATTTTATTATAATTTTAGTCGATAAAACTTAAATATAAATTATTAACTAAATAAAATTTTGATGTTTCATTAAATAAGTTATTTTTTAATTAAGTGATAATTATTTATTAATTATATAATATAAATACTATGTTTTTTGAAAAAGGTGTAATATAAAAGAGTAAATTGCAATTTTGGTCCTTGTGGTTTATTGTAATTCTGGTCCTTGTGGAGTAAAATGACCTATATACCCTCATGTGCAAGGCACATGAGAGGATTTAACACCTGCAAACTAACGGGCGTTAGTCACAAGGACCAAATCCGAGCACTTTTACATACCACAGGGAGTTTCTTGCAATAAAAATTTTGTAGGGATCAAATGTGAGAAAAATAATAAACCACACGAACCAAATTTGCAATTCACTCTAAATAAAAACAACAAATATGTTGCCTCTCGCATGTAGCCCAATTGACAAAAAGGTAGAACTCTAGGTTTTCCATTTGAGACCAATTGGGGTTGCAAATTATCAACTTTTACCCAAATTAATTGATATACTCGATGCTTCGTTAAAACTATAATTGTAAATTTAAGAGTTTTACCTAAATGCTTTATTAGACATGGTTAATAGCATTATGATACACAATTACTGCCAATTAGCACAGCAAAATCAAGCTCACACACGAAGAACCAACTTAAAAACATCACATACTTGTACATATAGAAGTATGATCCTCACAAAAATGAATTCTATAAATATATGTTTTATCAAACAAAATATTAACGCCCGCCGCCTCTGTTTCTCCTAGATGAGACTACGGTCCAGCCATCCGCATCAACCGTTGGTGCTGGTGCCCGTGTTGGTTCACCAAGAGTTGTATCCGTCATGTTTGAAGATGGGTCAAGATCATCGGCCATATCCATTGACTCGTCCCCTGAAGATGAGGTCGAATCTGAATCGTCTTCGCCACCATTCACAACCTAACCAGAATTAAAGAATGAGAGAAGGAACTTGAATGATCATATGACAACTGTAACGAAATGGCGTGATGCAATCATAGTATTCAATTTTCTTTTTTGTAAAACAAAAACCAAATCAAACAAAACAAACCCGGTGTATCCTATATACGCAGAACTGACACCTACCCAAAGGGTAGATCAGTTGTTTCAGTGAAGATAAATCACATAACAAAAAGGCCTTTGGCTTAGCGGTATCACGACCTTTGGCCTTCTAGGGGGTCAGGGGTTCAAACCTGGCCAAATGTGAGAAGGGTGTGTGTAATTTTTTTTGTTTCATTTTCCATATATAAATATTATATACTTAAAAAAAGATAAATCCCATAAAGCTTCAGAGATCAATTCATCATGGCATGGTGAGTGTTAATTTAAATATAATACATACCATACCAATAGGTTATCCACAGGTATTTTCAAAATGGCCAACTTTTTTAACGGTCTTATGAAATACAAATTTATTTCCTCAATCGGGGTAACCTCATACTTTCATGATGGAAACATTCAACAAGGGTGCATTTGGTAAGCAGACGGGACTAGACGGACAAGTGCGAGACAAGCAGGTGAAAGAATTAAGTAAGGTTTCAAGGTTTTAATTTGACATGGGTAGTTTAGTAATTTACTAATCTTGTCTCATCTTCCTAATTTCTGTTCCACCTATATATTCTGGCAATAAGAAAGAGGGATGATAACATGAACTGGGATAGTACCTGCAAGCGGTGAATAGCACCGTTTTGAGGAGCAGATTGCCTTAGTCTTTCGATTGAAACAAAATTACCTTCCAAACATTCTTCATGCATGATCATTAGATTCTCCGCTATCTGTTTACATAAAAAATTGAAATGTAAAGACCGGAAATAGCTAAACAAACAACTGACCAAGAATCACAGCATCTTATATGAAAATTTGTTGCGAAAGAATGTTAAGACGGAAAATCTAAAAGAGTGCAATGCTTCATATATGTATAAGATTATCTTTCAATTACTTCAAAAAGTGTGAAATCATATAAGGTCACTAAATCAAATTAAAGCCTCCGTACTATAAATCATAAAAACAACTAAACAACTAACGCTGTAGCGTCAAAACCCAATGTATAGATCAAATACATTCTGACGATCCAAACCAAAGAATGAAACTTCAGTTTATCACAGACAGAAAATCGTCTGGGGTTTTTACAAACAAAATCAAATTCAACTTATGATAAACTAAACCAACAGAATATGAACAACATCGATATAGGCTGAAATTGTTATTGAGCTACACCACCTGGATACATAAAACACCAAAAGAACCAACAAGAGGTTTACTTATTTTATGTTTCTAGACCATAACTACTCTGCTTGCAATGAGAAAATAATTTAAAAACCGGCCTACAAAGTCTGTTTTAGAGTTCCTTTTCCTTTTTAACCTAACATCTCTTGTGTGTATAGAGCCAACACTAAACATCTGTGGGTGGTTTATGCCATTCCCACTAAGATAACAGAGCACTTGTTCAAATATAAGAGGTTGGATGATCCCATGTTCCCAAGAACACTCGGCCAAAGTAACCCTCTCCAAAAGCATCAAAATGTGAAGCCCTCTGTGGTTGAAGGGTTATCGACGCTTAATTAAAAACTATGATCAATCTGCTTTTTTGGTTATGCTTTGCAGGGATGGGATTGAGTTTGTTCAACTCAATGTCCTTAGGGTGCATTTACACGGACAGCACCGAACAAGACACGAAGGGCGAGAGCGAGGTAGGGGGTGAAAGAGATGTGGAAGGTTTAGGGTTTTAATTTGACATTAGTAGTTTAGTAATTTACCAATCTTGTCTCATCTCCCTATCTCCCTGATTCTTTTTCCACCTATTTTGGTAGGATAAAAAAATGCATTTGTGTCCCACTCAAGTCCTATCATATTCTAAATCTAATGTCATGTGATGAAACATGGGACAAGTTTTTATACCGACAAATCCCGTTACCAAACACACACACCCTTATGGATAAGAATACTGTGTTGTAAGCCTAACAAGGGATTTTCACATGGCACTATCAAGTAATATGCACCCCACAGAAAGAAAGACCAAGGAGGCCACCTTGGCAATTTATTTACATGGAAGGCAAGTCTAAGGTTAGCGACTATCTATAAACCGTTTGCAGATACGAGCTTTCATGATGATAAAAGAATTGATGAAAATAAACCATGAAAACTAACATATAAATATACAAATAGAGAAGGTCCTCTCAGAACTAGGAAACAGTAAAACCCCACATGATAGCATCAGCCGAACATTTACATGACCGCAATCAATTATTTAAAAGATGCTTACCTCCTCAATGCTGCCATCATCAATCTCGGTATTAAGAGAGAGCATAAAATCATCAAGAACATTCTCCAAATCATCGACATATAAAGCCTCTGGAAACAGACCAAGAAAATAGTGTTATAACAAACTCAAAACCTTAAATAACATAAAAATAAGCACAAAATTCATTATTTGCAACTTTATAAGCTCCAATGAGACTTAAAACCCTATAACTATGAGAACAAAAGGTTTGGCGTGTAACACCAGTGCTAAGAGCATTGAATCCAGAGAATCATTGAGCAACGAAATAGACTTCCCAGGCATAAAAACACATTTAAATTGAAGAAGTAATTGCTCTGATCTATGGTTCATACTTCATAGTTCATACACATAATACAAAAAGAATCAGTTATCCAAATACATAAATGCATGTCTTTCACTTATTTAACAGTGTACTATCTTCACCAAAACAATTCTTGTAAACTGTCTCAAAATTTAAGTTTCCAACAATATACATAACATTTTGGAATGAAATATAAACAATCTTACACCAAAATAACTTTTAGCCAAATTTCAAATTAATATTTGTCAAATTGGTTGATCATCATTGTTGTTTCCAAACTTGAGGAATCTCCTACCCTAGCCACAAAAACACACCAAATAGGTGGGGCCATTAACACCAAGAATCGCTTGAGCTCCAACCACACCACAAATGCCCTTCTCTTTGCAGTACTATTGGAGCTTCCCAGCTGGTAATTTGCAGATTTTGCAGTGTGGTTGGAGGAGATGCTCTCATGCTTGTCTTTTTTTCGTAATCATGACTAACAAAAAAAACATGGAACCCCATTGAATTTGCATGATTGCATCACCCAAAGCTCAATTATGGAAGCAGAAACCAACTAATCCCCAGAAAATTGCCATTTGTGTCAAGAGTTTAGAACAATAACAATTATATACATCCATATAGAACTAATTTCCATGTAGACTGTAGCATCTAAAATACCAGTAGGTCGGATTAGCCAGTTATAAATATCAACACCAAGTTGTTGAACTTTCTGTAGAGTGTCACGTCCACCCCATTCATTCTGAACAGCCATCTGAAGTGCACTCCATCGACCAAGAAGCAAATCAATACCTTCTCTAAGCTGATTAACAGCCTCAGCTGTGAGCTGAGCAGGCACCACCATCACAAATTCCCCAACTAAACCCTGGTTCAGATTTTCATTGTCAAACAAATCACATAGTTCAGATTTTCATAACTCGATAACGATTAACTAAACCTATCTACAAAAACATAAATTGAGAAATAGTTGCATTAAATAACAAAGATCTGCTTGAATGAATAACAAATATCGAACTAAATTGATCAATTAGGACTAGAAGTAAAAATGTTCGCCGATAAATCTAAAGTCGTGAACATATAGATTTCGTTTCATAAAGAGTACGAACGTTATATTTAGAACCCTAGAAACCAAATTGAAACAAGGAACACAGGGAGAACGAAAACATACCCTGCAAAACTGTGATGAGGAAGAGTTTTCGCGGCTGGAAAACTGGGGTTTTGCTGTATAGCGATAGCGAGGTTAGATTTGTAGTAAAAGAAAACAAATTGTCTTGTAAATGGGCCGGGCCGCTTCAATACGCTCGCTAAATAGAGCTATAGGCCCAGTTATTAAGCCCAATACCCTACTAGTAAAGGTGTTTTTGATACACCGAATACGACATAACAGAACAAAAATTAGAGGTGAGCATCAGAAGCGGGTACCCGTCTTTGGAATCGGAACCGCTTCGGCACTGTCGGTTCTAGAACCGATGTGATTGGTTTCGGTTCCGGTTTCTAAAATATGGAACCGATCGGGATCGGTTCCGGTTCCGGTTCTAATTTTTTTGAAACCGTTACCCGTTGGGTACCCGTCGGGACTTGTTCTGAGACCGGGTACCCGGTCCTACTGGGTACCCGGAACTGGAACCAGCGGGTACCCGCTATTTTTTTAATAAAATATATTTTGTTTATTTATAAAAATATAATAAACAACCTTTTAGTGAAGCATCGTTTGTAGTATTTATCAGCATCAACTAATTTTAATGACGTGAAGTATTTCGGAAGCACCGTTTGTAGTATTTATTTGTTTTATAAGCACCGTTTGTAATATTTATTTGTTTTGTAAACATCGTTTGTAGATTTTATTAGTTTTTAGTTTTTATCTTATTAGTTTTCACGTTTGTGGTACTTATTTATTTACGTTTGGACTTTCTAGTATAATTAATATTTACCTTTTTATAATATTAATGATAAAATAAATTTAAAAATTAGACGGTGGGTACCCGGTACCGGAACCGGGGGTTCCGGTTCCCAAATATAAAGAACCAGTGTAACCGGTTCCGATTCCGATTCCTTCATTCCAGGAACCGCCTGTTCCGGTTCCGAAAATTTTAGTCGGGTACCCGCCTTTGCTCACCCCTAATTCCACGTTTGGAATAGACAGGAACAGAGTGGAACATGCATGTTCTACCTTCACCTCACGTTCTATTTTGTCATGTTTTGTCCTATTGTGTCTGGATACCAAACGCACCCTATAGATGGTCAAATTGACTCGGACGGGCTGGGATCAACTGAGAACGATGGTCGGTAAAGACCGTTATGGCATGACAGTTCAGGACTGGTTTCAAATTCTATGGAATTTCAAGGTCTGACACAATCAATAGTCAATTGATCACCATGATATCTTCTTTTGTTTCATGCAGGATTTTAGGTCCTCACTAGTAGATATTTGATACTTATTTGTAAAACATACCTTTACAATGTACAAATGTTGTTGAGCAAAGATTGAGAGGTTATATATTGATCTTTTACTCTACGTGCAATGATATCTATGTGTAAAAACAAAATAGATGCTAATAATATTCAGGTTCGTCCCTTGGCATGTTAAATATGTGATTCAGAACAGGGCCCAAATTTCACATTTTTGGGTCTGAGTTATAAGGTTAGTCAATAATCCTCAAATCATAATCAATCGGATACCGTTTCAATCTTCTTCCCTCTAATCGTCTTCTTCCCATATCTATTCCCGATTCAATCGGTTGTCGATTGAAATTCCCAAGAGCTCAAAATCAGAGATGCCTAATGACTTGGTTTTAGATACTCAATGGTTATTTTCATTAACTTGCAAGACTTTTCAATTTAATATGAACTTTTCTATTTAACTTCTATTTGTTATTTGTTTTGTGTTCCAATTGACTTCTATTTTTGATACAAGTGTAACAGGGCCTCCAAAAAGATTGGGACGACCCTGATAATATTGTAGGGTGTGTTTCATTTGCAAACCAAACAATTCGTACAAACTTTGCAAACCAATCTTAGCCGTTTATCAAGTTTAATAAATATATGATTTTATTATGTTTCTTAATCTAAAGTCATAATCATAATAGATTAACTTTATCATCTTTCATATATATCACAATCATTATTAATGAATCTTAATAATTATCCATAAATATATCTATTGTTTCATAAAAACGTATCTTACTATTGTATCTGTTATTTATTTTAATTATGTATTCCAACTATCTAGTCGATACTTAAAATCTCATAATCATGGAAATTACATCTTTTTTTTTCTAAATTCAATTGATACTAAAAATAAATTATCAATAATGATAATGTTGACATTTTCCATCAATTTTTGTTATTCCTCTCGTAAATAATTATAATCATGGATCATTTACCAAACGTTTATCGAGTAAACGTTTACCGGCAAGAGGTACCATTATCACTTACCTTATCGGGTAACATTACCGGTTATAGGGGGCGGACCGTGCACCCGCTCAACTTATTTTCGTAAGTAGATTTTTTTTGGCGTATGAAAGATACATCCGCTAAACTTTGAAGGGTGCTTCATGATATTAGAAAATACAAAAAACATTAACCAAAAATCGCCCTAATCAACCAAACCCCCCCCAAAAAAAAAGTCTATCAAAATCAACCAAAAATCCGAAAAAAGTTCCTCAAACTCAACCAAAAACCGAAAAAAGTCTCTTTAAATCAGCAAAAAACATTAAAAAATCATCAAAAACGATGAAATTCGGCTAAAAACACATCAGACGACTTTGTCGGTCTTTGATCCACCTTAAAGGTGCAATTACTAAGCAAAAATTACGGGTCAGACATTGATTGGCTGTCAAAACGGATCGTTGATAATCGTCTATTTCCTGACAAAAGTTAATCGGATAAAAGTCTTATACCTCATTTACCAGGTAAGGGGTTGTTTGGCAGTTGCTGAATGGTGCAGAATGATTAAGTGGTCATGATGATTAAGAGGCACTTATGATATAGTTCAAAGTGAAATATGGTTGTTTTGTAATTGTCTATGATGAAATTAGGGCGTCTAATAGTTAATGGAGGTTCAGGATACAAAACCAAAACCTGACCGACCCACCCACCCGAACAACCCGAGAAAACTATACCCCCCACCCGACAACCCGAACCCGATCTTTTTTGTGGGTATTACGGATCGGGTGGGTATCCCTTTCCATAATTCCGTCACCCGATCCGTCAGAAATATCCGAAATTTCAAATTTGTTTATGTAAACCATTAAACCAAATACCTAAATACCAAATATGAAATCAAATCCCTCTACTCGACTCAACTTTTCTCTCTGTTTTTTTTTTGGAATGGTGTTCTAGGCTATGTCTAGACTAATCCCTTGACAAATTATGACTGTAACCCTGATTAAACCTCAGTGACCACAATTGTTGTGTACGTCTGGATTCGAACCCTGGGCAGATGTGATATTCCACCACATCCCCCAGGGCCTTAACCAGTACACCACAACCCTTGTGGTTAACTTCTCTCTCTGTTGTCTCTCTGAATCTCTCAACCATTCACCATCGCACACGACTGATGGCAGGTCTCCCTCTCTCTTGACTCTAGCCACCGGCAGCCATCGCTGGCGCCCTCCCACTCCCACAGTTTTTCATAATCGCTTCTTCTTGACTTCTGTAAGTTCTACTTCTTTCTCCCTCTATTGAGTTCTTCATAGTCTAATGGGCTTTAAACTTTTGATGGAAATCAAACTCCAAAAATCAGATAGGTTTTGAACTTTTGATTTGATTGCTTCTTAAATCAACTAATCAAGGGTTTAGAAGCTTTTTGAGTTCTTCAATCTTCATAGTCTCGTCTTTTTCTGAGTTTTCTGTAATTGTAAGTTGATTTAGGGCTTCAAAAAAATCAAATCTTTTTTTCTCTTAACTTGTTTAGACTGTTAATTATTGTTTGTTGATTGTTGTTAGTCACTCAAAAAATCTTTCTTCTCTCGACTTGAGATATCAAACAGATTTTTTCCAGTTTCAAATCCATATGGATCAATTCTGTTTCTCAACAAATAAAGTTTACAAAAATCCATATGGATCAATTTTGTTCATAGCCACCCGAATACCCGACCCAAACAACCCGACCCCCCGAACCCGATATATCCGAAGTTCGGGGTTCTACACACAACCCGATATCCAATCGGGTTTGGGGTTTAGGGCCCCGACCCGACGCGACCGATACACAGGCTTAATTCGAGGGTTTTAGGACCATTAAGAGGCATATTTTTTTTTTGCCAAACAAGATTCATCTCTTAGCGATTCAGATGTTACATCTTAATGGAACTCATCAAGGGGCAAACAAACAACCCCTAAGATTTTCAGTAAGTGGTAGGGGTGCTCAAAAAACCGACTAACACGATCAACCCAAACTCGAAAAAAACTCTAAAAAAATCAACCTGAGGTAATCCGACATATAATTGATACGAAGTTTGGGCAACCCGAATCTATTGGGTTGATATCGGTTATGCCCAAAGTAACCCAACCAACCCGATAATCCGATAAAAGTTTTAGCGACTTCTCTAGAATTATTTGTATTTTTATTTAATATGTTTAAGTTACCAAAAATAATCCGACAACAACGATTAACGAACAATGAAACGTTATTGGAAAGTTACATATAATACCTAAATATTTGATGAACTCATATATTATCTTGAATGATTGATCGTATTTCGAAGGAAAAGTTCCTTATTTTTATGTTTTAAATGTTGTTTTTACTTTGTTGAAACACAACCCGACCGAACCGACTAACACAAACGGGTTGGGTTGGGTTGGGTTGGGTTGCTTTTTTGTTTGGGTTTGGTTGAAAATTTTTAAACCACCATCATTGGATTGAGTTATTAAAATACTTTCAACCCTATCAACCCAACCTGTGAGTACCCCTGCTAAGCGGGTACATGGTAAATAAAATGATTATAACATTCAAGAATGTGATTTACAAATACTTTTGTTTAAATATAATTAACAAAAATAACAGGGGTACTATTGCAATTTCACATGCCTTTGCTGTAAACTTACCATCATTTTTACATATCCAAAGGCAAAAAAAGACAACATAACGCCATTATATCTGTTTTTTTTTCATTTCTATTTTCTAGAAAATCGTCGTCCCCCTTTTTCTTGGTGTCCATTCTCGATCTGATTGCAAAATCCACCAGATTAATAAAACCTTCCGATCTCTCCACAAAATTTCAGTTTTTTTTGTGATTCACCACTTGTTGTTCTTCTTCGATCTATAGGAAGATCGAGTTATCCTTTCCACTAATCGATTGAGGTTTTCTGTTTGAATTATGTTCTTCTTGATCTGTGAGTTTATTTGACAGTGGTTTTGTTTGATTGATTTTGGAAATCCGTAGTACACAGAGCGGAGAATGGATCAATTCGATGCGTTTTTTCGAAGAGCAGATTTGGATCATGATGGAAGAATCAGTGGAGCTGAAGCTGTTGCTTTCTTCCAGGGTTCTAATTTACCTAAACCAGTGCTCGCTCAGGTTCTTAAAATTTCATCTCTCTGCACTATAGATTGGATTTGTGGATATGTTTGGATTTTCACTGTTTGCAGACATTGAGTCATTGACTCATCCATTTAGTATTTCATACTCCATCTGCTCTATAGTCTAGGAGCAGTTTGACAGATTGTTAAATATTAAGGGGAATTTGTTTCGTATATTGAGTTATAGATCATTAGAAGTCATTTTGTGTCTCCACTCTCGACTGAATTATGGTTAATTAGCATTATCTACAAAAGGTATGTGAATGAATTGAGTTGCCTCTAAACTCTAAAGCAAGAGCAGAACGAGAGTCCATTAATGTGAGCAATTGGAAACGAGAAGTCATAGTTTGTAATACTTGTAATTAGAGGTTAGGTGTTTGTCGGAAGGGTCGAAGGGATAAGAATTTAGGGATTAATAGGTTAGTGGTAGGCCGAAAGTGCACCTGAATTATTTTCCTTTACTATTGAACAAAGTAGATGCCCATTGTAACATTTCTGTCTAAAAATGAGTGTGGATTGCACGAGTCAGTGTGTCCTAGTTTTTTTTTTTTTTTTTGGGAAGGGTGTCCTAGGCTTTGCAGTGTGTCATAGTTGCTGCAAGCAAATTTGGAAAAGCCCTTATTTCACAATGGTAGCAAATGCTTATTGGGTAGAATTGCTTCTTACCCTTATTTTTATGTGAAGTATCTAGTTTCCCTAGGCCTAGGATGACGTATGGGTAAGGGGAATTGTAACGGATGCTTGTTGGGTTTATAGTTGCTTCATACTCTTACGTAAAGGATCTAGTTCTCTATGCCTAGGATGTTGTTTGGGTAAGGCCGTAAGGGGATGTGCTGATTCTGGAGCAAAAGCACAGGAATCATTAAGTTGATGGATTTTTCGTGTCTTTTGTCTAAGCTGGAATATGTGGTGAAAGATCAAAGTTATCTGATTTACAAAGGGAAGAATGAAAGTCATTTGTGCTATACTGCTATCTCCTGCATCATGTAGCATATCTACGGTTGGGCTATCGAACACGGATCCAAAGTGAATTGTCTCTTTTACGCCTTTAGTTTTGGAAAACTGCTTATCTTCATATTATATTTTGACGAGCATGCAGTACATGTATTTACGGTTTATGAAGAGAGGAAAGTAATTTCATGTAACTAACTTCTAGCACCAAGCACATAGGGTTGAGTTGGACAGAATCAATGTTATATGCTACGTATTTTAGTGTCAAATGACTGGGAGTTGCAGCTTTTATATTTGCTTTATTTGTTTCTGCCTTATCAGAATGCGGTAATAGTATATTTTGATAAAGATGAACAGTTTGACCCTGCATCTGCGCTGAGTTCTTACGGAAATATTTTACTTAATTGCAGATATGGCAGCATGCTGACCATAACCGCACTGGCTTCCTTGGCCGTCAAGAATTCTATAATGCCCTTAAGCTTGTAACTGTGGCACAGAGTAAAAGAGAATTAACACCCGATATAGTAAAGGCGGCATTATATGGACCTGCTTCAGCTAAAATCCCTGCTCCACAGATAAATCTTGCAGCTCTTTCTGCCGCTCAACCAAATTCAATGGCTCCACGTCCTCCTACACAGCAGCCTGGAGTTTCGATGCCTCCTCAAAATTTCGGCATAAGAGGACAAGGGCCTCCAAATTCAATGGCTTCTCCTTCAGTGGCTCCACCTTCTTCTGCGCAGTATTTTGCATCTCAAGGAAATCAATCAATGAGGCCACCTCCTAGTGGTTCTCTTCCACCACACGGCGTTGGGGGTCCAAGTTTCCCATCAGGAGGTGGTCTTGCGGGTCCAGGTCTTTCAAGCTCAAATGTCTCAGGTGATTGGCTGGGCAGCAGAGGTCCTGGGACTCCTGCAGCAACATTGCAGGTCCCTAATAGCACAATCAGCTCTACTGCACCAAGGCCACAAGATCCACATTCAGCCTCGTCTTTCATGACTCCTAGAGCACCAGTCGGAGGAAATGGAATTGTTTCCGATCCTATGTTTGGAGGTGACGTGTTTTCTGCTTCTCAATCTTTATCCAGACCACCATCATCCCCAATGCCTACACATACTGCAAGCAGTATACCTGCTTCTTCTGCCATTGTTCCTCCAACTTCTGAGCCCCAGATTCCAGCCAAGATTGACCCACTTGGTGCTTTGAATGCTTTTACAAGGCAGCCCACAGGGGCTCAGGTACAGCCAGCAGCACCCTCAGTTCCAAGACCAAATCAACAGGGCCCGACTCAAAATACTACTTCATTTGGATCATCTGGACTTTCTGTTGAGGCGAAAACTCCAGCTCCCAATCCATCTCAACCTCAGTGGCCAAAAATGACCCGGGCTGGTGTTAACAAGTATATGAAAGTGTTCATGGAAGTTGACTCAGATAGAGATGGGAAGATCACTGGTGAACAGGCGCGCAGTTTATTTTTAAGTTGGAGACTACCAAGAGGTAATAAAATCTTAGCCTAAATCCTTATTGTTTACTGAGCACATTCTGGAAACAAGTGTTATTTTTTTGTTATTTGTTGACTTCTCTCTTCTATTATCTTCATCTCTTAAATTTCTGCCCCAGCAGCTGTGAGAGGGAAAAGTGGTTTTAACCACAAGGGTCGTGGCGTACTGGTTAAGGCCCTAGGGATGTGGTGGAATATCTCATCTGCCCAGGATTCGAATCCAGGCGTAAACAACAACTGTGGCCACTGAGGTTTAATCAGGGTTGATGTCTTACAATCATAATTTGCCAAGGGATTAGTCTAGGCATAGTCTAGGACACCCTTCCCAAAAAAAACATATTATCTGGAAACTAAAGCTCATTCCTTAGATAGGGCAAGTAACTAGACCAATAATTATTTGCCATTGTAATGGGAATCCCCAAGGATTGTCAGAATCACAACTTAGCCCCTTCATGTAGTCTGCTTTCTTTGATTATGTCACAGACCTGATATAAAGCCCCCTTTATCCTGAAAGAAGTGTCTTCTTTTGACTTTTGAAGTCTAACAGACTACTCTCTTCTTCAGAATTGATACGATATATTTTGACCTTTAAGAAAAACTTTGTTAACTACATTATAATACACAAGTACTTCTGACAAAAATAAGTTTGTTTTGAAAATGTATGGTAGTCCGTATTGATTATAAATTTGTCAAGTACTAGATTTTGCTGTTGAAGTCAAGAGAGGTCACTCATTTTGGGACAGAGGTAGTACAAGCTACAGCCATGTTGAAATGTTGACAGTAGCTTAAGTAGAAGTTGATTCCTTATGGTGAACTGAAATTTCCATAGTAACTTAAATGGAAATAGATTTCTTGGGGAACTTACGTGATTGTTTGGTGTATTTTTTTTGTCTCCAGGAGTAAGAGTGTAAGACTAAGATAGCTCATGTTAACCACTTATTACCCTATAGTGGAGGAAGGTGTTATTGTCTTGGGTATCCTTTCTTAATTGCAATTGGTAAAAGGAGTTACACCGTTATCTCCAAGAGCGATCAACTCTTTGAGCTATCGTAGTTGACTTTGCTCCAAGCAAACCATCATTCTCATGAAAATGCTAAATAACATATGAGCTTTGAACGGATTGTGGCATCTTTTGTCCATAGTAGCTCGTTCTAGCAAATTGTAGTCTTTCTTTTCATCTTTTCTCAAAGAACAATTTTTTGTTTAAAAGGACAATCCATATATGAAGTTGGAAAAGTCACTCACTCTTTTTTTTATAATTTTGTTCCAGTCATTTACGTTTCACATGTTTATTTGGACTGAAGTCATTGAGCTAATGGTTACAAAAGAGAAATTCAATTAACAACAAGCTATATGAGCTTTTCTTTTGATTCATTTTTATGTTACATGCTAGTGCTAGAATTTGCATGGTAGTTAATGCTATCACAAAGGCGTTGCCACCTCTATGATTGTGGTTGTTGGGCAAATACATTGTCCTCTCATCACTTCTAGAAGCCACCACTTAACTGCAGGAGCACCAATTGTTTAGATGCCTAGAAAGGCTAATAGTTTACTTTGGGCCTTTAAAGTCTGATTCAGCTCTTTTTGTAAGATGTTTGCTTTGTGCTGTAACTTCTATCCAATAATAAATTGTCTTTAACACTACAACCCAAATAATGTTCTTTTTATCCTTTCACAGAAATTTTGAAACAGGTTTGGGACTTGTCTGATCAAGATAACGACAGCATGCTTTCCTTGAGGGAGTTCTGCATTGCTCTCTATCTGATGGAGAGGTACAGAGAGGGACATAATCTTCCACCGACACTTCCTAGTAACGTCTTGCTGGATGAAACTTTGTTGTCTCTCACTGGTCCACCCAATCCTTCTTATAGATCTGCTGGTTGGGTTGCTACTCCTGGTATTGCTTTACACTCCATGTAGACATCATAATACGACATTTTTCTGGTGGTCTAAAAGGGAGCTGAGTAGGTGGTTAAATGATTACTAGCTCGTGATCACCCAAGCAGGGATTAAGGAGAAACATTAATGGTTCTGTTAATATATAAACTGTAATTATTTGTAAACTATGTGAACTTATGAAATTAGAAAGTTTATACTCTATTATTTCAATACGTCCAAGGGGGGAGGAGAGGACGTGGGAGGAGCAGTTTATGGAGGTGCAGGACTAAGGTAGAGACTCTGTGTTTGGGGGTTACTGTGGCTGGGGAAGGGGTAGAGAACAGACAACTAGGTATCAGAGTTCTAGGCCTGGTAACGAGGACCTCTTTCTTTTTCTTTTTTGGTGGGTGGGGGGGGGGGGGGGGGGTAAACCTGGAATAGCTTTTGTGCGAGTTTATCCAAGTTGGGGTCTTTCGGTTTTTCCATGTTCGGTCGATTAGCTGTACCGTATTACTTCCAATGCTTTTACCATGTTGTTTACTGTGTGTATTTGCTCTTATTATCTCTTCCAAACTTCATTTCTTGTTTTGTTCTTTCTGGGGTAGCTTAAGATTCCAAATTTTTTGCAAAACATTTTTCTTAAAAGAGGTGTTTTTTCCACCCGGGGTCTTCACTGAAACAACCTTTCTACCCTTTGGGGCAGAGGAAAGGTCTGCGTACATTTGGCCCTCCGAGACCGTACAACGTGTGGATTTATTGGGCTCGTTTGGTTTGGTTTGGCTTGTTATTTCAAATACAATTACCAAAATGACTAGTTTCATTGTTCCATTAATACAATTACTCAAGAAGGAATCTGAAAGATTCCTTCAAAGTTGTGAAAATTTGATGAGCCAAGTTGATCAATGCCTGCTTAAATCTTTTTAAAAAGCTTAATTCAATCAGTAGTTGCTAATTGAAGCACCAAGGGGCGTTTAACTTAGCCTGCGGATTAAGCAGCCCTAACTGATTGAAGCGGTGGGGGACGCTTAACACCTGGGCCACCTTAAGCTGGGTTTATTTAGAACACTGGATTTAGCCATATCTTTTTCTGAATGTTATTGAACGTATCATCTTCAGGTTCTGCCCCCCAGCAAGTGATGCCTGGTGCTCAACCAATGCAGCATGCTGGTTTGAGGCCTCCCATGCAGGGAGCTTATCCTAAGGCTGATGGACAAATGCCATATAATCAGAAGGGACCTGTGCACTCCATGGCTAGTTCTCATACCCATCCGCTCAGCAATGGTGATCAAAATACTTCTCATTCAAATTCTCGAGAGACAACCGAACCAGAGAAGGCGGTAAGTTTTTCTTCTTTCTTGATACATTTTGAACTTACTTTTTTTATTTGCTTACAGTTTTAAATTTTGAAGTTTTGAATTATTATTTAATATATTCTTTTGGGGGGGTGTTGGTGGGGGTCAAGGAAGGCGATTGACTACTGCAGGCATTTTTCTGCCTCTTTTTTCCCTCAATTCTATTACCGGGCTTTGACAAATTGTTACCCATGTTTACAGGCAACTCTTATTTTGATGTTATTAGCAGTTGTTTGTAACAAGTAGTTTTAACTTTTATCTGGTACAAGAATTTAAATTTAGAGAAGTTCTGCCGCTTCGAGTATGGGGTTGATGCATTTTTAAGGGTCTTTGTGCTGTGATTATCATTCGGATTTTAGCTGAATCATTCCCATAGAGCTTTTATCCTTGTCACATCTTTATATGCCTCGGATGTTCACTGTGGCTCGTTTCCATTGATGTTAAAAGGTTGAAGATAAAAAGGTGATTCTGGATTCTAGAGAAAAGATGGCGTTCTACAGGAACAAAATGCAAGATCTCGTGAGTAGCCATCCTTCTCAACTTTTTGTGTCTGTGCTTCCATATATATAATAGACGCTGTAAACTCCCTTGAAAATTCATTGCATGCATAACACTGATCTTGCTATACATACACTATCTCCTCTCTCTCTCTCTCTCTATTATACACACATATTTGTATTAACGTAGATTGGTTATAGTTTCCAAAAGATATCTCGTAATGAATAGTATCCATAGATGTGATCTCCCCAATCACATGTAGGGACTACTTGGACCCCCATAAGGGGCTTTTTTGTTGCACAGAATTCCAATTATGAGGTGTCAGATGCTAGTTCCTCACACACAGAGAGAGGAATATCAGGCACTATTTACTGTTTCTTTGTGTGTGCATGGCTGCATGCACATTACAAACACACACACACATATATATATGGAGGCTAATTCATATACAAACCAGAAAAAGGCTATAAACTATGCAACCATATCTACACCACACGATTAACAATCAACGGTTAGGATAGAGGCGGTTACATTTTTAAAAAATTAAAAATGAAAATACTCCTTAAAAGGGGGGATGATATACGGTTAGGATCAAATTTCATTGGTTTACAAGGTTTACAACCTTTATAAGGTTTACAAAAGAATACCCCTCTATATATATAATGTAATTTGAGATGCCTCGCACGATTAAAGTGCTTCCGGGGAAGACTGTCAACATACTGCTTGAAGGGCCTACCCAGTGGACAGTCATAGAGCTACTTAAAATACCAAAATTCTTGTACATAGATTGATTACAAGACTCGGGAAAGTGCATGATTCCTCACAATGAGAAACAGGAATGTATGAACATGTGGTGGTGATTCCCAAGGGAATGTGAGATGTGTTAGCTTCCTCATTTACATTCATAAATACGACATCACATATGTTCTCACCTCCTCTTTTTTTACCAGGTGCTATACAAAAGCAGATGTGATAACCGCCTTAATGAGATTACTGAACGTGCTTTAGCTGATAAACGTGAGGTATTTTTGAGATTAGAAACCGTGTCTTGTTTCTAATTTTCAGCTTCCGTTTTTCTTGTTCCTAGAAAGTCGCACCATTTTATTTCAGGCAGAGTTGCTTGCCAAGAAATATGAAGAGAGGTACAAACAAGTGGCGGAAGTGGCCTCTAAATTAACTATTGAGGAGGCATCATTCCGTGATATTCAGGTAGAATCTCCCTTCATGTTTTCTGACACAAGAAAATATTTCCAGACCTGTGAATTTACTGAAAGATCTTTACATTGTTGATACAACTACCTTCACACTTGATAATAGAATACTTTTGGCTTTTTATACTTCAAATTTCTGGTGCTGATATGACCATTTTAGCATTTGTTAACACGAAACAAATGGGACCCAGACTCACAGTCACATTACAGTTCTCACACCATATAGGACGTAATGAAGTTGAAAATGTTTGAAATGTTAAACTGGCCAACATATGGCATTCTGTTTTCACTTTATACTGTACTTTTGAACTTGCAGCTTAGTTTAGTTTCACTTTTTTCTGATCGATGTAAAAGTACTTTATTAATTGAATTGAAATTCTTGTTGACATTCTTAGGAGAGAAAGATGGAGTTGAATCAGGCACTTGTAAAAATGGAACAGGGTGGCAGCGCTGATGGTATCCTTCAAGTAAGTTCAACTACTTTCATATGTTAACCCTCTTGCCCTTCTGAAAGGAGTTAATGATAAACATGTTCTTGGCCGATACAGGTTCGTGCTGATCGTATACAATCAGATCTTGAGGAACTACTGAAGGCTTTAGCGGAACGTTGCAAGAAGCATGGCATCAATGTCAAATCAACTGCAGTTATTGAGCTTCCACAAGGTATCATCTTTCATCCCATGCCATCGTATGCACTTCTTCGGTTCTTCCCGATAACAATTAAATCAAACCAAGTAACCAACAAACCCAATCTATCCCACTTGAAAGCAGGGTCAGGCGGGATGTATGCATATACGTCCTCTACCCCAAAGGGTAGAGCAGCTGTTTTCACCAGCAATTGTTCCTGAAAAATTTGTCTTATCAGGATACCCCTCTAGCAGTAATCTCACAGTAGCATATTATTATTATTATGATACTTGTTGGGATGTAGGCTTCGGCCTTGTTGGGATGTGGGCTTCGGCCCATTGATCAGAATAAGGGGGAGGCGCAGATGGGAGCCAGCCCTAGGCCCTCTACCCTAGTTTCCTTAATTAGGAGATTACCCTAATTATGTTTTTACTATATATTAATCTCATTGTACTTGTAAACATTGTAGCACCTAATATAAAGAAAACCCTAGTTGCCCCCGTGGATTAGCACGATCACCCTGATCGTGTGAACCACGTAAATTCTTGTGTTCTTCTCTTGCTTTCGGTTTGTGTGATTGTGTGTGTAACGTTTAACCCTAACAATACTCCCTCCATCCGAAAATAAGTGTCCACATTTCTAATGAAAATTTTCCCAAAATAAAATTTACTAAATTTCCAATTCCACCCTTAATTTACGACGCATGAATAAGAGTGGATGAGATGGAGACACAATTGTCATTTAAAAGTATAGTAATTATTAAGGGTAAAATTGGCATTCAGTTACTTACAAAGTGTAATAATTATACATTTCTAAAACTCTGCATTATAATTGTGAACATTTTATTTGGGACAGAGGGAATACTAATATAATTTTGCCTTGTTGTTTGGCCGCTTTTGTTTGTGAAGGCTGGCAACCCGGAGTTCCAGAGATATCTGCAGTGTGGGATGAGGAGTGGGATAAATTCGAAGATGAAGGTTTGGCATTCTTTCTGTTGGAGTTACTGTATATTTTATCGCCTAATTCTCTTCGCCATAATTGCATTTTTCATTAAAAAAAATTGTGATGACAGGATTCTCATTTGATGTTGCTGTGCCTGCAAATGCCAAATCTACAACTCCTCAGGCAGAAAATTTGTCTCCTGTTGATAACTTTTCGGATTCATATTCAACTGCTGATGGGAGGTCAGAGAAACCTTTCGAGACTGAATCAGCATATGCACACAGCGAAGATGGATCAGCCAAAAGTCCAGCAAGCAGTCCCACAAGAAACAAAATATTTGAAAGTCCAACCAAGGAGGATTCTTATAGCCATTTCGGGAAGAGCTTTGATGCAGACACAGAAACTCAAAGGTAGCAACTGGATTCAGTCTATGTTCTGATATTTCATTGTCTAAATTACGGACAGGTTCAAATGAGAACCGTAAATATTTTGAGAACCTAGGAACGAACTATTTTATGAATTGTTCATGAAGAATAACCCTAAAACTCTCACGAATACTGTGTTATTATTCATGATGGATAACCCTAGAATATTATTAAACTTATTCATCATGAATAATTCATGAGTAGTTGGTTACCGGGTTCTCAAAATATTTACGATCCTCATTTGAACCTGACCCGTCTAAATTATTTATTGCTTCATGGATTGTACCTTGTGCAATACACATGTATCCACTACCTTGTTTGCTGAAAAGAACTACACTTGCAAAGCTTATAATTCTTGCTCTCAATTTCCATTTCCTTTTGTATGAAAAACTGAGTGACATCTTTGATTAGGAGCTTTGATGACCAAGGATGGGGTACTTTTGACAACAATGATGATGTAGATTCAGTTTGGGGAAATAATGACACCACTAAGGTGAGTTCATTTTTTTTCTTTTATATTTTCTCATTGCATTTAATGAACGGATGGTTCATGGAAACAACTGCTCTACTATTTGAAGTAGATGACAGGTCTGCGTACATCCCCCGACCCCGGACCCCACCTCCAAGTGGGATATACTGGGCTAGGTTTTTTTAATATTTGGGGTTGTTTGTTTTTTTAAAAAAACCTCTTAACGACTCTTAAGTCTGAATCGTTCAGACCTTTTTACACACCACCTCTTATTAATCATAACTAAAATAAGACTTCAGACTTTAAACCTCTTAAAAAACAAACGACACCTAAATGGATGAATAGATTAATGTGTACATGGTTCGCACACATGCCCATAGGCTCGACTAATGTAGAGTCTGACTCTGGTGGATGCTAGTTTTTTCTAGGATTGCAAGCGGTTCAATCTGGTTCGTTTTGGGACTTATCACCGCTATTAGGTTTGGTTTTGTGATGTAAAGGCAAAGTTGGGGGTTCAGCTGCCCCCCATGAATTTTAAAAAAAGTTTCATCATAAGTTTTATTTTTTATATATATAAATGCCTTGTTTTCGACCCATAAAAAAGAGTTTAACCTCCATAGATTATCAATTTTATTTTTTACATTATACGGTATAAATTTTATATATATAAATACGTGGTTTTCTCATTTATTATATCTTATGTTAATTAAATTCCGCCCACATCACCAAAATTCCTGAATCCGCCACTGCCCCCAAAGACCCTACCTTTGCGTTGGATTTATTGGTCCATTTGGTTGTCCGATCTTTCGGTTCGGCCTTTGGAGTTACAACCCTAATTTCCCTCACTGCTTTATTTTTCATAGGATACCGAGAAGCACGGAGAGAATTATTTCTTCGACTCCGGTAGCTTCACCGCAAGTCCGAGGAGAACGGATTCCCCTCAGGCCAACACTTTCTTTCAAAAGAAGAGTCCGTTCGGGTTTGATGATTCAGTCCCTGGCTCACCGGCTTCTAGAGCCGGCACCTCACCACGATACAGCATGGGAGGAGCGGAGAATTCTTTCTTCGATAGTTTCTCGAGGTACGACTCTTTCAGCGCCAATGAGCGTGGCTCTACTTCTCCCCGGCGAGAACCCTTCTCGAGATTCGATTCTATGACCAGCACCACACAGGACAACAACTTCTCGAGGTTCGACTCAATGAGCAGCACAACACAAGACCGTAATTTCGCTAGGTTTGATTCCATGAGTAGCAGTACTACGGGGTTTGACCATGGTCAAGCGTACTCGTTTGACGACTCGGATCCGTTCGGGTCGAGTGGACCGTTTAAGGTGTCGTCGGAGAGTCAAAGTGGGAAAAATGAATCTGATAAATGGGCATTCTAGTTTTTGTATTGATGGGTATTTTTTTTTATTTGTACCGGTTTGATAGTTTGTGTTTGTATCGTTTGCTTCATCTTTAAATACATTTCATGGAAAATTTACAATGTTCCTCTTGATATAATTTTGACTAGAATGACGTATTTGTTGATTCTCGTTATTATAAAATATTTGGTTTTTGATTTTAGATGCTTTTTATGCATTTTATGTTCATGGGTATTTTAGACGTTTATTATTTTTCATCAAACTAGTTATAAAGCCT
Source organism: Arctium minus (assembly GCA_954870635.1). NCBI lineage: Eukaryota > Viridiplantae > Streptophyta > Magnoliopsida > Asterales > Asteraceae > Arctium > Arctium minus. The sequence goes on along the minus strand of OX941083.1, from coordinate 1,217,101 downwards.
CCAAAGGAAAGGTCTATGATGAAAATGATACAGTTTTAGAAAAATGTGTAATTAGTATTCTCGTTTAACTACTAAAGGATACTTTTATCCTAAATAATAGAGAGAATTTTTATCTAATAATAGAGAATGGGAAAGTGGACACTTATTTTGGGAAGTACTAAATAAAATAATAATGTGTATGTGTAAGTAATATATACAATCTAGGGATGTTCGGTTGGTTTTTCATTAAATTATGTATGAATAAAGTTGTATGTGTATTAATTTGTATATATAGACCAGGAAAGTTTTTGTTTGGAAGAGTTTTTCATAGATGGAAAGTCTATTCCTTTTGAAAAAAAACTTGGCTTTCTATAACACCTCCCCCCTAAGAATAAGTCACTTTCTATATTATTACCTATGGCTTACTACAACTACTGATTTCCAATATTTACATTTAACAATAAGTAGTTTGTTGTTACATTTTAGAATGCTTTTAACCACAGTTATTTTAAATTTGCATAAAAATGTAAAAAAGAATATTCAACAATGTATGCACCTTTTTACAAAAAAGGTATGACGTCATTCTCTAAAATGCTTCTATTGTCCTCGTCTCAAGAACATAATGGAAATAAGTGGTGCCTGGAGTCGAACCACACTCATTCTGCAAAATATCCACCTCCTTACATTGACCATAAATTTTTTACCAAAATAAAACGATATGCCAAAACGTATGCAATGACAAAGAAAGCTATCCCATTTGTCCTGGATTTGATTACAAACGTCCACAAAAATTATGACCACTAAGTTCATCTGGGCTAATGTTTTACAGTCGCAACTTATCGGGATTAGTCTGGACATAGCGTTAAACACCTTTCCAAAAAAACCAAAGAAAGTTGGTGTACCGCTTCTAAACCGATGACGTAAACAATCAAAATCCTTTGGTTCATAGAGACTATTACACACCTTTTAAGATTCTTGGTTTGGTATTCAACAAAATCTGGAGATTTTGTTCTTTGGCCATGAATGTGTGGTTGGATTTAACCTGATTTTCGACAGTTAAATCCCGTTGTTGCGCTTCATTTCCTTCTGTAATGCGTCGTGAGCTTCAAGCATCGATGAACGTGTGTTTGCAATTTCCACAAGTGTTTCCAAGGCTGCACACGAAAACAAAACAACAATTTACGGTTATGGAAGCATTGGATAAATGAAGAACAAGAAGTCAAAATAGCTTTCGGAAATTTCACCTCTCTCAAATGAAAGTTGAGAAGCCCGAAGCTTAGGAGAAACCAAAGTTCCAAACACTGATAGTACTTTCGCTCGTTCTTTTTGAAGCTACATACACAAATAACGTAACATACATGAAGAAAATATATTGAAGAAATAACAGTGTTTTGTCTAAAGAAAATATCAACAATCTCCTTTCAACTTCCAATGCTCAATGAAAATAGTAACCAATGATTCACTTCCCAAATCATCGTACTTGACTTTTTGTTATCGAAAAAAAAAGAAGCATGGACTTTTCAAGGATGAGCGATTATGGACAAAAGGGCGACTATTTTTGCATTTACACTACCATAATTCATGAAAAAATAGTTTAAATTTCCACGTGTTTTTGTATATTCACAAGTTTTGTTTACAAAAGTAGATAAATCATGATGGTTTGAGCAAATTAATCGATTGCAACACTTTCTTTTTGGTAACCTATGGTTTTGGCACATAAGATTCTCTAATTATTTTGGATAGGCGAGAGTGAGGTAGCAAGGTGAAAGAACTTTAAAAGGTGTTTATTTGACATGGGTAGTGTAACAATTTACCAATCTTGTCCCATCTCCCTGATTTTTGTTCATAGACTATTAACCAAATGTCTTACCTTTCAACATTAGCAAAGTACGAAAATATTGTGGGACCAGAACAAAATCATCAACTCATAATAATAACAATGTGCAAAAGCCCTTGTGGCCACTAGGGTTGTGGCGCACTGGTTAACACCCAGGGGGACGTAGTGGAAATCTCAACTTCCCCGGGTTCAGACAGGCACTGCCAAAGCCCTGGTGGCCATGGAGGCTCACCTGTGATGACTCCAGACCGTTCGTGGTCGCTTGGGAAATTAGTTGGTGCGTGTAAGCTGGCCCAGATACCCGTGGTTACCAAAAAAAAAACAATGTGCAAGCAAGTATATTTACCAAAAAGAAATGTGCAACTATCATAGGAGATCTCAAAAAGAAAAGTGTCGATTTGCATGCAATGCCTAGAGCATGTCTATCGTCATTAAGTGAAATTGAAACAGAACTCAGGATCATATTATTCGCTTACAGTGCTCTCTGTTTTACACGGTGGTGCATTAGTTTTAGATCCGTTGCTTTCTGGTGGTGATGCGTTAGTTTCAGATCCGTTGCTGCTTTCCGGTAAACTCTCTTGATTTTCTTGGCAAAAGCAAAAAAACCATGAAAGAAACTACAATAAGTAGTCTGAGCATATGAACAAGAACAATGCTCAGGAATCATAACAGGCCTACAAACTACACCTTTCTTTAAGTTGCAATCCTTAAAAAGTACTCCTTTCATTATGGATAAAAAGATGCATGTAGTCTCTTTCAAATCAAAAAGGTTAAGTTTGGACTTCAAAATTGTTGTGGATTCAGATAAGTTTAAAAAGAATCAATGTCATCAATTTTTGTACAAGTAGTAAAGATAAAAGGAGTTACAAACGGGTAAAAAATCAAATTAACTTTGTATCTAGGAAGGAAAAAATTTGGGTTTGGTTTGTAGAATTAAAAAAGAAATCACTTTTTTTGGAATGAAGAAAGAAATTTTTTTGCTTGTAAATTAAAGAAATGCATTAAGAGAGTGATTCAAAATGTAGCCTGTTGACCTCCAAAATCAAACTATACCAGTTTTCAGAAAACAAGGGGAACATCACACTAGTGGAGTTAGATTGGAAAAACCATTAGATTTGATATGAAAAGTATGAGGATACGTTGTTCCATTATAATACACAGCTTCCACAAAGCAATATAACATCATTAAACTGTTTTAGTGTATCATATAGACAAATGAAAAATGCTTACCAGAATCCTGTGGTGAAGCACGAAGCCCAGGCTTTGGACTGCTAGAATTTTCTTTTAAATGCTCATCTTCTTCATTGTTTTCCTTCTCCAAAGAGGAGTCTTTATCATCAGAAGATGCCCATTTGCATAAACTGAACAGTGGTGACTTTGTCATAGAGCCAGCTAAAGCAGAGAGCAAATTAGTACTCCTAGACTAGTAAACATGTCATGATTGGGAGCTGAAGCACTCAATTCGCCCCACACAACACACAATTTCGAACAAAAAAAACTAGAACTAATAACAAGGATCTATGGATTTGAACGCAATAATATGTTATTTCCTGTGTCTCATAAAAAGTTGCCACAATTTCCATTTTGGGATGTGTATTTAATTGCAGTGTTGCCTTATTGGCATAAACTTCAAGCTAAAATTAATTGCTTTAGGTTCCCATTACAAATTAGTGATGAGACATAGTTTGGTTGACAAAAATTCAAGCTAAAATTACATGGTTTAATTACCATTACAAATTATTGACAAGATTTAGTTTGGTTCGAAACTTTTTCCCTCTAGTGTAGACCGCTTTAGACATTTGACTAAAATAATCAAATATTTCCACAAAATTATGTCAAACATTGTAATAGTTTGGGACACAGGAACTACAATCTACTTCATGTTTACATATCATGTAAACTCTTTAAGCATCTTATTTTGAAGTGAAGAATTTTACATTTTTCCTTTTACCATAACCGAACAGAGGTGTGTAATAAAAACATCTAAGATTATGTTCATGTTTGACAACAAGATGACTTTGACCTTGAAAACTGTACAACCTGCCCTATCAACTCTTAAATGGCAAAGAAGTGCTTAAAATTTATTATTAAGCAAAATAGAAGAAGCTATCACTGTTCTTTTACTTATATATCTCAACAAAAAGTTCATCAATTACCTAATAAGCTACTCAGAATCATATCACTTACATTCTATCCTCCGATTGTCATCCAAATTAACAAGCGAAAGTCAAGACTCAAGGATTTTAATTAATCAATAACTTCAAAAGAAGTTAATTGCTTGTGAACCAAATAATAGGCCATCAACTATTGGGCACAGCAGAGAAGATGTGATTGACATGTTGTGAGAATCTAAATATTTATATGATAGATACTTGTGTTAAGGTATGCAAGCGAAAACCATGAAAATTGAATTATCACCTTTTTCTATCTTGCCTTATTATTATTGTCAAGTGTTCCTTACCCTTTCTGTTTGGCCTTTGTCATGGATTGTGAATTCCACCACCCCAGCACCAGTGGATGCCTTATTCAACCCACCTGACAAACATTCTCAAGGAAAGGCTTCATGGTTTTGTAGATTTCTCTAGGACTTATAAGTTTCTTCCAAGTCTCTTGGATAGTTTTGTGTCTAGTAGCATTCTCTTTAGTTCTCTACCTCTTATAGAAATGTCCTACATTCCATAGTAGGACCTAGAATGTTCCTTATATCCTTTTAAGGAGGTGGACACTGCTAGAGAAAATTCCCACATTTGTAACCATACAACAACCAATCCAACAAAGGATTAAAGAAACTCTCTAGCCATACTAGCGTCTTTCTTACACATCTTGCATGCTTCACTCTTCTTCCTGTAATAAACAACTCAATCTAATAGAGCATCGTCAAGAGGAGGTAAGGTGCTATGGCTGCAAGGTTAGTCAAGGAAATTTAGGTAAAAACACCATCCACGTGACAACTGACAAGGCCCAGTCAACATCGTAGATTGCAGAAACGACGACAAGAACTAGAGAATAAAAATAAGAGGGGGGGGGGGGGGAGCAATGAAGTACCATTATCATAATCTAGTTCCACTGTCGTAGCAGCAGAATGCTGTTTAAGGCTAAGCAGGGCACTGTTTACACGTGAAGCACCCATTGAATGGCGAGCACTAGCTAATTCCAGCCATCCCTGTAAGTTCAAAAATCAGAAGCACTTGATTCTGTCAAGAACAAACTCCACTTTGTCCAAATAAAGAGAAGTCATAAAAGAGAGGCAAGTCTACGTAAATCAAGTGGACATATATAACCACAATATTCATTTAAGACAAAATCCATCTCGATAGTACTGAAGCTTAGGGTACCAATACGATGGGAAGAGTAACATCATTTGTGAAGAAGCCTCCTTTTCTAAATCGAATGGCAATCAGCCATGGAATAAGTATCATTATGAGGGAAATTAAAATAAGAAATATGAACGCTTGCATAAATGGACAGATAATCCCACATCTCAACTAGTACAAGTAAAAGCAACAGCACATCTTACAATTCTATGAATTAGTACTAAAATCTACGAGAATCAACAAGTTGCGAAAGAAATAACTTCTTTTTTGAGCAAGCATGAATCCCCCTTCAAATTGAATACAGTCACACCTCTTGAGCATTAGAGGCTGTATAATAAAACTTAGTAATATATAAGTTAAACGCCACAGGTTACTCTTTACGCTTTAACCACACATACTACCTTAGTATTTTGGTGCGTCAGGAGCACTAAGCGCACAAAAGGACATGGATGGAGAATGAACACAAGAACGTTGCAAATACCAAAGGAAAGTGGTCTTTGGTGGATGCATTATTGACAGTCCAGCAAGAGCCATGCTGATGTGGCTTAGCATCATCCAAATCATTCGGCTTGTCACATAAAGCTAGTTTTTTTAAGTATTTAATATTTATACACGGAAAATGCACATGAAAACTCCTCACCTGAACTCCTCACCTTTGGTGAGGTTTGAACCCACGACCTCCCGGGAGGCTGGGCTCTCCTGGTAACTGCAAAGCCAATGACCCTTTTGGTACACATAAAGCTAGTTTTCAACAATGTATTGTCCTTTTGCCAACAAAACCTCATAATATTTACCTCACAAGAGAGGTATCAATGTAAATAGAACACCTTCAGGGGTGTTTGGGATTGCTTATTTGAGGTGTTTTTTAGCTTATTGCGATTTGGCACCGGAGATAAACACTTTTGAGTGTTTGGATGAGGAAAAATTAAAATGGCTTATAGCGGTGCCAAACCGCTGAAAAGCACTTTTTGATAAGTCATTTGGTTTTTACTTATCAACTTATTTGAAAAGTGCTTATGATTTTTTTGGTTATTTTATATGTATAAGCAATCCCAAACACCTTTAAATAACAACTTATTAGCTTATTACGTTTTGGTACCACAATAAGCTAATCCAAACACTTTTTTAAAAACTCCGGTTTGATACCGCATAAGTTGATAAGCACTTTTACAAATAAGCATAAGTTGTTTTAAATAAGCAATCCCAAACACCCCCTTCATGCATTTTTGCCGAGTCACAAGAACCAAGAGGAAAGCTTACCAGTTACCAAGAAATGTGCATTTTGGAACCTAAGCATGGAGACAAACTCAACAAAAAAGACAACTCAGGACAACTGCAGCATTACTTGGAGGGATAAAACTTAAAAGTGTGTGACATATGTAATGATGGATCGATTCAGACAGCAGGGATTAGTCTGGAATGAGAAGAACAACGTGAACAAAACTATATTGAAAAGCACTAGAGTATTAAGTACGGCAGAATCCTCAAGTATACAATACATCAAATATGCTTGAGTAGCTCTACAGATAAATCCAATAAAGCCATCATTTAACCTAATTCTATCTGCTAGCCAAACCTATAAAACGATAATTCCATAATTGTGGCCAACGGAATGAATTTCTAGTAATTTCAGATATCTAATAGAATCATCAAAAGGTAATTGAAATTTTCAAGAATTCAATTCAAACGATTTCGGAACCTAGGTGATAAAACGAGTACGAATAACAAATTCAACTTCCACTAACAAAACTGAATAGATCATATGATAAACTGAAACAAATTAAAACAATAGGCTATAGTATAAACTTCTCAAAACATCATGAAGATCGAATCTTAAATTCGTTCCAGAAACAGTGATTCAGTACCTGGCGAAGAGTGGAAGATAATGTTTCAATTAAGATGAGATAATTATCGACTGAATCAAGAAAAATCAACGTGTTTTCATCACGTCCTTCTACTTCCGTTATTGAAAGTCGAGAAATTTGAGTATCTGCAGCTTCAGTTTCTTCTCCCATGGCGGCAAATCACATTCCTGATTCAACTGCGCCTCTTTTGCTCTCCCTGATCGGCAGTTTAACCCATCTGCCAAATTACGTCCCCTATCTATTAAGCTATGACAACTTAAACCCCTCTATTATCTATATCTAGAGTAAATTACGTTTTTAGTTCACGAGGTTTGTTACTACTTTCTTTCTCATGGTTTAGAGATTACGGTTTTCATCCCTATATAATCTATATATATACTATCTATATCTATACTCTATTATAAAGTACGGATAAAAAATTCTTAAATACAAACTATTAGGGACAAAGTACCATCATTTTATGCAATATCTTAAAAATCTCTTAATTTACAAGTATTAAAGCACAAGATACATATTACTACTAGAGGCTTCTAACACCCACCAATTTGGTATATGTAGTACTTTCCATACCTTCCATTTATGCAGAACTTTCCATGTATCACTATTAATTAATATATTATATTACTATAAATTTGTTTTAATTATATTATTAAATATGTAATTGGTTATTTTTTCTAGATGTCATTAAAATATATAAGATAATCATTGAATCATAACAAAATACTTAATTTTTTATATAAAAAACATTATATTATTAAGTATAAATTAAACAAATTTATAAGAAAAACATTATCACTTTCTCAAAACCATCCAAAATCGTACTGTAAATCAACAAAAAAACAAAAAGTAAAATGAAACATTAAAATCGTGACGTATCTCGCTACATTGCGCGAGTACGATTCTACTTCTTTACAATTTTTGTCATTATAGTTTACGATTTATTGTTGTTTCAGTACATATGGTTTACAATTATTTACTATTTTAGTCTCATATACTTAAAGGTTAGTTTAGGGACAAAAATAGCAATATCATAAGAACGGAAATCATGATTTTTAACCACAAGGACAAAAATCAAAATTATTAACAAACTATAAGAACGAAAATCATAATTTACTCCAAAATTTATATTAGTTTCAATCATTGTAATGAATTTGTTTACCTAATTGTTATAACAAACTTTCAATTTTTTTTTTATCAGTTTAACGTATTAAATTGGTTTTCAGCTTCTGTGAATATAATAAAGTAAATTAAAAGTTCTGAGTTTCTAACAAAATTAATAAAACTATAATTTGATTTGATAATACATGTAATCAAATTCACATCATCAAGCTTACAAGATTAAGGGTGTGTTTGGTACGCAGACTGAGGGGGACAGGGCGGGACAAAAAAAATAGTCCCATGTTTGGTATGCCATGGGACAACATGGGACAAAAATCAAATTTCATGGGACAAAACTTAAGTTTTTTAATTACACCTATTTATGGGACTAAATGTAAAATTACAATATTACCCTCTTTCAAACATATGATTTTAAACCTAAACTAAACGTGGGACAAACAGTTAGTCCCATCCCGTCTACGTACCAAACGCTACCTAATGAATTATTGGTCAAAATAGTAAGGTTAGTTGCATTAATTGTCAAAATAGGTACAAAAATTATTAAATTAAATAAGAATTACAAAAATTATTAAATTAAATAAGAATTAAAATAAATTGTATTGCATTTTATTCAATAAAAACTAATTAAAGTTAAACAACCTGCTTTGTTTGTTTAATCAGTGATTACTAGCGATTCCGGCTTCATGCAAGCAAGTTGCAGCTTGCACCCACCCGGAAGTGAGGATGCGTTTTGGAGTTAGCTCACCCTCGCGGGATAGCTAACCTTTGTCCCGACCATTATAGCACGTGACGTAAGGTGCATGATGACTTGACGTCATTCTCACCTTCTTCCAGTTTATCACTAGTTGTCTGTTCTTGTTTATTTGTTTAATTTGTAGAACTTTTAAACCATGTTTGGCAACCATAAGATTTTTTGGACTTGTTACAAAAACTCCACTTAAATATACAAAAATTAGCTCATTAGTTACCAACTAACTTTTCAGTCAATTTGTCAAACATAACTAAAGGGCTGTTTGACAGTTGTTGAATGGTTTAGTGTAGAATAATTAAGTGATCTGAATGATTAAGAGGTTTAGTGTATTCATTTGATCCACCTTCGTTTAAATTAAAGAATTTAGTTTTACATGTCTAACCCTTAAAGATTAGATATAACCCAAATCAACCCTTTTACTTATGAAATTGCCCAATCTGGTGTAAATATAATTGCTTATGCAAATATGCAAAAGAAATACATATACTTGCAAAGTTTGTAACCCGAATTAAATCGAACTTACAACGAATCCAAAAATAAACGCAAGAAATCTTGACATTAATTACGGAATTTCGTTTCGACCCGAAGACTTACGGATCCCAAACGATTAACTTACGAAACTAATTGAAAACGAATCCGATCACGAACCATCGATTTCAACCAAACTTATCCGCTTTTGTTTACAAGTGCACGACCGCCATCGATTTCATCACGCACGAAGCCGCATCCATTTCTCGAGCCACCTGATTCTTCGACACGTGAACCCACTTCATCGCTGGGTCGGACACATCGCACATCGTCAAAAACTCCAACACCTGCCCGAAAATCTTGAACATTTCGACCCCAAAAATCAAGTTTTTGTCTGCAATGAATACCGCGTTCCAGTCCATCGGTGCGTCGGGATGTTTCGAAACTTCATTCCACGTCAAGTACACGAGATCGAGCTCCCAAAACTTCCGAACCGCTTTGTTTCTCCGCCCGATTTCGCCGTCTCCCTCACACCACGAGACCGACACCATAAACAACCGACGGTCGTCACACGATACAAGCTTCGGGGAGTACTCGTGGACCCGTGGTGGAGCAGGAGTCATCTGGACTGGAACCCAGAAACCGTGTCCGATGTCGTATGCAGCTAGTTTATCGGTTTCGGAGTAAACGAAAAACGTCCCGTTGCAAACGACTGCCGAACAAACGACCCCGAAATCGACAGGCAGTCGTTGAGTTTCCGACCATTTGTTCGAGGAGGAATCGTAAATCTCGCACGAATCTAGTGGTTCCTCCCAAGAACCGAGCCCACCAACGGCTATAATCAAGAACCGTCGACGGTCTTTTACGCTCGCGTGCTTGACTTTTTCATCGATGGAGTTTCTCGATAGCCGTCTAACGGAAAGCCGATGGGGGTCCTCGTAAACATCCGATACTCCGCCAACGCGTGTACGTGACCGGAGAAAATGATTGTGTTGACTTTTGACGATCAAGCGATCGGAGTTGACTTCACAGACTCCCAGAACCGGCTTCGATCGTGCGTGTTTCATCGACGCAACCTTGTGCCAAGATTTTGTCGACGGGCTAAACACCAAGACTCCCCTATGCGTCTTGCACGAACTGCCGTCCATTCTACTGGTGCTCGAACGACCTCCGACGATATAAATATCGTCACGAACGGTCGCAACCGAAAACAAAAACCGACCCGTAAGAACTTCCGCTTCGATTTTATGCCACTTTTTGAAAGAAACATCGAAACCGTATATCTCACGAGAGCAATAACCGTCTCTCACGGTCCCGAAAACGAACAACCACGGGCTCGGGAAACACCCGTCTCGTCTCATTTGCATAAACCGCGGTGTGATCGTTAACGCTCGCCATTTCTTGCATACGAGCCGAGAATTCATCAAACTCGCTAACGGGAGTCTCATCAAACACATCTCGAGAACATCATCCGGAAGAAACACATCCATCGTGTTCTTTCCGTGAGGCTCTTTTTCGACTTCAAGATTCTTCTTCCGGTTATTTCTCTTCCAAAACCGGTCCACTCCATACGAGAAGCAATCGACGCTCGTGTCGTGGGTCCCGCACACGGGTTTGAACCCTTTCGCGACTTCACCAAACTCGTCGCTCGTCGCGGCTCCAACCTTGCACCCACCGCCGCCACGGCTGTATAAACTCAGACACCTTAACGAAACCCCACCCGAGCTATCGTCATCGGCCATTACGGTTCCATGGTTGTTTTTTTTGAACTTTTGGCTAGCGCTTCGAGCTAAACGGTTCGACACATTGGAAGGCTCAAGTTCTTTCGGTCTTTCAGATATCATTGTGCATTCTAATATCGTCGCATAGTAATATACAAACGTGATCGTTCCAAAGCCTGATCATATGAACATTAGAGATACATTAGCCACAAATTAACATTACGACTAAATTAGAAGATTATCGCAAAATAGAATCACGAAAATGTTACAAGATCGTTAGTTTACCGGTCAAAATGGATACGAAAAAGAAAGAAGTCAATTATTTGACTTTTGAAAGTCAAAACAACTAGATTTGGACTTCTGTCCAACCAAACTAGGTAAAACAAAAATCAGACAGGTAGGACAAGTTTGGTAAATTACTAAACTAAAACTTTCGATAATTCTTTCACCTGCCTACCTCACTTTCGCACGTTCGGTTCGGTGTAGTCCCACATACCAAACACATCCTTAGATGAACGTTAGGATGAGATGCACCGGATCAATTCCCGCATCAAGAGCGATTCATGGGGTGGGTATGAGATTAAAAGTGATGAAGGGTCCAAATCCCTTTCTTACCTTAGTCGTTCATCAAGTATAATAAATATCTTATTTTATTATGTTTCCTAATCTAAAGTCATGATCATAATGAATGAACTTATCATCTTCCATATATATCACAATCATTATTAACGAGTCATAATAATTGTCCATAAATATATGTATTGTTTCCTAATATAGTGGTTTACAAAGTTTGTACGAATTGTTTGGTTTGCAAATGAAACACCCCCCCTCTCTCTATATATATATAAGCATAAGCATTTACGAACCCTATAAATAGTACAAACTTACAAACCAGTTTTCATGTATTGTTTCACATATGAAAAAGAACACGTGAATTTTAGTGTTTATAAGTGTTGTTTCATCTTAAACAGTTTTCATGTGTTGTTTTCATATATGAAAACTATACATGTGAAAATTCAATGTTCAATGTTTATACAGAGTTGTTTCAATGTGAAGCGTTGTCTTGAACGATTCACATTGAAACAACACTGTTGAACGAATTATTTTGTTTTGTAAAAGAAATTGACTGCGTGTGTGCATATATATAGAGAGAGAGTCGGGTTCAAACGGGAACTAACAAAATCATTAGTGATTTTACCTTAACACACGAAAAAAAGACTTTGGCCGCGGCTTCAGGTCCGCGTGGCTTTTTTGGGCGTTAATATAAAATCACTAATGATTTTGTTAGTTCTCGTGTTTTTTAAATAGTTACTGTCCTCGTTTGATCCTCCCCCTCTCTCTCTCTCTCTCTCTCTCTATATATATATATATATGAAGTTCAATGCATAAAAGAACAAACAACAATCGAAATCAAGAAATCATGTACCCAGAAGGTCAAATTTGAATAAAACCAGAAAAAGACACAGATACAGTAAATGAATTGCAATAATAATACCCTCCTTAGTCCCAGAAAGATCCAGATTTCAAGTCAAACAACTTGTTTTTTTCCTTCAAAATTTAACAATAATAATCATTTTTTCCTAGAAAATTTTAAATGACGACGATTAAGTATTTGAACATTATTAGAATAGAGACAATTTCCAAATAAACAAGTCAAAAATGGAACCGAATTTCGATTTCAAAACTAATAGGTTTGACTAAGTAAAGTCAACGAACCCAAGACACCTATGAACACAACAGCAGGTGAAATCCAACAAATCAAAAACTTAAAACAAATTTCTTCCATAGTTGACTTTTGGGTGTCAAATAAACGATTATGTAACTTCAAAAATCGACATAAATAACGATCTTTATGTAAGAAATTAACAACTACAAACATCTAATCAAAGATTACTTCAAGAAACACAGTTTCCCAAGATCAATAACCAAAAGGAAATCTATAAAATAAGAATTTGAAAACCATTACGTTTGACCATCTAAAAGTCAAACTACAACAATCTACAATGTGAGCAGATGAAATCCCACAAATATTATCAACAAACCCAGAAACACAAACAGTTAAATGCACTAAAAACACACACAAAAACAACTAGTTTTTTTATGAACAAATGAAACCCATCAAAAAAAGTTCAAGAACACAAACCTCATCAAGTTCTTGCAGAGTATGAACACAAAGAATCTATCTTTTCAATTCAAGATTCTTGATTTGCACCCAAAGATCGATCCAAAAGATTAGATCCACCAAAAGGGTAGCTAAAAAAGTAGCAATTTCTTGGGGATTCAAATCTTTAAACAAAAGTGGAAGATGAAATGTGAAATATTTGAGATAGCAATTGATCATCAAGAAGAAGATTGATGTTAGGTTAAAAGATGTAATCAAGAATTGGGGGATTTTTAGTAAAGTTTGAAAGGCAAAGTAAAAGCAGAAATTAATTTTTTTTTAGAGAGAGAGAGGGGTATGAAAGTGATAGATCTGGTCTCTCTTTTTTTGAGCTTAATGATCATATCAAGAGGGTGGGTGTATTTATTTAATTTTTGTTTTATTTAATTAAATTGTTTTATTTGAAAAAAAGTGGAAAAAGGGTGTTTCTGTTTTTGGATTTATTTACCCAAATTTGAATTATTCCTACTTTTCCTTCATGAAAGATGTGCTTGTTAGTCCCCAAAAATAAATGAAATAAATTGGGGGTTTTTTAATTGTAACTTGTGATTAAGTTTGAAAAAATAATATTAAATGAAGGTTTTAAATAATTGATTCACATCAAATTTCAACAAAATCGTTATAAAAGGGGAAAATGATAGGTATTTTTTTTGAAGGGTGTCCTAGGCTATGCCTAGACTAAATCCCTTGACAACTTATGACCGTAATACATCAGCTCTGATTAAACCTCAGTGGTCACAATTGTTATATACGTCTGGATTCGAACCCTGAGCAGATGAGATATTTCACCACATTCCCCAGGACCTTAATCAGTACGTCACAACCCTTATGGTTGATAGGTATTCTTATGCAAAGCATATTTCAGAGTTAACAATTAGTTTAAGACGTTACATACATTCTTCTTCAATATTAGTAGCCCATGTTCTTGAGTTTATAAGAAGTTCACAATTAATAATTTCGGAGACACTTAACTCCAATAAATTTTCTATTTCAAAGATTTCAAAATTGATTATTTTATTAAAATATTCTATAATTTATCATTTCATTATACTTTTTAAAATAAACTATATATACAATTATAATAATTCAATCTAATTGGTGGAATAAATAAATAAAATCAGTTGTTTCTCATCACATTAAGTTTTAAAGAGTTCTATGAAGCTTTCTCTTGGTTAATTTCTCTATTTTAAATTTATTGGATCTAGTAGAGAATAAAATCTCCATTTTCTTAATTTTATAAAATCTCCTATATATGCTATTAAATTGTTTCATTAAAAAGTATATTATAATTGCAATACAAAAGTATTTATAACTATATTTAATACATTAATATCAACAAAAAAAATAGTAATAATTCTTAGGGGGTGTTTGGTTGGAGGTATTAAGGGGTCAGGAATGAGAATGATAATGAAAAATGTTGTTTGGTTTGACATAATATAATGAGTCCATTACCTCAAGCCCATTAATTTTCATTCCTGACTAAATTGGAGGGAATGAAAATCTTATTCCCACTTAGTCACTTTTTCCTATACGCCCTTCATCTCTCGATGTTGAATGAAACATATTTTTTTATTTTCATGTTGGACGACACATATTTATATTAAAAATATTATATAAAATAATTTTTTATTGATTATATTGGTTTAACCAAACAGCATCAATGCAATGCTCATTCCTATCCCTATTTTTATTTTCATTCACATTCTTTAAAATGAACCAAACGCCCCTTAGTCATCTCTATTTGTTCTTCGGCATTCTCGTTTCATCTGCACGAATCAGTCGTGAGATCTTGATGATAATGATCACATTTTGAAAAAAAGGAAGAAAATTAAGCATTACTTGTAATGTCATTTAAAATGTTTAATGAACTTAAATTATTAATTATGTATCGCAATCATTTATTTATTAAAATAATTTAATTTTATAATAATTAATAATGATTTAAAAACACATAAAGTTTAATTATATGCTATATTGATTTTTATGCAATGTTCCAAAATAGACAAAATCATGTTTTAGCAAAAGCCAAGTCATAAAGCAAAAATAATTATACGATTAAAAACTCTATAACTTTATAGAGTAAATTATATTTTTTTTTGTCCTTGTTGTTTTTTAGTATTTATTTAACTTAATTATAATTATGAGTAGTTGCTATTTTGTTTCACTTTTAGGGGTTGTTTTGGTTAGCTCTTAATGTAACCATTAAGAGCCTACCTCTTAATCGGTAAGAGGTAAAGGTTGTTTGGCAAAAAAAAATTGTTCTCTTAATAGTTACAATTGCCTCTTAACCATTTTGTGTTTAGGGTTCCCCTCAACCATTCAGATGCTTGATATTTCCATTGCTATCCTTGTTTAAAAAAAAAAAAAAAAGGAATTGTCTTCTCCTTCTCCCTTCTCCCACAAACCATATCTCCCTTCTCCCTTCTCTCGCTGGCGCCGCTTCCCTGCTCTCGCCGGCGTCGTCTTCTCCTTCTCCCTTCTCCCACTCGCTTCTCCCTTCTCGGCTGCAGGTACCATCGAGAGAACTACTATTCTTCTTTTTTTCTTCTTTTCTTCTTTAGTTGCAGGTACCATCGAGAGAACTATCATTCTTATAACAACCCAACCAGAAATAAACAAGCGGATCGATTCTTAGAATAAAATTCTCAATGATCAATAATAATCCATGCCATAACGGTCCCAAACTTACAATATAAATTAAGGTTTGCTGTAAACAACCTATACACAACTGAGATCAAAGAATAATAACTAAATGAAGGTCTTCTATCCGCCCCCGCTAGATTTTCTCCTTGCCTTTAGCTGCATTGCCTATCTCATCACGGCCTGAAAAGATTTTTAGTTTTGAAAGAGCGAGGGTTAGACCATAGGTCTAGTGAGATCCCTCTAACAGATAATCAACAAAATATTTTCCAGAATTTAAAACCACAATTGATAACTTCACATAAATAAAACACGTTACGGACCACACGACCGTCAAAAAACGATGTGTCTAACTCGCGCTGCCTTAATGTTGGGACACGCCCCCAACGACATAAACGGGCCACACTCCCCGACTTAGGTCACGTAACCCACAAATAATATATGCATACATTTAACAACAACAATTTATAACATACTTGAACGATTTAATAAAATCATGCCATCATAACTAAAGCAAAGCTTGAAATAAACATCACATGCTTTCATCATCAAAAGGTTTAGTTTAGAAAAACTCACCTGTCGTCCACCGATAAAAGCTTTCGCCTAAATGAATAATCCGATTCGAACTTATAAAACGAGACATCGCCCGGTGAATTAACGATACTTTCTAGTTATCCAACAATTAGTCTTGACACCCCCTTCCCAACGTCCTCTATCCTTTGACCGAACTTACCTCACTAAATCTGACTTGGGACGAAATGTTTATCTCCTTAAACAGATATAAATTAATTAAGTAATTAAATACTTAAATATCTAAGGATTTGGGCCGATAGAATGGAGCCCAAACTAACAACCAACCTAAAAAAATTACTTGGACCGATTCAGATTTCTCCTCACGTGGGCCTCGGCCCACCTTGTTCGAATCATCGACCGGTATAGCACATTACAGGGCGACCGGGACATTCCAAAGTCACCGACCGGTATAACTCTCGACCGGGAGAATACTCGACCGATAGGACATCTCGACCGGGAGAATACTCGACCGATAGGACATCTCGACCGGAGTCTCCCTTATCGGGCGATCGGACTGCCGAACGAACCCCCAGTCTAGCTACCTTTACGCAGAACAAAATGAAAGCTCCAAAAATCCCACATAGTTGATTCGTTTCCTACAATAATTGAAGCAGCAACTTCAATTTAATAAACACTCCATTAACTACCTCAATTTCTACCCAGGTCTGATTAGTTTCCTATTTTCAAAACTCAACACAGGGACAGACTCTTTAAATCCAAGACTCCTCTTACAAACTTAGAGATAACCATTAAACCTTTATGATTAAGAGATTAGGATTAGGATTTTACCTTACAGAAAATGAGGAACACCAACTTCAGCTCTTAGCTCTCTCTCACGATCGGTCTTCTTCAAAATCCTCTCTTCCTATGCCAAACCTTCTCAGGCCCCTCAAACCTCAATCCTTAGGGTTTTTATCCCTAAATTATCAAAATTCCAACATTGATCCCTTTAAAAGTCCTTTTTTTTCTCAATCTCACCCAAACCTTTAAAATTCCTATTTTTAACCTGGTTGTTACAATTATTCTTTTTTTCTTTTTTTTCTTCTTTTCTTAGGTACTATCAAGAGAACTACCATTCTTCTTTTTTTTTCTTTAGCTGCAGGTACCATTGAATTGTTTTGCTAAAATTTGAAATTTTTGCTAAAATCTGCAATTTTTGCTAAAATCTGAAATTTTTGCTAAAATCTGAATTTTATTCCACAGTGTTCAACTCGTTTTTTTTTTGTTCCACAGTGCTAAAATCTGAAATTTTTGCTAAGATCAGATTGCGAATCAATTAATGTTAAATGCATAAATTTAAGAATTGTTTGAAAATTATTATGTTGGAATTTGATTGTTATGTTTTATTTATTCTATAACTTGAAGAATTAATGTTATGATTGTTTGGATTAATATGAAATGTTTTTTTGAACTAATAATATTGATTATGTAGTTACATTTGTAAAATAATTGTTTTATTCAGATATCTGCCAAACAGCTATCTGTCATTCAGAACTAAATCATTCAGAGGGTTAAAATGGTAATTTATTGTCATTCAGACTGTCCATTCAGAGCAGTTACCAAACAACCATATTTCATTCTGCACTAAATCATACAAAGCCTCTCAACCATTCTGACCTCTTAACTATTCTGCACTCAATCATTCAGCAACTACCAAACAGCCCCTTAATCTCTCTGACAAACTAACTTTAAAAGAATCAATCAACTTAATGGTATTATGATTTTTTCTTATTTTTTATTAATTTTTAAATGGTTAACATATATTAATAAAATATTAAAAAGTTATTCTAAAATACACAAAATAATAACTAATGTTATTAATTAAAGTCAAATTACCGACTATTGTAAATTGATTAAAATATGAACTTGATGATTTACCAAAAAAATATTAAATATAACATTTCTATGGTAAAAATCATAAAACCAATGTTTTTTTAAGGAATAAACTAGAAATGTATCATCGCAATGCAGTGTGTTTCTGAAATTTAAAACTCCCTCGGTCATTATTCATATTTTTTGTTAGTCTTTTTTTATTTTATTTTACGATTTTGAAAAACTTAGATTTAAAACAAAAATATATTTTAGTTTAGTTTAATTATGGTTTTTTATAAAAAAAATAATAATAAAGTATTTTATTACGGGTCAAAAAATGTTTAATTTAAATGATAACTATATTTAAGATATTTTATATTTAAAATTAAAAAGATAACATACTTCAATAAAAAATAAAAATAAGTTGTTTTATCTCGAATTTTCTTATATTTATCGGTTAGTTATATCAATAGTTAAAAATTTTAGATATTTTAGAAAATAAAAATAAGTGGTTATCTGCAGTTGGTTACACGAATTCAAAAATTGAGTTTTTTATAAGTTGTACTTATGTTTAATCAATTTGTACTTTTATACTTTAAGTAATATAAATTAATAAGTGATACCTAATGCATAAAAATTAGTCTTTAAGAGTTTAACTTAAATGCTTTATAATATAGTATAGATATATTAGTTAAAATTCAAAATTACATGTTAATGAAACATAATTATAACTTATTAAAATCCCATGTTTTTATTTGTATAACTAACTGCAAATAAACATATTAAATACAGGATAAACACTATGAGATAAACTACCTGTTTTATTTTGTATTAAAATATATTTATTAGATCAATGCATGTTTTTATAATATAGTAGAGATATATTAGTTATGAGATTATAACTAATATATATATAGATATATTAAGAGCAAATCATAAAATAAAAAATAAATATTGATAATAGTAATATTGATCAAATCGTCTGATAAAAATAAAAAATAAATATTGATAATAGTAGATAATATTGATCAAATCGTCCATTAAATATAAAAAATAAATATTTATATTAATAAATGAGTATTAATTCCACAAATAGATGATGATGTGAGATACTGTGCTTGAATAAGTTGTACCAATGCATTATGAAATTGTAAATTAAGTAATTGGCTTTAATTAGTTGTATTTCGTGCTTAAAATGTTATAATTAAGAGTTTTTTATTTCTCTTTTATAATATAGTATAGATAAACTATATAAATATTAAATATAATTTAATCTAACATATATATGTATATATATATATATATATATATATATATATATATATATATAGGGTTGGGTTCCGGTGAGAAATTGAGATTAACGTGAAAAGTGGTTATCAACCGTTGGATAAAAAATGGATGTACATTAGGATGAGATGCACTGAGATAAAATGCACCGAAATGTATCGAATCAATTTTCTTCTAAGCCGCAATTCACGATAGGGCATTTGATTAAAAGTGATCAATGGTTCAAATTCACTTCTCACGCTTCTTACGTTAACCTCAACTTCTCACACGATCCTTCGCCTATATATATACGGAGGTTCAAGGGAAACCTCAAATAAATGAAAAACTAAAAAACACCTTATCAACCGTCAGATTAAGATGATCTGATGGATATGATTAAACAGACGGTTACAATAATATTTCTTAAATTAAAAAAACCTCCACCCCCTATTTTTTATTCGAAAAAATACGAAAAATGAACAAAATTCGAGTGAAATAAATTACACCAAATAAACGATCATATTTTTCTCATCAATTTGACATCCATATTCCTATACTTTTTCATTCGTTTTTTCGTGGTTTTTCGGTTTTCCATTTATTTAGAGTTTTATCCTGAACCTGGCCATATATATATATATATATATATATATATATATATAGATAGATAGATAGATAGATAGATAGATAGATAGTTGGGTTCCAACGAGAAATTGAGTTAATGATGAGAAGCGTGAAAAGTGGTTATCGACTGTTGGATGAGAAATTGACGCACATTAGAATGAGATGCACCAAATCAATTCTCATCTAAGCCGCAATTCATGGGAGGGCGTGAGATTAAAAAAGACTAACGGTTCAGATCAACTTCCCACGCTTCTCACCGTTAGTTCAACTTCTCACACGATCCTTCGCCTATATAGGGTATATATATGTAGTTATTATATAATTTAATAAAACAAAAAAGAAAAAATACAGATGAGTAAAATGGCCAAAATAATTTGAAGTTAATTGATTTTTAACTAGAGTGAATTACTAGACCAAAAGTAAAACAAAATGTGAATTACACTTACCAAAAGTATAATTAATTTAAAATAAACTTGATAGTGAGTGATAAATACAATAACCAAATACATAATTTACTTTACTATATAATAGTATATTTCTACCAATTTGAATAAAAACAATATTTTTAAAAAACAAAAATCAAATATCAATTTTTTTGTAGATTTTCATAGCAATAAGTTTGAAGTCAAAATATTATTTTAAGAATATAATGTAAGAAGATGAAGGCGAAGGATGGTGTGAGAAGTTGATGTTAATGTGAAAAATGTAAGAGGTGGATTTGAACCGTTGATCACTTATTAATCAAATGTCCTCCCATGAATTGTTGCTTAAAAGTAAATTGATCTGGTGTATCTCGATGTATCTCATTCTAATGTGTATTTATTTCTCATCCAATGGTTGACAAGCACTTCTCACGTTTTTCACATTAACTTCAATTTCTCATAAGAACCCAACTCAGAAGATAAATACACTTGCATTAAATTTTTGGGATAGAAATAGATAAAAGAATTCATGTAGTTGTGTGATTATTTTTTAATTAATTGTAATTTATAATAATCACATTTAACTAGAATTAGTGACGGCTTAGCGTGCGTTGGTGGTCGTTTCGTCATTAATCCGTCACTATTTAGCGACAAATTTTGTCTCTGGCTGATTTTCGTCACTCATACACTTTTTTCTAATGGTGAACATGACTACTTATGGTATGCTCAAATCAACTGACAAAACACTTGTTAGGCTCAACGAATGATGGTCCGACATCGCAGGGACAACTTATCCGTTGAGGGAGAGGCAAGTTGGTTTCTTGATCCACAACTCCCACAAAATGCTTCCGTTACTGATTCGTCTTGACACCCATTCAAATATTCAAGCTTACATATAGGAAAGTAACGTTTTGACATAGTCCGACTTATTTTTGAAAATAATGTTGTTGTTTTTTTTTGAAAATTATGTTATAATGATTTTATTAATTATATTGCGGTAGTGTAATTTCAATCAAAATACATAATATATAACATCAATAATGATTAACATTTGATATTTTATTTGTCAAGTTATTATTTCTATCATCCTCTTTATCTTAACTAATCAATTTAAAATTAAACGAAAATGATAATAAAATTTTAAAAATATGTATATATACATATAGGAAAGTTCAATTAGTAACCCAAAATTTATTAAGAAGGAACCATTCATATGTCATAGGTTATGTTTTGGATGGTTTCCAGATTTCTAATCAATTTTAGGGTTGTTTGTTTACCTCTTAATGGTTCTATTAAGAGACAATCTCTAAATCGGTAAGAGTTGAATCTTGTTTGACAAAAAAAAAGTTTGTCTCTTAATGGTTCAAATACTTTCAAAACTATCTGAGTGATTTTGTATCTTGGCCCTTTCATTAACCATTCAGAACCCTAATTTCTTCTGAATAATTAGCAAACAACCGTATTTCATTTTACACTATATTATAAGAGCCACTTAATCATTCTGAACCAAGTCATTCAACAACTGTCAAACAACCTCTTATCCTTTTAACGAAATTTACTCATATGTATAATAATTATATAATTAAAAATAGTAATAAATATGGTTCAATAGTGTTGTGAATTAATTATTCACATGGAAATTAGCTGGAGATTGGACATGCCCGAGATGAGTGGGTGGGGGTGGGGTGGACGTGGAGTATACTAAAATATAAAAGATTTTGTTTGGTGGACCCTTCACTTTTGATTATATGCTCATTTTACCCTCATTATCTCCAAATTTCACAAATGGGCCACACAATCTGGACCCATTAAGATTATGTTTTTTGGAATATTCGAAAGGTCAATTTTGGAATTCCAATCGAAACTATTACCTATGACGATCTCAAAACTATTTTTTAAACACTCAAATAAGTAAAATTAATTAAAAAAATGGATTAAAAATTAGAAAATGAAAGATATATTGATTATTATACTTTATTAAATTGTTCAATTAAAAAATTGGATCATTATTTAAATAATATTTCTTTTGTAATTGTATTTAATATGTTAATTATTTTAGAAAATTTAAAAAATAGACAAAAGAATTTATTAATTAGTGGTAAAATTCACACCACAATATTATTCAACATCAATAACAAGAAAAGCTCCATTCCAATTTTAATAAAATGAAATATGTAAAGAAGTTGTTTGGTTTGCGGTATTTCTATGAAATATGAAAAAACTTGAAATGGACAAATTGTTGTTGACCAAATTAAAATTCGGTTGTTTAGTTTGTCTATGGAATTGAATTGAATTTCATAAATTCCGACGTTCAAGGATTTCACAATTTCATGGTATATATGATGGAATTCAGTTCAACTCCTACCCCTTTTTTCAAAAATAAAAAAACTACCCTATAAACACCCTAGCCTCTATATACATAAACCCCCTCCGAATTTGGTTGTCGCTGCCACCATCACTACTCTTGTCGTGGTTGTCCCTCCCACTGTTGCCTTCATTGCCACCACCACCACTATCCTCATCACTGCCGACGTCACCACCATCGCCACAATAAAGTTTGAAAATGTAATAAAAGGATATTTTGGTCATTTGTTATTATTTCATTCTAATTCTGAAACATTATCTTATCCAAACTTGCAGATTCCAATTCCTTTTGTAATAATTGGTATAAACATAGATATGCATGTGGGGGTTCTCATGTTCATTTTAAAATAACCTTTTTTTTTCGACTTTAGCAGTCATTAACATATGAATCATTTATTGTTACGTTCTCAATCCTTTTGCCTTGATTATTTTAACATTTTTCTATATATGTCACGTTATTATTTTTTATTTTTTACTAAATAGGTACCCGACAGGGATTCCTTCCCTTTTGAACCCAATGAGGATTAGATACGGCGGGTGCGTCGAACATGGCGATGCATTTCCGGCCCAGTTTCCATCCTACATTTAGCTTTTTTTTTTCTTTTGATATATTTGGGCTAATGTAAGGCCCATTTATTATATAAATGGGTTAGTTTTTTTTCTTTTGATATATTTGGGCTAATGTGAGGCCCATTTGTTATATAAATGGGTTCAAAGCTATAGATCATGGGCCAAGCCCTTCTCTCAATATGATATAATGAAAAAGATAAAAATAAGAATCATTCTTATCGTTAGATTATAACGATTTTTGATGATCAAATAGATAAATTTTACTAAAAGATGATGTTTAAATAGATAATATTGGCTATGTAATTATAACAATACTGCTTATTTGAATTTTATATTTACATGAAAGTGTCGGTTATTTTCTTAAACTATAGAAAAATTACATAACAACTATATAAAAATGGAAAAAGAACGTACAGATTCATATATTTGTAACCCGCATACACCCATTGACGGAGCCACATTGGTGCCAGAGAGGGCATTGGTACCTCCTGCCATTTCAATTTTTCTTACAAATATAAATAACAGTCATATTTCCTGGATTTCTTCTCTCACAAGTGTGCTCCTCTATGTATACAAAGTTGGGGAAAGTGGATGGTGGTGGTGGTGGATATTTTCTATATCTATAATAAATAGTCCATAAACTTCTTTTTTATATGTACTTTGGGTAGTGGCGGATCCAAGATTTCTGCCTAATGGGGACACCTTTAAGGTAGATTAAAGGCCCGCAAAGTTGACCGATATGTTTTTAGCCTAATTTCACCTTTTTGAGGGGATTTTTAAAGTTTCCGGGTTGATTTCGAGAGATTTTTTAAGTTTTTCTTTGTCGATCTCGAGTGATTTTTTGGTTTTTTTGGTTGATTTCCAAGTATTTTTTTAGATGGTGGGGACACACGTAAGAAATCAGTGAGGGGATTTATAGTAAAAAGTAAAAAAATAATTATTTTTAAACTAAGAAAATGAGGGAATTTTTTTTAGTGGGGGCCCTTCCCCCCACCCCTTTAGGTCCCTACAAAAAAAGTTTGTGCAACTTCATTATTTATATTGGTTCTTGTCTGAAGATGGTTAATTCATAGAGTTTTTCCGTCTATTTTAAGTTTAATTAACAGGAGGGTTCATCCACTACAAGTAATGCACATCTTTAATTCATTTATAACAACTCAATCTCAATTATATATATATATATATATATATATATATATATATATATATATCACTCTTAATTCGATTAATATATTGTTAAAAATAGAAAAAACAACGGAAATCGACGGAAAAAAGTTTCTACTTTATAATTTTATTTATAATGTTTTTAAACCTTTGATTTCAATTGCAGAAATTGAAGAGAGTTAATTGTATCTATTAGCACTCCATTAAATTGATACCGTAGATATGTTTCAAAATTTGATTTTATAGATAAGTTTTAGAAAATGGAAACTTGTCGAGATTGTTGTTGAATTTGCTAAGATCGATGTTCCATTCTTAAAAAATAGTCGTGTAGTTACATTTCTTTTTTAATTTATCATTTCATATAAATCAATGTTTTTGTTGTTTTAAATAACTAATATTTATTTGTATTTTTTATTTATTTTGTGTTTGTATATGCTCCCCTGATTCGAAATCTTGGCTCCGCCCCTACATACACCCATGGGTTTAACAGATCACTACACTAATATAGTACCCACGACTTTTAATACCAAAAAATATCAACCAATACTCATATCGTTTGTGTGTGTATATATATATATATAATAACTAGCATGTCACGTGTCATATATTGGTGAGCCGACTTCAGTATTTTACCGTTTAAACATGTATTTGGACGCAATTTACATTATAAGTTCAATTAGCAAACCACATTCACTACTTCTTAAATTTTTCCTTAATTCAATTTTTTTTTAATTTATGCGTTACATTACTACCCTTATAATTAGGTATGTAGTTTATTTTTAATTTCTTACTTTTTTATTTTTCATTTTAAATTTTTATCATATAAACATAAATAATGTATATGAACTAAAATGCATTAAAAACATTTCTATTTCTTTACAAATTATACCATTGTAATCCCTTCGTCAATACCTTCGAAATTAGCCCAATATTGAATATTTTTGAATTTAATTTTATTAATAAATATTATAAATATATACGAATTATTGTGTCGTGATTAGTATGAAAATTGTTGAAATTAATATGGGATTTGACACAAATAATCACTAAATTGCCGTGATTTTCTTTTTGCAATTTCATATCTATTTTTACTTCAAAGTCGAATTCCTTCGATGAATTACAATTCTATCAAATTTCATTCTGTCAACGAAACATCCTCAGAATTATCATAAGAGATTTAATTATTTGGGAAAAAAAAGATATCACTTATCAACTGACTTTTAAATTATGTGAGTTCGAACCTTTTTCAAAAATATAAATATGCAAATATTTTAGTATAATATATTTAATTATTTATACTTTCTTAATCATGATTATATTATTTCCTCTAATTTTAATTCAACTACATAATATCAGTTATGAACATATGGTTAGATTAGATAATGATATTTTCAAAGTCAAATTGTTATGCTTCCCGACAATTCACTTTAATTAATCTTTCATAATAGTTGATTTGGTTATAATTATATAAAAAATTTGATTGATATTATTATAAAATATAAGTATACGATTGATATAGATATTTAAGGCGCTACACTTACCAAGTCACATCATCTTATTGGATGAATATAAAATGACCAAGAATCTTACCACGGTTAGTGCTTACCGGGTAAATTGTACATACAATGTCGTTTTGGTGGACTAAAATCTTAACCGTTAAGTAAGTGATGTTGAATTTTATCGATAAGTGCTTAACGGGTAAGTGTTCTAGTAAACGACACCTTAATCAAGCATTTTTATGTATTTTTGCTAATTTGTGGATGATTAAATACTGACCTTATCGATTCAAGACTTAAAAACTCACAAGATTTTGTATTTTATTTTCTTATGATTGTTTTCTAGCAAATCTTTACATATAGCTACTTAAAAACCTTGACATATAATCAATTAATCATCATATTCAACCAAATATATTATCTTTTTGTTTAAAAAAAATTATTATCTAGAGTAAAAAGTAGGCAATATTTAAAAATATTAATTATAGATGATGAAGGTATAATTAGCAATAGAACAAAGAATGTTATATATAAAGAAAGTATTTGGTAATTTATGATACGTGGTTCTTATTTTATTAATATTTTAATTATGTACTTTTCCATAATTTCATTTATGTTATATTATAAATTATGTTTTATAAATTCTTAATATTTATTCATATTTTTATTAATTTTTTGCAAAACATCATTTGTGAAAACTGCCTAAAACAAGGACATTTTGTAACCAGCTGGAAAAAAAAGCTTTGAAGGGAAAAAAACTTGGAAAAGTAGCATCGTACTTTTGATGATCATTCATATCTGTAAGATAAGTTTTATGACATGCTTTAATTTTTTTAAATTACCCCGTGTAATACACGGGTTCGAACCTACTATATATATATATATATATATATATATATAGAGAGAGAGAGAGGGGGGTTATTATGCAACCTCTTTACATGGTGCAACGCACGGAACCCCTCTATCCACCACTTATTTTATTTTCAGCTTTTTTTCTTTTTTCTTAATTACAAAAATGAAATAAAATGAGTGATGGATATAAGGATTGTATTTGAACGTCTCTCTCTCTCTCTCTCTCTCTATATATATATATATATATATATATATATAGTGTTAGGTTCAAAGAAAAACCTCCAAAAAAGTAAAACTGAGGAACACCATGGTAGTTCTTCACCTGGACGGAATGCACTTGCATACAAGTAATTTGTAACATGCACACGTGCATATGCACAAAAGCATAATGCACACGTGCATAAAAACCAAAAAACAAATTAATTTACTTGTATGCACAAATGCATACCTTCCAGATCAAGGGCTACCAAGGTGTTCATTTTTCATTTTTTTGAGGTATTTTCCTTGAACCTCAATCTCTCTCTCTCTATATATATATAGGGCAAATCAAATGCAAACCCTTCAATTCCTACACCCTTTGCAAACCAATCTGGACCGTTGATCTCATTAAGATTAATTTATTTTATTTTATTTTATTAATATCTAGGGATACAAATGTAATTTACAAAATAATTTTATTTAAATAATAGAGTAATGTTATTGGATAATAAGGAAAGTATTTAATTAATTCCTAAAATATAAAAGATTTCTTTTTTCAAAAAAATCAACAAAATCGTTTTTCATTATTTACAAAATCAAGAAAATCATTTTTTAATATACAAAATCAACAAAATCGTTTTAATCTACATAAAATCGAGATTCAAGTTGCATATGTTCTTCACATAATTCGATTGAAGCAAGATTACGAAACCATGCCGTGTGAAAGTGATCAAGTCGATGAACATCGTAGAGGAAAGCACATAGTTGACGAAGATATCACACTTGAGGATAATAATGTAGAATTTTCCTCCTGTGAAATGCATAAGGACACCACCATCGAAAAAGATGTTGTCGATGAAGATAATGTGGATGACGACAATTGTAAGATAGTGTTTTTTAATGTCTTTTTAGGTATTGCATATATGCATTGTAAAAGAACATAGCGGAGAACAAAATTATTTGTTATATGTAATGATTTATTGTTGATAAACATTCAATATATGTAATTTACTATTTTATTTTTCCGTGGATATTGTTAGTAAGTTGATATTTAAATTAATAAAGTCATGCATATATGAACATTCATATATGCACTAAATCACGAATTAACATGCACATATGTTGTTGGTTATTGAAGGTCATGAACATATGCTAAGTTTCGTATATGCAAAAAAGTATAGATTTGATAGATCATGCACATATGGGCACCATCATCTATCACCATTCGTATATGCACATGTGCATATATGAACATTCATATATGCACAGAGTCATATATGATCATTCATATATGATATTGTACCTATGAAAAATTATTTGTTTCAATCGAATTTTGTGAAGAACATATGCAAACTTGAATCTCGATTTTATGCAGATTAAAACGATTTTGTTGATTTTATAGATTAAAAAACGATTTTGTTGATTTTTTTCAAAAAAGAAATCTTCTATATTTTAGGAATTAGTTAATTACTTTCCTTTTTATTCAATAATATCAATATATTTGATAGGGTAAATTTATTTACCCTATTTTTTATCCTCTTTTTGACAATTTTAAGCTACTTTTCTTTTCCCATTGAGTCATTTAGTTTATTTTCGCAGTTTTTATCGTATAACTTTATTTTTATCGTTTACGGCTAATAATTCCTCTTATAATGAAAATGCGGCAAAAATCTTATGTATTTATATATATATGCGTATTTTAGGATCAAGATGTGGCCGATTGGAGTCCAACATAACCAACGTGCGGATTTTGCGAGCTTACAAACGCGGGCTTCAATATTTTTGATGGCCCAATTTTTTTGGAAGACTTGGGCCATGTGATGCTAACTTGTGAAGACATTTATGGGCTAACTTTTGTATTAGGATAAATAATTATGTAGGCCAAATTTTGAAAAGCCCAAGTATCTTTGATAAGCCCATGGCCTTTTCTAAGCTCTTAGCCTATAAATAAGAGGCTTTGGCTTAGTTGTTAATCATCCCATATCTCTTTTCTCTTAGTAGTTAATTGCTAGAGAAATCATCCTTCCATCCTTTTGGTAAGTTACTTTTTACAAGTAACTTAAGCCATATTTTCCCCCTTAGTTAACATTAGGCAAAGTCTAGAGAAGTTTGAGAGGGTAAACCATGAGCTCATGGTTGTAAGCTTAGGCTCACAAGTTCAAACTCCCATCTTTTGGTAAAAATTAATGCATGGTTACTTTGTCATTTTAAGTGTAGTGTGATAAGTTCTCGCAATTTCTATTCATCCCATCCGGTTCGATCAATCTTGGTTTTTATTTGGTTTTCACTACAATTTTAGTTCTATTACAAACCGGAAGTCCGATCAATCATTTCGGATTCCCAACCCCGTTTGGTTCACGGTTTGTAGTAGTATTAAAATTGTTCTGTGTTTCCAAAGTTTTAAAAACCATCCCGCTTATTACGTTAATTAAATTAACAAATACCAAGGACTCTTGACGTAACTTAAGAACTAAGGACATATTTAAAACAACACTTTCTTTAATTAATGGTAAACTAGTTTTTACTTTAATATATTTTAATATTTATATTGATATATTGATTGAGAAATTTTGATATATATTGATTGATTTTGATGATTTATTTTTCAGTTGTCATGTAATTAAAATTTACATGTATTGATATAAATAAACATATATGTAGTTTTATATATTTGTAGCTTTTAAATTTTATTTATAAAAAAATGAAAAATGAAGTTAAAAAAGTAGGAAAACAAAAGGGTTGGAAATTAATGTGTTGATTCTATTTTAAAAATAAATCAAAATAAGGACAAAAAAGATAAATAGAGTGAAAAGTTTCTCTTTAAACCAACAAATAGGTTGTTACTTTAATATATATTAAGATAAGATTAGTTGGTAAATTGCAATTATATAACATTATTCTAACGCCGTGTAGTTAACTGAATTTAATTTCTTATAATTGTCGTATTTGTAGTTTAATATTGTCATTGTTCTCAATTGAGTTAATTTTTCTAGTTCAAGTAAGGATTTTAGTTACATGCATAGTTGATAAATCATTTCTTTTAAAATTAATTAACAAGTAGTTGACGTAATTCTCGTCTTCTTTAATTGCTTTTACAATCTTTAAAATTAGGATTTAAAATGATGATGGGCTAACCGTCTCAGTTCAGGGTAAAAAGTAAAGTTGGGACCGAGACCGATAAGAGAATAAAAGATGTATCGTATCGCATGATTGTCCAAAGTTATTTAAATCAGAGTTATATTTTATGTCGAAATACAACTGGTCAACTGACAACTGGTTAGTTGTATGACGGCTTACTTAAGTTACATAAAATATCGACTCTGAGATAACGATGGAATGCGATCTCATCCTTTATTTAATTATTAAATTCGTCTAGACGAAACTTTATACCCTGCGCTCTTTTTAAAATTAATTTCTCAGTAATTGTTACTCAAAACCCCCAACCAAAATATTGTTTTCGAATTCGCCATCTGAGACTCGTTTTTACAGACCCGACTTTCAAGAGAAACTTTTTCACGCTTCCCTATGGGATCGATATTCGGTAATTTGTACCATTATTACTTGTTAAAAACGGTAGTAGATTGAGATGTATACTTGTGTCAAGACTCAAGATCTACTTATTTGCATTTTAAAAAGGTGTGAACACGAAATACCGCAACAATATTCAATATTCCTATATTACCCTTACCTACCTATATGAATTTCAGTTATGGAAATCTAGTTTGTCATATTTACATTTTTTACCCAATCTAATCTTGACCCTTAGATTAAATAATTAATGGTCAAGATGGGTTTGTAAGGGTTGCACTATCTATCTATATATATATAGATAGATACACACACATATATATGCATGGGATGGTAGAAGTGTTTTTTTTGTTGAAAAGTGTGAGGAGTGGTTTTTCACCTTTGATCTCTTTTAATCTCAAGCCCTCCTATTAATTGCGGCTTATAAGGGAATTGATCTGGTGTATCTCGATGAGTCTTATCTCGGCGCATCTCATCCTCATGTGCGTTAATTTCTCATCCAACGATCGATAACCACTTCTCACCATTAACTTAACTTCTCACCGGAACCCAACCCTATATATATATATATATATATATATATATAAATGTTGGGTTCCGGTGAGACCAATAATTTTTTTGTGAGACCTGTCAGACCAATTTGTATCCATTGATCAAATTTATAAGTTGATGATCTAATAGTTGAAATCCTACATTGACTTTGAACGTGCAGGGATATTTATGGCCATCTTTTCTTTAACACCAGATAGAAAACAATTCCCTTCCAATAATGAAAGTTCCAATGTTTTAAAACCCGGATCGACCCGGCCGGTTCAACCGGTTGAACCGGGAACCGGTCGAGAGACCGGGTCAACTATCACCGGGTTTTTGGGGATTTATGAACCGGATCGAACCGCCGGGTTTTTGAGAAAACCGGTAAAAACCCGTGTTGACCCGGTTAAAAAAATAAAATTTTTTTTGTGTTTTTTTTTGGATTGATATAAAATTTGTCGTTATTTGTTTTTTTAATGTTTTTGGATTGATGTAAAATTTTTATTATGTGTATTTTTAATGTTTTAACTTCTGGACATCAAATTGTTGGTTTTATATATATACATACATAGAGGAAGGATCATGCGAGAAGACAAGAAGTGTTTAATCATATATGATTACACGGCTTGTAAGTGTGTTTAATCATGTATTATTAAACGTTTATGTATTGTCAATATAACATGTGTTTAATCATATATGATTAAGCTTGTGTATCATATATGATTAAACACTTATCGCCTTCTCGCAAAATGTTTAGCTTCTCGTTTGAACTTTTTTAAGGGTTGTAAAATATCCTTCCAATATATATATATATATATATATATATATATGCAAGAAAATGAAAAATACATAAAATTTCTTGAAACCGGGTCAACCACCCGGTTGAACCGGTTGGACCGTGACCCGATCACCACACCGGGTCAACCTTAAAACCGGGTTTTAAAACATTGGAAAGTTCTTTTCATATATGAAAATTAGTTTTCTTGTGTTTGAAACAACACATTTGAATCATGCAGTGATGTACTGTTGTTTCATAAGTGAAACATTCATAACCAGTGGCGGATCTAGAAATTTAGGTGATTGAGGTCAGACTTAGGAGAGTCAAAAATTTTCGAAACGGAATGACCCACCCAAACCAAAATGGTTTCCGGTTAAACGGTTCGATTTCGATTATTCTTTTACTATTTCGGCTAAATCGAATCACAAATTATCCCATAATCTTATCTATTTTGTCTGTGGATTGGTTTGAGGCTTTGAGCATATAAAAATAATTAATATATAATAAACCAGTTTATATTAAAGTTAATAACAATATATTCAGATTGATTTAATAAAACAATACAGGAGAACTAAACATTGGAATAAAACAATACACCAGGTATTGAGATTAATATATTTCTTTTGTTTTTGATGGAAAAAGTTTGAATGTATGGAGTCTTGTAAAAATTGAATGGGTTCTTTAAGTATGAAACTAAGTCTTTTGCAAAGGTTAGTTTTTTTTTCAAAGCTAAATATAGTTTGTTTTAATTTTTGACTGGGGTCAAGAGACCCCATACCTTTCTATGTGGCTCCGCCACTGTTCATAACTGTTTTACATGTAAAAAACTGAAAATACGTTTCATATATGAAAACACATATACATTCACACATAAGAACAAAGCATGTTAAATAATATGAATTCTTGCTTAAAATCAAACTTATTTAATGATTTAGATTTTTATAGTTTTCACGGATTTATAACATATTTGTTGTTTTCATAATTCATTTGATTATATAAATATTAAAAAAATGAAACCAACTGGGCTAGCTCAGTTGGCCACCAAGGTTTCCTTAAGGTGCCTTGGGGAGGGGATGTTTGGCTAGGGGAGGTCTCAAGTTCGAGTCCCACCCGAGACGTTTACCCCTTCAGGTGATATTGGAGAAATAGGGGGGTCTCAGGGTCAGCATACTGCCCAATTGAATGATGTCATTGCTGAACCTGAACCCCTAACAACTAACAAGCCGTTCTAAAAAAAATATTAAAACAATGAGATTTTAAAAAGTATGGATCCAAAACAATGGTGGGTCTGTGTCTACTTTTTCTTGAAAGCAAGAGTTGAGAAAGCATCACATGTTATGAAAAGAGTATTTCCTCACTCAAAATACATAAAATTTTCATAAATTAATTAATATAGCATTAAAAATAATATTTTATTATTAAAATATAGAAAATAAAATATATCATTATCCCCAATTTCAATATTAAGCTTATTATAATTCAAGAAAAAAAAATATAATACGCCTCTTAATCACATTTTTTGTAAACTTTTTATAACTATCAGACATCGTTTGACAAAAATAAGTTAGCTTATTTTTTGGATACATGCTTGTATGGACATAAGTCAACTTTTTGATAAACTATTTAAAGTAACTTATGAGGAGCTTTTTTAATTATTTCAATTATGCCCTCATTAATATTCATTATTATATATTAATAATTAATTATAAATAAATATTAATTATTAAAATTTATTATTATTAATTAATAAATATTAATTAATATTATCTGAAAATTATAACATAAATTTTTAATTATACATTGATATTAATTTTTAATTATTTATAATTATTGATAATTATATCAATTTTTTTAATAGGGAATTTAATTAAAATGTCCTAAGTTGAAAAATCAGTACCCAATATACCCCAAATCTTGTTATTTTTGCCAAAATACTCCTTATGTCCGCGTTTTTTGCTTGAAACGAGGCATTGGTCCGCGTTTTGTTCTCGTTTCACTGTTACACGCGGCCTTGGTCCGCGTTTCACTGTTACACGAGGGCCTCGTCCGCGTTTTTGGCTTGACACGATGGTTGGGGCCGCGTTTTGTGCAATTCACGGCGGACATGGTTTACTTTATACCTTTTACTTTTCTATTATTCATTTTATACTTTTATCATATTAACACACATAATCGTATATTAACTAAAATATGTTAAAAAAATACGTTTTAATTTTAACAAGTTATACCATTATAATCGTCTCTTCGATACCTTCGAAACGAGCCCAATATTGAATATTTTTTGATTTAATTATTTTATTATATATCATATATATTAAAATTTTATACACCTATAATTATTTAGTTAGTTTACTTTATACTTTTTAATTTTCTATTTTTTATTTTACACTTTCATCATATTAACACATATAATCGTATATTAACTAAAATACGTTAAGTAATTTTATGATATATAAAAACGTATTTTTAATATATATGATATAATAAAACATATAACGTATTATATATCATATATACTACATATTTTTGGACAAGTTATTCATAATTTATGTTATTATTCTTTCTACCATTTTACTAATAACGATATTTTAGTAATAACGTTATCGTAAAAATAATCGTTATTCTACTAAAAATATCGCTATTCTAGCATTTTAGTAAAAATAACGATATTATACCATTGGACTAAAAATAACGATATTTTAGTAAAAATAACGATATTCTACCATTGGACTAAAAATATCGTTATTAGTAAAATGATAAAAAGAAGAATAACATAAATTATGAATAATTTGTCCAAAAATATGTAGTATATATGATATATAATACGTTGTATGTTTTATGGTAAAAAGAAAAATAGCATATGCATACGTTTCATACGTTTTATGTAGTACATATGATATATAAATAAATAATTAAATCCAAAAATATTCAATATTTGGCTCATTTCGAAGGTTTCGAAGAGACGATTATAATGGTGTAACTTGTTAAAATTAAAACGTATTATTTTAATGCATTTTAGTTAATATACGATTTTATGTGTTAATATGATGAAAATGAAAAATGAAAAATAGAAAAATGAAAGGTATAAAGTAAACTAACTAAATAACTATAGGGGTATAAAATGTAAATATATAACATATCACAATCCAAATTAACAAAAGTCGAGCCATGTCCGCGTTTTATCACCACATGTCCGCGTTTTAGCCCATGTCCGCGTTCAACAGTGGAAACGTGGACCTAACCCGCGTTTTGACCCACACGCGGACCCAAACAGTACCAGTCCGCGTTTTTTGGAAAAACGCGGACCTATGGGGTATTTTGGCAAAAATGACAAGATTTGGGGCACTTTGGATACTGATTTTTCAAAAAAGGGTATTTTAATTAAATTCCTTTTTTAATATTGATCAATATATTTTAGTTATCAATTATTTATTATTGTAATTATTTTTTGATTATTTTTTCCATACGATATGTAATCTTTTTTAAAATCATAAGTTAATGTAGATTTTTTTAAAATTTGGTTTAGAATTCAAAATTTATAATATATAGAATAATAAATTTCAAAATTTTTTAATTAACATATTATATTATTTACTACCTTATTTGTACTAATTAATATATTATATTACTATAAATTTGTTTTAATTATATTATTAAATATTGTAATTGATTATTTTTCTAGACGTCGTTTTTGATAATTTTTACATGCTTATAAGTTAGTTTTTTGTCAAACGTGACTTTTTCATCAGCTAGCTTATCATCTACCAACTAACTTATCAGTCACCAACTAGCTTATCAGCTAGTTTTGCCAAACATAACCTTATATGATCGTATTGGATCGAGATGATATTGAGTCTTGTCCTTGGTTTATGTTTCAATATATCAGGAAAAAAAAAAAGACAAATACAAAAGGAGCTATATCCTTCTATTAATATCTTATAAGAGAATTAGGCATTGTTTGGCAAAATAAGTTAGTTTACAAGTCATAAGCTAGCTTATTTTTTTGGGTATATGTTTGTGTTTTTTGAAAATATAAGCTCCAAAATGTTCATTTTAAGGATATGTTTTTCAAAATAAAAATTAAACAAAAGTATATTTTTGTATATAATTTATCTAAAAATCAACATTTTATCATTAGTTATAAAAATAAATACACAAATAAGACATGAATAAACCATTAATAATGAATGCAAATATATTTTTTGTAACGAATCAAATACATATAATTTCTTAAGAGCATCTCCAAACTCCAATGGAGGTTCTTATAAGAACATCATTTTTGTACTTTTTGATGTCACATCATTTTTATCTCATCAAATTAAAAATTCACATAAAAGCCCACAATGATAGTTCTTATAAGAACCTCTTTTTGTGGGTCCCATACATTTTTTTCCAACTTCAATAATAATTATTATTTATAAATGAATATTTGATTTCAATAATTTTTTTGATATTTTATCATAATTTACATAATAATTTATTAAATGTTAAATTATAATATCAAAATAATTATATAATAATTTATTAAATATCAAATTATAATATCAACGTTGATATTATAAAATGATTATATATATATATATATATTAATATTATACACACATATATGATTATATATATTGAGGAAGGTTCAAGGGAAAACCTCAAAAAAATGAAAACTGAAGAACACTCTAGTAGTCATTCATCTGGACGGTATGCACTTGTGCATACAAGTAATTTATAACATGCACACGTGCATATGCACATATGCATAAAAACCAAAAAACTAATTAATTACTTGTATGCACAAGTGCATACCGTCCAGATGGAAGGTTACCAGGGTGTTCCTCAGTTTTCCGTTTTTTTGAGGTTTTCCCTTGAACCCGACCCTATATTGTGAATGAATTTATATAGGGCCAGGTTCAGGAGAAAAATCTAAATAAATGGAAAACCGAAAAACCACGAAAAAACGAATAAAAAAGTATATGAATATGGATGTCAAATTAACGAGAAAAATATGATCGTTTATTTGGTGTAATTTATTTCGCTCGAATTTTATTCATTTTTCGTATTTTTTCGAATAAAAAATAGGGGGTGGAGGTTTTTTTAATTTAAAAAATATTGTTGTAACCGTCTGTTTAATCACATCTATTAGATCATCTAATCTAACGGTTGATAATGTGTTTTTTAGTTTTTCATTTATTTGAGGTTTTCCCTTGAACATCTGTCTCACAATATATATATATGGTATTATATATACGATATTATATATACATATATATGTAGAGGGTCAGGTTCATTTGTTAACCACATTTTTTGTGTTAACTTTATGAACCATTATAAGCACTTGATCTTGAAAATCAATTGTTAAGATTGAATATTTTTTTAAAGCCTTAATAAGTGTACAATTAATGAAAAATTAGGAGTGAACTATAGTGATAAGGGTATTTTGGGAAAAATTAATAAAATATTATGTTTTTATTCTCTCTTAATTAATGTTTCTTCCAGAAGAATCGTAACCCCCGATTCATTAGTGTTCATGAATTTGCATGTATTTGAACATTATTCTTCCAAAAGAATCGTAACCCCCGGTTCATGCATGTTCATATGAAGAAATATCATATGAACATTATTACTTTTAAATACCATATTCATATGAAAAATATGAACAATATTACTTTTAAATATCATATTCATATGAAGAAATATGAACAATATTATTTTTAAATATAACCTCGAACATGTGCTAATTTTATGTTACCTTAACTGACATCATATTCATATGAATAAATATGAACATTATTATTTTTAAATATCATATTCATATGAAGAAATATGAACAATATTACTTTTCAATATCACCTCGAACATGTGTTAACTTTATGTTACCTTAACTGACATCATATTCATATGAAGAAATATGAACATTATTACTTTTAAATATCACCTCGAACATGTGTGTATGCATTTACATACGAACCGCCTTAACTGAATATCCTCCATCCATATTCTGTGTTTCCCGTATCGACACGATTCCACCAATCGCACTACTATCGACGTCATTATATATGATTGAATTCATAACATTTGATGTCGTTGTTGCGTTCATTCCAATTATGTTCATGTGTTTTATGATTTAAGAAAAATAGCGGAAAAATTTATGGAAAACAATGACTATACGATTTTATCAAACAAATGAACCGGAAAAACTATAATAATAATGGTTTGATTTCAAAAATTTGATGAAAATGAACAAAATTCTACAATCGTAACCTACAATAAAATTATGGAAACTTGAATCTTGTAACTCCCCAATAAAATTAATGAAAATTGGTTATTTAGAAAATGACTTTTGTACCCTTTTACATTAAATATCAAAATAAATTAAACATCACCCAATCTTGCAATCATATTCGTTGAGTAAGGTTCATAAAGTTAACAAGAAATATATGGTTAACAAATGATCTTTGCTCTATATGTATATATATAATAAATAAATAAATATATTGTAATATTTATATAAATAATATATATAATATTAATAATTATTATAAAGTCAAGAAAAAAAAATAAAAAAATAAAAAAATAAAAAAATAAACATGATGTCAAATCTCACAAATTTCATGGTAAGAATCAAGATCATTGTTTAAGCACCTCTCCACAATGCTAGTTCTTATAAGTCATTGCACTTTTTGCTTATAAGAACCTTGCATTGGAGATGCTCTTAACAGCTTTAAAATATAGAGAATATTAATTTTATTTTTATTTTCTATATAATAATTAAGTCACTTTTATTCTTATTCTTAATAGAAAAATAAGGTGAGGAATCCATGTTTTCTGAGACAATTAGGTGAATTCTAGATTTAAAAACACCTCCAAAGTCTTCAAAGTGGGTTCACTAATAATTTTTAATCATTAAAAAGTGTTTTAAATATTTAATTAATGTATGTATGTAATAAAATATTCATTCATATTTTATACAAAAAAAGGTGTGTTACATGCTATGCATCCAAATACATTTTTATTCCTTTCTTCAACCTAAAGATCCATGCATCTCTTTCCTTATCCCCAATTTATCTCAAACCTTTCTTCTGCCATCTTATAGTTGTGTATTATCCCCCTTTTACAAAATCACACAAATACCCATCAACCAAATTCAATGGAAACACCTCTATTCATTTCATGTAATCCATTATTATAAAACATGAATCAATTCTCATACAAAGTAACCCCTTAAACTTGCCCACAGTTAGATTCTTCCTGTCTTCATTCACATGTGAATTCAGTTTTCATGTTTATATGAAGCCTTTTTGATTCCAAGAGGCTTTAATGATCTTTTTGTGTTTTAATCCAACATTAGACACCTACTTCAGGTATATCTACTGTTTTTGGTAACTTAATTAACCAAACCCTAGGTATTGAATTGCTTGAAAGTGAGATGATAATAATATAAAAAGTGACAGGGTTTTTCACTTATTCATTCCTAAAATAGTAATGAATGGTTGAATTTGGTACTTAACTGCCCTTCTATTTTGGGGGGTTTTGTTCAATCAATTATTGTTAAGAATCTTTTTGTGTTTCTTGTTCTTCTCATGACATGGGTTTCTTTAAAAATCATGTTTTTAGGCATTGAATCTGATTCTTTCATAAAGATGTCTCTGTTTTCAACCTTTTTTCTTGGTGGGGTGGGGTGGGGTGTGGGAAAGAACCCTAATTTACAACTTGTGATTTAGCTTTTCATATTCCCTCATTTTCCCATTTGGGTTTTTTTGTTCTTGATTAGGAGCCTTCATGAATTGATCTTTTTGATGATTTCTTGAAGATTAATTAGGGTTTAAAGCTCTGAGATGTTCTTGGTAAGTTGCCAGCTCTGTACATGTTTCTTGATAATTTTCTTGATCTTTTATGTCATTTTATTCAAGATTTTGATTCCAAAACCCTGAAATTGGATTCAAGTTTCAAGATTTTTGAAAACCCATGAATCTTTTTGTGTAATATTGTGTTCCAGGTGGATCGAATTCGGTATGATTGATATGAAAATTGTAAGATCATAGAAAGATATATATATGTAAAGATGGGTGTTCATAAATGGAGTCTTGTTGCTTCACTGTTGCTAAATTTGGGGGTTTTTCTTACAAATGGTTTGAGCACACACAATGTATCAACAAGACCAGCCATTGTGAATATTGGAGCTATTTTCACTTTCGATTCAACAATCGGCAAAGTTGCGAAGGTTGCAATCGAGGAGGCTGTGAAAGACGTCAATGCTAATTCGACCGTTCTTCGTGGGACTAAACTTAGGTTGGAAATGCGGAGTTCGAATTGTAGCGGGTTTCTTGGCATGGTTGGAGGTAAAAAGATGAATTTCTACCAAATTATGTAGATTCGGTTATGTTCTTTAAGCAAATTTATGATCTTGATTCCGTCAAATACGTCGTATCTTGTGGGTTATTTAATTAAATGACGGGTTTTCAGTTAGGAGCATGATCTTTTAAAGACTTTGGTGTTAACGCTTTTGCCCCCGTAAAATCTTGAAAAAACACTAGACGGTTAGTTTGTAAAAGTGACTTCTATAGAACGTTTCTTGTTCATGTCGTTATATCCGTCCCACAAGAATTGCAATGTTTGAATCTACAAGAATATACGTAGTTGGATATCAGCCAAACTTTCAAATTTCAAAAAAGCCGCTCTTTTTAACTCTAAATGCACGAGAAAGTAAATGTAGTGGACTTGAACGGACCACAACTAATGTTGCATCGGTTTCCCGTATGGGCTAATAGGCAACTTTACTTAAAAAAGCGTTGCGATTCTTGTGGGATATTCGTAAAAGGGAAATGTTGCAAGTCTTGTGGGCATTCGGGAAAACGACCGATTATAGGTAAATCTTTTGGAGCACAATGAAAAATCATAACTTATGTTGCATGATTTTCGATAGGGGCAAATAGGTCATTTGGTTTAAAATTCCGAAAAAGAGTGTCGTGATGATACTATTGGCGTCCCACATCAGTTAGACACAGACCATCAAACCTGTATTTTAACGGTGTTTTTTAAGATGGAGAAGCTCATAGCGTTTCTGCTAAGACTTCAGAATTCAGCACCTCTTAAAAAACAAGCGGCACTTAAGAGTTTATAATCTTTGTTGCATATTAAATGATTATCTTTGTATCGTTTACAGCGTTACAGTTTATGGAGAGCGACACGATTGCGATTATAGGTCCACAATCTTCGGTAGTAGCCCACATTATATCTCACGTAGCAAACGAACTTCAAGTCCCGCTCTTATCATTCGCTGCAACCGACCCCACCCTATCGAACCTTCAATTCCCGTATTTTGTAAGAACAACGCAGAGTGATTTGCACCAAATGAATGCAGTAGCGGAAATCGTAGACTATTATAGCTGGCGGGAAGTTATCGCAATCTTTATAGATGATGATTACGGAAGAAACGGAGTGTTAGCACTAGATGATGCATTAGCGGCAAAACGTTGCAGGATATCGTATAAGGTCGGGATCCCACCGGGACCCGGATTCGGGCGGACGGAAGTTATGGATATTCTCGTGAAGGTTGCGTTAATGGAATCTCGAGTGATCGTTCTTCATGTTTATCCCGATATGGGGTTCTTGATTTTCTCGGTTGGTCAGTATCTTGGGATGATGGCAGATGGGTACGTTTGGATTGCTACGGATTGGCTTTCGTCTTCTTTAGATTCAAGTTTGCCACTTCCTTCGGAAAAAATGGAGAATATGCAAGGGGTTGTTGCTTTACGGCAACACACGCCGGATTCCGTTGAAAAGAAAGCGTTTACGTCAAAATGGAGCAAATTAACCGGTGGTTCTTTCGGGCTAAATTCTTACGCTTTGTATGCTTATGATACCGTTTGGATTATAGCTCATGCTATCGACGCGTTCTTCGATCAAGGCGGGATTGTTTCGTTTTCGAACGATTCAAGATTGAGCTCCAGTGGTTTTGCGGATCTTCATCTCGATGCGATGAGCATCTTTAACGGCGGAAAACTCTTGTTGGATAATATGTGGAAGAGTGATTTCGTTGGTTTAACGGGGCATATAAAGTTTGATTCCGATAGAAATCTTGTTAATCCTGCATACGATATTATTAACATCATTGGAACCGGATATCGAACCGTTGGATACTGGTCAAGCGGTTCGGGTTTGTCGACTTTGACCCCCGAGAGTCTTTCCTCGAAGCAAGTCAATCGATCAAGTGCGAATCAAGAACTTCATAGCGTGATTTGGCCCGGAGAGGTCGTGACGAAGCCACGGGGTTGGGTTTTCCCGAATAACGGGAAGTTGCTGAAGATTGCGGTGCCTCTTCGGGTGAGTTATAAGGAATTTGTTTCACAATTGCCGGGAACTAACATGTCGAAAGGGTTTTGTATCGACGTTTTTGTTGCGGCCGTTAATTTGCTGCCGTATGCGGTGCCGTATCAATTCGTACCATTCGGAAACGGCAAAGAGAACCCGAGCTACACCGAACTCGTAAGATTGATTTCAGCCGGGGTGAGTTCAAATCCAACTAAATCATTTTGTTTTCTGTTAGTTTATCCCAAAATAAGCCTACTTTCCAAATACACCCTTAATTATGTGACGGAGAAATTCATTACAAGGGTAAAATTGTCATTTAGTTAAATATAAAGTTACACATTTCTAAAACTGCTTGTCTTTTTTTTTTTTATTATGGATATTTATTTTGAAACTGAGATTTTTATTCGATACCTTAGTGTGCGGTTTTTGATCAAATGTTTATTGTAGGTTTTTGATGGTGCGGTTGGAGACATCGCTATAGTCACGAACCGAACGAAAATCGTGGATTTCACGCAACCTTATGCTGCATCGGGGCTAGTTGTAGTGGCCCCGTTTAAGAAAATGAACACGGGTGCTTGGGCATTTCTACGTCCGTTTTCTCCAACGTTGTGGGCGGTGACCGCTGCTTTCTTTCTTGTCGTCGGCATTGTGGTGTGGATTCTAGAGCACCGGATAAACGATGAGTTTAGGGGGACTCCCAAACGACAAATCATAACAATCCTATGGTAAGTTTTCTTTGTCTTTCACATACATATATACATATCTCAGTATTACAAAACCAAACCAAACGAACCCGGTATATCCACTCTCAAAAGTAGGGTCTGGGGTACTATGTATGCAGAATAGAGTTGTTTATGGGCGGTACGGCCCGCTAGACCCGGCCCGTCCAGCACGTTAGAAAAGCGGGCTTGGACAACCATTTTAGAAAATATCGGCAGGCTTTGCGGGACCGTTCAAGTTAACGTGCAGGCTCGGGCAATGAAAAAACAAATTTGGACAGGCCCGCCCGGCCCGTTATATAATTACAACCAATTAATTTTTTTATATAATTAATATTGTATTAAAAAAAAGTTCAGAAGTCTCTACCATGTACCAACCACCTTTTAAATATATATTATATATTTATATGTGATATGTCATATAGTACGTTTATAATATTATGTGGTTAAATATTTTGTTGTTGAGAAATCCGAATTCGGAGGGTGGTAATTTTTGGAGAGGAAAAGCCCATACTCCATATTTTGTGAATTTTTTTTTAACGTTATGTACATTAGTATATTTACGTTTTTTTAGTTGGAAAAAATTATGTATTTTATATAATTTTACACAACTTACCATTTTATATAAGTTTTTCTAAATGTAATTTTTCAGGTCCTATAGCCCTTTGGCAAGCCCGGCCCGTTTATAGGACGGGCATGTGCAAGTTCTTAAGCCCGTAAAATGGGCTTGGGTTTGCTATATTAGGCCCGTTGGACAAGAAAAATATGTTAGGCCCGGCTCGTGGATTGTCCAAGCCCGTAAATGATCACCTCTAAT
Source organism: Arctium minus (assembly GCA_954870635.1). Taxonomy (NCBI): domain Eukaryota; kingdom Viridiplantae; phylum Streptophyta; class Magnoliopsida; order Asterales; family Asteraceae; genus Arctium; species Arctium minus. The sequence continues at coordinate 1,173,233 of OX941083.1, read as the reverse complement.
GCAGAACTGTCGTTCTACCCTTTAAAGTAGAATGATTGTTTCTTTAGACCCTACTTTTGAGTTGGATATATTGTGTTCGTTTAGTTTGGATATATTGATGGATGTGATTGAACGCTCGATCTTCATGGTATTTAAATGATCAAAATTTTCGAGGTTTTTGGAGGTTCGTTTAATGTTTTTTTTGGTTTTCTTTTCCTTGCAGGTTTAGCCTTTCTACTCTCTTTTTTGCACATAGTAAGTAAAATACTTTCTTTTCATGTAGTTGTTGCCACCCCTCTTTGTTTGACTTCCCGAAGTCAAACCGAGTAACGCTTATGTCTCAAAATCGATATGATTTCTCTATAAAATTAAAGAACTTTGTGATAATTCCATCGGATGTTATAATCGATGCTACAATTCGGAAGAATTTTGGTGTTAAATTAACTTAATTTGTTTTGAATTTCATGTTTGACCTCAACAGTCAAAGTCCAACTAGCATACTGAGTTTTGACTTCTGAAGTCAAACTAAGTAATGTTCATTTTCAAAATTGGTATGATTTTTTTTTAATAAATTTGATTTTTTTTCGAAGAATTGCATATATCCCGACATATGCCATATTTCTGAAAACTTTGGTGTCAAATTTTGTGAGAAAATACGTATCAATTTCAAAGTTTGAGACGAAATGGTTGACCTCAAAAGTCAAAGTGCAACGAGGAGAACGAGTGTTGGTTTGATAACTTAAGGATCGGTTTTCTTTTATGCAGGAGAGAACACCGCAAGTACTCTCGGGCGTATCGTGTTACTCATTTGGCTTTTTGTAGTTCTAATCATCAACTCGAGTTACACCGCGAGTTTGACTTCGATTCTTACGGTCCAACAACTATCTTCTCCTATCAAAGGGATCAATTCGTTGAAGAAAACCAACGATCGTATCGGATACCAAGTGGGATCTTTTGCGGAACGATATTTGGTCGATGAAATTGGGATTCCCGAATCCCGACTTGTGGCTCTTGGAACGCCTGATGCTTATGCGGATGCACTCCGAAAAGGTTCCAAGAACGGTGGAGTTGCGGCCATCGTTGATGAACGGCCGTATATCGAGCTTTTCTTGTCGAACCAGTGCAAGTTTCGGGTCGTTGGGACCGAGTTCACCAAGAGTGGCTGGGGTTTTGTAAGTTCCTTTTTCACTTGGTTTGTTTAGGGATGCACAAAAAAGCCCATTTTCGAAACCCGTCCGGAAAAAAATCCCGATTTGGCCTTATTCCAACCCCAAAGTGCGGGCCTGGCCAGGCTGGATTGCAGACTTTTTTTTTTGTTTACTGAAAACGGGCTTAAAAGGACAAGGCCTAGGCCCGAAAAAGCCTGGGCCTTGTGCATCTCTGGTTTTGACTTTTATGGTCAAATGAGTCATTTTACAATACAAATGTTACATCATCAAATGTTACAAGATTAACAAGTTATCGGTCAAAATGAGTACAAGATCATGCCCAGGGTTTGATTCCAAGCGTACACAACAATTGTGGCCACTGAGGTTTAAACAGGGCTGATGTCTTACAGTCACTAGGCATAGCCTAAGACACCTTTCAAAAAAAAAAAAAAGATAAAATTCGTTAAATTTTAATGCATTTTGCCCTTTTATATTCGGAATGATAATAAGGTGAAATTACTTTACAGGCATTCCCGCGTGACTCTCCGTTAGCGGTCGACTTATCAACCGCAATCCTCTCGTTATCGGAAAACGGCGATCTGCAACGGATCCACGACAAATGGCTAATAAGAAGCGGTTGCAGCACCGATAATTCCGAGCTCGAATCGGACCGGTTACACCTCAAAAGCTTCTGGGGTTTATTCCTTGTATGCGGCATCGCGTGTTTCATCGCCATTTTCATTTACTTTTGTCAGGTATTTCGACGGTTTCGTAACGTCGCTCAATCGACCGTCGACTCCGACGGGTCCCGATCGCGACGACTTCAGACGCTCCTTTCGATCATCGACGAGAAGAAAGATCCTCGAGATAAGAAAAGGCAAAAAGTCGAGAGGTCGATTTCGAATGAGAGTAAAGATTGTGAGATCGGAAACGATTCGGAACAAAGGTAGACCGAACAGAGAAAGGTATATTGCGGCTATTCTTATACGACTTCTGCTAAACGAACGTTAGGATCCTTAATCCCGGAAAGTCTAATCCATTGGTGACGGGTGACGGGCGATTCACGGGTATCAGTTAAATTTGTAACTGAACTTTATAAAATCAATTCAAATTTAGAACGGTAATAAATATCAGTTGTACATATTTTTTTTAAGTCAATATTACAAGTCTTCTGTACAAGTCTTTGGGTGGTCTTACAATCTACAATTTAGAGATGTTAAAAGCCCGATCAGGCCGAGATTTTGGGGTCAGGCCTGGCCGAATAAGTTCGGTCCAATATAGCCCCATCAGGCTCTTATACAACCCAAAAGCCCGGCCTGGTCTAGGTCCATGTTTGGACCTGTTTGGAAGGTCTATAGATTAGTGGTGGCCAAATGGGTCCGATCCGGTCGGTTAACCGAGATCCGGCCCGGGACCGGTTGATGGACCGGTTAACAGCCCGGCCCGATCCAAAATTTTTCAAAAAACTAGCCGTTAACTAGCCGTTTTTGAGCGTTTTTTTAATAATTGATGTAATAACATTGAAAGTATAAATAAAACGTATTTTTAAAGTGTAGTTGAGTGATCAAATTTTATTTTTAAAATGTTATTAATTGATATAATTAATTATATTTTAAAATTTTATTAAAAAAAATAAAATAAAAATAACCCTTAACCGGTTTTGGGCCCGGCCCGTAACCGAACCGGGACCGGTTACCCTTAACCGGTTAACAATCACCTTACCCGGTTACCCGGGATTTTGTCCCAAACCGTAACCGGCTCGGGACCGGTTAGGCCTTAACCGGTTACGACCGCTACTGCTTAGGCCCGAGGACCGATTGGGCCCGGTCCAGTCTGGTCCGGCCTGTATCCGACATTTGGCCACCACTACTATAGATAAGAAAAGTTTTTGTTTAATAGGGTTTTTTCATAGATGAAATGAACTCGTTTTTTAATTGGGATACGATTGAAAAAAACTTGGCTTTCTGTATAAAGCTCCGCTCTAGAAACTAATTGAATAAGCCACTTTCTATATCATTAAGTCATTTACCAAATAGTCATGTATAGTTGACCGAATAAATTATGAGTCCATTAGACTCGTTAAACTGCTAACAAACAAACAATAAATTTTAAACCTTAATGGTGCATTTGGTTTGCAGACTGGGTGGGACTATACAGAACAAAAATTCACTGTCCCATGTTTGGCGTGATATGGGACAGGACAAAAGTTCACTGTCCCGAGTTTGGCGCGACATGGGACAGGGACAAAGACTGGACAGGGTGGGACAAGATGAGACAAAAAGGGGTAATTTCTTGTTCCACCAAAATAGGCGGAACAACATGGGACATAAATGAGACAGAAACTAAAAATCACTGATTTACCACCATTTGATATATAATCCAAATATGGTATTGGTCTTAAGGGTCACCACTACCCATCGTCGCTACTACCACCATCGGCGGCCACCGCTAACCACCGTCGGCCACCTCTACCTATTTCTCCACCATAACAACCTCCTCCACCACCTCCACAACCATTGGTCATCGCCACCACCACTACCATCGCCGACCACCTCCACTAACACCGATCACCACCACCTATTGTCGCCACCACCATTGACGCCCACCGGTAGCTACCACCAACCATCGTCGACCACTTCCACCTCTTCCTTCACTACTACAACAACTTCCTCCACCACCTCCACAACCACCACCCATCGCCACCTCCACCAATCACCACCACCCATTGCCGCCGCCGTCACCGAGGCTCACCGCCAACCACCGTCGCTGGCTGCCACCACTGTCGCTCGCCGTCAACCATCGTTGGTAACCTCCGTCTCTTCCTCCACTACAATAACCTCTATTACCACTGGGCACTGCCACCACCACTACCTCTATTACCATCTTTTACCTTCTTCACAACTATCGTCTTTCACCGGCCACTCATCGTTTTTTATCTTTACTCGTCGCTGCAACTATGCACAATTCATTAAGATCTTCCAAATTGAATCAACTATTATATTTTTTTTATGAATCAAATTTTTTCGAAATACCATCAATTATTTCAGATTCTTCATTCAAATTTCATACTATTGTTTTTGTATGTATTTATATGTATGACAATTATGTAAAAAAATTAATAATGTATTTTAATTAAATTATTTAAAGATATACTTTATTTGTGTTATCTATAAATATTATATGACATATAAAATTATCAAACAACTTTTAGGGAAACTTGTTTAGTCCTGTCCTATCCGGTCCTAGTCGTACCAAACACAAGACAGCCATTCCAGTCCTGTCCTGTCCAGTCATGTCCTGTCCCGTCGAATTTTGTCTGCGTACCAAACGCTACCTAAATCCTAAACATGTAGCATGAGGATGGAAGTTACAAATCGGTTACTTATGATTCCTTGGTGCAATTTCACTTCTCATTATTTTACTTTTTTGCACACTTCTTTTTGTAAAATATTCATGAAAATAACAACTCTAATATCTTTAAGTACGAGTAAAAGAATATTTTAGAATTTATGGTATGAAAAGAATATAATAATAAATATCTTGTAATTGTTTGGAACTTATAAATTTGAATTTAAGATGAAAAAGACAATTTTCAGACATATTATTTTGACTTCTTACTCCCGTCATTATCGTCATTTATTGCCAAATAAAAAACGTGAGTTTTTTTTCCGGAAAAGGGGACAGAACCTCAGGAAAAACTTTATTCAAAACAAAAGACAACTACAGACTACGAGAGGCATTCCCCAAGAATAAAAATACGTGAGTTCTCGTTGGATAAAAGAAATAAACACATTGAGATCAATTTATATAAATCTCAAATAAAAATTACTAGTCTGGGCCCAATATGGTCTGGGATACTCCTTCCTAAAAAAAATTACTAGTACTTTCGTTCCAAAATAAATATCTATGGTGAAAATTATACATAATTTTATAAATGTGTAATTATTATATTTTTTAATTAATAAAAGAATAACTTCATACTTAATTATAGAGTGAGAAATTTTTTCTTCACCACACAATTAAAGCTAGAATGGAAAGGAAGACTTTTGTTTTTGAAAGTAGACATTTATTTTGGACTAAACTAGAATAGTAACGTAGACACTTATTTTAGAACGGATGGAGTAAATCATAGTAAGTATATGATTTTGATCTCATTAACCGATATAAATGATCAGTTTAAACAAAAAAAAACATGCAAAAGAATATTTTGACAAAAAAAAAACGTGCCTTGGGAGGTGTTTAGTTAGATATATTAAATAGTAACTAGAAGCGTACTCATGCAATGCAGCGAGATACATCATGAGTTTAATGTTTCATTTTATTTTTTTGTCGATTTACAGTACGATTTTGGATGGTTTTGAGAAAGTGATAATGTTTTATTTATAAATTTGTTTAATTTAGACTTAATAATATAATGTTTTTTATATATTTTAATGACATCTAGAAAAAATAACAAATTAAATATTTAATAATATAATTAAAACAAAATTATAGTAATATAATATATTAATTAATAGTGATACATTGAAATGTCTGCATAAAAGGAATGCCCTGCACACACCAAATTGGTGGGTGTTAGAAGTCTGCAGTAGTAATATGTATCTTGTGCTTTGATACTTGTAAATTAAAAAAATTTTAAAATCTTGCGTAAAATGATGATACCTTGTGTCTAATAATTTGTATTTAAGAATTTTTTATCCGTACTTTATAATATAGTATAGATATAGATAATAAAGCTATTCCGCAAATTCTCGTTTTCATTTTCTTGTTTGTTCTAAACAACTCCTAATATAATGGTATGTTAAATAATTTGATTCAAACATGATGTAACTAATAATTATGATTGTTCGAGTATAAAGAATGTAGATAATATATCTTTTTATTTGAGCATATAATATAAAACTGTTACAATCATATTGATTATATGTTTTTTTTAATTTGTGATCATTTTGAACACGAAAACGAGAAGGAATAAACCACAAGGGTGGTAGTGTATTTGTCCTAAATTCTCACGTCTAATTTCTGTCTATCAATCACATGAATACATTATTAAAGATAGAATGTGAACTTGATTAAAATAAATTTAAAATATATAAAACTCCAATTTGTCTTCATTTCATTGGTTGGATAGGAATGAAACGTTTGATTTTGGGATAACATATTTTTATTAGCTAGCGCGATGGATAAGGATAGGGAATTATATAATCAACTTATGGGCCGTTTACAAAACGCTTACATGATAAGTGCTTATCGGGGCATTTATCTTAGCGAATAAACATGACAAGAGCATAAAATCTTACCCGGTAAGAGCGAGAATAAGGAGGGAGAGTCTTACCCGGTAAGTGAGAGTGACAACTCTTACCCGGGTAAGTGCTTACCGGCTAAATTGTTGTATATGATACCATTGTGATGATTAATATCTTACCCGATAAAGTAAATTAGTGTGCCAAATTTTATTGGTAAACACTTACCGGGTAAGCATCTGGGTAAACAGCTCTGGTTCAAATCCCACATATATACTTGTGGTCACTTGCGGGACCACCCATTTTCAAAATAAAAAACGTGAAGGAAAATGTAGATTGATTATAATTATTTGGACTTAAATAAATTATGTTATGAAGAAAAAAAAATAACAAAATCTTGTAATTAATAAACTTGGACATGGGGAAAAAGACATTTTCTGACATATCCTTTTCAATTGTTACTCCTGTCATTATTGTCATTTATTGCCAAATTGTTGTTGGATAATAAACGAAATAAACACCGTTGATATAAATTTATTTATATATATATGTAAATTTTATTATTATTTTCATGTTATAATTAAGTGTATTATTTTGTATAATTTTAATTTAACTATATAAATGATCAATTTCGTAGTTAATCATGTTTGACTTCCTGAAAAAGTATATGGTTTTTTATGATTATACAAGCATTAATGCACCAGATTATACACCCCTTTTAACCGTTAAAGAACATAAAACATGTATGCATACATTTCATCCCAAATTCTACCGTTTGTTCGATCTGGTTTTTGGTATAAAGATTCTCCTTTGTGAGTGGTTTTCAATTCAAGAATCATGATTTATATTCATCTTTGCAGCCAAATTTTGGTTTTGATATTGTCGATCTATCGTATTTACAGGTTACCAAGTCTCTTTTCATAAGGGTAGTAAAGAATGTCGCTCAATTCACAGCGCTAGACACTCTAGCGGCTCGGCTACAGTTGCCTGTATTCGAACGAAGGTCAATAATTAAACCATTTGCCTCTTTTGTACAAAGGTCAATCGTGATGGTCAATCTCTTGGTTGCATACGCCAAATCTCCCAACGAGCGTCATCCATTCCCTAAACTACTCAGTCATCGGTATATCCCACTCAAAAGCAGGATCTTATGAGATGTATGCAAATCTGTCCTGCGCCCCAAAAGGTAGAACGACTGTTCCTCATTCCCATTGTCTAACAATCAATTCTGATCACCCCAATAGGGCCTTGTGTCTAGCATATCCTTTGCTAGGTTCGTGTACGTGCTTGAAGTCAGTTGACCGCAAATCTTGTATCAACGCACACTTCAAGCTTGTAATTTTTCAACTTTTGTTGAAGCACGTCACTAAATTCCTGATTCTATTCAGCATTTTCAAGTCGTAAACCAGATACCTATATGTTACTCAAAATAGGAATTAAACTAAAGCACGTTACATTTTCATGCAATTTAACGAAACATAAATATAAACACCTTACAAAAAGAACTACTTTAAAGTTTAAATACTGTGTATTTTTGATTTCTCTAAAAAATATTTCTTGTTGGTAATATATACACCATGTCACATTTGATACAAGATCAAAAGGGTCAGTCTAATAACTCTATAACCAGATCAAACAATTAACAACACTTTTAAGTTAAAACTGACCTTGTTTATAATACTTATGGAGGAATTCTTCTTGCCCACAATATTTTTGCAGTATTTTGTATACCTCCATCAGAAGTTTCGGAAACCGGCTACTGAAATAGTACTCGAATCCTGTCGGAACCGGACCTAAAACGTCTCGTAGTTCTTTCGGGAGTTCTCTGTAGTGATTCAGCTTATTTCTTATGACTCGTAATAGATCACGGATGCTATCGTATTTGTACTTTCTGTAACGGCCGATGTCGTTTAGGAGGGTGTTATCTAACTTTTCGTCCCATTTGCCACCTAGAGCGACTGTACCGATGCTTTCTAGTGATTTCAAGAGACTGGAATCGGTCTCGCGGTCCTCTAATTCTACACGATCGCTAGCGTCTCGGAGAAATGAGAGACGCATCTCGGAGTCCCAAAATAGAGGGTGATTGTATACTTCTGCGGCTTTTGGTCTGGATAAGATTAACAAATGCACATATAAATTAAGCAATCACAAGTCCAACCAAACCAAACGCACCCAGTATATCGAGGTGGGGTCAGAGTATGATGTACAGACCTGACCTCTATCCCAAAGAATAGAGCGGCTGTTTCTGTGAAAACCTCCGACTTGTGAAAAGTGTGAGAAAGAGAAAATGACAGATAAGCAATCCCAAGTCCATTTTCTATAGAACATATTTACATGTCTGGCTTTGATAGCAAAAGCAAAAGTCAATTTCCTTTTTACTCCCTTTCTCCCAAAATAAATATTCACGGTGAAAAAAGCACACAGTTTTAGGAATTAACTAAATGACAATTTTACCCTTAATGACAAGGGAGTAAAGAAAAGCTCATCTCAAAATTAAGATAGAATTGCAATAGAATAAACTAACATGGAATGTGAACACTTATTCTTTGGATGAAGGTAGTATGTCATAAAGGGTATTTCAGATATTTCGCTAATTGATATAGGGTTAATTAAGATACTTTCAGTATATTTTCGATATTTGACTAATATAAGAAAGTCTATTTATACTACTTTCAAGATACTCTTATCATGTTGAAAAGGTATTTTAGACATTTTACTAACATGCTTCATACCTGAACTCTGGGTCAGGATGCAGGAGATTGGAGATGAGATCAAAAGCTTCAGGAATATTATCTATCAAGAAGAGATCTTTCCGGTCATTTACAATGTTTATATCACGCTCAAGCATGTCACCAAATGGGTGTCGACCACCAGTGATACAGAAGAAAAGCAGGCAGCCAAAACTGAATAAATCCACAGCTCGGGTTTGCCGTTCGTTGCGAAGTTGCTCGGGTGCTTGCCAACCCGAACTGCCATTACCTATACGCAAATGGCATAAAGATGATATAGATTCAAGAACCATATAGAATTATTGAAAGTTAAGCGTACTTAGGTGTTGTTCGGTTCGTTTTCTGTTAAGACCTGTATGGATATAGTTGTCTGTATGGATATAGTTGTCTGTGTGTTAACAGATAAGTTGTTGTTCGGTTATTGTGCTGAATAAACAGTCTGAATATCAGAAATGACTGTTTTACCCTTTCTTTTTTCATTAAACATTTGGTGATACTAATTATTTTTATTGCTTTATTTTGGAGACTGTATAATTTTATTTTAATTTTATTGCTTTATTTTAGAAACTCTATATAATTTCTTTTTATTTTATTGCTTTATTTTGGAAACTATCTATAATTTCCTTTTATTCTTATTGCTTTATTATAAAGTTTATTTTGTTAAAGTCAACAAGGCTCCTTTCTCCTTCTTTCCTCTCTGCAAATCGCCGTCGTCCTCCTCCATGGCTTCATCCACCCAAACTCCTACTCATGTGACTCACTTGTTCTTTCACTTTTCTTTTCGTTTATTTTTTATGCTTACCTTTTAGAATTTCTTCACGTCGATTTGATGAAAGCTTTGATTACAGAATGATAAGGAGATTTTTGTTTTAATTTCTTCTTGTTCTTGTTTGGTTTGCTACAATAAACACCACCAAGCTCCACCGATGGAACAGATCGGTGTGAGGAGCAAAAAGGGTTGAAGATCGATGAAGGGTTGAAGATTGATGGAGCAGATCTGTGAAGGGTTGAAGATCGATGAAGGGTTGAAGATTGATGGAGCAGATGGGTTGAAGATCGATGGAGCATATATCTGTGAAGGAGCAATGGAGCGGTGTGTATGTTTTTTTTCCTTTTAATGGTGGGTAGTGGGAAGGGGTAGAATGGGAAAATACATGGCTGAGCCCAAAGAACCTATATTATTTAGCTGACCGAATCAGCCACCATCTGAACGATTAAGCCAGTGCCGAACAGGTGGATATGACTGTCCGAATCAGCCATATCTTCCATACAGACCATTAAGCCACAAACGAACAGGGCCTTATACAAATAGAAAGAGGAAAGATAGATATGTCAAACCTTGAGAACTATTTATGAGTAAGCAACAATGATAGGAGATAGAAACAAATACATGAAAAACAGAACCATGGAAACTACACCCCCCCCCAAGTCTAACCTAGGATGGGTCAGTTTGTTATCTTCGTTAATCATTTTAATTCTGTGGGTCCAAGTATGTGCTGTGAGGCGAGAAAAGATATGATTGTGGGAACCATCTATTTGATAAGTGATTGGATCGTGAATCATGTACCTGATTTTCAAACCAACCATACTTCTTGTGAAGTACCAAAAAAGCACTTCAATTTACAAGAATGATTGACTCTAAACAAATCGGGGAAATAAAAATGCATAAACAATTGTACTTCGGATTTTCAGTCTTAATTTGCACATACTTGCTAAGTGTGGAGTTCCTTTTTTTTTGCTTTTTTGCATTTTGCTAAGAATGACGTTTTGTTTGAAATGAAAAGCCAAGTCCAATGACTTAACGGGAAATAAAGGGCAGAGGCAAATGATATGTTTAAAGCATGTATGACAAATTAGCCTCGAAATGAATTCAAATAAATATTAGTGAAATCTGTAAAGAAGACCTGCCTGTTGCGCTCTTGGTTAAAGAAGACATATCAGCATGTAGGCGTTTGCTAATACCCATATCCGAGACCTTCGCACTAATAGAGTTATCTTTGCGTATCAAGACATTTTGAGGCTTTAGGTCCCGGTGAATGATTCCAAGTTCATGCAAATGAGCAAGTCCAGTAACTGTATCCCTGCATTTTATAAGTGCCATGAGCTAGAATAATTTCTAAGAAGGGAAAAATGCGACTAAGTTTGCCTTGGTTTCTATTTTAGTGTAACAAAGAGTTTTCTTCTTCAATCAATGTGATAAAGTTCCAAAATTTTCTATTCTTTACCCATTTTGACCGGTAACCTGCTCATTTTGTAACATTGATGACATGGATGTCAAGTTCATTGTCTACTTTGTTGTTACCCTTTCACAAACGGCATCAAATGTTACAAGATCAACATGTTAGAGGTCAAAATGGATACAAAATAAGAAAATTTGAAACTTTGTTACACTGATTGAGAAAGAAAATTATCCGCTACACTAAACAGGAATTGAACCAAACTTTGTTGCATTTTGCAACTTTCTAAGAATGCCCCATTAATCAGCAAAATACCGTTGATTGCATTTATCATAACTATACGGCTTTGACTAACCTCATTACTTTCAACAACACCGGAGAAGGATGCCCATTGGACTTCCATAACTTGAAATCCCAGAGAACTTCCGTTGTCAGTTGCAATTTGACAGTCGAATTGGTGTGCGACAATACCAATTCATGTAAGCTACAGATGCAACGCTCGAGAGCAATATAAACAAAATCTTGATCATACTCCACACCATACCATCGAACAATGTTAGGATGCTGATCAGATACTATGAGATTCTGAATCTCTTTCAAAGCAACATCATGATGCACCTTTACAATTCGTTTCACAGCAACGGGCCGAGCATCATAAATTCCCTCCAGTACGATCGTACCATCACTCCCCTTCCCAATTTCTTTGTTGGAAACCAATAACTTACCGATTTTACGGCCATTATTCATTTCATTTATCTCAGAATACTGAAGCCCGTTGACCAATTTCTCAGTATTGGCATAGACCCTACTATTTCCAGATTTCCGGGGTTTCTTCTTTTTGGATGTTACATTTTGCACCTTAGTGTCCTTAGCCAGCTCATTTAGCTTATTCTGTTTCCTCCTCCCAAAATTCCAACAATATAAAATTAGGGGTATGAAAAAAAAGAGGGCCGCAACCAAACAACCGCGCAACCACACATGAAAACTTGAAGAATATTCAGGAGGGATGCTGACATTAGTTCGATACTCATCAATGGCTTTATCAGGTGGCAGATATGGAACAAGTTGATATGGTGTTTCACGATCGATGAACAGAGGTTTTGGTAGCAGATTTGGAGCAGATAGAGAACCCATTTCATCCTCTGGAGGAGGTAGCGCGAACATTTCGGCACCATGGAGTGACATTTGTATCTTATTAACCATAAAAACCGACTCCAATTCGCGGGGATCACGGGCTCGAAAAACACGAGGGTTTGACTGGCAAAACTCTTGTAACTGAGCATCACCCTTTATTCCGCCTAAAAAGTTATTAGAGCCACGGCATTGGCGAGAAGCCTCGAAATCAGCAAACATCAGATACCACAAGACATTGCCGGTTGTTGATGAAGAATAAGTTAGCTCGTAATCAAACCTCTTGATGTAGAGCAGCTGCTCATGGTCAACTGCCTCAAAGTCCAATGTGGTTGGCTCCTTCCATTTCTCGGCATCTTTTTTCAGTATTATAGAATTTGGCTTGAAACTCTGACCCCCATCCGACTTGAAAGTATAAACGACACTACCAGTTTGAGGATCAACAAGGAATACTGTCGTCTTTTTAGAACCTAACAGAACTCCATCAACTGAAACATGCGGTGTACGTCCAATTAATTCTTCGGCACCAAAGGGAAGTTTCTGGGGTACCACAAAAACAAGAGGTTATGGTGGAATAAATGGTCTAAGAAGGCTATATTCCCCTGTAAAACACCCTGTAACTCATGCAGGTAACATATTTAGTATTAGCAGGTTCAATCTCATCAGTCAGCAATTGTTAAAATGAGTGATCGGTTTTTTAAATCATCATAATTGTTTTTTTTTTTTGCAATCCAACCATCATTCTTGCAAAATGCTATACATTAAGAAGGTTTGAAAATAAACAAATATGTGAAAATGTAAATGAAAAAAAGAAAAGACACTGTGCTTGGCACTTTGTGTCTACAAATTGCTCATTTTGACACAAAATAGTGTTTTTATGCATTTTCTTGAAAATGAATGTTTTCTTGTCCAAAACTAGAAGTCAGGTACAATGGCTCAAACAGTGGCTACTCTTGTCAAAAATATTTTTAGCATAGAGAATATCAAGGATGGAAATACTCAGTAGTAGAGCCAGAAAATCTACAAACAACATTTATAAATGCTTATAATGTTTTTTTTTTTTTGTTGGGGGGGGGGGGGGGGATTGTTAAGTTTATGATTTCATACTAAAATTTTCAAACACCTTTGTTAACTAAAAAAATGGGGAAGGGGGGAACCACACCCACCAAACTCTCCCTGGCTCCATCAACGAAAAACACTTGTCAATCTTAACAATTTAAAAGTGCAACTTCACAGGTAGAAGTAAAAATATGGGATAGTATATAAAAAAACACAGCCTTAGTTAGAAAAGGATACAAAACTTGAGCATTTGGATTAGCTAGAGGAGCAAGACCACAGGAAGTAAAAACGATCATGACTATTAGAATATCTAGAATTGTTGTCGGATTCATTTTTCAGTAGTTCTCTCAGTCTTATGTGGTTGGAGTTATAAACCTCCAACAGATAATCACATTTAGGAAGTACCTAGTGTTGTGACTATCTCATACTTGTTTCGCATGAAAAATAGTAACACATCAAATTTGCAGAATCATGGTTCAAATTGTAAAAGCCTGGCAAATCCCCCATCCAAACATCCACGATTAAGGGGTTGTTTGGTTGGTATTCCTAAATCCTATACTCCTATATGGAAAAACTGTCTGTGTTAATTAATTTGTCTATATAGATTGGGAAGGTTTTCATTTGGGAGGGTTTTTTTCATAAATGGAAGAAGCGTGTTTTTTAATTGGGAGGGGATGGTTTCAAGAAAACTTGGCTTTCTGCATAAAGCTCCCCCATAGAAGCTTGAATAAGCCACTTTCCATATCATTAAGCCACTAGCCGACCGAATAAGCTGCAAGTCCCATTAAGCATATTAAGTTGCTAACAAACATGCCCTAAGTGTTCCATAAGGGTGCATTTGGTACCCAAACGGGACTAGACAGGACGGGACCATACTGGACGGACGAGGGTGAGGTAGGCGGGTGAAAGAATTATGCAGGTTTTAGGGCTTTAATTTGACATGGGTAGTTTAGTAATTTACCAATCTTGCCACATACTCCCTGATTTTGACCCAAAAAAATGCATTTTCGTTCCACTTAGTCCCGTCTTGTCCTGGTCTCAATGTCTCACCAAACATGGGACAACAATTTTTTGTCATATTCTGTCCCGCGTACCAAACACACTATTGTTGAAGAAAAGCTACATTAACATAGTGTGTTTGCTCACCTCTGCTTTAGAGTTCTTGCCATGGATGTAGAGTTGCCAGTCATCTCCACAATCTATATAGAACTTATTACGCTGTTTAGAGGAATTGTGTTCATCCTCCTCCAAATTAAGTTCCTGATGTGAATTATAAATTGGTGCACCAGAAGGGAAGGACCAAAGAATTTTGCCTGAACTGATATCCACTTGATATAACGTGCCATCTGGAGCAGCCACCAATATAGCATCCTGTTTGCTGAATGGCAAACATGGCATAAGAGATAATATAATCACATTATAGATAAAATTATTCAATGTTCACTTATGCCAAACTCAGTTAGGACTAAGTTGCATGACAAATTTCAAAGGTGGTATGTGAATCCATTACTAAGGAAGTAATTCCATTCTCAGGACCCACAAATATCACACAAATATACAAAGAAGATAATTGCATCAATGTTAAGGCCAGGACCAAAAAAATGTATATGTACATAGAGAAAAGAAAGGATTTGAGAAACAATATACTGTTGTCATATAACTTTGCTTACATCATATCCTAGAGATGACTTCAACTTCATGTTAGTAAGATACCATTTAATTTCAGCTAACTACTTCAACTTCATGATTAATATGATATTATTTAAATTCTAACACGAATTCTTAATTACCATTAAGCACACAAGTATTGAGAGAAGAAACAAAAACTGATGTCAAAACATGTAAAAGAATTCATATTGATCTTGAGTATATGTCATGTTTTTTCATTGGATACTTACTAAATTTGTGGGTTAGCTATTTAATACCATATAATACATCCTCTAGAGGGGTTAAAGCAAATTACACCCTATTACAACTAATTGGGGGCTACACTGTGACCTTGAGAAATTATAGAACTTCTTCTTTGATTTGTTCTGTTTTGTTGTCTGTGTTTCAGAGGTAGGTGAGACTGATAGAGACACAGAAGAGTACCAATGCATGTACATATTTTTTTTATAAGTTAGCACCTGACTAGGTGGATTTAAAAATTCCAGTATTTAAATAACATTTTCTCTGTGATGCGGAATGCAAAAAAAATCAAACGAGTGGAATAGGAAATAGAATTGTTTGCAATTAGGGTCTTATTACATTATTTGGTTAAATCTGGTTTCTTAAAATATATGTTTGGTAATAAGTAATAACATGATGTTGTAGAACTGAAAGTTTGCTTATTGTCTAATGGCACATAGTATCAACTTATCTATTGTCTTTCATGTTCTTCAATAAATAAAAATTCAAGTCTTTTCATGAATTAGTGAATGAATCCTACGTTGATTTACTTTGTATAAAGTAAAAAAATTAAAATAATTTGATTACCATCAAAGACATTTTGGTGTCATCAGTCATCACAGCAGAACAAGACCAAATTTTCGCTAGATATATTTTGAAGTAGTTTGTCATTTTTACTTGAAATTTCTATTTACTTTAAAATTTAGATTTAGTTAAATTATATATATATTAGTGTACACCAGTTAGAGGGATACAGACGCAGGTGTAGAAATCTCAAGTACTTTCTCATGCAGATGTAAATCTCAGATTTCAAATGTGACTATGTGAGTACTTGCTTTGGTTGGATTTTGAAATTGTCATAATAGCATTCAGCATTCTTGACTCTTGAGGATGAGTTCTATATGATGTGCCCTTCAAAATCTTTTAGGATTTCACAATATTTATTTTTTGAGGTGCATGAGGGTCAAGAAGAGGCTTCAATACCTATGGCTACCTTCTATTTTGTCCAATCATTTTTTTTTTTGGTTGTTGTCAATATTTTATGAATCCAAAACTATGTATCTGTTTTGCTCATCAAGCTGGCAACGTTGATGTGCATTCTTCAACTTCAGGAGGAGCATCAGTGAATACTGAAATTAAGCGCTTGTTAACTATCCAGGCCTACATGATTGACTATATATTGAGGGTCCTGCCGAATTACTTTTACATTACTACTAAATCCCTCCATTGGCATAAAAATTGAAACCTTTTGTTTTCTGGACTTGATTTGAAGTTAAATGACCCATACCCCATTGCAATCATAATAAAAGTATTAAATCATTTTAGTTACTATGACTGCTTCTCATTAGAGTTAAACTACCTACCTTGAATTGTGAGTCAATTGAGAACCGCTAAATATCTCTATGATACAAAACCACCTCGGAATTAAAGGAAACTAGTTTATTAAAAAAATCAAATAATCCGGCACAACCCCTATTAGTTATTAGGACTTATGTAGTTATGTTGAGAGACAAATTTAGATATCCTACTTCTGTAAATTGGATGAAGTAAATTATGATATATTCTACTTCTACTCAGCTTCCCAATCTAGCGGCATCATTCTCAAGAGGAGGCTACTTGAAACTCTAAAAAGATGACTACTACTCCTTGGTGTAAACAAAATCAATGAGTTGACCTCCATGTGCTTTCTCCAGCATTTTAAAGGTTTAAAAGAAGCATTGGTTCTTCGACTAGGTATATGTTATTAGGTATAATTATGATCCATTGTAAGAAAGCCCCAATAAGTTTTTCCAAGGCTTTTGGAAATATTATCATCATCTGATTTACATGCTAATTCCTGCATATCTCATGAAATAGAATGACAAGAAAAAAGGTATAAACTTCTTCTTAATCTCTTTCAAGGAAGAAGATTTTCATTTCAATAGACAAAAAAACAGTGAGCTTTTAGCTTTACAGTAATTATAACGAAATGGAAACGCCAAATCCGTTTTGACGCCTACAAGACAAAACAAAATAACATACAAAATCATTCTACAAAACAGAACAATTTTAATCAATCATCCTAGATCTAATTCAAGCACTAACAATCTACTATAGCAAAACCCTAATCCAAACATCTTAAATTCCTTCAATTTAAAGCAAAATCAATAGAACTACTTACGGTGTCGAGTTGATCTTCGCTGGCGGCGGCGGTGGCGGTGGCGGAAGCTGAAGTTGATCCGGAACGGAGGAACTGGAAGTCGTTGACGGCGGCGGGAGGACCCGCAGGGTCCCAAATGCCGCTGGAATTACGGCCAAAAGGCGCAAAAGTGAAATTAAAGATCCTCTCATCGTCTCAATCGTTAAATAGCTTCTAAATTATACACCATTTCAGTAAATTGATTCAGAATAATACAAAAAGGGGGTTTCGATTTGCTCCGATGATCGGATTAGTGGGGTTTTGTGAAGAATCTTAAATCCTCTCTTTTTCAACTTGTGATTGCTGACCTTTTACCCCTAAATCTTTTCCGGATCGACTGTTATCATCAACTGCATTTAATTGGTTTCAGTTACATAAATAGTCCCTTGACTATGCATTAAATGCAAAATCAGTCCCTACACTTTTGTGACAAATAGGGTGCGAGTGACCGCCAATGATCATTACATGCGTCATCGTTTTCGTGAAAGGGAAACAGATGATAAAAGAAGCTTTGATGGGCGTTTGGTTCGTTGGATTCCACCGGAATCTGATATAATTGGAATAGTCAATTTCATTGACCTAATTTCATCCTGTTGTTTGGTTACCAATGGAATGGAATTGAATTCCATAAATTCCTTTAATCATAGATTTAGTCATTCCTTCTTAAAATTGATGGAATTGAATTTCATTCCATCAGATTTTCTCAAAATGACATAAATACCCTCCTTACCTTTTCTAAAAACCCTAATCGCTTCTAAAAACCCTCTCTCTCTCTCCTCTCTCCTCTCTCCTCTCTCTCTCCTCTCTCCCCTCTCTCCCCTCTCTACTCTCTCTACTCTCTCTCCCTCCTCTCCCCCTCCTCTCTCTCTCTCCTCTCTCCTCTCTCTCTCTCTCCTCTCTCTTCTCTCTCTTCTTTCTCTCATCTCCCTCTCTCTCCTCTCCCTCTCTCTCCCCTCTCTCTACCCGCTCCCTCTCTCACAATCTCTCTCCTCTCTCTCTCTCCCCCCTCTCTCTCTCGGCATTTAAAAAAATAAAAATAAAAGAAAGGGTATTTTTGTCATTTTTCATAATTCCATTCCAATTCCTTTGCAAACCAAACAAACAGATTTCAATTCATTTGACTAATTACATTCCATTTATGCCAACCAAACACTTGGTCAAACCTGATAGCATTTCATTCCAATTCCTTCCAGATTCCAATTCCTTAGACATATTCTATTACTTCAGAAATCATTAAACGGCCCTTTAAAATCATACATCACAAAGGATTCCAATTTCCCTCTTCAACAATGGGTTTTTCTAAATATGTTTTCTTTTATGGTTAGAGTGCTGACATCCATGTCTGTCATCATCGCAGGGATTGTTACATTTGACAAGTAAAATCTATCATTATTTCTTGATCTAGTTAACCAACATAGCCTTATGTCAGTTAGAGAACTTTTCCATTAATTTGGCTTTTATCATTAGTAAGTTTATAATGCTATGTGGAGGTTTTAAAAGGCATTATGGTTGTAGATGTATAATTATAAGACTACAACCAAAGGTTCAACATAATTCTATGTTGAAGATGAAACATAAATAGTATGTTTAATGTAAGCATATGACTACAACCAAAAGGCATCATAGTCATATGCTACTGCTAGAGAAAATATAGAAACATAGTTTAGTAAAATCGTAGGACTATCAAATGTGGCTAGGACACCAATAGATAAAAGGGCGAGATTAAATTTGAATTATAGATTTATTACACTAGAATTAAAAGTAATAACTCAATTACACTATAGTTTATTAATTATGTTCAATGATGGAATCAAAAGATAGTTTTTTTTTAGAACACGGTAACTCTGGCAAGTTTATCAATTAGGTTAAAAGGATGGAATCAAAAGTTTTTTTCTTTCTTAGAAGTTAAATGCGTTTCACGTGTTCTTAACACTAATGGGACTTTTGGTTCGTAATAAATGAAGGGTTGGTTTTGATAAGAAGTTGAGTTTAATGGTGAGAAGCGTGAGAAGTGATTATCGACCGTTGGATGAGAAATGAACGCACATTAGGATGAGATGTATCAGATCAATTTCCTTCTAAGCCGCAATTCATGGGAGAGGTTGAGATTAAAAAAGATCAACGGTTCAGATCCACTTCTCACGATTCTCACCATTAACTCAACTTCTCACATGATCCTTCGTCAATAAATGAAACTGTCAAATGTATTGGAATTTAAGGAATCATGGATCAAATCATTTGATTAGCCAAACTAATCCATTACAAGCTATGCCCTACCACCATGGCAATACAAGCATAAAGCAGAACACAAATTGTAACATATGATAACATACAACATTATAAAACCAAACACTTTTGGTATCAAAAGTCGATGATGAAAGATTAGAACACAATCCTAATATTATTAGGCAAGAGCTTCAGATTCATCAGGAACAACACCATTATTGGTAATAGGCTCGTCGTCATCCGACTTCAACTGAGATGATACATCATCTATAGCCGAGTTCAGCTCTGCTATCTTCTTCGCCAATTTTTGGCGTGTTTTCTGCAACAAGCATATTAGGTAAGTGAAAGCATATCAGTATTATTTTGTGTGGTAACAATGGGTATTTGGTTCAGCTTATGTGCATCTCGACTAATCCCCAAGGCCTAACATATATTTGTTGGATCCTACCTCTGTATCCTTGCAATCTTTGTTTTGCAAGCCTATGTTTTCACGGAAACAACCTCTCTACCTCTTTGGATAGAGACAAGGTCTGCAAACATCCTACCCTCGAGACACTATTGTTGTGTGTGATATACTAGGCTTGTTTGGTTTCGTTTTACACAAGGAAAAATTAGGTCTTCGGACCAATAGACATGACTTTTAAACAAATGATAACTTCTAGAAATAATAGCGATGTTATGACATCATTTGAGGCATATCCATCTGTACCATAAAACTGCAACGTTTGACTAAACTCATAGTTTAGTAAAGTTGTTTTACCACAAGTTAGATGTCTAAACTATTTATCGAAACAATTACAAATAGAAGGAAATTTCCCAAAAAGGGGCACTTTTGTCTCAAAAAGAAGTCGTCATAAGACAGCATCATGTTGATAAGCCAGCTGTTAGCTGAAAAGATATTTGTTGGCTAATAAGCTAGTTGATAAACTAGTCATGTTTGATAAAAACTTGTTGATAAGCTAGATGACAATGTAAGATAACCTAAAAAAACACGTTGAAAAATAAATTGCAAAAATATAAGGGGCTTAATTGAAAAAAAAATATGAAAAAAAGGGCATTGGAGCTTATTGAAACGCTACTTGAAGTAGTTTTTCGAAAAGCTAGCTTATGGCCAATCAAACGAGACTTTTTTAATAAGCTCGAAATATGACTTTTTAGTAAAAGTTTGGTTAGACGTTGTCTACCTCCAATGCTTTTTCTTCGTCATAAATGAAGTCGGGCAGCTTCCGCAACAACTCTTTTTTGTCGGCTCCAGCTAGTGCCTTGCTTATCTGTCAAGAATTAGACTCGATACATGATGATGCTATAATCGAATATGACACTCGCACCAATATTCAGATGCAGCAAGAATGAATTGAAATTCATATATACATAGTATATATATACATATCCAAGAAAAATTTTAATTCCTTCAGGTTTTCTAGTACCTACTTCTATTTGTATGTTGTTTGCTTCTTACTCATTTTTCTTATTTCTTTTTTTTTTTTTTGGGTGGGGGTGCAAACTCTCTTTTTTCGCACATCTTTCACAAGGCAAGGGTTTTCATAGAAACAACCGCTCTACATTTTGGGATAGAGGTCAGATCTGCATACATCCCACCCTCCCCACCAAACCCCACCTCGGAGTGGGATATACCTCGGAGTGGGATATACAGGGTTCATTTAGCTTGGTTATATATCGAAGAAAAATATGATGAAGCATCAAATTACTTGCCAAATCTACCAATCAAACCTGAGGCGCATATATGCAACCGAGTGTGCCAACAAGCAATCCTCCTAGAACGAAGCCACCAACAAAGGCACTCCCACTGTTCGATCTTCCATCGTCGCTGAAAATGGAAAAAGTAATGGCTTGTATAAAGTGTGTCCAATTGCTTACAAAGAGAAAACATAAAAATGAAGAAAGGACTCATCTAGCATATTGATTCTTCCACCTTCAAAAGAACCGATTGGGAAAAGAAAATATGATTTAGAACATTCACATTGAATAGGTAAACTGATAAGACCTATCGACTATTTTGTATTAAAATTGCTGAATTAAAAAAAACGATTACAAGAATGAAAGATAGTTCTGGATTCGAGAGCCAGATCTCTCCTAAACAAAACAGATCACAATAATAAGATGTCCTTTCTCCCCCCACCCTACTAGCTATTTATAATATCTAATTTACCAAAATTATGGAAATTACCAAAGATCCAGAGTTACCAAAAATCAATCATTGCCTTCTTGAATACACCTTTGAAATCGGTGTCTTATCATAAACCAACACCAAAGTGACTCAGTATGCGAAAGTAGGGTCTTTTTTTTTTTTTTGGGGGGGGGGGGGGGGGGGGGGAGGGGGTATATGTAGACCTACCTCTTGGTCCGTTTGGTTGATAGAAACATACGGTGATAAATTCTAATGCAAATCCTTTATGGTCATTTACTAACCCTTCCACATAACATGAAGATTATGAGGGGCATATAGGTCATTTTCGGAGTACAAGCGATCGAAAGCAAGCATAAAAAAAGGAAAACAAGCGTAATACTGATCTTGCATTCGGTAAAACATAGAACTTGCATGAAGCACCCAATCATCACAATTCAAAAGATAATTACCTGTATCCTGCTTGGATAGAGAATGTCCTTTTGGATGTGAGCGATTGCACATTACCAACACGACTTTGCCCAAACGATAATTTGGTCAAGCCCTGGTCAAGTTTCTTTAACGAGGAGCCTACATCACCAAAATTCAATCATTGCATACGTGTTAAGAGTTGCATATCACAGGTACTTGCATTCATAAACAGTTCCTAATTATCGAACACGTTTAGCCATAGAATAACTTGAACAAAAAGCAACCTGTTGAGCATAATCGGAAATAAATAAATAAATAACCTGCAAACTACTCTCTGAAACCTTTGAGAAACCTGGATAAGAAAAAGAACGCATGAAGCTACACAATGAGGGGAATCTTGAATTGAAAAGCAGGATTTTTTTTTTGTTCGTAAACGCAGTTTGTGCACACTTCCCTGAAGAAAACAGTCAGGGAAATCCCTAGTGGCCCTGAGGAATAAAACTCGAACTGCGACCTACAGGGAGGAGCCCCAAGGCCTAGCCTTTATTTGCCGGTTCAGCTGGTCCTCAAGGTTAAAACACTTCTCTTTATAGCTACTACGCATAGTAATTGGTTCGGACATCCTTGAAAAGACCATAACAATTTCAATGCTTTCTAGATACACAATGGTTTTCCCTTTCAGGTCACGAAAGATGGCACATTTCACGACCCTAAATTTTTTCACTATGACGGAGGTACGTATGCACCATAGTGGGTCCGAACCTGTCTCTACATCCTACACTCCCGAAAACTTACTCCGTGTGGATTCAATGGGTTCGTTTGGTTTGGTTTAGACTTTTGTTTTAAAAAATCTATTGACCTACTAATGTAAAAAAATTCCACCCTATTCTTCTATCCTCCAATTCTGCTCCCAAATAGACTCTTAAATGTAAATTTAGCAGTTATACATGAAGTAAAGATTAGGGTTTCTAAAGTTAAGGAACACATGGATATAATACACGAGATACAAAATCATAACTTCCTACAAGAAATTACACCCAATTTAGTTCATGAGCGAAGATTAAATCTAAAAGAGGAGATTAAATCCATGTGGAGAAAATACATCCAATTTAGTTCATGAGCAGGGATTAAATCCGAAAGAACTACAGTAATAAGAAAATGTTGATGAAATTAGAAAATACCAGATGATAATTGGTGTGATCTGTTCTTGGGTAAAAGCGCCGATGAATTCGAGATTGCAGACATGGTTTCAAATTGGCAAGAAAGATTTGAAGGTGGGTGTGGTTTATGATGGAGAAATGGATTTATTAGAAATGGGTATGTTTTGAAGGTTATTTGGTCGATAAAATCAATGCTTAAACAAGAACACTAGAAACGAGATGTTTTGTTTTAACGTCCATTTTCTAAGGGGAAATATGTAATGCTTGATTTTATATACAACTTCATGAAAATTTATCAATAATTGACTATAGGGTTAGATTTATGAGAAAAACGCAAAAAGTTAAAAAAATGAGTAACACTAACACCTTAATAATCGTTTATCTATACGGTATGCATATGTGTATGCAATCAATTTGTTTAATATGCACATTTGCATAGAAACCGGGAAAGATTGTCAATTACTTGTATTCACATATACATATCGTACAGATGAATCGTTATTCTAATGTTCCTCCGTTTTTCATTTTTTTTTTGGGTTTTCCCCTGAAACTCACTCATTCATCATATATCTTAAATACCCAATAGAATAAATAAAAATAACAACAAAAAAGTAAATGACAATGAATAAAGATGATTGGTTGAATGACTATTTGACTATAATGGAATGACTTGTTCATTTTTGGTATTTGGTAACAAGTCATTTCATTAATAACTGTTTGTTTGTGGCTTAATGATTAATATGTTGGCTTATTCGCTCACCCTAGTTGGGACTTGGGATAGCTCAATCCATTAAGCCATTTTTTCCACCCCACCCTTTGTGAAAACATTCCTCTCCCTAAACAAAAAGCGCGCTCATCTGCCCTTTTCCCAAGCTATTCAATAAGTTTAAGTTAAAAGGAGGTGTGGAGTGTAAATTTGTATAAGCTAACTTAAAACCTAAGATCAACATAAAGCAAGGGTCAAGGAGCAGGCCCTTGCGGTGGTCCTGCTAAATATTGATCAACGTGATAAGACTTTATCAAGATTGATGAAAGCTTAAAGTTTAGAAAGGTTTAAGTTCAAAAGGTTAAGTCTAACCTTCAAAAGGGTGATCTTCGGAAGCATGGACGAACTTACTGTATTGGATATGGTGGTCCATGTCATGGCTTTGTTCCTTCGACGTAATGTAAAAAATTACAGTGTCGTGAAAAGTGTCATTGTATCAACTTGTTGTGTGTCACCGTATATATTTTGAAACTACAATTATGGCACTCCACCCTAGACTCGAGTTCAAATCTCGTTAATGTCATTTTCTTAGTTTTTAGCTTTTAGTTTCAAATTTATTATGTTTGTGAAATAAATTGCAATGAAAAGCCTGAACACAATACCTCACATATGAAAAACAATGAACTAACCAACAAATTAATGATGCTTTTGTGAAAAAAAAAAATCTTACATTTGTTTCTTATCAAATGGTAGCACAACTTGGAAATTTTAGGTCTGTCTCTATTCGGAAAGTTGATTTTCGAAAGGCTAGTTTTTGAAGAGTAACTTATAAAGTGACTCTGATATGATATGGAGCAATGTCTTTTGATCATATTCATTAGTAGTTATTTGGTAACTCTTATTATAAATAAAATAACTACCTTCTCGTCGAAATTAATTGTCGGTTAAGTGCTCATATGAGTAGTTTTGGTCTCAATTTTGAACAAACGAAGAATCAATGTCTCTTACTTTCAATTTTTGTCTAAAATTCACAACGTGGATTTGTTGTGAAATATAGCTTCTTTTTTTCAGTTAGATGTATGTAATATATAAAATGATGTTTTAATCTTTTAAAAGTGCAACTTTGTGTCAAAAGCATTGTACTCTTACACCAATCACTATACTTAATAGCCTTCACACACTGATATTGGTGATGGTCGGGAAAACCACCATTTGGTTTGATTTGTTGACTTTACAACCCTTTAACGCATACCAAATTAAAGAGTTTGTCGAGACAATGAAACATGACAAGCGTGTGAAAAAAGGTGTGAACTTCATACTCTTGTAACTTTTGATTGGAAAGAAGTTATAGAGCACATGATCAACATATGACGTTGCAGGACTAATTTTGACAACTACCCAAATTCAAGAACACCACCTGCCACCCCACCAATAACCACGAGCGTCACCTCCCTTATTCGATAACCCATCCTAGACCCTTAACCATCATAGTTCCCTTTTCCGTTATCTAGTAAACCTTTCTCGCCTCTATCTCCAGTTATCCTCCTCTTTGGTTATCTATAGAAAATTGTAACCCCCTCCATTTGCCACTTACCGCTTTTGTCCCTGTCACCTTAACCTCAATATGTAAAATCCCCTAACTCTCTGGTATCGATTTAGATTTTGGTTTTGATCTGGAAATGACGGGCTCTGATGACCTTTGTCGTTGTTATCGTAGATGGGAGAGGAAGGCGTCGGGAGGTGTGAGACGGTGGTTTATAAGGAATGGATGATGGTGTTTTTCAGTTTGGATATTTGATAAAATAATCGATGGATATTATGTTCTTCAATTTTCTCTTAATTAAAAAGTATTGGAAAATGACTAAAATGTTCGTAATTTTAACGGAAATTTTTTTATGATGTTAATGACAGTGACCAAATCCATAATGAGATGTAAACCATAAGTTTTTTTTTTGTTGGTAATAAATAAAGAGAAATTAAATCGAAACACTCCAAGTTCAAAATTGAGTTACCAAAATGCCCCATCTCTATCCAATTTAACCAAAATACCCAAAAATCCCGTGAAAACACCCCTCAATTGCGGACTGAAAATAAAAAATAATTTTAACCCAAAAAGCCCCTCGATCGCGGACTAACACTCCTCGATCACGGACTAACCCCCCTCGATCGTGAAAACATTCCTCGATTGATAATAAAGATTTGGGTTATGTGATTAACCATGAAAACATCCCTCGATTGATAATAAAGATCGGGGGTATTTCTATTAATTTCTCAAGGTTCAAGGAGGAATTCCATGAAAATAATAAATCCAAAGGGAGTAAAAGTGTAATTTACTCTTGTATAAAGAGTAAACTACAATTTTGGTCCCTATGGTTTACATCTAACTACAAAAGTCGTGCGTAGACTTCAATAAGTACATTTATCATCCCTAATGTTTATATTTTGTTTTGAAAATTGGTCACTAAGGGGCTTTTTACTTACAACTTAATGAGCTTAATGGTTTGAACGACTTATTCGCTCAACCATACATGAATGTTTATTTACGGCTTAATCAATGAGCCATTAATCTAAAATGGTTATATGGAATAAGTCTGGACCTGTCACTTGTCCCCATTAAGCCATCATAAACAAATCAATACCAAAAATGTCCGGAAACAATACAACCCTCTATTTGCCTCCCTTAAACCCATTTGTCTTTCGTCTCTCAAACAGACAGATTTATCCAGACATACAACTTAACTCATACAAGACTTAATGTAAACAAAAAGTAAACAACCCCTAACTCCGTTAAATATGTCCATTAAGTAAGGACATTTATGTCTTTTCCCTTTTTTGTCTTATCTGTTTTGTCTTCACTCAAAGAACCAAAATTATAGTTTACCTTTTATTTATTTATATCTACATTTTATTTTAAAAAGTGGTTATAACCACATTTATAACCATGTTTGTTGGATCATCTCAATCTAATAGTTTGAATGAGTTATTTGGTTGTTTTTTCTCAAGGTCTCTCATAATTTCAACATCTTCCCTAAATATTGGGATGAGATTATGAGAGATCTTGAAAAACCGAAATACGCATCCAAACCGTTAGATTTAGATGATCCAATAGATATGGTTAAAAATGTGGTTATAATCATTTAATAAAAAAATATAATAATATCACACACCATTTTAAAATAAAAAATTGGCGAAATATAACAAAAAATTGAGCGAAACAAATCACGCCAAAAAACGATTACTTAATTATCTAAAATTTAGCATATATTTTTGATATATTTTTTCATCCATTTTTATCGTGGTTATCTGTTTTTTTTTTCCAAGACCCTCCCTTGATCTTTTTCCTATATATGGGGATGAGACTAGGAGAGAACTTTGAAAAAAAAGGAACCATATAACCCATCCAAACCTTTAGATTGAGATGATCATACGAAAATGGTTACAAACGTGGTTACAATTACTTAAAAAGGCATGGGATCATGTGAGAAGTGTCATTTTTTTGTGAGAAGTGTGAGAAGTGCTTTTAAGCCGTTGATCACTTTTAATCAAATACACTCTCATGAATTGCGGCTTTAAAGGAAATTTATCTGATGCACCTTGGTGCATCTTATCTCGGTGGATCTCATCCAACGGTTGATAACTACTTCTCACCAAATTTGACATTTCTCACCGGAACCTAACCCTACTTAAAAAAATATATATAAAAATATATAAATATAAATAGAGGGTTGGGTTCCGCTGAGAATGAAAGTTATGGTGAGAAGGGTAAGAAGAGATCTCCACACTTGGATGCACATTAGGATGAGATGAACCAGATCAATCCTCATATCAAGTGCAATTCATGAGCTGGTTTAAGATTAAAAGTGATAAAAGGTACAAATTCTTTTTTAACTTATAATCTTAACTCTTCTCTTCTCACACGATCTCTCGTCTATAAATACAATTATACAAATACATAAATATAAACATAAATAGATTAAACTATAACGTTGGTCCTTGTGGTTAAAAAAAGAACTAAAAACAACGTATCTCAATGAATTAAAAAGGTAAGAAAGACGAAAATGCCCTTCAGCTAATGAAGTCTTGACTAACGGAGTTAGACATACGAACGATTTTTAAAGCAAAATGTAAACAATAAGGATTATAAGTATAAAGTCCATGGACTACTTTCATAGTTAGGTGTAAACCACAAGGACCAAAATTGTAGTTTACTCTCGTATAAATAGATTAGATTAGAGTCGAGCATCACTATTTTGGAGCGCAATACGCAATCGGCACTCTACACTCTCCGGTCGCCAAAACCCTCACCGCTCTGCTTCTGGCCTCGCCGCTGCAGTGCTGCCATCACCACCGGATTTTCACCACCCCTTTCAAAACTCGTTCTCGCACCTACGACTCCCACTGGACTCTCGGCTCTCGATCTATGCCCTAAACCTGTCATTTTTCTTCTCTGCCCTAACTTTCCTCTCTTCTGCTTTCTGGAATCTGGTGTCGGCACTGTAAGCTGTAAAGGAGCAAAGTTTGGAATCTGAAAGTTAGGTAAATTCTTGATTACTTGATCTTAATTTTTTTGATTTTTCATAATTTATGATGAAGTTATGATGCGTAGACTGAGTTTTGTTTGATGAAGTTGTGATTAGATAAGTTTATGTAGTTTATGTCTTGTTCTTTGAGTTGATATTGGGTTTTCGCTTAGATTTTTTTATTGTTTTTGTTGATGAAGTTATGATTTAGATTAGGTTTATTTGATGAAGTTGATTTTAATGGTTGTTAATTTAATATGTAGTTCATCATTTTTATCTAGTAAACTTCAAGTTATCTCCATCTAATTATCTCCATGTTATGGTTTCTCCATGTTTACATTTGATTTTAATGCAAAATGAAGCAGGTTACATAGATTGTGCACTGATGCCTTTTTAGTTTTTATTGCTTGTTTGTTTTACTTGTGGTTGATTATCAACTTATCTAAGGTGGTTAACTATTGGTTAATGAAACAAAAATTCTTATGGAAACATAAGTTTTTGGTGAGGAATCATTTATGCTTGAAGATATGGTACCTCAACACCAATAATTTTCAAATGTTTGTGTTTTTATTTTTGGTAATTTGATTACATAATGGTATTACTGTTTCTGCTTTTATTGTAGCATACCACGCTTTTGCCTCCACACCTCTTTCCGGTCAATCTAACATGGCGACGGCCATGGTGGCAACCGACACGAGAAAGCTTCCGCGGCCAGGCCGCGGTGGTGTCGTATCTCAGGGACTCACTGAGGAAGAATCAAGAGTTAGAGCCATAGCCGAGATCGTCAACAGCATGGTAGAGCTCTCTCGTAACGGCGAGAATGTCGACCTAAATGCCCTAAAATCCGCCGCATGCCGCAAGTACGGCCTATCACGTGCTCCTAAACTCGTTGAAATGATCGCCGCTCTCCCTGATTCTGAGCGTGAGGCTCTTCTCCCAAAGCTTCGAGCGAAGCCGGTCCGAACTGCCTCTGGAATTGCTGTTGTGGCGGTCATGTCTAAGCCGCACCGCTGCCCGCACATAGCCACAACGGGGAATATATGTGTATATTGTCCCGGTGGGCCTGATTCGGATTTTGAGTACAGCACACAGTCTTATACAGGTTACGAGCCGACTAGCATGCGAGCAATTCGTGCCAGGTACTGATTTGGATTTCAATCATGTAAAATTAGTGTCTACTTATTCTGTTTGAATTTCCGCGTTATTATCATTTGCAACATATACTCATTACTCATATAACAAACCATACGTAATACATTAACCCTATATTTGCATTTGCATCTTCGCTGCATATACAATTGAAAACAGAAGGTGATGCCATGGGCTGATCATGCCGTCATGTTTGGTCTCATCCATTGGTACCATAAGGACATGTCTGTAGTCCCCCTACACGGCTGCACATGGTTAAATCTATATTCCCATTCTCCAAACTAATTTAACAAAAGGTTACAGGTGTGCACAGAGAACGAGAGAATATAAAAAACCAACCACAACTCCTCGTGTATTCACCATATCAAGATCTTATTAATTTGGAAGATAAAAAAGCAGTTTATCACATTATTTGGCAACAACAAGTATCGAAACAGAGGCTCTCAAATATGAAGTTTTACTCAACAATGACATTGGTACGAGAATGTTTGAAGGATCGACAATTGCATATATCAAACAAAGCCAAATACATGAAACAAATGGGACAATTAATTATGAACGAAATATCACAACATAACCAACAAGATGATGAGTGTTAGGCTAGCAAGTCTAGCGAGTCCAAACAATTTATAGTACAATTAATCAACAATGAAGAAATGCTATTTAACTAACAAGGTCCTTCGCTTGAAAACTAGCTAAGGAACATTAGAGTCTCATTTCATGACACCAAGAAAGTGGGCCTCAAATATTCGTTCCATTTCACGATGACGTGCAAGACTCGTTTCCATTGAACGTGACAAGAACATAGAAGTATGCCACTAATTCAGTGTTTCTGCTTAGCACCGACAGGATTCAAAACCTTAGTGTCTACCCTTTTGAGTAGCACCTCAAGGCTCATATCCTTGGTGCATGCCCTTTCGGATAGCACCTCAAGGATCATGGTTCTTAGTGCCTACCCTTCCGAGTAGCACCTCAAAACTCAATAATCTTAATGCCTACTCTTAGAGTCTCAATACCAAACAACTCTCTGAATGAAGGGGCAATACCATCAAGTATATACCATCCTTATAAATTACAACTTGAAATTAGTAAATACATCCAAGTACAATTGTCAATAAGTATACACAATCCTATGTGTAAAATGCCCAAATATGTTAGCAAGCCAACAATCATTCAATATCATATAAGTTCTCTTTTTCATGCCTCAATATTAATAAGAGCTTAACCACACGATTCATAAACTAGCAAGGATAAATAAATCACAAGTAGTGTATTTTCCCCAAATGTTTGCGGATATAACACCAATTAAATAAGTAAGCCAAAAATAACCTTCATAGCTTGAAGATGACTTCATGAATGCAACTTGAAACCAAAAGTAAAGGACATCTTCTCAAAGTATTTGGAACTCATCTTGCTGGATTAGGTTAAATCTAGACTTCAAACCAAAACCCTAGATTTCTTAGAGAAGACTTGAAGCTTCAACCAAAACTCTTCAATGGCAACTCCAAACTTGCAAGCCCAAGACTCCTCTTGCTCTCAAGGAACTTTCAAAAGCTCAAAAGATGATTAATGCCTTGTCTAATTGACAGATTCCAAGATCCCTTGCATATGTATGCTTGCGTGCTTAACCATATATGGATTTATTTCTATTTCACTTACGGACTTACCGATTATATATTAAAGCACGTTTTATACTTTGAAGGAGGATATCTTTTCATCTTATTTCCGATGTCTTGGGTGCCGGATTTTGTTATAGAAAATTGTCGTTTATCTTTGTGTATTCACTATTAGGCCTTCAAAGATTTCTGGTTATAGTGCAATTTTTAAATGCAACTCTGATATAAACTTTTGATATATATATATATATATATATTGATTATTGCCTTCATGATTTATGCTTCCAGATACAACCCATATGTGCAAGCCAGGGGCAGGATTGACCAGCTGAAGAGACTGGGTCACAGTGTAGATAAGGTTTGACACAATGTTATTTTGTATGTATCTAATATTTATCTTGGTCTCTTGACGATTTCTCATTATTGTTGATGGAAACTTACCCATTTGATTGATCCAGGTTGAATTCATCTTGATGGGTGGCACTTTTATGTCCTTGCCTGCTGAATACCGAGACTACTTCATAAGGAATCTTCATGATGCTTTGTCAGGGCACACTTCCGCAAATGTTGAAGAGGCGGTTGCTTATTCTGAACATGGTGCAACAAAATGTATTGGGATGACTATTGAGACGTAAGTTACTTACCAGGAATTTCATATCATATCTAGATGCGAAAATGGTAATTTAGTTGGTGACTAAATCACGGTCAATATCTATTAATTGATATTGACACGGCTGTCTCAAAAAGAATACGATAAATATGTATTTGTTAGTAACAATGTATGTGTTCAACCTGCAGATGCATGATTTTCTTTTTAATAAACATTACTTATGATTTGGCAACAATAACAAAAAAAATGTACCGTCATTGGATAATATGAGCACCTAATCTAGGTTACAATGTGGAACAGAATGATTTATGGTTTCTTAAGTTTAGGTTTTTTTTATTGCTGCAATATGACCGTTCTTCTGCTTTTTTAGGAGGCCAGATTACTGTCTTGGGCCTCATTTGCGGCAAATGCTTTCTTATGGTTGTACACGATTGGAAATTGGGGTTCAGAGCACATATGAGGATGTTGCTCGTGACACCAATAGAGGGCACACTGTGGCAGCTGTTGCTGATTGCTTTTCTTTGGCTAAAGATGCTGGTTTTAAGGTAATTCTGTTTTCAATTTATGCCGTTGCATTCCCTATCAAATATCGTTGGATTAATTTTATTTGAAATCAATTTCTTTGTTTAATATCAAATCCTTCTTTTTTATTAACATCGTTAATCACTTAATCTCATCATGATGTTCCATTTTTCTCTCACGTTTTCGAATCAATTTACATCAACCTTTTTCTTCAAAAGCAAGATATAGGTTCTCTCTATTCTAATCATAAGATCTTTGGACTTTTTTCTTTGAGAAAATTACGATTTTGTCCCTGTGGTTTGTTGAAAATTTCTATTATTGTCCCTGTGATTTTAAAATTTCGATTTCCATCCCTGTAGTTTATAATTCATTATTATTTTCGTCTTTATGATTTAAACTTGATTGCTTTATTCGTCTCTGTGGTCTACAATTCATTTTATTTTAGTTCCTCATACTTAAAAGTAGTAATTATCCCCTGGGACGAAAGTAGAAATGAATTGCAAACTATAGGGACGAAAACTGCAATCTCCAAACCACAGGGGACTACAAATGTAATTTACTGTTTTTCCTTGTTCACATTGTACTAAACTTTTAGCGGCTGTCCTAGGTGGTTGCTCATATGATGCCTGATCTTCCGAACGTGGGGGTTGAGAGGGACATGGAAAGTTTCAAGGAGTTTTTCGAGAGTCCTTCCTTTAGAGCTGACGGGCTTAAAATTTATCCAACACTTGTTATTCGTGGAACTGGTCTTTATGAGCTCTGGAAAACTGGCAGGTATAGCGTTCTACACTCAAAAGCTTAGCATTCTAGTCCCTCCGCCCCAAAATAAATGTCCATCATGAGAACCTCACACAATTTTAGAAATATGTAATTAATACACATTAATTAACTAAATGACAATTGTACCCTTATATTAGAGGGAGTATTGAATTTCTCCATCTCATACTTAGGTATAATTGGAAAATAGGCTCTTACTTTCAAAATTGGATACTTATTTTGAGACGAACTAAAGTAGAAACGTGGATACTTATTTTTGGGACGATGGGTGTATCATTTTGCAGTAATTTGCGACAAATATGACTTTATATTGTCCTACTCAAATCATGTTCATTTGCAGGTATAGAAATTACCCTCCAGAGCAGCTTGTAGACATTGTTGCTCGGATTCTGGCCATGGTACCCCCATGGACGCGTGTTTACAGAGTTCAGAGGGATATCCCTATGCCTCTGGTTACTTCTGGAGTTGAAAAAGGGAATCTTCGAGAACTTGCTTTAGCTCGTATGGATGATCTGGGTTTGAAATGCAGGGATGTCCGAACACGTGAAGCGGGAATTCAAGTAAGCAATATGTCTTTTTCTATTGGTGTATCTGACTGAATGTTGCCATTTTTTTAATATTCCCTCCGTCCCACAATAACTGTTCATTTTTGTATTTTAGTTTGTCCCGATATAAGTTATAACACCCTAAATTTGATAGAAATAAAAATTCAAAAATTTTGCGATATAACGGCTGTAATATGGCCAATCCAAAATAATTAAAACCTGTTTAACAAACCCAAAAGTATCATCCCAAAACGGGGAATCATAAGTCAACATTCACAAGCCTAAACAAATGAGGAATATAATTCAACAACCTAATAATCTAACTTAAACAAGATAGATTAAGTTCGGGTGTAGCTATTCCTCCAAAAGTATGTCCGCTAATCCAACATGTCGGTCACTAAATCTCCAAAAAAGCCGCTCTTGGCCCTCGAGCCGTCCACTCAATCCCGATGAGCCCCACCGCTATCCTACCTGTTATACACATCATTTTAAGAAAAAGTGTTAGGCTAAAGTCTAGTGAGATCAAACATTTACAATTTAAGAAATTCAACACAAGAGTAAGCAAAAGAGTTTCTTTTTGTACAACAATGATAATGGTGATAACAACAGTAATGTTCTTTGAAATATAACAGATACCTCTTGGGTTAACGGGGGAGACCCGCTTACCAACTCGGATGACGGAACACAAAAGTAAGCCATCCGCTGAGTCAGTAAAGCCAATAAACAAATATAGTTCACGCAAGGAATGTCAACTTAAACCGCGAAAGGTTCGACCGCGAAAGGTCATTGTGTTGAAATCCTCATCCAATGTCGCAATACTATAGTATATAGGGGTCATGACTCCCAATGCAAGCAATTATGCCAAATAAAGCCCGTAAGGCCAAACGAATACTCCAACATTTGACAATATACATAGATTATCGAAGAGGTAATTTTCATAATGATTCAGTCCCATTATTTATCAAAAGATCACTAGATGAAACGTAATCAACCATTTCATGCTTAAATCACAAACATGCTAAATCTTAACATATAAACTTATCAGCAGTTAACCAAAAGTTCATCATTTCCAAACACAAGTTTATATAAATGGAATCCATTCCATAAAAATACATTTTTCAAGTACTAGTAAGTTGTAGAAACATTATCAAGAACATTGTCACTTTCATTTTATAAAATGTTTATAAACCCTAAAATCTCCAAAAGTTAGACTTGGTACAAATTCACAACCAAATATATAAAAGGAGATGTTTAGGCATTTAAAATAAATATTTTGACATGTATAAGGTTTTATAAAGAGTGTAAAAACTCACCTTGAGAGCTTTCTCAAAGAAAGCCAAACCCTAGGTTAACTACACTCTTTATAAAACCTTATACATGTCAAAATATTTATTTTAAATGCCTAAACATCTCCTTTTATATATTTGGTTGTGAATTTGTACCAAGTCTAACTTTTGGAGATTTTAGGGTTTATAAACATTTTATAAAATGAAAGTGACAATGTTCTTGATAATGTTTCTACAACTTACTAGTACTTGAGAAATGTATTTTTATGGAATGGATTCCATTTATATAAACTTGTGTTTGGAAATGATGAACTTTTGGTTAACTGCTGATAAGTTTATATGTTAAGATTTAGCATGTTTGTGATTTAAGCATGAAATGGTTGATTACGTTTCATCTAGGAGTTGGAGGTTGCATTAATGATGGAGGGAAGTTGAAGTGATGAACTTACCCTAAAATCTCCCAAGAAGTCGGCTGAATAATCTTCAAAATCAGATATTGAGACTTAGAATCGCGACATTCCTATTTAACCCTCAGACACTGGCCGCGATAGTGACACGACGATAATGACCATGTCACAATCGCGGGGCATGATCGCGATACCTGTACCGCGAGTCCCAATCACACGACGACTATGCCCTCGCGATAGTGACACCCTGTCGCGAGCATCCCCAACAGTCCGAATTTGACACATTTCAGCCCACGATGCTTAAATTCGATAAGTCCAAAATACAATTGATAAATCTATAAATTTGGAAGGTTCCAAAATGAGAAATAATACATAGGTTCTCAGAATTCGGGGTGTTACATAAGTGTCCACTTTCAAAAGTAAGGGCCCGTTCGTTAGCAGCTTAACGGTTTAATGAGACTCCCAACTTATTCGGTCAGTTAATCATGTTAATCATGACTGTTTGGTAGTGGCTTAATAAAATAGAAAATGGCTTATTCAGTGAGCTTTTAGGAGGGGGCTTTATGTAGAAAGCCAAGTTTTTTTCAAACCTGCCCCTCTCAATTGAAAAATACGCTCCTTCCATCTATGAACAAACACTCCTGAACAAAAACGTTCCCAATCTATACAGACAGATTAATCCACACAGACAACTTTATCCGTACAGGACTTAATGGAAAACCAACCAAACAACCGATGCCTACTTTCTGATTTTACCCTTAATTATGAGATGGGAAGTTGTTAATTAAAATGTGCAACAATTATATATTTCTAAAACTATGTGCCTTATTTCCTTTTGTACATTTATTTTGGGACGGAGGGAGTCCTTGTCAATTGTCATCGTAGAATGGGTCAGACTCACATATACTTCCCATCTGCTTTATTAATTTCAGGACATTCATCACAAGATAAGGCCGGATGAGGTTCAGCTTGTTCGGCGAGATTATACTGCCAACGAGGGATGGGAAACTTTTCTTTCATATGAAGACACACGGCAGGTAAAAATGGAACCGCTTTTTATGTGTCCACCATGAACTTCTTCCATGTGCTTTTGGTACACGGGACATGACAATACAAAAACTTGTCCCACATTTGGCACTACATTAGACTGGGTGGGACAAAAAAATTGCATTTTTTGTCCCACCAAAAATAGGTGGAACAAAAATCTGGGAGATGAGATAAGATTGGTAAATTACTAAACTACCCATGTAAAGTTAATACCCTAAATCTTTCTACAATTTCTTCACTCGCCTACCACATTCTCGTCCGTCAAGTCCTTTCCAGTCCGTCCCCCCAACATTGTTGTTTCTTTATCATTTTATGTATTTGATTTATTTCCAATGTGGATATGTATGTTATTTGATTCATTTTCGATGGATGCAGGATATTCTTGTTGGATTACTGCGGTTGCGAAGATGCGGCAAGAACGTTACTTGCCCAGAACTCGTTGGAAAATGCTCCATTGTTCGTGAACTTCATGTTTACGGAACTGCTGTTCCCGTACATGGACGTGATGCCGATAAACTGCAACATCAGGTACTCTAATTGTTTAGGACAATAACTAGTTGTCCCATGTTTGGTACGACCTTATATTGGGACAAAAATCAGAGAGGTATAAATTACTGAACTACTCATATCAAATTGAACTCCTAAAAACCTTCAATAGTCAAATTGGTAATATCGTATTAATTAATGATGGATAATAAATTTCATTTTTATGTTTCAAACTTATTTAAAATGTTAAATACTTAATTTAAAATACAATGACATAATTAAAATAAAAACACACCATTTGACATATAAATATTTCATTGCAAAGGAAATAAAAAGATACATAACTGGAAAATAAATTTAAATAACAACTAATAAATATAAGAGTATTATTGAAAATTTAATCAGTTACAAATAAAAAATATACTTGCAATATTCTATTTGCTGTTAAGAGATGGGGTAACTGGTTGGAGATGAATTACTGTTTACACACATGTTGTGTTGGATTTGGCAGGGGTATGGTACACTGCTTATGGAGGAAGCAGAACGGATTGCTCGTAGCGAGCATAGGTCGACAAAGATGGCGGTTATTTCGGGTGTCGGAACCCGCCATTACTATCGGAAATTAGGTTACGAGCTTGAAGGTCCTTATATGATGAAGCACCTTGTATAACAAACAAGTCTTTACTTGAACACAGTTTTGTAAGCTGCTAATAGTTTAGTTGCCTTTTAATTTATACAACCGATTTCCCATTTGTATATTTGCTTTCGGATACGTGCATACGATGGTTAGAAGATTGTAGTGCCCGTTGTCGAGATGTTGATCAAGAAGTTTCTTGTGACCCTACTTCTTTCTCTCGAACAACGAACTTTGTTAGTATGTTCTGAAAGCTGGACCTAAAACAACATACTATTTGGGTAAACCCAAAAAGTTGGTTATCGACAATCCCAACTGGTTCTACATGTAATCCACTCCAAGGACACTAAAAAATGTGCAAAATCCATATTTTCTTCATTTTGGAGAATCTGTGGAGAAAGATGTCATTTTTAACAAATATACCTTTTAGAATATATATCATTTAAAATGAAAGATTGGTTAGCTTCGTAATTTTAATCATTTTATAAATTGTTTTAGTTTCTTTCTTAGTAGATTTTGTTTGCTAACCAAGACATATCGAATATTATACGAGTAAATGTTTACCCAGCCTCCCTAGGAAAAAGGCTTGATGTTGCCCGAACAAGTGTGGGCATCATAGAACGGGTGGAAAAACAGTTTTACGAATAAGAAATCATGAGGTCTCGACTTGTGTACATGGTAAAACAACACATAGATCAATATAAACATCAAACTTTACCGTGAAGTTGGCTTGCTGATGGACCTTGATGAACACAAAAACAACTGTCTACGATGATCTGTATTAAAACAATGTAAAATAGATCGCACATACAACATTTAGAAGATTGTAGTGCCTGTTGTCGAAACGTTGATCAAGAAATTTCTCTGCTCGAAAGCTTTTCTTACAGTATCCACAACGCCATTCATTCACATTCACGTGAATCTTGTGCTTCCCTTGCTCTCTAAATATGTTGTTGCTATGATGAAGTTTACACTTATGTGACATTTGATATTTTTCTTATTCAATGAATGAAATCAAATACCGTATAATCCAAAGGGTGTATTATTCGTTTAAAGTCTCGTGCATCATAAATCGGTGCCTAAATTGTGACAATTGAACATGATTAGTATCAATAGCATATGCCAACTACATATGAAACTATCAATTGCAAATACCTCCTCAATAACTTTGTATGCAACCCTACTTCTTTCTCTGGAACAATGAACTTCATTAGTATGTTCTTCTGAGAGCTGGACCGAAAACAAGCTCCTTGGAGGTTCGAGTCCTCTTCATGGGATAATATTTAGACACAAAATTGATTATCAACAACCCCAATCGACGCCACACAAGCAACTTCCAAGAACATCAATTTGTGGGGACATTATTTTTTGGCTCAATCAACGACTGAGGCTAGCAAGTGTCTTGTATTTGGGTAAAGTCATTCTACCACTTTGCCAACTGAGTTATATGCTAGATGTGACACTCTAACGGGACATTTTGTTTGATGGAATGATTTTGAGGTATATAGATGCCATTAAAGGATTTGGAATTGGAGGGATTTGAATTTGGAATGATTTGAATTTGGAATGATTTGGAATCTTTGATGTGTAGGATTTTGAGTGGAACTGATTCAATTATTTATAAATAAGTTATAGAAACACATTATACAATTAAATTATTTTTTTATTAATTGATTATTACAAAACACATGTTTTTAACATATTATAAAACATTATTACATACAAATCCTACGAAATCTCATGAAATACCAACTATCCCCATGGGATTTCAAGAACCTATGTTTGTGGGATTTTTATGAAATCCCGATATTTCAAATTCAGGAAACCTATAAACCAAACATAGGAATTGAATGTAATTTAATTCCAAATCCCTCTAAATGCAATCCAACCCTACAAACTCTTTGTAGGGGCCTAACAATATTAATCAACCTCCAACAATATTTATCAACTATATCAATCTCTAATAAGGTTTCCGTTGGTCTGTGGGATTGAATTGGATTTGAAATTGAATTTCGTTCTGAGCCCATGTTTGGTTTGAAGGATTTCCTGTATTTGTAATCCTAGGATTTCATTGAAATCCGACAAACACAACATTTTGAAATCCTACGAGGTGATTGGTCTTTCATATGATTTATATTTAATTAATAATGTTTCCAAATATGTTAATGTTTTGTAATAATCAATTAATAAAAAGATAATTTAATTATTTTTATGATTATGCATAATTTATTTTTATAAATTATTTATATATAATGAAGAAATTCAATTTTATTTCAAATATTACAAACCAGACACTCCAAAGATTCCAAATCCTTCCACAAAATATAAATCCCTCAAAATCATTTTATCAAACCAAACGCCTCCCAACAGTATTCTTCAACTATATCAACATATCTTTTTCTTCATTGTTGTTCATTTACTCGATATGTTATTTCAAAAAAAGTGTTGTACACTTGAAAATTGTGTTAGAGCATCTCCATCAGCTTCTCCAAAATAGATAAAATGGAGAAAATGAGGATTTTGAGCTAATATTTTGTTCCAACAACTTCTCCAAAACTATCTCCTCCAAAATGAAGAAAGTAGTAGTGACAAAGAGTTTTTCTCCAAATATGAAGATCACCTAAAAAATGATTATCAAGTGAGAGGACCAATATGAAACTTTGAAAATAAATATGTACAAATAGAGATAATATTTTAATGGATGAATGAAATATTTTAATATTATAATTAATGTTGGATTCTTAAAAATGGGGAATCTGTTGAAGATAAATGTAATTTTATTTTAAAATTTTTGATTTTTGGTTCTCCATTTTGGAAAATTTTGGGGAATTTGTTAGAGATCTCTTAGTACACTTTGAGACTTTTAAGAAAAAAGGGAGTTTTAGAACAATTCTTAAAACTTAAAGGGCCTTAACGAAGAAAACAATGAAAACATACGAGGGTTAAGTGTAAATTTAGAAATGTTTTATTTTAACCCTTCAACTTTCGAAAATCTTTCCGATTTAGAATATTTTTCAGTTTTCACCTCCCTATTGAATTTGCCTAAATCCAGCAAAAGGGAAGAAGAGAGAAATTCGTTCGAATCAAGGAGATGGCGAGCCCGAAAGTTAGGGCATATAAATTCATCGTCGTTTTGATTTCTCTACAATCGATGATTCAAGTCTTCGCAATTTCAGAGGTCTGTTTTCTCCTGATTATGTTTATGTTCCCCAATTTAATCGCGAAAAATATGTTTTCAGTGTACGTTGTTTCAAGTTCTAGGTTGAATTTCGTTTACCTAATGTTATTTTAACATTGTCTAATTTCTTGATTATGTTAAGTATGTGTTGATATAAATTCGTTCCAGTTTTCTAGTTTGAGTCGCTAATCTTTTCTACAGTGCAAGTCTGCCAGTTCTAAACTTGTTTTTTTGAATATTTTGTTAAATTCTGTGCTGAGATTCAAATCCAGTTTGATGTTCTTGATCGTATTCTAAGGAAATCTTTTTGATTTTAATCTGTTAAAAGGTTTTTAGAAGAGTACCCAATTATTGTAACAGGTAGAAGGAATGACTTCTGCTATTGAACTTTTTGTCTTGTTGGGAATATCAATGAGATCAATTTAGGGGTATATGTGATTAAGAACTGGATAAAAAACTTATAAATATGAGAGTTTGTGGATTATTCTGTTTCTTGAGTTCTATCTTTGGAACCAAATGTTTCTCAAAAATCCCCTTTGTCCTGGAAAAAAACAGCCTTTATACTTCATCTTCATTATAAAATAGTTCCATTTCAAATTTTATCTTTACGATTTAAGACTAACCTGATGCTCCTAAATTAACCTTCCTGTTTCTAAAGATTGGATAAAATAAATATCATAGTTTGTTTTTGATCGAAGGTAAAAACATTTCGTTAATCTGATGGACTCACTTTTGCTTTGGGATGGAGGACTAATTTGTTACGGGGCATGAGATGTCACAGGATGTGGTATGACAGAAAATACCAAATTGTAATTAACTAATTACTTATCTCACAACATATGCATTAGAAAGTCCTGTGTTCTGGAATTCAGGTGATAACTATGTGAAGCATGTGAACTTCGAGCATCTTCAAGATGCAAATATTGGTTTTTGATATTTGTGTCACTACGGTAGAAACAAGAGAAGTGATTATATTCACCAAATTTGTTGTTCCGGTCGAAAAAGAAATGGAAGATCCCACCAAATAAATGGGGTCCAGGACTTTAAGAAATAGTGAGAACTATTGATCTCTATCAATTATAAAATCCAAATGCCTTATATTTTGCTTCGAATGATCCCATTGATACGTACAAAAACATAATTCTCGTGGTCAATAGCTTTTCCTTGTAATTTTGCTAAAATAAAATTTGAAATTCATCGCATATCTAGTTTAACCTTCGGAATAATTGGAGTAGTGGGTGTTTAGCAAATTGCTTCATATGTGATGCTAAATGGGATGGATAGTTTTACTTTACTTTGCAGCATAAATGGAGTAGTGGGTGTTATCAAATTGTTTCATATGTGATACTCAATGGGATGGTTTATTTTACTTTGCAAACCATTTTCTGAGTCAAATCATGCACTTCCCAAAATTGCCATATAAATGAAAGTTTTGTTGAATTTTTATG
This sequence comes from Arctium minus, assembly GCA_954870635.1. Lineage (NCBI taxonomy): Eukaryota > Viridiplantae > Streptophyta > Magnoliopsida > Asterales > Asteraceae > Arctium > Arctium minus. Next base: position 1,130,827 of record OX941083.1, on the reverse strand, counting down.
TTTACGTTTGTGGCAAGGCTCTAGACGCTCTATATGCTGTCTGAGAAAAGCCTAATGGTCTTAAGCTAGCTGCATGATTGCAGCGTTGCAACATTTAACCCTTTATTTTGTTGCGTATATGGGGCATGAGCATGTGTCATTGGTTTTACAACATTAATTGCAACTTTGTGCTTCTGCCTATTAAAGTCACCACACTTGTTTTAGGTCCAGCGTTCAGAAGAACATACTATTGAAGTTCATTGTTCCAGAGAAAGAAGTAGGGCTGCATACAAAGTTATTGAGGAGGTATTTGCAATTGATTGTCTCAGATTTAGTTGGCATCTGCTATTGATATTAGCCATGTTCAATTGTCACAATTTGGGCACCAGTTTATCATGCATGATACTTTAAACGAATAACGTGCCCTTGTACTATGCAGTATTTGATTCCATTCATTGAACGAGAAAACTATCAGATGTCACATAAGTGTAAACTTCATCCTAGCAATGACATCTTTAGAGAGCAAGAGGAGCACAAGATTCATGTGGACGTGAATGAATGGCGTTGTGGATACTGTAAGAAAAGCTTTCGAGCAGAGAAATTTCTTGATCAACATTTTGACAACAGGCACTACAATCTTCTAAATGTTGTATGTGCGATCTGTTTTACATTTTTATGATATATTATGGGTTTAAGTTTTATTGTGTATAATCAACCATGCTTTGCTTTAAGTGCAGCAACATACATCTTGTTTTTGTAGCATGTCTGCATGTATCCTTCATTACCACTAGCCATCATGTTCCATTGACAGATTCTCAATTTTATCTTGCATTTATGTTTGCATAGCATTAAATGTTGCTTGGTTGTTACTCATATTCTAATTAATTTTGTTTGAGATGTTGAATGAGATGCTGCTCTAAGGAGCTACTTGCTGAAAAATAAATTGAGGGAGATTTAAGTTGATGATATAATTCAATTTTTGGAAACATAATGATGTTGATTCCTTGTAGCTTTAACCATGAAACTTGTTTCACTTCTTTGGTTAATATCTTGTATTTAGGAAGTTTTTTACTTAAATCTGTTAAGATCAACAAGCCTTTATCTCAGACTTGTGGGGCTAGGTTAAAAAAAATGGAACCCATCAGAAATTGCAACTGTATCCAATTCTTGACTGGATATTCTTTCCATGGTAATTATTTTGTGCATCTGTGGACTTGATTCAGACTTGTTTCTCCCTAGATTTGTTGTATTATGAGATAAGTATATTCTTTGAATTTTAGAGTGGCAGCAATTGCTTGGCAGAGCTATGTGGAGCGTTGCACTGTGATCATGTAACGAATTCTGTTGTTCCCAAAACAAAGTGCAATCCTGCAGCTGCAGCAAGGAACCGCCACTTATGTGAGGTTGTCTACTACTAGATTTCTGAATTCTCATTAGAAGTTTTTTCTTTTTTTTTGGCTTAAAATGCATTTTTTTAATGCAGAGCCTCGCAGACAGCTGTTTTCCTGTTCATCAAGGTCCATCAGCAAGTCGACTTCATGGTAATCTTTGATGTTTATATGGATCTATATGCTGTTTTACCATGTACATTGAACGAGACCTTATGATTTCCTATTTGCAGAACTGTTCTTGCGCCAGTTCTGTGATGCCCACACTTGTTCGGGCAACATCAAGCCTTTTCCTAGGGGAGGCAGGGTAAGCATTCACTCTTATATATTTGATATGTCTTGGTTAACGAACAAAATCTACTAAGAATTGGATGCTAGAAGTTCAAAATAGATTATAGAATGGCCATATTGAGCTTATGTGCTATGCCAACATTTGGCCATTTGCGTGGTTTCACAATCTGCCATCAGAGGCCAGAGAGAATTATGTTGATCTGATTTCCACATCAAGTTTGCGTACAATGCCAATAATGGGCCGTCGAAACCGCTCATTTCGAATTTTTATGTCATACATCTTCTGGACTGTCAGTTCCATAAAGATTTACTCGAAAGGTGTTAGGAGCCCATCATGTTCACTCGCTGGGCCAAGTCCCGAGTGTTCACCCACTTTAGAGTCTTCGTCTTTATATAACAAAAAGTGTCCTCCCCTTAGGTCGCCAAACTACGACGAACATAATCTATTCTTCGAGTGTCGAAAATCTATTATATTGTACTCCCTCCGTTCCAGAATAAATGTCCACAATGAAAAAGACAAACAATTTTCAAGATGTGTAATTATTACACTTTTTGATTAACAAAATGTGACAAATTTACCCTTAATAATAGAGGGAGTGATGAATTTATCCATCTCATAATTAAGGGTAAAATTGGAAATCCAAGCCCGGTAAGCACTTACCCAATGTCAATTATCTTACCGGGCTTCCTTTCGCTAGCCTCTAGCTTGCTTTTAATGAAATGCCGTTTCCAAAAAAAATTATCTTACCGGGCGAGCATGACAAGGACCGAGAATCTTACCGTTAAGAGGCATAGAAAGAACCGAGAATCTTACCCAATAAGTGGAGGAGAAGATTCTTACCCCGTTAGCACTTACTGGGTAAGAGACGCTTACCAACAATCCATTTTGATGGCCTAAAATGTTATCCGATAAGGTAAGTGTGAGTGATGACTCTTGCTATAAGCATTTAGTAAACGGCCTCTAAAATGGAAATGTGGACGCTTATTTTGGGCTGGAGGGAATAATATGGAAACTTAGAATCCTTCTGCTAGACGTCTACAAACATCTGCCTAACTTTATGAATTTATCTTTGTGTTGGTGGTAACTGATGACTTATGTTAATTGTTTGCAGAAGCATACCAACATTTTCTACTTGGCTTCATCAATATTAATCCTGATGCTGCTCCCTATCTTCTATCTCATAGTATTTTTGTACCAAAGGTGCCACATACATATATGTTCAATCACATTTCTTACTTCTCGTCTATCTTTTTATTAAACTACAATACAACCGGTCTTTATGTTGCAGAGAAATGAGAACGGGCACACAGGTACTAAGACGCATCTCAAAACCAAGTCTAAAGAAAAAACCATCTTAGCCGGTAAGTTTCGAGATATTACTTGGTAGAAGATTGCTCAGTTATTCAGAACACATTTTCTGTTCTTTTCCACATCGAGTACTATCTGTGAACGTCTAATAATTTCATAAAACATTCCTTAAGAAAGTCCTTACACTTTTGCACCAATTAATGAATGAGGAATTGAAGAGGAACATTATTTTGATTGACACCGAGAAGAATGAACTTACTTGTAATCTGATTTCCTTAGAATTGGGATCAATACAATGAAAACTATCTGACTTTCGAGAGGTCAAACTCTCTCCCAAAGGCTAACACCCAATTTGTGTTTACAATACCCAATACCCTCCTGAAACCCCCTCCTCTTTTTATACTAATTGCTGACATATGCTAAATAGAAACTCCCACCCAAACTAACAATTCCACCTACATGTTCTGGACCCTTCTAGAATGCCCCTGTACTGCTCACGCATCACATATACAACTATTATTTGGGTATAACAAACCCACCCTCCAAACTTCCACCTTGTACTCAATGTGGGAAAAAGTAAAATAGAAATTGTTTCCAACTATCACATCAATTCTCCAACACTGAACCCTATTACCAAGGTGTTCAATAGCATAAACAACTATAGGTTTTCCATCTGACGTTGCTCCTCGTCTAGGTTCGTTGAATGCCACAATTGAACTATGGGTTGCTGAGAACGTAGATGCAATTTCCAGAAGCTCAGTTAGACTTGTACTCTAGCCTGCCATTATATGTTTCTAAATTTTCTTTGCACCCATCCAAACATAGATCTGATCTACTGGAAATGTCTTAAAGCTTTCCATTGGTACATCTGCTCCCACCTGGGCCAAACTCACTGCTAGACCAACTTGACATAGAAGAGTAGACTTCCCTTGTAACCCCACTGTGAATACATTTATCAAACCGTTGGGCATTACAACATTAGGCACCTGTGGTGTTGGTGTATGTGGCAGCGGTCGCGACAGCGGTTTCCTTTGATGGTCGCCCAACCATCCTCTATTTCTTGTCCCCAACATAGATGGACCAATTTAAGTCTCTCTTGGTCTTTGACCCAATTGAATCGTCTAAAATTATCTTGGCAAGCTTTGAGCCAGATTGTATCGCTTAAAATGGCTTTGAGATTCCTCCAGGGCTTTGTTAACATCCCAACCTTTTTTTTCTTCGATTGGATTTCCCTGACTGAAATGGTCTTTCTTTCTTTTGACGATGGAGGAATCGATGATGGTGGGAATGCCGACGACAACTGCGTCAACGGCAGCGATGATGGTGGAGAGGGTGGTGACAGAGGCGGCAACGGCTCGAAACGGCTGTCAATTAACCCCACTGTTCCCCTTGGACATTAATCTATACTTGCTTTAAATCTCCCAATACTTATCCCTCTCGATGGTTACTGTTTTAGGGTTAAAAACTGCTTCCTCGTAGCAACTACTTACTTCCTTCGATTGAAACTGTCTCAATATTCAATACCATCATTTTAAACTCCTCCCAGCAAGTAAGTGGTCGACGTTTGTGTTTCCACTGTACCCACTTCAACGCATCCCCTTCAAAGCCATTAATGTCCACTTCAATTTTCCCCTCACCACTAAGCGGGTTTAATACAAACTCTCTTTCTGTTATAAGGATCCACCTCTTTGGGTCGGTTCCACTGAAAATTGGCATTTCCAATTTCCTCTCTTTAATAGTGGAAAAACAATTTACCTCCAATTCTTGTCTCGTTGGTTGCATCTTCTCGTTTTCCATTCTCATTGGAATTTCAGACCTCCTCAGCTTCTCCTCTTGGAGTTTAATCAACCTCTCAAATTGCTTCTTCATAGTCTCCATAATTATCTTCAACACTCTGAAGTCTTTGCTTTTTGCCTCCATCTCGTTTCCTTTTTCGTCACTGCTCTGATACCATTTGATGTACACTGAGAACAACAAACTTACTTGTAATCTGATTTCCTTAAAATAGGGATCAATACAATGAAAACTATCCTATTTGTGTTCACAAAACTCCCGCCCAAAATAATTGCTGACATATGCTAAACAGAAACTCCCGCCAAAATAACAATTCCCACCTAGAAACTGCTCATGCATCACATATAGGTATAACATAGTTATCCGAAAATTAATACGAGCATGCAAATGCCTACCATAATTTACATGGGAGATTTTGTTAAGGACCGAACAGAGAAATAAATAAAAGAAATGAAGATATCACAGACCAGGGTTGGCTATGCTTAGAAACTTGTCGGAATGGAATCCATCGTTGTGGGTAAGAAGAGTAATTGTTAATATCAAACCTTAGGTCTGTCAAAGTAAGATACCACAGAAACAGTCGCTCTACTCCTTGGGGTAGAGGTCAGGTCTGCATACAGGGGCGGATCTATGAAGCCCCCAGTGGGGTCCCGTGCACCCGCTCAACCGATTTTCACAAGTTGATTTTTTTTTGGGTATGAAAGGTGCACACGCTAAACTTTGAGGGCTGCCCCGAGATATTAGAAAATACAAAGGACATCAACCAAAAACCTTAAAATATCTCTTGAAACAATGGAATACGGCTAAAAACACATCGGGCGACTTTGCGGTCCTTTAAACCACCTTAAAGCTGCACTCGCTCGGCAAAAATCCTGGTTTGCCGATGCATACATCCCACCTCCGGTGGGATATACTGCGTTCATTTGGCTTGGTTGAGAAGTAAAATGCATGGTTTCCCTTTGTTCGGAATTACAGACATACACACACTTCTCTCTCTCTCTCTCTCTCTCTCTCTCTTCACAAAAGAAAACAGAAATGGTGAGTTTGGTTGGTAGTTGCCATATTTACCCCTTTAGTCATTTCTACATGATTTTTAGGCCACAAAATTGCTGCAGTTGCTCGCGCAACTAGTACATCATAACAGTATTAATTATTTCTCAAGACGTCTGAAATAGTCGTGGTATGGTTAGAGCAGCACAAATAAGTTTCGACATTCTTTTGATGTTACAGGTGAAGCTCGTGGATCATATGGTATCGTTCACAAAGACAAGCGACTTCCCGTTGTAGAATTATCTTGTGATACACTTCCATTTCAAGTACTGCATCAATTTCGTGAGAGCATTCAATTCTTGAAGATTTGTACCATTAGACAAGTGATCGGAAATTACAGGTGTGCCCCCACTTTTCAAAGTCTTAGCTTTCATATCTTGTATTACTAACTAGGATGTGAAATATCAACAACCATTTGATCTCCTTTGTAGCATTGCATTATACTCTCGAATTTTTTTCACCGTTAGACCTTATTCCGGAGTAGAAATGGCCTAATCCATGATGGATAATTCTGCTCTAACCGTAACATTATTTTCCAGATTTGGTCATTCTTCATTTGATAAAATGTGTTACATAAGGCTTGGATCAGGCCTTTGAGGGTGTGTTTGGTACGTGGACCGACCCTAGTGAAGGAGTTCTTGAAGGTTTTAGGGTTTTAGTTTAACATTGATAGTTTAATAATTTACCAAAGAGTAAACTTCATTTTTGGTTCCTGACGTTTGTCAATTTCAACGGATTTCGTACCTAAACTTCGAAAACTTGGATTTGATTCCTCACATTTGTCATTGCATAACTGTTTTGGTCCCTCCTCCTAACAGTCGTTAACTTTTTCTGGTAAGTCCGTTATAAATGAGGGGTATTTTAGTCGTTTTAAACATTTTACTGTTAAGCCCATCACCATTCGGTTAAATGAGGGTATTTTAGTCATCAGAAAATGTTTAAAATGACTAAAATACCCCACATTTAATTGGATTTAACGGAATAAATTAAGAGCCATTAGGAGGAGGGACCAAAACCGGTATGAAATGACAAACGTGAAGGACCAAATCCGAGTTTTCGAAGTTAAGCGACAATATCCATTAAAAATGACAGACACTAGGGATCAACTTTACCAAATTTGTCCCTATCTCCTTAGTTTTTGTTCCACCTATTTTTGGTGGGATTTGTCTCCGATTATGTCCTTTCCTAATCTAATGTTGAGTGACATTAGTTTTTGTACTTTGTGGGACCGAACCGCTCTTCACGAGGATATTGAGTCGGGTTGGTCACTACGCTTATGTGCCGAATTTCTTTGTAAGGGGTGAGATGTAAAAGATACCCTTAAACCACCAAGCTTTGACCAGGACATGATCGGGTTGGTCTTCTACTCGTTTTTTGTTCGAGTTAGGATTTTTTGATAGGAGTTGGCTTGGACCAAATTGGTCGTTGTTGAGTGAGGTAGGGTCCGGGGAAAATAAGATACATGTAGACTTTACTTCTATTTCCAGTTTGCAAAAAGGTTTTGTGATGTATTTGTTTTTTGGTAAATTCCATAGTGATTTAATTCCATTCGTATCCATTTTCTAAGAAAAAAACAGAACTACCTCAAAAAAAACGTTAGGGGCTGTTTGACAGTTGCTGAATGGTTTGGTGCAGAATGATTAAGTGGTCCGAATGATAAGAGGTTCCTATGATATAGTGTAAAATCAAATATGGTTGTTTTGTAATTGTTCAAGATGAAATTAGGGCGCTGAAGGGAGACCCAAGGTACAAAATCATTTAAGAGTGTTTTAGAACACTATTAAGAGACAAACTTTTTTTTTGCCAAACAAGATTCATCTCTTAAGAATTTAGATGTTGCCTCTTAATGGAACTATTAAGAGGTAAACAAACAACCCCTTAGCCTACTATATATATGACCAAAACCACCACCACCCTTGCCATCCCAACTGTAACCGCCACTGTTGCTGCCACCACCATTACCGTCAATTAATATCATTATATAGTATTTAAATTTAAACAAGAATTTATGACATGTCAAAGGGGTATTATGGACATTTATTATGATTTCATTTCAATTCCGAAACTACATTATGCTAACTAAATGTGTAGATTCCATTCTAATTCTTGTCAACCAAGCATGAGGTTGAACGTCACCTTAATTCCATTCTAATTCTTTCAAATTCTAATTTCGTCATATTTCATTTTGGAAACCAAACGCTCCCCCTTAAGTGGTTCTGAAAGTTTGTTGCAACCTTTCTCACATAAACTCAGGGTTTCAATATCGGTTTATCGATCCGTTAGCTCATATCCGAACACCATTGACAAGGAACCATCTTGGTTGCTTCGCTTAGACGAATGCATTCAACCCCTATCAATAACCGATATATAATGTAATTGACTAATTTTGATGGTTTCTTCCCTTTAAATATGAATCATTATATGTGAGTTCTAAAAATAAATAGTTAGATGTGTAATTAGAACTTAAAATGTTCTTTTTATGAAACTAAACAAAAAGAATCGAAATCCAACCAAAACCGGCTAAACCAAACCAGTGTTGGTTTGATCGATCCAACCAATCCTATTGAGCCCACTTTCGAGAAATTCTTGGTCTAACGACTGGATTTTATTGACGATAAATTTGTTTGTTATAACCAAAGATACACTTAACGAATGTTCTTATTTATGATAAATTTGTTTATTATAACCAAATTTGCAGTTGAAAATTGGTGATTTATTGACATTTATGCAGCTTATCAACTCTTTATCACTATTGGATTTTACTTGAATTGCAAAAAAAAGGAAACAGTTTAATGGCATTTTATTGAATTGATATATTTACTGTTAATATGTAACTGTCGTTTATAAAAATAAAATTACCCTTTAACTAAATGTAACGTTATAAGAACTTTACTATAATTTCTATAAAATAGAGAAACAAAATTGAAAATCTCTAAAAAGTATTACATTCAACTCCAACCTGTTTGCCAAGAATTAAAACAACTTATATTATTATAATATTTTCTAATTTATCATCCCAATACACTTTTTAAAAAAACTTAATATAAAATGATAAAAATTAAATATCATTGATGGAATTGAATAAAATAATCATTTCTCTCTCCTACCATCAAGTTTTAGAGAATTCTCTAAACTTAGTTTCAAGTTTTTTCTATTATAGCAAACAAGATAGCAAAGCTATTGAAGAGGTTTAGAGAACAAAAACCAAATTTTTTTTATTTTAGTAAAGCTGATGGAGATGCTCTAATATTCTTAAGACACGAAAATAATGGTCAAAGCACGAAAAAGTCCGGTCAAAATCCAAAAAAAAAAAAAAAAAAAAAAAAAGTAAAAGCTTGTTGTTTTTACCTAACTATTTTTATTGCAAAAAAATAAATAAATATCAAAAAGATAATGTGGTCGCCAATAAAAATTATAAAATATTTTAAAGATATGTCATCCATTTTCGTGTGCCTTAACTTTAAACCCAATATTCAACACAAATAAAGCTGAAGGTTCGTTAGGAAGAATACCGGATGTTTTATATTTAAACATCGCTTAACTCGATGAAAGCTGTGAATATATTCAAGAATTAACAAAACTAAGTTGTCAACAGAATTTATTAATTTACAATATCATAATTTAATTAATTTTATTTTTTACGATTAATAATTTTATAATTAGATGAAAGTTCGAGACATTTTTTGAAATAATTGTCCACTTTATTCTTTTATATATGTAGGATTAAATTCATTTGAGAAATGCTAAAAGTATGAGAAATAACGAATGATCCTAACCCTTTATCTGGTCAACATTTGCATCTTTGACCGTGAAACATCGGATAATGCATTGTGTGGTCTGTAAAAGATATATGGGTAGTTTCGTGAAATATATTGGACGAGTTAATATATGACACTGTATGATTCACATATGAATTGTATTTTCATATATGAACCAGTATAATTCACATATAAACTTTTTTAACTGATTCATATATGAACTATACGTTCATATATAAATCAGTTAATTAGTTCATATGTGAATCACAAAGGTTCATATATAAATTTGTTAATTAGTTCAGTTGATTCACATATGAACCTACAGTTAATTGGTTCATATATGAATAAGTTAAAAGAGTTCATATGTGAATTACCTTGATTCACATATGAACATATAGTTCATATGCGAATCATACAGGTTTATATATGAACTTGTCCCGTGTATTTGTATTAATTATGAATCTGTCCTTCTATTTTTGGAATAGCCGTAACTTTTGACCAGTCAAAGCCGCAATTGTTGACTAGTCAAAGACCCAATATTTGACCAGTCAAAGTCGATCTTGACCGAATGAAAAGCTAGGATTACTTCTCTATTTCTCATATATTTATCATTTCTCAAATGAATCTCTTCTTATATATGTATTTTTGAAAATCTTAAAATGACCGGTTAGGACTGCGGTCCGGGTTTGATCCAAATTTATTGGCCAAAAACCGATTAAGGTCCACCCCAATCTTTCATTTTTATTGCTAAAAATGACCGGTCTTTTTAAGAATGGTTAAAAACTGATTAAAATCCGATCCTTGTACACCTTTACCTCTTCTACCTGGTATATTTATCAATTGCACCACTCAACTTTCTGAATGTTACTATATAAGCCCTTACAAAAATTGAAAACTATAGGGGCTTAATTGAAAAAGTTGTTAGTGTAAGGACTCAATTGTAATTTCTAATTTCGTTAAGCCCTTGACCGCCATCGTGATTCGTGACTATTATTGTCCACCACTCGAAATCTCTTCCCGTAATTCATCTCCGTCGACCACCGCGAGTTTCCACCGTGCCGGAACCCTAAAATCCGGTTACCGACCAAAACCGAAGAGTTTGTTCCGGCCGTCATCTTATAAGACTGCTTTCTTTGTAGATCGGATCAGATCGACAGCGAATGGCGTTAACGAACCTCATACTAACCGTGGCAGGAGTGAGCGCAGTGATTCTACTGATGAGGAGCGATGTGAAGCAGTCTGCTTCTATATTCAAACGAAACGTTCGTCAGATTCGTCACTGGCTCGAAGAAGAATCTGCGTCTGCTGCTAAGTAAGTTTTTCATATACACAGATTGTTTTCATTGTTGATTGAATTATTTTGTGTGTGTTGGACTTCCTATGTAGATCTATACTACTGACGTGATGTAGAAAGCACATAATTCTCCATTCGTTTCACGATTAGAGTCCAGTTTGTAGAAAGTTAGGGTTCCAAGCTTGGAGTCGTATTCACCGTGAAATCACGGTATCCTCAAATTATGGAGAAAATACTCTAATTGTTGACAGGAGAGAAGAGAGTGATAAATAGTGAAGTAAGAAGAATGACGTTCAATCCTTTGCCATTGATGGCTCATTTGGATTTATTGAAACCTTGATGTTTATCTAGGTTTTCAGGAATTTAAGTTTAACCCTTGCATGTTTTAGAAAATCCATGGTTCACTGTCCTAACTGAAAGAATTCCAGCTTTTTTGTTTGAATTTGTACGGGCTGTAGAAGTTGATATCATGGAAGTTGATCTACATCCTTGAACATTTGTATTCTTAAGTGATTTCAGTGGCATGATTTGAAGGATTCCACAATAATAAGATCACATTGTTAGTTCAAAGTGCATGTGATTCCTAAACTACAAGTACATCGATGACGTTTACGAACTAGGCTTCAGTTGATACTTGATTCAAGAGCATCCATGGCTATCTTACAATAATACAATAAGAACATAGTTTATTTCAAACTGATTTGGGATAGGCTAACAATGAGTGTATAACTCTTTCATTGGCAAAATGTCAAAATCAAAATTAGATGTATTTAATTTCATGCCTTCTGAGTCCCAACGAATGGCCTATATTTGGAGCTATATTATTTTTTCCAAGGGAGGAGGCCTTGTGAGAATTCGACCCCCTTGCTCCTATATGAATTCAAGGATGGGATTTCTTTTTGAAATTTAATGGCAGATGTTTTTGTGACATAATTCTTATTTATTTGTGTCACTTTATAGTTTCGTGAAATGCTTATGCCCCCTCCATAAAAGCCAAAATTTGAGAGGAAAGACCTGAGGACTCGATATAGATTGAAATGGCCAGGTGACATCCTAGTGGTATAAACCTTTCCCCTTCATGAGTTTGAATCTCACTCACTCCCTGTTGTTTTAAATAAATAAAAAATAATAATCTAGGCAGTGCAACATGCTGGTGGAGGACTAGAAGTTTTATAGATTGAATCTCTTCATGCAAATGATGCAATCATATTTTTATTCGGTCCCTTGGATCACAGCTCTATTTGTGAAGAGTAAAAGTGCTAATAATATTTGGAGATTGCTAATAGGTCAAAATACCCTTGATGGATAAATACAATAACTACTGCTAGATATTCTAAATCATCCCAAGTCTCCAAATCTCTAATTTTTAATTTCATTCCGTTTGAACATTCAAGAGCACCACGTAACAAATAAAAGGTCTTTGATGTCCTAAACATGTAGCCTCATCATGTACTGTAATACGGGTCATGAAATAGCATGTACACCAGTCTTTTGTTTGAAAAAAAAGGTATGATCTTTTGGTTAGGCAATTCACTGTGATTACAGAATTGGTTTAGATATATTCTTTTATATTAACCTTTTTTTGATGATATAAACAAAAAGTACAAACAATTTGCCTATTTTCGAACTTTTAATCTTGAAATAAAGCCAAAATCTTGTAAATTTTGAGTATGATTTGTTTGGCTACCAAATGCAAAATGAACTTGTTTGTCAATTAGGCTAGGAGAAAAGTGCCTCTTTTTGCCACTTTACCTTCTTGCAGATTACAGTCTTTGTTATATGCTGATAAAATCACTATATCAATGGTACTGAAACAAAGAAACATAGATGGTTGTCTCACTAGATGATGGGCATATTTATCAGCATTTCTAATTGTTGATTTTCTTTTAGTTATTTGTTGAGAAACCATGCCCAATTGATATATTTGTATGAAATGACTGTCTTGCCTTTTTTTGTTACTAGACTTTAAACCGGTTTTTGCTGAATAAAATTCTCTTATATCTTCCTTGTCATGTATTTAATGCTTGAATTCATTCCATTCAGATTGCATCATTTCTTCTTTTTCTAATTTAGGAAAATGTTCAGCTGGTTTATTCAACTTTATTCATATGCCAGATTTTATTCTTAACCGAGTCAGCCAAACTTATTTTGGTTTTATAGGGAAATAGAGAAGGCAAAACCTAAGGAGCTGCCAAAGAAAGATCTTCCCAAGGACAATTAAGCTGAGGTACAACACTGAAGGCTAGGGTTAAAATAACAAACATCAATGTGATCCCCTCTCCTCCTCCCCGTAAAAATCCCTTGTCTGGCTTGTTTTCTTTAGCACATACGTATCTTTTTGGGACTAAGAACATAGAATGGTTTTCTTATACGTAAAAAACTAAAAATCCATATTTTGGCTTGTTTTTTTAGCACAATCGTGTTTTGCTGGTAACAAGTACATAGAGTAGTTTTCTTGTGTTGGTGAAGGTTTCCTTTGAGCTGAACTTGCAGAAGTGAAGCTTCTTGTATACGATTTCAATTTTCTTGAATCTATAAGGTTCTCTTTAAGTGGTCAGAGTGGTCCTGTTTGGCAGGTTGCTTCTGCATAGCCCCATGTTTGGCTGAATTCCTACTTCATGTTCATATGCATGCTCTACATTCAGCAACCACTATTAATCTGTTAGTTCAGTTTGACACTAGGGGCTGTTTGGTTGGTTTTCCATTAAGTCCTTTATGGATAGACTGTCTGTGTGGATTAATTTGTTTGTATAGATCGGGAAGATTTTTGTTTAGGAGATTTTTTCATAGTGAAAGGAGCGTGTTCTTTAATTGGGAGCGGCAGGTTCGGAAAAAACTTGGCTTACTGCATAAAGCTCTCCCGTAGAAGCTCACTGCATAAGCCATTTTCTATATCATTAAGCCACTACCAAACAGTCATGTATAGCTTACCAATAAGCTGAGTCTCATTAAGCTGCTAACAAACAGACCCTTAGACGATTTCCATGTAAACATTCTCCAAGAAAACATCCTAGAAAACACCACGTGACTCTAGGTTAATCTAGTACTCAGTCTCCACAAGAAAACTAATGAGAAACCATGGTCTATTTTTCTTTCTTTGTTGTGTTTTTCATATCTAGCATTCCATTTAAGGCTTACTTAGCATTCCATTTAGGGGTCCTTAAGTAACACAAATTGGGTAACTGCTAACCGGGTAAGGGTGTGGTTTGGGTAAATGCTTACTAAAAGTTATTGTTTACCAAGTGTTTTGTAGTAAGTGCTTACTGATAAAAAAAAAATCTCTTAAAAACCCTAATCGCAAAACAGGGTAGGCCTGGAAAGTACGTAAATTGACCCAATAAGTGAAATAAATGCTGGCCAAGTAGGTGCTCAGTCAATACCTTCAGGAAGACCAATTCCTAGGTAAACATGGTGATGCTACCAAACCATCAGTGGTTAGCAGTAGGTAAGACATCTCACAAGTTTAGCTTGCGGGTAGTCTTGTGGGAATAGCTCGCTCTACTCTACAAGGTCCAATGGGTGTGGTTATACGAGATCAATTGCCCCAGTGCCTTAGGGGCTGTTTGGTTGGTTTTCCATTAAGTCCTGAGTGGATAAAGTTGTCTGTGTGGATTAATCTGTCTGTATAGATTAGAAAGGTTTTTGTTTGGGAGGGCCTTTTTGTAGATCATAGTTGTCAAAAGCGCGCCTAGGCTCTGAGGCTCATAAGGCTCAAGGTCTTGAGCTTTTTTGAAGTCGAGGCTAGGCGTATTCACAAGGCTCACTAAGGCCCTGCGCCTTGGCTGAGGCGCCTTGTGGGCCTAGGCGCGCCTCATAAAGAGTTATTAAATACCTAGTCAAACCCTAAAATTAGATAAGTTTTATCATCTTCTCGTTTCCTAGCTTCTTAAAAAGAGTTATTAAATACATGACCTAAGTCAGACCATAATATCTAATACCCTGTCATTAGAACTTCAAGCTTCCTTCTCTATAATACCTAGACCTTAAAACTTCTCCCTCTGCTCACGCTTTAAACCCTTCTTATCGACGTACTGTTGGTTGTGGCATTGGAACTCGTTGCATATTTGAGTTGTGTGCAACTCTGTGTGTGTGTGTGTATATATATATTGAAGATGGGTCTCGCATTTATGAGGCCCGCGCCTCACGCTTGCGCCTTACGCCTAGTCCCCGAGACCCCTTTGCGCCTTGAGCCTTTAACAACTTTGTTGTAGATGGAAAAGGGTGTGTTTTTTAATCAGGAATGACAGATTTGGAGAAAACTTGGCTTTCTGCATAAAGCTCCCCCCTAAAAGCTTACTGAATAAGCCACTTTCTATATCATTAAGCCACTACCAAAAAGTCATGTATAGCTGATTGAATAAACTGTGAATCATATTAAGCTCATTAAGTTGCTACCAAACAGACCCTTAGTATGACCGTTGTAATTCATCGAGAGCTTAACACCCATGGTTAACCTCTTATCTTACCTTCCGATAACCATGTACTTGTCCGTTCAAGCCAAGCCTCCACCATTGAACACCATCATAACGGCAAGAGTCTCCTCATCACTATGTACTTTGGTAGGTCTTCCGGAAGAACGTACAATCATCTTCTTCTCACATTTCATGAATAGATGAATATATCCAAAAAGGCATTTTGGGAATCGTTTTGATTCTATCTTTGTTCCTTCCGTTTCAAGGAAGGAATGAAGAATTGATTTTTCTTTAGTTTTGCACTTCCGACTGACACAATCGACAACTTGAGGAATAAATGTGCTTTAATACTTTCCGAGTTTTGCGTTGAATCTCATATTCTAAATGGAATCAAAGTGATCTCCGGATTGATCAGAAGATTCTTTCAATTGGCTAGAATCCCTTACCGGGTACAATTCTTGGTCCTTGCCATGCTCACCCGGTGTAAGTGGTCCAGTTAAATGCTTATCCGATTAATGTTTGGTAAAAAAACCCCTAACTGAATATTTCTTTTCGGAAGCCTTACATGTTTCAAGACCGTATGAAATGGACCCAAATGACCTTCTCATATGACTTGACAAAGCAAACAAGACCTTAAGCTTGTCGGATTCGTCATAGCAAACTTTCACAGGTGAATATCTCTCCTTTTTTTTTATTGCACTCCCTTAAATTGTTCGAAAAGAGAGAGAAGACAGAAAAACAAATAAAAAAGAGGGAGATGTCAAGGGAAAACAACGACAATGGACGGTGATGGAGATGGGGCGGCTAGGGGGAGCAATGTCATTAACGCTATGTTTCGAGTTTTGTAAGGAAAGAAAGAAAAGAAAGGCAATGAAAAGAAAAGAAAGGGAAGGGGAAGAAAGAAATATTTGTATTTGTGTTCTTGAGATTGAAGAAAGAGAAAGGAAACGGAAGTAAAGAAAATAAATTTTCATGTTCTCGAGTAGGAAGGAAAAGAAAGGAAAAATGTTAGTTTTATCAATATACCCTTATTTATTTCGTAATGGAATATAATTAATGGGTATATGCGTAATTTTATAAATATTTTTAATTCTTTTTAAATTCATTTCTTTCCGTTCCTTCCATTTCCTCTCACATTTGGGAGGAAAATCAACAATATTTTCCTTCCCCTTTCTTTCCTTTCCCTCCTTAAAAAAACTCGAGAACACTAACATTTTTTCTTTTTCTCCTATTTTCCTCCCCTTTCCCTTCCTTTCTTCGTAAAAAAAACTCGAGAACACAGCGTAAGTGCAAGAGGTTTTGAATGGCGTAAAATTTGGAAATGGTAAAACTAATTTAAGTTTTTTTTTTTACATTCAAAACTTCCTAAGCCGGTTACATGTGATTTTTTTTTAAAAGATATAAGTAACCAATTTATAAAAGTGACATGACTTATTAAAAAAAGTTAAATCATTTAAAAATGATAAATTTCATTAGATTTTCCAGAAGTTTTTGACAAATATTTATTACTCATAGCTTCTTCATCATTTATCATATATCATCTTTGTCCAATTATATTAAACTTCTTGTGGTTACTAGACTCTTGAGTCAGTCACCTAACGCCAAAAGAGTTCAGCAACAGATCAACCACTTTGGAACCAAAAATTCTCACATGGGTAATGCTCACTTTACAAATACTCCAAATATCAATGATCAAAAACAAAAATTCAAATCTTTTCAATGGAGCATCAAACATGATTTAGAAAAACCGACACGAAATTCAGTGTGTTCTACTGCTACTTGCGTTTTGTCGTGATTCCAGGAAGAGTCTTACGGTGGAGAAGATGAGTGATGGCTCAGCCATTGCACCAGTTCCGTAGTCACCACAAGCGAGCCTCTTTGACACAGGTGGTATAAGCGTGACTCCCAATTCATCGATCGACATAAGATGCCTTTCCGTGAACGGATTGGTCCACATAAATGTGTTCATAGCCGGTGCCACAAAAATCGGTTTTTCATAGTTCCACGCTCGAATGATGCTTGTCAGCAAG
The DNA here is from genome assembly GCA_954870635.1 of Arctium minus. Taxonomy (NCBI): domain Eukaryota; kingdom Viridiplantae; phylum Streptophyta; class Magnoliopsida; order Asterales; family Asteraceae; genus Arctium; species Arctium minus. The sequence goes on along the minus strand of OX941083.1, from coordinate 1,113,522 downwards.
TTGTCACACAGTCCACCAGCAATCTGGTACAGCAGATTGAAAGAAAGTTTGATCATGATATTGATCATGATATTGAGGAATAAAACAAATACTCCCTCCGTCCCAAAATAAATGACAATTAAGGATAAAATTGCCATTTAGTTAATAAAAAGAGTAATATATTACATATTTATAAAACTGTTTGCCTTTTTTATTGTTTACATTCATTGTCTTCTAAATTCTTCGGAACTTGTTAAACCATTTGACATCTAGTCTGATCAAATAGCGCTTTATGGCCCCGTTTGGTAATGTTTTTGAAGGATTTGAAATCGTTTGGTGTGTTTAGTTTGTAGGATCTGAAATGGAACTAAATTCCATTCTTTATAGATAATCTGTAAAAATAATTAGATTACTTTTTATTAATTGATTATTACAAAACGAATGTTTTTAACATATTTTAAAACATTATTACAAACAAATCCTATGAAAGTCCCATGGAATACTAACTTACCCTATGGGATTTCTAAATCCAATGTTTGTGGGATTTCATTAAAATCCCGTGAGTTCAATTCCGAACTTTCCTTTAAACCAAACGTGATATTGTCTTAAACCAAGTATCCACTTTCAAAAGTAAGTGCATACTTTCAAATTTCAAATTCTACCTTAATTATGAGATGGAAAAATTCATTACTCCAATACTCCCTATATCGTATCATCAAGAGCGAAATCATCATTAGGTTAATTATAAAGTGTAATCATTACATATTTCTTACACTCTGTATTGTTTACTGTGGACATTTATTTTGGGACGAAGGGAGTATTGGTTTCCTCGTATTAGCTAAGTGACTAACATTATGGAAAAACCGAATCCTGTCACCTTGACCGGATGCAATTTCGTCAGCAAATACTCAAATATGAACATCTATCTACCAACCATTAAATAAAAATCTAAAGAGGCCAACATTTTCACACAGAAGAATACAAACGATTGAAAAGAAAATAGGATATGAGTAGTTATATTACCTTGCCAAGTGTATTTGCTGACAATGGGGCAATCACCATTATATCCGCCCACCGACGGAGCTCTATGTGAAGCACGCTATCTCCGATCTTGGACCACGAGGACCATTCATGCTCATCGGTATAAAGAATCACATCCTTGGGAAGTGAGGTTCGATCAATGAAATGTAAAGCCGCCTGTGTTGCAACGGCTTTTACATCCGCCCAATCTGAGAAACAGCTGCAGAGGTTCCCAAACTTTATGGCAGCTACACTTCCACTTGCAGCAAGCAGAATTCGGGGTTTTCTAGGAGCAGTACTAACTTGCATTGGCTCCCTTTCCACATATGCCATATCTGTGCAATAAACTACAGTTAGGTTATTCACTAAAAACTAGACTTCAACAAAATCCAATGAATGGTTAAAGCCATGTCCATATTACAAACTCAAGACAATTTGTGCAATATGGAATCCTCCTAAGTTGAAACTTGAAACATACACAAATTTTATCTGCATATATCAGATTCATTATTCGATTCTTTGTAACACACAGAATTAACATCGGACCACTGCTTGATGATACTCCTCAAGATGCTTGACAACCAAAAGTAAAGTATAAGATCTAAACTCCCTCTGATACTCTAAAGTTCTTTGGCATTTACAGATTTTTTACATAAACAGAGGTTAAAAGACTTCTAATCCTTCTGTTCCAAGTGAATATTGAATTTTAGATAAAATAGGAGTGAAATCTAACATTGAATTTCACATGTATACTTCCAATTCTCATGAAAAGATCGACATATATGAAGTATAGAGTAATTTGAGAACATAAATCGATAGCTAAGACCTCAAAATGTTTGTACATCTTCTTGTTCCATCAAATAACTATTTTATTAGAGTTTTTTACACATTTTCTTCATAAAGGTAAATCAGGAATCCTGCTATGAATCCTAACTCTCCGGTAACAAAAAGGAAATAAAACCTGTACAATCGACCAGTAATCGCGTGATGAATTATGTCAACAAAGAACGGATAAAAGGAAAAACCAGAAACTGAAAGATCCAAACTCCTACTTCTTGAGTTAATTTAACAACAAATACAAAATTATATGAATCAAAAAGCTGAAGAAAGAAGAAGTACCTCGAATTAAGAAGTTCCGTTCACAATTTTGTTTTCCGGCCGTCGCCGTTTGACCTGGCTACGGTGGTCCGTTTACGCCTGAGAAGAGATAAGAGAGAAGCGTTGGGTCATCGGAGAGGAAAGGAGCGACTGGTGAAGGTAGAGACGGAATTAAATGGATTTATAAATTTTTGAAATTTTCCATTGGTAAAATTTTCGTTTTTGGTTTTCTATTTTGATAAATAGCAAAAGTCCTCCCTAAGGTTTAACCATTTTGTAAAACTAACCCAAATTAACAAAATGTGATTCATTACCTTTATTTGTTACAACGTTTTTTATAATGCCATATGAAAATTACATCAATATTCTATTTTATTTCGTATTATAACACTTAGTTCTTTTATTTGTTATTATTAATTTATGTTTTTGTGTATGTAATATAGACCTGACAAATGTGTCGTGTCGTGTCGAGTTCAAAGTTAAACGGGTTGAGAATGTCAAACCCTAACCCGACCCGTTTAATAAACAGGTAAAAAATCACAACCCTAACCCGACCCGCATAACCCATTTAACATTTATAAAACTAAAAATTAAAAATCGAAAATTCATCAAAAAATACAAATCCAAAATTTAAATTAAATCACTAGAAATTTAAATTTTATAGTTCTAACTTATAAGTTCTAACCAGATAGTCTAAAACATTAAAATCCAAAGCATTAGAAAGAAAATTAATATATATATATATATATATATATATATATATATATAAACGGGTTATTCAGGTGATTTTCGAGTTGAAAATTTTGCCCCTGACCTTACCCGTTTAACTTTCGTGTCGTGTCGTGTCAACCCGTTTACTTAAACGGGTTGAAATGTATTACCCAAACCTGTTTATTTCGTGTCGGGTTAGCGTGTCGTATCAGGTTTTGCCAAGTATAATGTAATAGAACCAAGTGGAAGATTATAACGTTACATCAAAACTATCATGTGATATGACAATTAATGATTTTCATTAGTTGAAATTAAATAAATTTAGGTAGATCTTATCCAATCTCATGACTGTTATGTTTGTAGATTAATTTTAACTAGTTCAGACGTGGACATTTCTTTAAGAATATTTGTCCCAACTCACTTTTTTAACATCAACATCACTAATCTAACATGTAGTTCCCCATGAAGCATGAACAACTCAAATTTTAGGGCTATGTTTGGCAAACTAGCTGATAAGCTAGCTGGTAGTTGCTAAACTAGCTGGTGACTCATAAGCTAGCTGGTAGCTGATAAGCTAACTGATGAAAAAGTTACGTTTTGCAAAAACTAGCTTATAATCATTTAAATTACCAAAAAGGACATTAATTATTTATTTATAATTAAAAGTTAATATATAATAATGAATATTAATGAGGGGTATAATTGGAATATTTACAAAAAGTTTCTCATAAGCTACTTCAAGTAGTATATCAAAAAACTAGCTTATGGTCATCTAAATATGTACCCAGAAAATAAGTTAGCTTATTTTTGCCAAACAATGCCTAGATGTTTGATGAAACATTTATATTTTAACGAATTTTTAAACTTGAGGGAACTAATTGTCCAAAGCTCAAAGTGTAAGAAGTATTTTATAAATAATCCAATTACGATTGTACCAAGATTTTCAAAACCAGAGAGCGGGTCACGTGCTGTGCAGATGCAAATAAACAACTCTACTACAAACGGCAACTAGCCCCAAAACCCGCCCCAAGACCCGACTCAAAATACTAAATAAATGTGTAATTATTATATATTTTTTTAATTATTAAAAGGGCAATTTTACCCTTAGTTATAGAAAGATAAATTTTCTTATTCTCATAATTAACACTGTGTTCTTGAGTTTTTTTTTTTTGTGAAGGAAAGAAAGGAAAAGGGGAGGAAAGTAGGAGGAAAAGAAAAAATATTGTGTTCTCGAGTTTTTTTAAGCAAAGAAAAGAAAGGTATTGCTTATTTTCCTCCCAAAACTTTTCTCCCAAATGTGGGAGGAAACGAAAGGAAAGGAAAGAAATAAATTTAGAAAAAATTAAAAATATTTATAAAATTACATACTCATTAGTTACATTTCACGATTAAATAAATAAGGGTATATTGGTAAAAGTGACATCTTTCCTTTCATTTCTCTTCTACGGAATACATGAAAATTGATTTTATTTTCTTCCCTTTCCTTTCTTTTCCTTCAATCTCAAGAACACAAATACAAATATTTCTTTCTTTTTCTTCCCTTTCTTTTCTTTTATTTCCTTCCAAAACTCGAGAACACAACGTAAGGGTAGAATGAGTATGTAAACATTTATGGATACTTATTTTGAGACAAACAAAAATAGTAATGTAGACACTTATTTTGAAACAGAGGAGTACTTCTTTTGCCTCAAAATAGTTGTCTACATTATTGTTTCATTTTTTCTCACAATACGTGTTTATTTTTAAAAGTAAAATGTCTATTTTCTCATTTTAACATTAATTGTGAAACGGAGAAAATTTCTCACCCTATTATTAAATTCTAGTAATTATTTAAACTTATATCTTTATATCTTGTTATACCAACACTTTTCCAAATCATCAACGGCATTTAATTTGGTTGAATTACACAAATAGTCCTTTGACTATGCATTAAATGCAAAATCAGTGTCTGTTTGATCATTTTTAAAGTCATACACAAAATCATTCCAGTTTCTCTCTCTCTTTTTTTTTCCTGGAAAGAGCGTCTTAGGCTATGCCTAGCTATGCCTAGACTAATCCATTGACAAATTTTGACTGTAAGACATCAGCCCTGATTAAACCTCACTGGCCAAAATTGTTGTGTACGTCTGGATTCGAACCTGGATAGATGGGATATTCCACCACATCCCCCAAGGCTTTAACCAGTACACCACAACCCTTGTGGTTATTCCAGTTTCTCTCTTCTGCAAGGATTTTTCTCGATCTGCTTTCTTCTACGGTTAGGATACCGACATCCATGTCCATCGCTACCTCTAACGAAAGGCTTGTGACGCTTACAAGTAAAATCCATCATTATTTTCTTGATCTACTTTCTTCTAGTTAACCACCATAGCCTTATGTCAGTTGGAGAAGGTTTATTGGCGGGGACCCAAGGCCCCGTGGCCCACTTTTGTGGACCCTACAGGCCCTACCTCTATAAGTCTGCACCGGAAAAGATATCATGTCTTCCCCCGGCTTCGAACCCTGGGACGGGACCCCAGGTAGAAGCGTTTACGGAAGAGAGGTGGCCACTAGGCCAAAGACCTAGTGGTTTCAGTTGGAGAATGTTTTCACTAATTTGACTTTTATCATTAATAAATTTATATGGAGGTTTAAAAGTTACTATGGTGAGAGATGTATAATTATAGGATTACAACCAAAGGATCAACACAAATCTATGCAGAAGATGAAACATAAGTAGTATGTTTAACGTAGTCGAAGAAAAAAAATGAATAAATCTGTCAAATGAATTGGAATTTAAGGAATCATGGATCGAATGATAATTTTGACTAGACAAAATTGATCCATTACAAGTCTTGCCCTACCACCATGGCAATACAAGCATAAGGCAAAGCACAAATTGTAACATATGAAACCAACATCACCACATGTTAACATACAACATTATAAAATCAAACACTGTGGTATCAAAAGTCGATGAACGATTAGAACACGCAATCCTGATATTCTTAGGCAAGAGCTTCAGATTCATCAGGAACAACACCATTATTAGTGATAGGCTCGTCGTCATCTGATTTCAACTGAGATGATACATCATCAATCGCTGAGTTTAGCTCTGCTATCTTCTTCGCCAATTTTTTGCGTGTTTTCTGCAACAAGTATATTAGGTAAGTGCAAGCATGTTAGTAATTTTTGTGTGGTAACAGTACGTGTCTGGGTCAGCTTGTGCGCATCTCAACTAAACATGGGCCCTGGAGATAACAACGGGGAAAAACCTCAGGGCCCATATGAGAGTTGAATTGACAACCCTATAGGGAGGAGCCATAAAGCCTAACATTTATTTGCCGAATCCTATATATGTATCCTTGCAATTTTTGTTTTGCAAATCCGGGTCTTCATGGAAACAACCCCTCTACCCTTTGGGATAGATACAGGGTCTACATACATCCTACCCTCCATACATTACCTCTGTGCTATGCTGTTAAAATCGCGATATATCGGCGATATATCGCCGATATATCGTGTATCGCACCTACAGAAAAATATCGTTGCTAAATATCGGCCATTATATCGGAAGCCGATATATCGGCGATATATACCGATATATCGGCGATATTTTATTCAAAATATCGGCCGATATTTCCGATTTTTTGATAATATGAATTTGGGCCTTTTTTTTTTTTTAATACATTATACTACTGGGTTGGGCTTTGTTATCGAATATATGGGCCTTTTTTTTTAATTTGTTAGAAATATACAGTAGGTCTTCATTTAAACCGACTTCTCTTCATCGACTTCTTCTTCAGTTCTTCTACTGCTGCTGGTTCGACAGTCTTCATCGACTTCTGTTCATCGATTTCTTCTTCAGTCTTCGACATCTTCAGTTCTCTCCAGTCTCCATTCGACTTCTTCTTCAGTTCTTCTACTACATTATACTACTGATATAAATATATATATATATATAATTATATATATAATTCTGAGAAATATTATATGAACCGATATTATCGATATATCACCGATATTTCCGATATATCGTGTATCGGTCCTTGACCGATACACCACCGATATCCGATATTAACAGCATAGCCTCTGTGTGTGATATTCCCAACAGGTCTAGACATTTTACCCATCGGAAAAATTACGTCTTTCTGACCAATAGACATGACTCTTAAGAAATTGGTAACTTCTAAACATAATAGAAAAGTTGTGACATCAGTTGAGGCGTATCCATCCATACCATAAAATTGCAACGTCCGACTAAACTCATAGTTTCGTAAAATTGTTTTACTGTAAGTCATGTGTCTAAAATATTTATCAAAACATATGGAAATAGAAGGAATCGTATAGAGGAGAAGTAGGTCTCTTTTGTTTAAAATTTGCCAAAAAGGGGCACTTCGTAGCTAACAAGGGGTATCTAAAAAAATCGTTGTAAGCAGCATCATGTTGGCTGATAAGCTAGCTGTTAGCTGAAAAAGGTAGTTGTCGGCTAATAAGCTAGTTGTTAGTTGAAAAAGGTACCTGTTGGCTAATAAGCCAGCAAATAAACTAGTCATGTTTGGTAAAAACTTGCTGATAAGCTAGATGACAAAGTAAAATAACCTAAGAAAACATGTTGAAAAATTAATTGGAAAAGAAAACCCCCTGGAGCTTGTTTATTGAAATGCTACTTAACGTAACTTTTCAAAAAGTTAGCTTATGAACAACCAAACGGGACTTCTTTAATGAGCTCAACACATAAGCTACTAGGGCTTTTTGAATTGAAAATGAGGAAGCCATGGCAGAGTTCTTTAATAAAAGTTCGGTTAGAATTTGCTTACCTCCAAAGCTTTTTCTTCGTCATAAATGAAGTCGGGCAGCTTCCTCAGCAACTCCTTTTTGTTGGCTCCAGCTAGTGCCTTGCTTATCTGTCAAAAATTAGACTCGATACATGATGATGCTATAATTGAGTATGACACTCGCACCAATATTCAGATGCAGCAAGAATGTATTACGTTCGTATATATCGTAGAAAAATCGTATTTCCTTCAGGTTTTCTTGTACCTATTTCTGTTTATATGTTGTTGTTTACATCTTTTTTTTTTTTTTTTTTTTTTTTTTTTTGGGGGGGGGGGGGGGGTGAAAACTCTCTTTTTTTCACACACTTGTCACAAGGCAAAGGTCTTCATAGAAACAACCGCTCTACATTTTGGGATAGAGATCAGGTATGCATACATCCCACCCTCCCCATCGGACCCCACCTGATGGTGGGATATATGGGGTTCGTTTAGTTTGTTTATATATCGAAGAAAAATATGATGGAACATCAATTTGCATGCCAAATCTACCAATCAAACCTGAGGCGCATATATGCAACCGAGTGTGCCAACAAGCAATCCTCCTAGAACAAAGCCACCAACGAAGGCATTCCCACTGTTCGATCTTCCATCATCGCTGAAAATGGAAGAAGTAATGGATTGTATAAAATGTGTCCATTTGCTTACAAAGAGAAAACATAAAAATGAAGAAAGGACTCATCTAGCATATTTGATTCTTCCACCTTCAAAAGAACCGATTAGGAAAAGAAAATATATTATTTAGGATGTACACAGTCCTCCACCCCCCCCGGGGGGGGGGGGGGGGGGGTGGACCCGACCTCTGTGTGGAGTTTACTTGGTTCGTTTGGTTTGATAGAAACATACGGAGATAAATTCTAATGCAAAGCCTTTACGACCATTACTAAGGGCATGTTTGTTAGCAGCTTAATGAGCTTAATGGGACTTTTAGCTTATTTGTTGAGCTATACATGATTATTTGGTAGTGGCTTAATGATATAGAAAACAACTTATTCATTAAGATTCTATAGGGGAGATTTATGCAGAAAGCCAAGTTTTTTTCCAAACCTGTCCATCCCAATTAAAAAACACACTCCTTCCTTCTATGAAAAAACCTTCCCAAGCTATCCAGACATATTAGTCCTCACAATCAGCTTTATCCGTACAAGACTTAGGGGCTGTTTACCAAATTTTCCATTAAGTCCTGTCTGGATAAATTTGTCTGTCTGGATAAATTGATGTTGTTGTTTACTTTTTTTATCTGAATTAACAGTCTGAATAACAGAAATGACCAATTTACCCCTGAATATGAATTTTAAGCTGTTTTATAAATTGTTGTTTATTTTTTAAGCCATATATAATTCATTGATATAATCCAAAAATCAAACAAAAATTCATTAAGTACTTAAACTTCCAAGTTCAAACAAAAAGTAGCAAGTATGAAACAAGTATAAAATCGACATTGTAGAAATCATGGTTACAAAAATCTACATTGTAGAAATGTCGAGCAACTATGGAGAAGAAACAAGTATGGAACAAAAATCGACTGAAAAAACAAGTAAGGAACAACAATCGACTGAAAAAACAAGTAAGGAACAACAATCGACTGAAGAAAACAAGTATGGAACAACAATCGACTTAAGAAATAAGTATGGAACAACAATCGAGTATGGAGAAGAAACAAGTATCGAACAATCAGTAAAATCATTACCTTTGGAGAAATCGACCAAAAGAAATTATTGTCTAGGGTTGAAATCGAACCAGTAGTGAATTGAAATAGTGTAATCGAACAAGCAATGAACTCGAAGCTGTAAAATCGAACGAGTGGTGAAGGTGAAATCGAAATCGAACAAGTAGTGAAGGTGAAATCGAGCACCTAGGTTTTTATTGCGTGATTATTGAGTAGGAAGGTAGGCATGTCTTTATGTTTAAAGGGTATAAATGTCAAAGATGTGTCTTAATGGGGACAACACATCTTTCCCCTACTTAGTGATTAAGCCGGAAATGTTTGCGCGAATAAGTCGGTTTTGTCATTAAGCCCCAAGTAAACACTCCAAACGTCTGCGCGAATAAGCCGGTTTTGTTATTAAGCTCATTAAGCCCCAAGTAAACACCCCCTTAATGAAAAACTAACCAAACTGCCCCTAAGCCTTCCACATAACATGAAGATTATTGAAGGATATATATAGGTCATTTTCGGAGTACAAGTTATAGAAAGCAAACATAAAAAGGAAAAACAAGCGTAATATTGATCTTGCATTTGGTAAAACTTAGAACTTGCATGAAACGCTCGATCATCGCCAAGTGAAACGACAATTACCTGTATCCTGCTTGGATAGAGGATGTCCTTTTGGATGTGAGCGATTGCACATTACCAACACGACTTTGCCCAAACGATAATTTGGTGAAGCCTTGATCAAGTTTCTTTATAGAGGAGCCTACATGAACAAAATTTTATCATCGTTTAAAACTCTAGGTCACCCACTTAATGGAAATTTCTAAACTCGTATTTGTATATCGTGTCAGTATATACAAATAAATTGAAACAATCCCTTTGAAGAATTACACTATTTCACTTTTCAGGTTCAGCTCATAGTTGCATACTCCTCAATGTTACAAATAGAATACGTTTCACTTGTTATTTATTTATTTCTCAATTAACAAAAAGGGTTCCTCAAAAAATTGAAAATTTAAGAAGTTAGAAGAAAAAAAGATAACACATACAAAAATCGTGAAGATGGATCTGGATTAATGATCCAAAGGTGTTTTTTTCGCTGCTAAAAGTACCCTAATGTTCCTCCTTGAGATTGCTATGCCAAAAAAGAAGTTATATATATATATATATATATATAAATATATGCACACACACACACAATACTTGATATATGTGATACATATCTAATAGTAATATTCAATAAAAACATAGAGTTTTCAACTACAAAGTTTCAAATAAGAACATTAAGTCACACATCAAAACAAAGTAAATAGTGGCAATCGTGGCGTGAAGTAACGGTCACACGATTTTGTACCATGAGACTGAAAATTTGTGGAGATCAAGAACCGCTAACCGGCTATGGCACTGTTATTGACCGCCCAAATTGTTGACAAAATACAAGTGGAAACCCAATGAATCCTTTACCTCTCAATATAATTCATTATCTATTAATTGTATTCCATTTTTCCGTGTGATATGTGAATAGATCATGGTTTAATTCACGAAAAACAGTATGTTAGCAAAAATGTAAGGGGAAAACAGCATACAAAGACCACAAAGGCGCATTAGTGCAAAAGAGTTGCTCTATGTAGAAACAACAATTTTCCAACATCAATAACATCTTATTTCATGCACCCCATTTCATCAAGAACCAAAAAAAGAATAAATCCTGTCTGCATTTTAGCATTTCGAGCCATCGTAATTGGCATTTCAGTTCTACATAAAAACAACATAATTTCAAAAATCCACATGGCATCCGTTTATATACAGTAACATATACTTGCACAAATACAAACAACTAAACTCCGGTAATGGTTGAAATACACCCGTCTTAAAAGAATTGTCTTCTATCTCTTTGTTTATCTCATTCTGTTCTTTCAAACTTCTGTAAACATTTCGGAATCATTATTTATTCACTAAACCCTTTTCAAAGAGTCTTTTTACAGTCTTCACGGAAACAGTCTTTCTACTCATATCAAGAAGTATAGGCAAGGTTTCTGTACATCCTACGCTCCCCAAAACCTACTCCATGTGGATTCAACGGTTTCGTTTGGTTTACACTCGGGGGTTGTTTGTTTTTACAGAAAAACCTCTTAATGGCTCTTAAGTCTGAATCGGTTAGACCTTTTTACATGTAGACTGGTTGTTTTTTTTAGTTTTCAGAACCTCTTAACTCTTAAATACGTCTGAAATAAGAAGTTGTGACCTAACTTCATAAAACCTCTTATCCCCACCTCAGTTCATATGCTCTTCTTTCTCTCAAGACGCCTCCAAACGTTACATAAACATACAATCTTATCGATTCAGATTTCAAACTTCAGCAGCACCTCTTATTAATCAGAAGTGAAATACGACTTCAGATTTCAGACCTCTAAAAAAACAAACACCTCAGTGTCTTAAAATAATTTATGAACCTACTAATGTAAAAAGATTCCACCTCATTCTTCTATTCATCAATTTTGCTCCCAAATAGACACTTAAATGTAAATTTAGCAGTTATACATGAAGTAAAGATTAGGGTTTCTAAAGTTAAGGAACACATGGATATAATACACGAGATACAAAATCATAACTTCCTACAAGAAATTACACCCAATTTAATTCATGAGCGAAGATTATATCCAAAAGAGGAAATTACATCCAATTTAGTTCAAGAACAAAGATTAAATCCATATGGAGAAAATACATCCAATTAAGTTCAAGAGCAAAGATTAAATTCGACAGAACTACAGTAATAAGAAAATGTTGATGAAATTAGGAAAATACCAGATGATAATTGGTGTGATCTGTTCTTGGGTAAAATCGCCGATGAATTCGAGATTGCAGACATGGTTTAAAATTGGCAAGAAAGATTTGAAGGTGGGTGTGGTTTATGATGGAGAAACGGATTATTAGAAATGGGTATAATGTTTTGTTGTTGGTTATTTGGTCGATGAAATCAATGCTTACACAAGAACACTGGAAACTAAGAGCAGGCGGTGTCTAAAAGCACATGTAGTCATGAACTTCTTTCATTCTATCTACCATTGACTCCCACTCTTGGACAGTTTTTATGATTTTGCCAAATCAACTTTCCCTTTTCTTTTCTGTGACATCAGTTTTCTCTTTCATTATCATCTTATAAACCTTTCAGCCTCAATCATGTACCAGTTCATAATTTATATACTAAAAAAATTATAATAATTAAAAATTACTTATTATAATTAAAGACAATAATAACTAATTATAAATAAAAACTATATTCATAAAAAGAATAAAATCTAAATATATAATAGTTAAGAATTACTTATTATAATTAAAATACAATAATTAAAGTTACAACAAAAAATTATTTATTATAATTAAAGATAAAAATTAAAGATTATTATAATAATAATAGTTGTAATAATTAAAGTTACATTATTATAAACGATCAAATATAGTTTTAGAATTAAAATTAAAAAAAAAAGATAAACTGGTTCATCTGTATGGACCTGGTCCATGCAACATGGTATAAACCGGTCCTACCGAATGGTCACCAAAAGAAAAGAAGCGGTCCATAGATTGCAAGGACCTTGCGTTGTGGATGCCCTAACGTCGATTTATTATTTTCTAAGGAAAAAGAAAATGTAATGCTTGATTCTAGAGTAAATTACATTTTTGGTCTTCCCGGTTTTCACTTGTTATCAAGTTTGATTCTCTTTTTAAATTAATTACAATTTTGGTTACCGTGTTTGTTATTCTGTTTCATTTTGGTCGCTCTGACTAACTCTGGTTAATTTTTTTTTTGTTAAAAGTGAATTACATAAATGGTCCCTCGTGAATAGTTGTTTTTCACGTTTCATCCCTCAAAAGCTAAAAGTATATTGATTGTCCAAAAATCGAGTTTTTTAGCCTAAACTGGTCCTCCCACTAACACCGTTAGATGGAACTCCGTTAAGTCTATAATGTGGCCCTCACATGAGGGGTATTTTCGTCTTTTAACTCACCATCTTCAACCTCACAAGAACATTCATACCTAAATCTGGATCTCAAGAAATTAAAATTAAACTTTAAACATATCTAGATTTCGAAATCAAAAAGAAAATCAAAACATAAACTTATACAAATCCAATCATGAAATTAAAACCCTAATCAAACTTGTACAAATCCATTCATTAAAATCAAACCCATAAACAAACTTATACAAATCTATGCATGAAATCAAAACCCTAAATACATTTCTAAAATCAAAAAATAAATACCCGTATGAATTTATCTCTCTTTCTCTCTCTTTCCCTCTCGGTGAACACAAAACACAACTGCAATCGGAGCTCAAACCGACACCAAATGCATCTTTTAATGTGGATCTGCTAACTAAAACGAATATGGTGGGGGTTCCTCATGAAAAACATAATCAGAACAAAAAGTTACCACCACCCCACTTGCATCTAGATTTGCATCCTGGATCAGATTGGGTTCTTCACCAAAGTTCTTCGATAAGGGGAAACAAAAGTGGGTCGGGTTCAACGTTTAAATAGGGGGAGGGGAAACAGAAATGATAGGAGAGCATGCTGAAAACAAAAACCCTTCAACTTCGACAACACCTTCGACTAACACGGTTCCACCCATGAATCTGATAGGATTTTAGTTTTCATCGAGGGTCTTGATTTTCATTGGTGCTTGTAGTAGTGAATGGTTAAGGGTGGGAATTTGGCCAGAGAAAGGGTAAGGGAGGGGGTTCATCGTAGATTTAAAGGGTGGAGTTGTCGGGGATTCAAAGGGTGGGGTTCAACAAGAAGGGAGGCGATTGTTTTTTAGATTGCAGGAGTAATGAAAAGAAAAGAAAAAAATATTAATTTAATTATATATATTTAGAAAAAAAATATGGGTTAAGAGACAAAAATGCCCATCACGCGAGGGGCACATCATAGAGTTAACGGAGCTCCATCTAAAGGTGTTAGTGGGAGGGACTAGTTTGGGCTCTAAAACACGATTTTTGGACCACCAGTGTACTTTATTTGAGGGACGAAAACCAAAAAGGAAGCATTCACGTGGGACCAAAAATGTAATTCACTCTTTTGTTAGTTTAAGGGTATTTTAATCTTTTTACGTTTTTTAATTAGATTATAGAGCAAATTACGTGTAACACCCGTAAATTCATAAGGTAAGTATTTTGTCTCCCTTAACGTATTAATTTCGCTTATGTGGGAATATGTGTCTTTGTGTGCATTTTATGATCATGAATAAAGTTAAAATGTCATATATTAATTTACCATCTTTAATCGTTCAAACCTTGTGCTCGTTATCGTTTTCGGTTGAGTTTCGGACTGTTTTGTGAGCCCCACGATTGTGCCCCGCGATTGTGCCCTTGGCACTATCGCGGAGGGCACTATCTCTGAATATGTACCGAGAGTTCGGGGTTGCCACACGATAGTGCCATGGCACTATCGCGAAGGGCACTATCGCGCGGTTTGGTCCGTAGGTATTCGGGTGCTCGCGATTGTGACTCGCGATAGTGCCAATGGCACTATCGCCGTCTGAGTCCAGTGCCTTAAATGAGCCCTTATCAGATTTTAACCTCATTTTCTCAAACCCTCTCTTCTCTTTGGCGATTTTGGAGACTTCCAAACCAAATTTTTCCTCTCAAAACCCTAACCCTCTTAAATACAACTCTTCTTGGTGGTTGGATCTTCACACTTGCAATAACTCTTCCCAAGGGCGATTTCTAGGGTTCATAAAGCTCAACTTCTCCACTCCAAGTCTCATCTCCTCAAATCTAGGGTTTTCATCTTTTCTAGGTTTTGGTACAAAACCTAGATTGTGAGTTTACTAACCCTTTTGTAAAAACTAGATACACATCATTTACTTTACTTGTTATCATTATTGTTATTACTCAAGTGTTCTTATTTAATGTACAAGTATTTGGGGATTTCTATGGAAATATGTATGAGTAACCTACTATGAGTCACTTATACATATCTTGGTATTATGATGATTCCTACTTGGAATGCCTTTTGGCGACCTTATATTCTCACGAAGTATTTGGATGATTATTATGTCATATGATGGATTTACATGATTAGGATGGTAATGTTGTGTTCATGGTTGATATCTGAATATGTTGGGTTAAAACACATCATGAGTCCTCCTATTTGCATAATGTGGATGAACCAAGCCAGTGATTCACTATAGGGATGTAGATGGGTGACATTTGGGGAATTTCCTGAGTGGTAGTCCCCTATGTGCCTAGACCTCCGCCGTCGGGGAATTTCCTAAGCGGTAGTCCTCGATGCGTGTCGGGCCTTTGGGTTGCCGTTGTTAATTGGCTTCAAGGTGCATCACCCTGATTGGAGATATGGGTCGCTCCCGTTGACTCCACATCTACGTGATTAATTGGTTAACTGCTGATAAGAACTGTAACTGTTTCTGGCATGCTTTTACTTGTTCAACTCACTAGGCTTTTTGGCCTAACACTTGTTTGGTGTCGATGTGTATCTCAGGTGTTAGCGGCGCTGCTCCTAGGCAAGTTTAGATGCTTTGGCCGAGAGCTTGGGGATACGACACTTGGACTATTATTGAGAAGCCTTGGGTTTATAGATGACACCCCTTTTGTAATCTCTTTTCTAGATGTAGAAATTAGATTAGTTGATTGTTGTTTATTTATCCGTTAAATTACAATTGTGATTAAACAAGTTTATTTGTACTATTCCCCCTTTTGGAAGGCTCTTGCTATGGCAAATTATATACCACTTCTCCTCTTTTGGAAAGTTTTTGTTATCCCTATTTTTAGGGTGTTACATTACGTTTTCATCCCTATAGTTTGTCCTTTTTCTTTTTAATTTGTCTTTCCTACCTTTTCTTATTTTTTATTTTATTCGTTGTTTATGTTGATTAATTAATGAATAAAGATGGTTGATCGACTATCTGATTATTATGGAATGATTTGTTCGTTTTTGGTATTTGGTAATGAGTCATTTTATTCATAACTGTTTATTTATGGCTTAATGATTAAAAAGTTGGCTTATTTGTTCACATAGGGCTTCATTCACTAAGGGGTTGTTTTTTTTTAAACCTCTTAATGGCTCTTAAGTCTGAATGGTTCAGACTTTTTTACACACTACCTCTTATTAATCATAACTAAAATAAGACTTCAGACTTTAGACCTAGACCTCTTAAAAAACAAACGGCACCTAAGACTATGTTTGGAATATAAGACCATCCACATGGGGTTTCAAATTGAATTGCAAAACCAATTGCAAATGAAATAAAGATGCCACATAGGATTGGTAATTGCAAAATTTGCAATTCTACTTGCAAGGCCACGTGGCCATTGTAAATCATTTTTTTTTTAATTTAAATAGATTTTAAGTATATACTTTCTATTAATTAATGATTTTAATTTATTTTTTAATTAAATTAATCATTCTTGTTTTAAAAAAATCTATATATGTATATATGTTATTTTTTAAATTAAATATAAATACAATATAATTAAAATATTGATGAAATTACATACAACACATATTACAATATACAATAATGATAAAACTATTAAAACGTACAATACTAATAAAACTAAATATAATGTAATATAATACGCACGATTAATTCAATAAATTTTGTGTTTTGATATAATTTAATAAATTACAGAATAAATAAAATAATTGTATTATATTATTATATTATATATTAATCGTTTATTTGAAATTAAAAATTATATTTTAATTATCATTAAATTAAAATAAATAATTATATTGTCAGGATCGAATTCTCAACAAGAATTAATTCTCAGAAACAATATCAAAGAAGTTTGCGGAATAACACTTTGATATTTAATGAAACAGTAAATCAACACAGAAAATATGAAGAACAAACTGTAAACTTGTATTTAATGCTTTGAAGTTACAAGATTACACACTCAACCTCAATATTGATGAACAGACTCACCAATACGAATTCTACTTCTCTAAAATTAGGATCTATGCCTTGAGGTTGATTTCTCTCTATCACTTCGAATGAATGATTTTCAAAAGTTAAGTTTTCTATCTATTCTATACATTCTATACATATACTAATTAAAAGATAATTACAATAAATAAATAAATCTTCAGTATATCTTCCATGAATATCTCTAAGCTTCCATAATCTTCAGTTTATCCAGCTGTCATTCTTTCCATCCGAATCTCTTAAGCAGCACTAACCATGCTCAGCAGCATTAACTTCTTCTAGCAGCATTAACTACTAAGCAGCACTAACTACTAGCAGTACTAACTAGCTAAGCAGTACTAACTTTGTTCAAGCAGTACTAACTTTGACTAGCAGTATTAATTACTAGCAGTAGTAACACTCAGCAGTATTAACCTTTAAGTCTTCTAGCAGTAGTAACTTTGAACCAGCAGCATTAACCATACTTAAGTTTTTCTTCAGTTCCCAACAATCTCCCCCTAACTTGACTTTTAGGAAAAGAAGTCAAGTTCTTCAGATATTCTTCAAGATGCTTTCAACACCTCTGGTTCAATTTCCCAAATTTGGATCTAGTCCCAAGCTTTGATTTACAGTTCTTCTCACCACAATCTTGGCCATCTCTGAATCCTTTGTACATACCAGTGTAGCTTTAAGCATCCCTTCTAACTTTTCCTTGCTATGCTCATAGATTTTGTCCACCAGGTAGTATTCATGATAACAATTGTCAATAGTAATCATGTATACTCCACAGTTTTCAAACAGTATCCATTTGTCAATCTTCTTGAATATGAACTCATGCATATGATCTTTAATCCTATGGTGCACTTTTTCAGGCTCAAACATCATGCACAAGTATTCCAATGTCACTTTGAGAATATTCTCTTCAGTACCTTTCAACACAGGTTCATAAAGTTTCATCCCAACTTTATATAGTTCTTCCATATCAGCTCTTGAACAACTTCTGATGACTTTCCCCCATGTTGAATAAGCTTCAAATGAACCATCAGCTCTCTTGATTCTGAAGAAATTCTTTCCATTGTCTCTCAGAATATCCCAGAAGATGATCTCTGGAGCTTGCATAGATATTGGAACAACTTTCAAAGGTTCCACTATTGTCATGTACGGATCCATACTTTCATCTGTTTGCTTAGTGACCTGCTCTGGACTCTGTACTGGCTCTGTTGGGGATGTGACTGAAGGTTCTGCTTCCTTTTCAGTTTCTTCCACCCTAGGCCTTTTCAACTGCCTTTTTGGAGCAATTGATTTCACTCTTTTTCCAGACTTGGCTTCTATACCAACATGTCCATGTTCTTCCTTCTTCTCTTCTGCTTCTTCTTTGGAGGGTGTGGACTCCTCAGGAAATGGCATTTGAATATTTAGGTCATGCCTTTCCTTCATTCTTCTCTCAGCCTCCTCCCTTTGTGTTGAATCCTCTTGAAGCTTGGCCATTTCCTTGTTATACAACTCTTCAACCTGAGAGTATGCCATGTGGGTAAACATTTCCCCCTTAACACCAATTGCACCTTTCAGGAAGTTTATCATTTTTCTTCTTTCCTGATTGGCCAAAAATGTCTTGGAGGGTTGTCTTTTCTGCTTTTGTTTCTGAATTGGCATCTTCTTAACTTGGAGTTTCTTGACCTGAGTTGCTGTCTGAGATGCTTCTTTCAAGCTCTTTTTGTATTCTGCATTTAACTTCTTGGCCATAATCTTTGCCAGTTCTCTATCCTTTTCTGTTTGCAACTGCTCCTCTTTCTCCATTTGGTCTTGCAACTGCTTTGCTATTGCCTCATCCATTTCAATCTGAGACTTCTGTCTTGGAGGCATTTCAGCTTCAACCATCTTCTCTTTTCCTTTTCCCTTTGATTCTTTCAAAACTTCTTTCTCTTTTTCCTTCTCTGAGATCCCTCCTTCTTTGATAACTACTCCCTTGGCCTTTTGAGTAGCCTTAGGAGTATCATTCTTTGCTTTGACTAAAGTTTCTGCTATCTCCATTTCTTCCACAGAGAGCCCTATTTCTGCTGCTTCAGTTTCTGCTGCTACATTTACTTCAGCAGCAGTAACTGTTTCTTTTTCCATCTCTTCCTCTGTCTCCCCCTCAACTTCAGCTTTCTTTTCAACAGTTTCCCCTTCATGCTTCTCCCCCTTGTTGAAAGAATCTTGAACTTGGTCCCTCTTTTTAAGTACAAACTGTTTCCTTCTTTTCTGTTGAACCAGCCTGGTCACCATCTTCTTCAATTTTTCAATCTGGACTTGTTGTGACAGGATCACCAGCTTCATCTCCTCTATTTCTTTTCCTTGTTTCAGAACATCTAGGTTGATGTTACCCATTGCCTCCATCAATTCATCATAGTTATATCTGTCCTCACCTTCTCCAGGAGTGTTACCCCCTATTGAAGGATTATGGGATCTTTTATTAGTGGAAGTCTTCTGCCTAGCAGAAGCACTGTCCACCCCCGTGGTTTCTTGGCACCAGGGACCTTCAAATGATGACTCATTCAAAGTTGCCATGGGGGAGGTCTTATTGATGTTACCACTTTCCTCCTCTGTGCTAGCAGGAGTAGTGGCAGCCTCATCACCCATATGCTCTTCCTCCTCCTCAGAGAGCACCTCCTTGGGGTTGGGAGACACCCCTGTGGTTTCCCTTTGGATATTCTCTAAAGGAGAATTCTCCTTTAGAGGGCTTAAAGGCTTGGGGGTTGATGGTACAAGAAGGGAAGGAGCCTTCTTTACCTGTTTCCTCTTGTATGTTTGGGTAATAGGAGAGGTTGGTTTTTCAAGAAGGGACTGAGGGATAGATTTTGAGAGGGAAGGTTGGGATTGGCTAGCAGTAGGATGGTCTAATGGGGGCCTTGACCCTGCTGCCATACCTTCATTGGTTTGGGACACCACCATCATTGTAGAGAACAATGGGGTGTCAACTCCTTCAGAGTCCCCAGCAGATCTTCTCATATTTGAGAAAACCTTGCCTTTGGGGGGTTTAGGTACATATACCCCAACAGGTTGAGGTATATCCGACAATTCATGAGTAATAACTTCTTGAACAAACCTGGGGTACATAAAGAAGCTCTTTTTGTTTCCCATGTTTGATACAAGATCACTGAAAATCATTTTAGAAAAGTTATACTTTCTGGCAGTGGCCAAGCACACCAAAGCATAAGCAATAGTGCTGCTGAACTCACTCCATCCAGTAGTCTTTTTGGAGATACAGTGCATAAGAGTATGGACAAAGAAACGCCATTGGGGTGAAAATTTGGCTTTAGAGAATTTGAAAACACCCAATGGGCCTCCATACCCCATTCTTGTAAGGGAAGAGAACAGTTCATCATTTGGGATAGAAGTTATACCAGAGGCATCGTCTAGACGTAGACTGATGCGAATAACTTCTTCAGTAACTGTTAATGGTTGATCACACACCCTTGTCTTGATCATCTGCACACCATTCTCAGCAACAATGGTGGCATTAGCCCAGAACTGCCTTTGATGCTCGATATAGATTGTAGGAGCAACTGTAAGAGCATGAGCAATATGGCTTGACTGGAGGAAATCCACAATCTGGTGAAATCCTGCAGCTTGCTTTGGCTTTTGTAGCATCGCGATCTCATTGTGTTCATCGATGAATGCCATGGATGCCATTGATCTTTGCGAAAAGCTGGCCTGAAACTTTTGAATCTTTGAAAGAGAAAGGGTTTAGAGCGCAAGGGAACAGTATGCAAAGAGTCGTTATGAACTTTTAGGCGGGCAAAGAGTATTTATAGTATTTGGGATATAAGCAGTATTAACCTAGAGCAGTATTAACTGACAAGCAGTATTAACCGCGAGCAGTATTAACTAACAAGCAGTATTAACCGCGAGCAGTATTAACCGCGAGCAGTATTAACTAACTAGCAGTATTAACTGTGAGCAGTATTAACTGAAAGCAGTATTAACCACTAGCAGTATTAACTGAGAGCAGTATTAACCACTAGCAGTATTAACCACAAGCAGTATTAACCACTAGCAGTATTAACCACAAGCAGTATTAACTACAAGCAGTATTAACCACTAGCAGTATTAACTACAAGCAGTATTAACTACAAGCAGTATTAACCACAAGCAGTATTAACCACTAGCAGTATTAACTACTAGCAGTATTAACTGAAAGCAGTATTAACTGAGAGCAGTATTAACTACAAGCAGTATTAACTACTAGCAGTATTAACTACAAGCAGTATTAAAACTGCACTGGCAGCATTAAATGCACTTGCACCTTTTAAGCTTGTGTTGCCCATAACCTTTCATTTATACCTCACACCTTTATTCCATCTCTTAATTTTCCAATTGTCTTGCCTTTGAACTTACCTCCATCTGGAGTTTTATACAAAGAGCAACATGTCCTCCATCAAACCTTTTGAAGCTTTGAAGGTAGTCCATGTTACTTGATATGTGCCAAGAGCAACCACTATCTATATGCCAAATGCTCTTCCTCTTGAGCTGTTGGTTGCCCTGCACACTTGATAAGTCAGTTAGTCTTGGAGGGAACCCAAGCCAAAGTGGTCTTGGGTTGTCCTTTCTCATTTATATAATTTGTCATTTTGGTCTATATGAGTTGTTTAGGAACCTCATGGCTGGAATACTTTGTCAAGATTATAGGTTTGGCTACATTACTATTAGAAGCAGTACTAGCCTTGTTAGCAGTACTGACTTGGTTAGCATTACTACTAGAAGCAGTACTAGCCTTGTTAGCAGTACTGAATTGGTTAGCATTACTAACTTGGTTAGCAGTACTAATCAAGTTAGCAACACTATTCTTGTTAGCAGTACTATCTGGGATAGCAGTACTAACAGGTTTCTTTGCAATTGGAACCCAAACTTGAACAAAGTTGTTTGCTTTCTTTGTCTTTAAAGTACTCCTTGGCTTATTTGGAGTATTTTTCTTTGTTTTAGCAAACTTGTTTTGAACATGAGACTTTTTATGTGCTCTGTTCTCAGCCATTTGATTCCTTCTTTTATTTCTATAACCAAAAGAGTTTTGTGGTTTTCTTTGAAAGGTGACTCTTTGGTTGATAGGGTTGAAATAACAGTGTTTGGCAAGATGATTCAATTTGCCACAGATAAAACAAGGTTTTGGTCTATTGATTTTACTCAAATCAACCCCTTGTTTGTGTGCCCACTGATTATTCCAGTTTCTCTGATTTCCCCTTGGTTTATCATGTTTTTGGGGCTCAGATTTATTGCAAGCACACTGTTTGCAAGGGACAGGATTCACAACTGTGGTTTGCTTATAATGGACCTTCTCAGACTTTCCCTCAGTCTTTTCTATGTCCTTAGACTTGATCCAAGCCTTTCCACATCCCTCATTGGTGATTATGTTATTTTCTAGAGGAATCTCACCACTCACAGTGTTCTCCTTACTCTTTTCACTGGAGCTCTCTTCTTCAGAGTCTGTTTCTACCACCACTTTGTCTAAAGGATCTACCTTAGTGGCTCCAACAGGCAATTCCTTCCTATCCTTGGTCTCTAGCAGGTCTGATATAGGAGGGATGTAATTGTTGTTGTATGGTGGTGGTGTGGTGTTATAGCCTATTCCTCTTCTAAGTTTGTCATGGATTTGAGTTTGGAGCAAAGAGTCCATTGCTTTAGAAGCATTGGAAAATTTCTCAATATCCAGCTTGGCTTTCTTAAACTCACTCTTTATCTTCTCATTCTCCTCTTTAGACTTTTTCAGCTGAAGTTCTAGGTCATTCTTCTCCCACTTCCAGTAATTTGTATCATAAGAATGTTGAAGTTCATTGGTTTGGAAAACTTTGATCTGTTCCTCAAAACTCTCAACAATTCTTACATAGTCTTTTATATCTCTCTCTAATCTTTTAAGGTCATCACTCATTGTCTGGTTGTGCTCCCTGTACCTTTTAACAGTTTCCATACAAGTTTTAGAGCAAAGATTAGACATTACCTCTGTGGGGATTTCTGTGCTTGAAGAATCTGAAACTTTAGCCATTGATGATTTCTGATTTCAAAGAAGAATGATGATTGCAGGTTTCTGAGAATACTAGCTCTGATACCACTTGTCAGGATCGAATTCTCAACAAGAATTAATTCTCAGAAACAATATCAAAGAAGTTTGCGGAATAACACTTTGATATTTAATGAAACAGTAAATCAACACAGAAAATATGAAGAACAAACTGTAAACTTGTATTGAATGCTTTGAAGTTACAAGATTACACACTCAACCTCAATATTGATGAACAGGCTCACCAATACGAATTCTACTTCTCTAGAATTAGGATCTATGCCTTGAGGTTGATTTCTCTCTATCACTTCGAATGAATGATTTTCAAAAGTTAAGTTTTCTATCTATTCTATACATTCTATACATATACTAATTAAAAGATAATTACAATAAATAAATAAATCTTCAGTATATCTTCCATGAATATCTCTAAGCTTCCATAATCTTCAGTTTATCCAGCTGTCATTCTTTCCATCCGAATCTCTTAAGCAGCACTAACCATGCTCAGCAGCATTAACTTCTTCTAGCAGCATTAACTACTAAGCAGCACTAACTACTAGCAGTACTAACTAGCTAAGCAGTACTAACTTTGTTCAAGCAGTACTAACTTTGACTAGCAGTATTAATTACTAACAGTAGTAACACTCAGCAGTATTAACCTTTAAGTCTTCTAGCAGTAGTAACTTTGAACCAGCAGCATTAACCATACTTAAGTTTTTCTTCAGTTCCCAACATATATATCATGTTATTAACTAAAAAATATAAATTTATATAATAATTTATAAAATAATTAATAAATGTTGTAGTGGGGACCACTTTTGAAAGTATAGGTGGATTGCATGTGTGTAGAGGGTAATTGCAAAAGCTGACGTGACACAATTGAAAGTGAAAATAAATTGCTGGGATGTGGATGATCTAAGCTTTACTTTTTGAGTTATCGCAAAAGCCTTGTTTGGATGGGAAAAAATAACTTATTGAAATGATACTTGGAGTAGTGTTTCAACAAGTTACATGACTTTTTTGCCACTTTTTTTTCCAGTTATACCCCTAATTAATATTAGTATTTATTTATTATTACTAAATATTAATTATTAATAAATACTAGTTTCTGTTAAAGGAAAAACTAAACAGAACAACAATAGAATGGAGAGAATGAATCTGTAATTCTCATTAATCAAAAGCCTTTTTAAATAGGGATGAGTTACAATTAGATAACTATGAGAGATATCAATTCTAATCTATCTCTAATATGTTTATCTCTATCCATATCTCTATCGTCATATCCTTTAGACGATGTCACACTTATCCTACAACACTCCCCCTTGTGTCGAGTTAAAGGAGTGATGGTGCACAATTGTTGTCTCGTTAAAACCTTACGCCAAAATAAAAACCCAGTGGGGAAAAAAGTTTGACGAAGGAAAGAGTACAACGCACAACTTCTTTGCAATACATAAAATTTTCCTTCAGTCTAGTTTTCTCTTAGATTCGTACATTAATCATGAGAGTTAGGAAAACATGATGGTATATAAACTGTTGTCTTACTAAAACCTTACACCAATGAACAAAACCCAATGGGAAAAATAAAATATTGGTTAAAGGAAAGAGCACAATATACCAATATCACATATATAGTAGACTTCCCCTTTTGTTTACTACTCCCCCCCCCCCTCATTCGTACATTAATCAAGAAAGTTTGGAAAATATTTGTATTTTAATACTTTCTACATGTTTCCATAATATGGTTTTAGGTAATGATTTGGTAAAATGTGTCACGTTCTCTTGATATCTTACTTGATTCACTTGAATTTAGATGATAGTTTTCTTATTGTTGATTGTTGAAGACTTAAACAAAATATGTTTTGTGTTATCTGTAACATCCTAACATTCAGAGAGAAATAAAATTCGACATTTCGGCAATATAACGTCTATAAATAGGGAAACCTGTCGCCCTAAAATAGGGGATAAATTTAAACCTGAGTAATTAAGGATAAGGCAGATCAAACCCAAAAGTATCTTCCCAAAACGGGGAAAAAGTATGGTATTTACAACCCAAATATAATAAAGAATAAAACGACAGCCTAATAATCTAGATTTTGTAAACAAGATTAAAGTCGGGTGTCGCTATCATTCCAAAAGGTATATCTTCAAAATCACGTATGATGGTCACCATATCTCCCAAAAAGACCACTCACGATCCCAATGTCGTCCGCTCAATCCCGACGAGCCCCACTGCTAAGATAACCTGCCAGACATGACAACCAAAGAGCAAGCGTTAGGCTAAAGCCTAGTGAGAATAAAATAAAAGAATTAGAAGTACTAAACCTATTTGTTGTCGCACGATGAACATAGCCATGAGCTAATTCAATCAATCAAATAAATCATTAGTGATGTAAAACATGGTACAAATAACACCAATCACATAGTGAGCTCAACTCCTCTAAGTCTATTGCTCGAAAACATTAAGTCAACCCTCTAGGTCTATTCTTAAGAGTTCCAAAACAGGGAACTCTAGCACAAGGGAATTACACCTTACTGCCTATGGCACGCTGCCCGACCATATAGGTCCACACCTTACTTACCATTGTGACCCGATGCCTATTCCATGCCAAAGTGGTGAACTTAGTGTCCCAAATCGGGACATAGGGACACCGTGCCTATGGATCCATTGCACTAAGACCAAATACCAAAACACAATAATACATTCATCACAATTCATGCATGTAAGGCTTAAAAACGAAATTATATATATAAGGTTACCAACATGAAGACTTGACCCCCATCATTGAGGAGACCATAACAATACAAACCCATAAACAGTAATACCTTAAATCCTATTACAAAAATCCAGATTATCATCAATTAACCCAATACTTGAATCTCACCAAAACCCTAATTTTCACTTTGGATTGTACCATGACCCCATGGAACAAGGGTTGACTACTAAGTAAGTAGATGAACATAGATTACCATTAATCTTAGTTTAAAACACATTTATTAGAAATTCTTACTTAGGTTATAAAACCATATTAATCCCAAAACCCATGTTTAGGTCAAAATAAAACAAAACCAAATATATAAATAAAAGACATGGTTGAGAGTGGTAATACATAAACCCTAGTATTTATGTAAGAATATAGGGTAGAAAACTCACATTTCTTTGAGATATGAACAAACCCTAGATGTTTTATGGATAAGAGAAAGAAGGAAGATGTAGAGCTTGAATCCTTGAACCACTAGAACTCTTTAATAAATGCAAGGATCTCCTACACCAACCATTAATAATCACTCAGAAGGTTTTCCCAATGATAATGAATGAAGAGAGTGAGTTGACCTACCTTTTCCTCTCAAGAAATCGGCTAAACACAAGCAAGAATGAGAAATGAGGGTGAGAGGTCTGATTTTATGAAATTAATGAGTCTGGGCCAGCTCGCGATAATGATCGGCGACTGTGACATATGTCACAATCGTTGGCAAGGTCGCGCCAGGTACCCCCCTCTCGGTACACCTTCAACGACAGTGCCGGCGATAGTGACTAATGTCACAATCGCGTGGCACAGTCGCCACCCCTTCCCCATTCGCGGTACAATCCCCACGTTTGTGCCCCGCGAGAGTGACCACTGTCACAATCGCGGGAACAATCGCCCCCATGTACCGAAGCCTCGTTTCTTCCATTTTTGACTCGAGGTGCTACCGATCCCAACACAAAATTCGTAAAACTACTCAAAATCCAGTTACGAACTATAATACTTAAAGAGGTGTTTGGGAAAGACGTTCTAAAATCACGGGTGTTACAACCCTCCCCAACTTGGAGAAGATTTCGTCCTCGAAATCTAAGCTAGGAGAATAAATGAGGGTATCTCTGCTTCATATCTTCTTCGGCTTCCCAAGTCACATTTGTACCTCGATGGTGCTTCCATTGAACTTTTACCAACGTGACCTCTTTGTGATGAAGCCTTTTCGTCTTTTTTTCTAAAATCATCTCGGGTTCTTCGATGCAACGGTTTCCTTTATCAACTTTGATCTCGAAGAGTGGAATAACACTCTCCTCCTCCACTAAACATTTACGCAGGTAGCACACATGAAATGTGTTATGGATTCCACTCATTTCCGGAGGGAGTTCCAACTGGTAGGCTTGAAGCCCTACTCGCTTAAGCACGGTGAATGGTCCAAGGAAACGGGGACTTAACTTCCCTAGTTTTCCGAACTAAATAATCCCCTTCCAAGGGGACACCTTCAACATAACGTGGTCTCCCACTTGGAAATCTATCGGCCGCCTCTTCTTGTCGTCATAAATTTTCTGCTGGTCTTGAGCCGCCTATAAGCGCTCGTGTATACCTTTCACTTTGTCTGCCATCTCTTGCATAATCTCGAGCTCGACAAACTGTTTCTCTCCCGCTTCAAGCCAACATACGGGAATTCGGCATTTGCGACCATACAATGCTTCAAACGGCGTCATTCCAATACTCGAGTGGTAGTTATTGTTATACAAGAACTCCACCAAGGGTAGGTGCGAGTCCCAACTACCCCCGAAGTCGATCACACAATATCTTAACATATCTTCGAGTGTCTGTATCGTTCTCTCGCTTTGGCCGTCAGTTTGTGGATGATAGGTTGTGCTCAACTTCACACGTGTGCCCAATTACTTTTGCAAACCATCCTAAAAATGCGATGTGAACCGACTATCGTGCACACCATGTCGAGATATCACTTCATCGATATACAACTTGTTGGGTCATCTAAGATTTGAAGATAACTTCTCCTTTAGTTTGTGTTTACTCTTCTGTAAATGATTGTACATCTTAGAATTAGTATGGTTCTTTGTAATAACTTAGTTACACATGAAAAGATCGGCGAGTCGAAGACCTACCGAAATCAACATGAAAGAAGTCTACTTTGCGGATTAAGGTGAACTTTAAGGAACTAAGTCTTATCAGCCGAACCCTCTTCGGCAGCTTAACCTTGTGCCGAATCCTCTCATGTTCGGCAGAACTCTCTTCTGCCGAACCTTCACATGTTCGGCATACCCCTTGCCACCTATCGGCAAATCTCTTTCTTGTCGATCCTCTCTGTGTCGGCAACACCCCTTTATGTCAAAGCCTCTCGATTTGACATACTTCACCATTCCCAATGTTCTTCTGACAATGGGAATGGAAGCTTCCTTCTCTTAGAAGATATTCTCACAAGTTTTGAAATGATGGAGACTTTCTCCAAAAGATCAGAAAAAGGACATGTACCAAATATATTTTATTGAGGTGTTGTCTTATCAAAGTACAAAAGTCTACTTTGATTTATGATAAGTCACATCAAGATCTTATTGCTTTTGCAAGAAGATATTTGGTATCCAATACCAAGATGACAAGTGTCATTTGCATTTAATGCACATGATGGTATTTAAAGGTGAAGAACGTCTCCATTCAAGCTAACCCTTTTTGAAGAGAACTTAGTGCTCAAAAAAAGTTGGCAACCTCTCTCTCTCTCTCTCTCTCTCAAGAACTTCATAGCTTTGATATTTGTATTTTCAAGTTGTGTTTAGTTTTCTAGTTTCTAAGTGAAAGCTTGTTAGAATATATTTATCTGTTCTTTTCCGCAACAATCTTAAAAGTTTTCTATGTGTAATTCTTGATATTCATTATCAATAAAAGAATTAAAATTAAGTAATTTTGTGTGTATTGTATTCAACCCCCCCTTCTACAATACTTGTTTTGCTTACTTGGGACCAACAAGTGGTATCAGAGCAGTTGATTTAACTTGATAAATCAGATCCGTGATGGCATCTTCGTCAAAAGTTGATCCTTCTTCTTTTTCTTCTCAAACGGATAATGGCTCTATGGTCAAACCTCCTTGGTTTAATGCTAACAACTTTTCTCTCTGGAAAAGTAGAATGATGCTTTTCCTAGAAGGAGCTAACAGTCGTTATCTGACTGTTCTTCGTGAGGGACCTATTGTTCCTAAAGTCTGGGCTCGCTTTGAGACCCAAAAACCTCGTTCTGACATAAGAGATAAAGATGTTGTTTTTGGTGATTCTGATGATTCTTCGGATGAAGAATGAACTTCTGCTACTGGGAGGTACATCCTCAAAAATCCCAGAAAATACAATGATGATGACAAGCGTCTCTTTGCTCTTGACTCTAGAGTCAGAGCCATCATTGCTCTCTCCCTCCCTGATGAGGTGTATCACTCCTTGGTGAATCTTTCTACTGCCAAGGAAATATGGTCTACCTTATGCATTTTGTATGAGGGAACAGATGAGGTTAAAAAGAGCAAAAAGATTGCTCTTGTCAGAAAGTACGAGCTCTTTTCTCATGAAAAGGGAGAGTATCTTTCTGATTACTACAACCGTTTTAACAACCTTCTTAATTACCTTAAGCCTTTGGGTAGAGTGTATGACAATGAGGAAGTTTTATGCAAGTTTATGGATGGTCTTCCTGACTTTTGGGAAAACATTTGTACCTGCATCAAGACAACCAAGGATCTTGATCATATGTCTCTTACTGTTCTCTATGGATCTCTCTTTAACTATGAACAAACTATGATCCAAAGGAAGATTTCCATAAAAGAGATAAGAAGCTTATCTATGGCTCTTACCAGTGACTCTTTCAAGAAATCTGTGTGTATTCCTAGAATAACCTATCCCTCCGATTCTGACCATAATAATCAAGAGGAACCTAATGATCCTTCAGAAGCCTATCTTAGTGAGGCTGGTGATGAAGGTGAGGAAACTTCCAGTGACCTTCATTTTTCTTCTAGAAAATCTAAGTTTGGCCGAAAATCTTCTTCTATCTCAAAACTCTCTCCCTCCGATAAAGCAAATGAGGAATGTTATGCTTGTGGCAAGAAAGGCCACTTTGCCTCTAAGTGTAGGAGCAATTCTTCAGGAAGATCTAAAACTACCTTTTCCAACCAAAATTCCTCTAAGTTAAGAAGAATGATACCTGACTTTGCCAACAGGTCTCACTCTCGAAGTTTTTCCTCATCTTCTTTCAAAGAGAGTACCGACCGTGCTGAAAAATACAAGGCCAAATACAAGAGAGAGAAGAAGATAAATGAATCTTTGCTCAGAAAAGGGAAAAGGTCAAATAACTGAAACCCATGACTGGGTAGATGAATCAACTTCAGAAAGCGAGAATGACATCTCCAACATTTGCCTTATGGCAAAAATAAATGATATGGAAGATCCTGAAGGACATGCATCCTCCACCGCTTTAGTCTCTGCTGAGTGCTCATTTTTTTTCCTCTCAGATGTTGCATATGGATCTTTGTGGGCCTGTCAGCACACCCAGCCTAGGTGGAAAAAGGTACATTCTTGTAATTATTGATGAATACACACGTTACACTTGGGTATTCTTTCTCAGGTACAAAAGTGATACACCTGAAGAAATCATCAACTTTGTCAAGAAATCTGAAGTTCTAAACGGCCAACTAGTCAGATCTATCAGAAGTGACAACGGGACCGAATTCAGAAATGCTACCTTGGATGCCTTTCTATGTGACAAAGGTATTTCTCAAAACTTTGCAGCAGTAAGATCTCCACAACAAAATGGTGTTGTGGAAAGGAAGAATCGTACGCTATGTGAAGCTGCAAGATCTATGCTAAGTGAATCAAATCTTCCAACCTATTTTTGGGCTGAGGCTGTCAATACAACCTGTTTACTCAAAATCGGTCTATCATTGTGAAAAGACACAACAAGACTTCCTATGAAGTAGTCTATGGCCGAAAAACAAACATTGGTTTTCTTCATGTTTTCGGTTGTCTGTGTTTTATCTTGAATGATCGAGAGCATCTTGGGAAATTTGATCCCAAGGCTGATGAAGGTATATATATGGGATATTCTCTCATTTCTAAAGCCTACAGAGTATGCAATCTAAGGAGAAAATGTATTGATGAATCAATACATGTGAAGTTCGATGATCACAAGACATCTTCCTTATCTTGTGATGATACTGAGCTTCATGAATGGATCACTTCGTATATTGGAGAAGATTCTCCAAATCTTCTGTCTTCAGGACCTCCATATGTTCCATTCTCGGTACCCTCTATTTGCCTCCATCATGGTTCAGCAGAACCCTTACCAACTGTCGAACCCACAGCTCCTACCGAATCCATAGCTCCTACTGAACCCACCTTTCATACTTCTCCTCTTCCTCATAATCATCCTATACCTACCGATCCTTCACCTTCATACTTTCCAAACACATTTCCTGCACCTCTTCCCCCAACTCTCAAATGGACCAAAGATCATCCAATTAATCAAAATATAGGTGATCAACAAGCAGGTGTCCAAACTAGAAGAGGTATTGGAAATATTTGTCTCTATGTGAATTTTCTCTCTATTATTGAGCCCAAGAAAATTGAAGAAGCTCTAGCAGATTCTTGTTGGGTCACTGCCATGCAAGAAGAGTTGTCTCAATTCGAAAGAAACAAAGTCTGGAGACTTGTGCCACGACCTTTCGGTAAGACCATTATCGGTACTAAGTGGGTTTTTCGAAACAAGATGGATGAAGTTGGTACTGTTATCCGGAACAAAGCCAGACTTGTTGCTCAAGGCTATAGGCAGGAGGAAGGTATCGATTATGATGAAACCTTTGCTCATGTTGCTAGACTTGAAGCAATAAGAATCTTTCTTGCTCATGCTACTCACAAAAACTTCCGAGTCTTTCAAATGGAGTTAAGAGTGCATTTCTCAATGGAGAACTTGTTGAAGAAGTCTATGTGAAACAACCTCATGGATTTGAAGATTCCTCTTATCAAGATAGGAAGTCTATGAGAAACAACCTCATGGATTTGAAGATTCCTCTTATCAAGATAGGAAGTCTATGAGAAACAACCTCATGGATTTGAAGATTCCTCTTATCAAGATTTTACTCATCCTAACTATGTGCATAAGAGATTACCTTTTCTTATCTCCAAAGGTGATGTAAAGCTACACTTCATACCTACCGATCTTCAGCTAGCTGATCTCTTTGCCACACCTTTAGATGAAGCTCAGTTCAAATTCCTCATCGAAGAATTAGGTATGTTATTTTTAGTTTTGTTTTTAAAAAAAAATCAATTTCTTTTGGCTGCCGAGTGGTTTTAAAATCAAAAAAAATTCTTGATTTTCAGTAGGTTGCTTTTTGTTATTAAAAAAAAAACTGCCGAATGATGTTTAAAAAAAAATCTCTTTAAAAAAAATTACTCAAAATTTTGACTAACTGGTTTCAAAGTTTTCAATCGGTGGGTTCACTTTATATATATGTATATATATTAGTTTATGATTACCGTTGAGTGTTTATTTAAAAAAATAATAAAATTTGTTTTGCTGCTGATTGAAAGAATTCAAAAAAAAAAAAAAAGTTTTGGAATCGGTAGCTTGGTTGTGGAAATTAAAAAAAAAAAATTCTAACTCAAATTTTCTTTCCACTAACCAATTTGTTTGAATTTTTTTATTATTAAAAAAAAAATTATTCGGTGGGTTTGATAGTATTAAAAAAAAAATCTTTTCAAAATTTTCTTGTACCTGCCAAATGGATCCAAAAAAAAAATCAAGTATTTTTCTTAGACCTGCCGAAGAGGTGTAAAAAAAATTAATTAATTAATTAAAATTTTTTATATTCGGTAGGTAGGTTAAATATATATATATATATATATATATATATTAATATATTTCATTTTTTTTGGTTGCCGATTGATAGTTAAAAAAAAACTATTTTTTTAAATTTCTTCATATTCATTCTGTAGGTTTGTTTTTTATAAAAAAAATCAATTTTTTTTATTTGCCGAAAGTTCAAGCAAAAAAAAAAAAAATATCTCAAATTCTTTTATTGGGGAAGTGGTCGATTGCAATATTTTTTGGTCTTCGATTTTCTTCCTCTTGTTCTCCACTATCATTCTTCCAAAATTTTGTTGCCGAAATTTTCTAAATTTTCTCCCCGAATTTTCTTTTTAGCCGAAATTTCTTTCTATCGGAAATTTTCCCCAAATTTTCTCCCCAAAATTTTCTTCCCAAAAATCTCTCATAATTTCTCACCGAATTTATGATGACTTCTTTTTCTTCAATCCTATGTGTTTCATTTATTTGAAAATTTTGGAACTATGTGATAATGTGTGACTCTTAGTTGTCATTTCAAGCCCACTAACCCATCCCTCATTTCACTAAGTTAAGCTACTAGCCGAACCCTTTCTCACATACCCTACCTCTTATATTCTTAATATCATTTTCCCCCATTATTTCCCACTGCCTGAATGACTTCAGCACCCCTCACTCCTACCTTTTCAAATTCCCTTATCCCTCCCACTATAAATCCCCAACGTTTCCTCCATTTCTTCCCAAGTCTTTCTTCCTGTTCTTTTTCTTCCCAATTTTTTTTATTCTCTGAGTTTTTATTCTCGTTTTTCTTTGCCTTTCCAAAAAAAAAATGGGCCACTGAATTTATGAGTTCTAGTTCTTCTCCCTTTTCTGCGTGTCAATACTATTTTTTAAGTGTCGGTACTATTTTTTTCTAAGTATTGGTGTCATCATCAAATAGGGGGAGATAAATTATTGGGTCACTAATTGATTTGGTGATGACTATCCTACCAACATTTAGAAAGTCATGAAGACCACTTTGAACAATGATTCTCTTTCCACCAATCGAGTTCTCAGCCTCAGTGAAGACCACTTTGAACAATGATTCTCTTTCCACCAATCGAGTTCTCAGCCTCAGTGAAGACCACTTTGAACAATGATTCTCTTTCCACCAATCGAGTTCTCAGCCTCAGGTATGATTTCTTTCATTCTCCTAATCTGAAGTAAGGAGATACTGAGGAACCATCATTCTCCAAATCGATGGCTCTCTCCGTATCACTCACTTCAGTGATCCCTGATTCCCTTACCTGAGTGAAATTGGTGGCCAAAAAGAATAAATCAAAAGCCGCCGATACCTCCGCAACATCTTCTGAGACTATGCCACCGAAAAAGCCTTCGGTAGCTGCCCTCGTCTCCCACCTCTCTCAAAAGCGGAGGCACTTTTCTTCCCCTCTCTCTCCTCTCAAGAGGCTGAGAAAGGTTTCAAGGACCAAGCCACTTACTCCATCCACCGGTTCTTCAAAATCGACAGGTGTTGAAATTTTCCCATCTGGGCCCGGGGACACTGCTAAACCCAAATCCACCTCCTTTGTATCCTCAGAAAAGGATACAATTGTAAAATCGGGGACCCCTATTATTCCCTCATCAACCTTTTCTTTGGTTGATAAGGATGACTTGGACTCCTCCCCAATCCAAGGTGCCTCTTCTCCACCTCACAGCCTATCACCCGGGATTTCAGTCCCGATGTTTCTACACGATCCAAGGATGAACCTGCCTTTCCAGGAGAAGGTTCGGAGGATCCCGAAAACTTTCTGACTTCTTACTTTCCGACACCGTGAATTAGTTGAGGGGGAGTTTGTGTTGAGGGGGAGCAACTTACCACTCATGCTTAAACTCTGTTGAAACCTATTTTACGATGGACTGTGTGATCAAACCCATCAGACATTAGTTGAGGGGGAGTATGAATTGAGGGGGAGCTATCAACCACTCAAGCTCAAACAATCCCTGCTACTGTCTTATGTATCTTTGTATATATATATATATATATATTTTCTTCTCATTCTTTATTCTTTGTATTTATTTATTCGTTTGTATAGTTATACTCATTCTTTTATTCTTTTGTAAATGTCTTTTATACTTTAAAAAAAATACAAAAAGAATGGTCTATGTGAAAAAGAACCCAAAAGAGTATGAATAAGGGTCAAAATGCATTATTCATGTTTTATCTCTTTATTTCTAAGTATGAGATGTCATCATCAAATAGGGAGAGATTGTTGGGTCATCTAAGATTTGAAGATGACTTCTCCTTTAGTTTGTGTTTACTCTTCTGTAAATGATTGTACATCTTAGAATTAGTATGGTTCTTTGTAATAACTTAGTTACGCATGAAAAGATCGGTGAGTCGAAGACCTACCGAAATCAACATGAAAGAAGTCTACTTTGCGGATTAAGGTGAACTTTAAGGAACTAAGTCTTATCAGCCGAACCCTCTTCGGCAGCTTAACCCTGTGCCGAATCCACTCATGTTCGGCAGAACTCTCTTCTGCCGAACCTTCACATGTTCGGCATACCCCTTGCCACCTTTCGGCAAATCTCTTTCTTGTCGATCCTCTCTGTGTCGGCAACACCCCTTTATGTCAAAGCCTCTCGATTTGACATACTTCACCATTCCCAATGTTCTTCTGACAATGGGAATGGAAGCTTCCTTCTCTTAGAAGATATTCTCACAAGTTTTGAAATGATGGAGACTTTCTCCAAAAGATCAGAAAAAGGACATGTACCAAATATATTTTATTGAGATGTTGTCTTATCAAAGTACAAAAGTCTACTTTGCTTTATGATAAGTCATATCAAGATCTTATTGCTTTTGCAAGAAGATATTTGGTATCCAATACCAAGATGACAAGTGTCATTTGCATTTAATGCACATGATGGTATTTAAAGGTGAAGAACGTCTCCATTCAAGATAACCCTTTTTGAAGAGAACTTAGTGCTCAAAAAAAGTTGGCAACCTCTCTCTCTCTCTCTCTCTCTCAAGAACTTCATAGCTTTGATATTTGTATTTTCAAGTTGTGTTTAGTTTTCTAGTTTCTAAGTGAAAGATTGTTAGAATAGATTTATCTGTTCTTTTCCGCAACAATCTTAAAAGTTTTCTATGTGTAATTTTTGATATTCATTATCAATAAAAGAATTAATATTAGGTAATTTTGTGTGTATTGTATTCAACCCCCCCTTCTACAATACTCGTTTTGCTTACTTGGGACCAACACAACTTTTCCAGCTTGTCCATAGGTAAAGTCTCCCACATGGCCAATAAATGAGCGATCTTGGTCAAAAGGTCCCCTATCACCTAAATGATGTCATGACCTCGTAAGGTTTTTGGCAATTTCGTCACGAAGTCCATCGTGATGTGTTCCCACTTCCATTCTAGAATCTCCAAGGATTGTAGACTTCCATAAGGTCGTTGGTGCTCGACCTTCATTTGCAAACATGTCACACATCGCTCCACGTAGCGCACCACATCAAGCTTCATGACCGGCCACCAATAATGCAATTTTAAGTCTTGGTACATTTTCGTGCTTCCCGGATGGATAGAATACTTTGACTTGTAGGCATACTCGAAAAGAAGTTCTCGATTGCCCCCGACCTTCGGCACCCAAATTCACCCATTAAAGAGTTTCACTCCTCGACTATCTTCCGTCAAAAGTAAATGTTGCTTTGACATGACCTCTTCTTTGAGGTTCTCCATTAACAATGCTTTGGTTTGTGACGCTTTAATTCGATCGATGAGTGTTGAAGCTAATTCAATTCGTGCAAAAGTGGCTTTAGAATTTCCCTCGTAGTCCTTCGATTGAGAGCATCAGCGACAATGTTTGCCTTACCCGGATGGTAAAGAAACTCGCAATCGTAATCCTTTAATAACTCCAACCATCTCCGTTGTCTCATATTCAACTCCTTTTGATCAAAAATATGCTACAGACTCTTGTGGTCCGTGTAGAGAGTGCATTTCGTGCCATAGAGGTATTACTACTCGAATGAAACAACAAGTCAACATACACATAATGTTAAAAGAACGAATTTATCGGGTGTATGAAACCGAAGACTTTGCTGCTTTTCGATGCTTTGAAGCTCTTAGAAGCACTTGATCACCTGTAAAAACATGATTCATAAACAAAGAAAAATTTGGCGGTTGTCAGCGCTACCACAGTGGGGAGATGACGGATGCCAGAGTTAGATAGTCGGGGGAGGAAATGACAAAGAGAAGACACTTTGGGCGGTGTGATTAGAAGTATAGGGTAAAAAAAAGAAAAAGAGATGGCGAGAAGGAGAAAGATAAAAAAAGAAAAGAAAGGAAAAAAAAAATTAAATAGATAAAAACTTTTTTTTTGTTTTTTTAGTTTTATAAAAAAAATAAACAAGGAATAAACAATCTGAAAGAAAAATAAAAACTTTTTAATTTTTTTTAGAAATAAAATAAAGTAAATAAAAAAAATCAAACATATAAATAAATAAAAACCTTTTTTTGGAAATAAAATAAAGTAAAAAAATAGAAATAAAAATTAACCAGAAGAAAAAAATCTTTTTTTTTATTTTGTTCACGCCAGTGAATAAACACGTCATACCAGTGACGGAGAGTAGAAGGTCATGGCTCTTAAGTTCAGCTCTTTTCACGCTAGTGATGAGGTACTTCATGCCAGTGACACAGAACAGAAAGTTGAGGCTTTTGAGTTCAGCTCTCTTCATGCCAGTGACGCATAACAGAAAGTTGATGCTTTTGGAATTGATTTTGTTCGCGCCAGTGAATGAATCTTTCACCCCGGTGATGAAAGACAGAAAATTAAGAGCCTAAAAATTGAACCAAGAATTAAACAAGAAGAAGAATGACTCGTTTATCGTCGTGAGCTTGACGAATAATTAAACGATTAGGGAGAAGAGAGGGTATGAATTGGTGAAAGTCGAATCTAGCTCGAACTCAAGCTCGAAAACTCAAATCAAGCTCGAACTCGAGCTCGAAAACTCAGATCAAGCTCGAACCCATTTAATGTGTAAAAGAACTCAAGGTAAACCCGTTTTCATAGGACACTCTTATTAAAACAGTTACATAGGCTCAAGCCATTTAGCAAAAACAAATAATGTAAAAACATGGTAGGAGAAAGATCTATATATAGTGGAGTTCAAAGCATTGAGTTCTGATGTGAGTTTTAAATTTATAACCGCAAGCGTACGGGAGGTGTAGCATACGGGTCGATCACAGGGAGGCGATGGACTAAACATGGACTCGTTCTAGACTATGGTCTAGCTACGGGAATTCATCAATATTTGGATTTTTATATTAAAACTAATTAAATAAACAAATAAACGAATGGAGCAAAGCAAACTTACGGACATTGGGTAATGTCAACTTCAGAATTTGGTAATGGTGGAAATTCGTTATGTAAAATTACTTCAACCCTCTTTCGAGGTGGAAAAGTTTTTCCAACCCAAGACTCACATTTACTTTCGCAATATGTGTACGTTGGGTAGAAACATTATGATTTAAAACGAATATTTTTCCCAATCAACGTCCCTAACTATTTATCATGTTAGGACCATTGTCATTGATCAATTTGATCCAAGTAAAAGACCAAACTTTCGTTTCATTAAAAACCAATCCAATTAACTAAATGATTTGTTAAAAACCAATTAAATCAATTTCAACTTTCGTTAAAAATCGAAATGAATTAAAACTCAACACCCGTTTTAAAAACAATTAATCAATACCGATCAAAAGAGACGGTTACCCAAATGACCGAAAGTTAAACTACGTCACAAAACGTAAACATAAATCTAACGAAAGCAATAAAATTAATCTATGAAAACTGTAAAGATCGTAAAAAATTGGTACCAAGTGAGGGTCACTCTCCAAGAATCGTTTTTATCCTAAGAAAGCAGTAAATTGAATTAAGAACGATGCATAGTTTAAACAGATGCAGAAAATAAAAATAGGGAGAGAAATTCAAACATATAAATAAAAAATATGGAGAAACGAAACGTTACAACGGGTGTTGAATGTTGAATGATAACCTGTCACATTTCATCTTTATTTTCGATTCGTCAAAACATCACATCATTTTCACATATTCATAGGACTCAACGAACGAAGAATTGCAAATAAATAAAAAAAAAACTAAACTAAATCTAAAATCTAAACTAACTTACAAGAAAAATAAAAAAATTAAAAACTAACGATTGATCTATATATAAAAAAAAACTAAACTAAAAACTAAAAGGAAAAGAAAAAAAAAATCGACCGGTTGCTTTGGGTGAAGAGAAAGAAAAGAGAGATTCTTAAACCCTAAAATCAAATCTATAAATAAAAAATAAATTTTCAATTCAGCCCCTCATTTTTGCTAACACTTTCAAAAACACCCCTCTTGATTTCTTTTATTTCAAAAGCTCCTTTAACAAATTATTTTCTTTCAACTTTGTGTGTGTGTTCTTTCTTGAACAAGGATTTGAAAACCCAAGTTATTTAAAGAATGAAACAAGACCAAAATGGGAGAACTAAGGGGGTTACAGAGTTTATTTCTTGAAAGGTTGGTGGGGTAAGTGTGCATTTTAATGAGGAGTTGCATATTGGTGTACATGTACATTTTAATAGCGAATTAAAAAGTTTATTTTTTGAAAGGTCGGTGTAGGTAGTGGGTTCACCAAAGGGTGAGGTGTGTGTGTGTGGGGGGGGGGGGGGGGGGGGAATTCATGGTGAAGATGAGATGGATGGATTAGGATGTTAGAACTAGTTTAGAGTTTCAAGATGATGGATTGATTTTCCATAACTAGGTAAAATACTTAAAATGAAATTGGATCAGATGACCAATAGGTCGTCGGAGAAGATGAATGGTGGGTCATCGGAGTAGATGATTGGGTAGAATAGATCGTACCAATACACATGGCAAGTTTTAATTGGGTGCTAAAAATAATATATATATATATATATATTTATAAATATGAGGATAAAGAGTAAAATGACTAACATGACCTTCGAGTTAGCCTACTTAACAAGTGTTTTTAACGGTGTTAAGGCCAAGGGAGAAAAGATGTGTGAAATGTAAATTACATGGTCGTTTTCAATAATTATTTTGATTTAGGGACGCATAGTGTGATTTTGTGTTAACCATAGGGACCAAGAATGTAATTTACTCTTATCTTTTTTTTTTCTTTTCAATTTACAATTCATATATACTCTTAATTCTCCATAACCCTTCATAGAAGAAGAGGAGGAGGAGAAGAAGATTGCAAGAAAAAACAATACCATCCGAATTTAAGGTAAGTAAATCAAAAGTACCATAATCAATAGGTAGTTGTTTAAACTTATTTTTGATCATGACACGCTGACTCTTTTTTTTGTATGATTACATGTTAAATATGAGTTTTAACGTTAACATCCTTGCTCGATATATCCATCGAATCAAGGATGGATGCATGTAATTGATCTTATTATTTCAATTATCGGCTTTCTTATATTACCCTTAATTATTTCCCTTTGTTAATTCTAAGTAGGTACCAACACAAGTAAGAATATTGAGGTCATAAATTTGATATTTTTATTTTAATCCACCACTATAATACTAAAAAGGTGGATTTGACCTCATTATTTTAAATATTATTACTATATTAATTTACCTTTTATAATTATTATCCATATTGATATTTAAGATATTAATTGGTATTTTGTATTAAGTTAAGTAATTTATTTATTGTTATTACAGAGATATATATATAACTATATATAGAAATGGAATCGACAGAAATCATAAAACGAATAAAACAGTGAATTTTGCGACTTACTACGCGAGTAAGACCCGCGACCTTACTCGCGAAATACACTGGTTCAAAACAAATTTTTTTTTAGCAAAAACCAACCTACGCGAGCACAAGATTTCGTGTCCGCAGGTCGCGCCCACGCACAAGTTCGCCTACGAAGGCCGCAATCGGCACCCCCCCTGCGCGCGGGTAGGTGATGGAGTAAAACCAAACTAAGGACTTGAAAGTCCCTCCCACATTTTTAGTTATAAACTACTAAAATTTTGGTCCTCCTTCCTATGTGGGACAAGTTCCCACACCCATTTGGTTTTGTCAATTTTCATCCCAAACACTCAACTTTGAGCATCGATATCTCATTCACACATATTCCGTTTTGGACACATAATATATCGTTTTGAAGCTCTCATATAGGAGAACATAAACCCATGAAGTGTTAGATATATACAATACATATACATGTATTTATTTGTGTCCAAAGTTAGTAAAAAATCACAATTTTTACTAAAATTTTCCAACATTTATTACATGTTTTTATATTGTCAATTACATTTAAATAATTTAAATTCTTGTTAAACTAAAAAACAATATAAACAAAAATGTGAATAATTTTGATCATGAAGTTTCATGATACATACAAAACAAAATTTCATAACAAAAAATTTAAAAATACATAGTATTGACTATTTAATGTAATATTTATCAATTAAAAAGGTTCTTTAAATTTAAAAATATTTCATTTAATAAATTATGTTAAAGGATCAAGTAATTTATTACTTATAGAAAATAATATATATTATATTTATTGATTTTAATAAAATAGTATAATAATACATAAATATGTTTATTTATAATTGAAATATGTTTTTTAGTGTGTGATTGAAGTTGAATTTTTTTGTATGTTTATGGACCCATCACCTTTTGGGTTGGAGATGGTCTAAGAAAACATCAAAGACGATGACTCCAATAGAACACTAAGGGGGTGTTTGGGATTGCTTATTTAAAACAACTTATGTTTTTTTTCTTAAAAGTGCTTATCAACTTATGTGGTGACAAAAAAAACTTTTATAAAATGTGTTTTGATTAGCTTATTGTGTTACCAAAACATAATAAACTAATAAGTTGTTATTTAGGGGTGTTTGGAAAATTGGGATTGCTTATACATATAAAATAACTAAAAAAGACATAAATTGTTTCAAATAAGTTGATAAGTTAGAATCAAAGAGGTGTTAGCCTAGTGGTAAGGCCCTGGGGGGATAGTGCATGGTATGCCTATCTACCAGGGTTCGAATCCTGGGGGATGCACTTCGGCGATACCCATACCTTGGGTCGGCCTTCGGGTCGGTTCGGGTCCAGGTTTACGGGCATACCAGTCTATGGGTATGCGGGTTCGGTCTTGACCGGGCTTAGTCGTACCTGGGCGGGTCCAGTCGATTTGACTGGGTCGGGTCGCTGCGGATTAGTCGGTGCTGCCCAATTGGATGCCCGGATACCGCGGGTGCGTGTGGGCATAGCCCAAGTTGCCGTACAAAAAAAAGTTGATAAGTTAGAACCAAATGACTTATGAAAAACTTTTTTCACCGATTTAGCACCGCTATAATCACTTTTATTTTTTCTTCATCCAAACACTAAAAAATGCTTATCTCCGATACCACACCGGAATAAGCTAAAAAACCCTTTAAACAAGCAATCCCAAACACCCCCTAAAAAACGAAAAACATCCTTAATATTATAATAATAATAAAATAATATATTATAATTAATTATTATTATTTAAAATTTTTGTTGATGAAATTATATTTTGTTAAACATTTTATTATTATACAAATGATTTATTTAGAGTAAATTACATTTTTGTTATTTATGGTTACTACTAGGGGTGTACGTGGGTTGGGTTGAGCGGGTTGGGACGTTTTTACAACCCAACCCAAGTATGGTGGTTTGGAAAATCTTAACCCAACCCAACCCATTCAAAAATAGAACCCAACCCAACCCAACCCAACCCTTGCGGGTTATGACGGGTTGGGTTGGGTTGACGGGTTAGTAATATACATAAATTTACCGATTGAAATACGATAAATAAAACTAAAAATATTCTCAACAAAGTTATTAGTTATTACAATTAGGGTTGTAAACGAACCGAACGAACACGAACGGTAAACTGACGAAAATTTATGCGTTAATGTTCATTCATTAAGAAAATGTGTTTGTTCGTGTTCATTTATGTTCGTTCGTTAAGATGCTAAACGAACATAAACGAACGAACATAAATGGACTTAAACAAACATAAACGAACGAACATAAATAAATTTAAATGAACATAAACAAACGGACATAAATGAATAAAAAACAACCACCATTACTCACCATTTTGTTTCTAAAAAATAACATAACAAAATGAAAAATTAGATAAACTTATGAGCAATAAAAAAGAAATTCTAAAATTCAATTTAATTAATGATTTTACATATTAATGTACCAATATATAAATATATTTATATAATAAACGAACATAAACAAACATAAACGAATGCAAACGAACGAACATTAACGAACATAAATGAACGAACGAGACCATTGTTCATGTTCGTTCTTTAACTAAACGAACAAAAAAAATGTATTCGTGTTTGTTCATTTATAAATGAACGAACATAAACGAGCTTCCCGCCGAATGGTTTACGAACGGTTTACTGAACGTTCGGTTTGTTTACAACCCTAATTACAATCATCTAAATATAAAATAAAATCCATAAGTCTTAAAGTTAATTTGGATTGTGAATAAACCGTATATTATATATATATATATATAAAATATAATATAATTTTATAAAAAAATAGCGGCGGATTGGCGGTTTGGGTTGGGTTGAGTTTTCCTAACCCAATTTCAACCCTTCTAATTAGCGGTTTGGCGGTTTCACGGGTTGGGTTTAATTGGGTTGGGAGCGGGTTGGGTTGGTCGGGTTTCACGGGTTGACGGTTTTCTGTACACCCCTAGTTACTACTCATTATCAAGTTTGGTTGCTCTTTAAAAACTAATCACAGTTTTGGTCATCGTGGTTACCACTTTGTTTCATTGTTGGTCCCTCTAACTAACCCTAGTTAAAAAAAA
The DNA here is from genome assembly GCA_954870635.1 of Arctium minus. Classification (NCBI taxonomy): domain Eukaryota; kingdom Viridiplantae; phylum Streptophyta; class Magnoliopsida; order Asterales; family Asteraceae; genus Arctium; species Arctium minus. The sequence goes on along the minus strand of OX941083.1, from coordinate 1,069,835 downwards.
ATTAGTTAACATTATGGGTATTTTGATCCTTTACCGTTTTTATTGTATTAATTATAGAGTAAATTACAATTTTCATTCATATGGTTTGTCTTTCCTACCATTTTTATTTTATATCATTATTATATTAATTAATTAATGATAACCTTAACTAAAAATACATTAAAATATGTATTTTAGTTTGTAAATTACACTGTTAGAAAAGTATTGTAGGTACCTTTATAATGAGTTAAATATTAAATACTTATAAATTTTTATGCAATTTATCAGATATATATCTATAAATCCGTCTACGCTAATCCAAAAAATCATTTTCTATTTCAAGTTGTGTTAAAAAAGTTCATCGTTTTTGCTTATTTACGTAAGACAAAATTGAAATTAGTCTATATCTATTAATAAAAAATATATATTATTTTTGGATATTTCATTTAATCAAATGTTTTTTAAATGTGTCAAATAAAAAGCTTTATAATTATTAAACTTTTTTCAAAATATAAACCTAAAATTATCGTAATGAAAAATAAACAACCAATTAACAACCACATATATTTATTGTTTTACAAAAACTGTAATGAAATTAAAATTATAAATATATTTTTTTTTTCAAAAACAAAGACACATACATTTTAAGTATAAAATAATGAAAATTTTTAATTTTTAATTGTTCAATTATTTTTCATTACGATTAATTTAAGTTTATATTTTTTTAAAAAGAATTAATAATTATATTATAAAACTTTTTATTTGATACCAATTTAATAAAACATTTAATTTAACGAAATATCTAAAAAAAATTATATATATATATATATATATAGACGGAGGTTCAAGGGAAAACCTCAAAAAAGAGAAAACTGAAGAACACTCTGGTAGCCTTCCATCTGGACGGTATGCATACAGGTAATTATGTTGTTTTTTTGGTTTTTATGCACAAGTGCATTATGCACTTGTGCATATACACGTGTGCAAGTTACAAATTACTTGTATGCACAAGTGCATACCGTCCAGATGAAGGGCTATCAGAGTGTTCTTCAGTTTTCTGTTTTTTTGAGGTTTTCCCCTGAACCATGTTCTTCAGTTTTCTGTTTTTTTTTTTATAAATTGATGATAGTGGAAAACTCATGCAACCATTAACACATTGTTAAACATATATATTAATATCAATATTCAAAATGTGGTCTTCAATTAAAAAAAAAAAACACATAAAATAGCACATGATATGCAAGTTCTCAAAGTTATCAAATTCATGGGAGAAGATCCCCTAAATTAATAAATACCTAAAATTGTATTCATAACATATTCACTAAAAACACAATATAAAACACAATATAAGATACTGTAAAATAAAGTAAAAATTGAAAAAAATCATATAAATTCCTTTGAATCCATTTCAAACTTATTAAGCACATGGCTTTTATTTGCTTAAAAACATCTTAAATCAACACTCCAACCATAAATGGTACTATACACGAGCTTGATTTTCATTGCTAATGTGTTTAAAAAAGAACTCTTACCCTGCCCTAAAGAATTATAGTTCAAATGTCTTACAACAATTATGTGCTTCATTTCTTTTCTAAAACTATCAATTTTACTTGGAGGTGTAAGTAACCAAATTCCGCAACAAGTACAACATGACATGTTTATTTTTGATACCGCTCAACACCAACTCTATGTTCACGCAACAATGATTACCATCCCGCCTTCTCCATTTTCAGAATTTGGTTAAGGTAAATACATGTCATCTGCATCACCAAAAATCCACTAATCAGAACATACATATAAAAATATCGTATCGTTTGACTTTTGATGTCACATATACTCCTTTCTGCATCCAAAATTAAGAAAAGAGTACCATGACATGAGAGGCAATCCTAACACGATATACTCAAATCCCTGTATAGAACTTGGAGGGTCCCCACATTCTAAATATTCTATGTAAAAGTATTTCTTACGTCAAAGAACTTCGATATAAAATTCACACCTACTATGGACTTTTTCTAGAATACCAAAGGCCTAATCTAGGCATTTCTGCTATAAGAGAATGTTGTTTTAGCCATTTCACTTTAAATGTATGCCGATTTCTATATTCTATGGAGAAATGCATTCATTTTGCCTTCAACCTTGCTGAACCAATATAGATATATGTCATGGCCTTTAAATAACATAAGATGTCAAAAAACCAATCACAACAAGCAGTTCAAAAACAAATTGTTAAATTATGCTTCTTAATATAAAACATGCAAGCTATTCAAAACAATTGTTAAATTATCCCCCAATCACTCATATCTACACTACAACACTCAGACCCGTTTATATGCATAATTGGGGGTACCATACAATTAGTTAATGCACTTTTTTGTTATCCCATAAAGTATTGAATTCACAACAACTTTTCCAAATAGCTGTCAATATATGTCTGCTCTAATTGTTGCACCATCATTTGCTTAAAAGAAAGTTAAGTAGAAGAAAAATATAATTGTATCATATAACAGTTAAGCTAAGAATGCTTCCAACCTTCCCTCAAATTTATTTACTACATGGTATAAAGGCCACAATCAAAATCAAAGCTACTTAAGTGCACAAAAGACAACTACCATTACCATTCGAGTGATACTGTGAAATCACAATTGGCGGGGTGATTACTATATTTGAAGACACTTCTTGATTGGTGTTCTTTATTTCACTTCCGCAAAAAAAAATTCTTTTCCAAGAAAAAGCCAATGAAAAGGGTGGTCAAATCTTTGAACCATTGTAATCAGTTTTTTGTTGAAAAAAGCCAATTCTTGCAAAAATGCAAGAAAACCACCAAGTTTTAAGGAGATAGTTCTTGCAGACTGTGGTTGTTAAAAAGTTAAACTACATGGTATATAACCTTCAAATTTAAGATCCCTGGTTCTTGAAAACCTTCAAATATAAGAAAATAATCAACAACATACAAGTTGATCAAGATCATTAGAAGTTTCAAAAATAATATCATTTCCCAATTCAATTTCCCAAATCAACACCCATTTCACATTCATAAATATGTAGATTTCCGATCAAATTATGTATGAATTGCATTAATATCAGATAATAAAGCAAAACCACATATAAAAAAACCTTGTTAACAATCAAGAAACAACAAGTGGAAGTGCATATGTACCTTATTAGGGATTTAAAGTCTAAACCCAACTTTCATTCTTCAATTGAACAGGTAGGAAGAAGCTCCTTTTAGCTAAATCAACATCATAAACATATGGGTAACTATCAACAAAATGAACAAAAGTGCAAACTTTTTCAAACATTTTGCAACAATTTAGAGGAGCAATACAGATTATGGGTCATGGAGTCATGGACCCAGTAGGTCGGGTCATGCAGAAATGGTTTAAATACCTAAATTATGAAAGACGTCATATGTATAGACAAATGTGTGAACAAAACAAAGAACAAATACCCAGGTTTATCATGCATTAACACGATACTTGATATTTCCTAGATCAGAAAAGATATGTGAAAGACCTTGAGGTTGTGATTTGCGAAGGCAGGTGGTCGTCAAACAGGATGGCGATTTCACAACGGTCAATCTAGCTTAAACCTACAGAAAAAGAAAATAAAATATTCACAAATGCTTCATAAAAAATGATTACTTTTTCTAAATACCCATCATTCAAACGAATCATAGAAAGAAGAGATGAAACACACTAATAATAAAAGATACAAACCAAAATCAAGCAAAAAAATAGGAGTTACAATCAGAAGAAATGAAAGACATAGATCAAAATATCTAGATGAAGAGAGCTAAAGTTGAATCAAACAAATCACCTAGAAACATAAACAGAGAAAGGTATTAGAATTATGCATTGATAACTTGTATAAAATGCAATTAGGAGATCCAATTTCATTTGATCCCGTCGATCATCATTGTGAGTACAAACCTACAAAATCAATTGCTAGGGGAAATTAACAATACAACTTTAAGACATATGTCATAACAGATTGTTCCTTCTCTGGAAAAGCAACAATGTACAACTCTAATAGTTGTGATATGGTCTGAATATTAAGTAGATAAAAATTGTTGGTACAAGAACATAGCTAAAAATTGTTGGTACAAGAACATTGCTAAAAATTGACTTGTGTTATTATCAACAAAACAAAATGTGAAGATGGAGAACAAAATCCATATAGAAGTATTAAAATAATAGTTTGAAAGATTAAATTAACAGACCTTAAGGTATTTTGAGTTTCATGCTTCCATAAACTACTCCAACAGAGGAGGCAGACACACGAGTCACCTACAATTAAAAGATTTAAGACCCATAACGACCTCTTAGCATAAAATAAAATCCTCAAACTATAAGCAACTTGCACATAATAACAAAACAACTATATTGAAGAAAATAGAATATCTCCCAATGTGCTAACTATTGTACTTTGTTATTCGTTTATAAAGAACCAACATGCTTGCAAAAATACAAGACGGGAAAATTATTTTATCATAAAGTTGTGAAAAGAATACTCGGGTGGCTAGATGGCTAACCAAATTGTCTGTATTTTTTGGAGGAAATGGTGTACTCTTTTAGTTACATTCCAGCAATTACACCCCACGTTGTTAGCCATTGCCTGTCAAACTTTCTTACCTACTTATTCAAGAAAACAACTGGATAAAAGAACTACTACAGTGAGTTCACAAAACTTGAAATTATAAGTGAAATAAACCAATTGGGACCTGGAAGCAATTGCAGTACAAACCCATGCATCATCATAGACCCATACTCTTCCACTCTACACAAAAGCTTCATAATTTCATCTTGTATAAAGAATTACTAAACTGGTTTCTAGAATTTCATTGGCCTAGTGATTAAAATAAAACACAAAAGTAAGCAACGATTGATTATAGTACACAAACAATAATCAAAAAACACCAATGATTTGATAAAAGAGAAACAACAAAACCCTTATATTTGCCAATGACATTGAGCCCATGAAGAATTCTGATGTGGGAATCCGCACAAGTTACCATTACTTTGCTTGAATCTTGGGGACAGAACTACAGATAAGATAATGAAAGTGAAGAACCTGGACCGTAGACAAATAACTTCAACAAATACCTCACAATATATAAAGAAAAAGAACCCAAAATCGAGATGAAGAAAACATAAGAAGGATTAGAGAATACAGAGGAATAACCTCAACTTATGAAATTTCGATGAACCAATTTAATTTGTGGTTATAACTCTGTAACATCACAACTTTTGAAATTTCTAATAAGACAACTCTAAGCTGAGAACCATAGACAACAATGATTAGTCGTAAATTGAAGGAGTAGTTGTAAGATGGTGAGAAACAAGTTTATTTAGAATCTAGGGTTCATTTGTTACCTGCATTTGACGCCAAGAAAAAAAGAAGATAAAGGAGAGATTAGAGTTCCTATCACATGTTTGATTGTAGAAGACGAAGGGGGAGCAATTGCGATAAACAATTATGTGAGAGGATGAGGAAGAAGGTTTCGTTTGTTACCTGCATTTGGAAAAGTCTCGTCTGAGTTGAGGGGATTGGGAAGAGAGAAATAAAGAGACGGTGGAAACAGGGAGCTTGAATCGTTTCTTGGGGGAGGGAACAATCACCTTGGGAAGGGAAGTATTAGAGGTCGTCGAATGCAGTATGTAACACCCTAAAAATAGGGATAACAAAAATCCGGAAAACAGACATGAGGTATACTAAAATTGCCATAGCAAGAGCCTCCCAAAAATGGGGAATATATATATAACCTGTTTAATCACAATTGTAATTTAACGGACAAATAACAACAACCAACTAATCTAATTTCTACGTCTAGAAAAGAGATTACAAAAAGGGTTTTCATCTATAGACCCAGACGGTCTATATCCAAAAGTATAACGCGTCCATGTGCAATTCCCCAAGCTCTCACCCCAAAGCAACTAAACCCGCTTAAGACCGCCGCCGCTAGAACCTGAGATACACATCGACACCAAACAAGTGTTAGGCCAAAAAGCCTAGTGAGTTGAACAAAATAAGCATGCATGATCAGTTACAATTCTTATCAGCAGTTAACCAGAGTTCAACTAATGTGGAGTCAATAGGGGAGACCCATAGCACCAATCAAGTCCCACCCAAGAGTCGATATACCTTGATGCCCTTAACAAGGAACACCCCAAAGGCCCGGCCCACCTGAAGACTATCGCTCAGAAAATTCCCCGAGTGGCGGAGGTCTAGGCACATACCATCACAGTGGCGCCCAAGACTATATCCTCCTAGTGTACTGACTTGGTTCATCCACATAACATTTATAAGGGGTCCTTTAGATATATTTCAATCCACATATTTCAATACCAACTACGGGTATAATATTACCACCTTATTCCCATAATGTCTAACAAAAGACCCAATGTAAATCATGCTCATTATGCATATAAACATATCACCAAAATAGTGTTCCAACTAGAATTATCACCATGCCCATATATGCATACATTTAACACATCAAAGTACCCACATTATGTATCTATGAGACAAACCCCAAATAACGATACATATAACAATAATCATGACAAACCATCCATATATATACATCTTCCAACTATTTTCATGAAGGAATCCCCAAACATTTGAACATGTAGAAATAAAGTAGCAAATAGGATATTATGATGTGTATCTAGTTTTAACAAAGGTTTAGTAAACTCACAATCTAGGTTTTGAACCCAAAACCTAAAAAATATGGAAACCCTAGAAGTTGGAGAAGATGAGACTTGAAGATGAGAATGATACTTGAAGAAACCCTTGAATCATATTTCTTAAAGTAATAATGTATATGTTTTTAGAATTTCGAATGAACATAATCATATTTCTTAAAGTAACGTTTTGTGTTAATTTTCCATTCATTTATTATTTCTCTTATGTTTTGTTACTTACCTAATAAATGATTATAAAATTGTGTATTTATATATAAGTTAGGGTTTGTTTGGTTGCTTTTCCATTGAGTCTTGAAGGAATAGAGTAGTCTGTGTGGATTAATCTATATATGTATAGATTAGGAAGATTTAATGAACATTTTTTTAATTAGGAAGTTGGTGTTTGCTGATAAGCATTAATTTTATATATTTTAATGCCAAATTTACCCTTGAATTAATGTTGATTAGATACTTAAAATACCCCATTTAATTAAAGTAATATTTAATTGATTGCATTTCATTAAATTAGAAAAAAAATATATATATTTTTTCAATATTTATGTTTTTTTGGGCCGTGCAACAGCTAGAGTAAAGAAAAAGAAATGAATAAATTAATTTGACTTGTGGTTTGTTGTTTGTCAACCTAGCCCAAGAGAAAAAGAAGAAAAAGAGAAGAAAGGGTGAAAGCCCAACGTCCAGCAGGAGCATCATCGCCTCCATCCAGTGGCCAACGTCCCTTTCGCGTGGCTTATCCATCCCCTGAACCCACGAAAAAACCTGCGTCGAGCACTGCCTTTTCACGCCCCAAGCCATGTTCGGGCGAGTTTCATGTGGGTTTAACCCACACCCAAGTCGCGCGTGTCAAAATTCAAGAGACCATGTTCGTTTTAAGCGGTTCAAGCGACTGGGGTATAAAGGAGGGTTGTCAACTGTCGATTTTCGGGGGGATTGATCGATTTTTCTTGGAGAGAACCATGGGAGAAACATAAGAAGCGATTTCCAGATTAGGGGAGAAGCTTGGAGTCGATTTTGGGGATTTCTAAACTAGGGTTCTCATCAATTTCCAAATTTCTTGACATTTGTAAGTAATTTTGCATTTTAAAAAAGGATTATGAATAGCTAATTTTATATTTCTAGTGATGATATTTTAACTAGTTTGATTTAGATTATGTTGAGACTTGAATTGCATTTCAATATCAGTTGATTTTCCATTTTTGCAATCTCCATTATAATTGATGTTCATATTCGAGTTGTTGAGTTTGAGTAGGATCCCTCAGACTTTCTGATTCGATTATGAGTTGCTATCCTAATTTAAGAATCCGTAATTGTTCTTAAATCTTGGCCAAGTAGCAAGTAGTGCAACTTTTGATCGCAAAATCAACTGACTTGCACTACGAGGTTGCTTATTCTAGCTTAAATGGTTCAGCTTCTGATCGTTAGCTAGGATTGGTGCTTGTCTCAACTCTAATGCAATTGGTAGGTTAATTTCTATGTTCGTAACTAGAATTAGCTTAATCAGTTAGAAACTAATCTGACGGGCGTCCGGTGCTAGTTTAATCGTAAGGATAAGCGGGGTGTTTGGCGCGTGTCGACACTCGCGGCCGATCTGGAATCAATTGAGAAAATGCATTTATACAAGTCAGTGATACATAGTCTTATAAAAACCGGTTAACCTCATCACTAGAGCTCGTTATCTTTTTGTTTATAATTTTGTTTTAATTTTATGTTTATTTTAATTATAAATCATCCACCCCCCCCCCCCTTTATTTATTGTTTCAAGTAACCTGCATATGACATCGTCTTGGACTTACGGTTGACATCGAGTCCCTGAGGAGACGACCCTACTTATCGCTATCACAATCCGTTGTGAAATAGAGGTAATAGGTTTAATTAATTATAAATTTTATTATTTGCCGGATTCGACACCCGTCATTTGCATAAAGCCCCCCAGTAAGAACTTATTGGATAAGATATTTTTTATACCATTAAACCATTATTAAACAATCATGTATAGTTGATCGAATGAGATGCCATGAGAAACGTTCTTCCGTTTTGCCTCAATTAATATTAAGACTCTCTGTTGCAATGAGGAAGAGAAATGGAAAGACTGGGTCGCCTTGTTGAACCCACGCTCGAAGAGAAATTCCTTAATTGGGGAGCCATTTACAAGAATGGAAACCGACCCCAATGATAAGCAAGCATGAATCCAATTGCACCACTTTGAACCGAATCTCTCATTTGCTTCATAATACTTAAAATTAAGTTCCACTTAACACTAACAAACGCTTTTTCAAAACCATCCTTCAAAATCATACAATTCCTTTTGGTTATCTTTATATGATCGATTACCTCACTCGCTATGAGAACTCCGTCAAGAATGAATCTTCCACTTATGAAAGCACTTTGATTTTCCCCATTTAATTTTTAAATGACCTTATTTAGCAGTTATTTTAATTAATAGGAATTTAATCTAGATTGAGGGGTAAATAGTCATTTTAGTCATTCAAATTGTTTATTTAACACAACAATCGGACAACTGTTTAGCTTAATCCATACATGATTTAAAGGAAAAACAATATCAAACGCCATCTAAATTAACTTAGTAGATTTAATTACTTATTCAATAAACCATATATTAGTGTTTATTTGAGAATTAATCAACGAATAGATAACTTAATAGGTAAGTCACGATGGCTTATACTTTTTCCATAATTATAATAAGATAAATATTGTTTAATTCAATAAAATATATTTCGTAGTTCAGTAATATTTGTTGGAGATGAGACCAACATTTCTTCAATTATTGATATTAGGCCTTAAAATGTCTTCATCCATGAATTCCTTCCTTAGTTTTTGTATTTATACACAAGTTTTGTTGTTAATGTAGAGCTTTTCTACAGTTGTGTGTACACAGTACATAAAATGATGTTGTTTTAGCGAGATCATATATTGATGCGTGTTATAAACTATATGTGTAACAACTTCAAACGATAACACGTTCATTTCACGAAAACGCGAAAACATCTTTTACTATGGCCAATCACATGTGATACCATAATCCATCACATATGATACACATGTACTACTAAATCAGAGACATAGACGACCTTTGGCGCGACCGAGGTTGCGGGCCAAATCGCCCGCACACGACTAGGCCATATAACGTGAATTACAACATGTGATCAGAGTGTTCTTGATGTGATACAATAATCTAGCTATCTCATGTGATACTAATTAAATCAGAGATGCATACCACCTTTGGTGTGACCTAGATCGTGTGCCAAGTCATCCACACACCACTAGGTCCCCTCAAGTGTATTATCACATGTGATAAGGGTGTTTTCGTATTTTCATAAAATGGAGGTGTTCTCGTTTGAACCTCCACCTGTAACAGTAATGTAGCAATTTCAACCTACTAAATTGAATTCCCTAGATTTGGACTGCGTAAAACTATAATATAGAAAATGCGTAAACAAATTGAAAATAGTCCAAAATGGCCTTATATGATGTTTAATAATTAATCATATTTGATACAATAATCATTTATTATAAGTTTAATAAATACTCAAGAAAACATGAACCAACCCATATTAAAACATTCATTTTTGTAATAGGAGTGTGTTTTAGGGTCAAATCACAAACTAAACCACATATTTAGTTGATCATTTTTCCAAATATATCTTGAACTGCAAAAAAGGGTGCTATAAAACTAACCAAACGGCCTCTAATTTACTCAGCCATACAACCTATTGAGTTTTGTGTTAATAAGGGTTTGCTGGTGTTGAAAAAAGCACACAGTGTATATTTGGCTACACCCAGTGCGGTGGTCTTTGTTGAAAATGGTTATATTCTTTATTTACACATTATTATGATTACCTTCTTGTTAATGGGGTTTAGGGTACAAGGGGTAACCACCAACAAAGGTGAATCAGGACCTACAACGATATCCATTTTCTGGATCTTCAATCTTACACCCTAAGAACAACAATAAATTCTTCATAGTGATATATTGACTGGATATATTAATAGCATTGTAGAATAGTTGAAACTAAGTAGAATAGTTGAAACTTGCATTTTAGCACGTACAAGACTTCCTGTAGCATGGGTATTTTGTGGTAATAGCCAACTTGTTCATTATCCATGCCAAAATTGACCTCCTTTTGGGGCACTGCGTGTATTTTTTAATCTGCCAAAATCCTATTAAGTGTTATTTGTATGTCTTTTTTTTGGGAAAGAGGACAATATTTGGATATCATAAAAGAGTCTAACATCTGGTCCAGGAAGCACTTCACCTACTATTCCAACTTCTTTAGGGAGATTTGTATTTTTTTTTTGGGAAAAGGAAGGGAGATTTGTATTCTTTAAGGTTACATAATGTTGCGAGATATAGTATTTACAAAGCAATGGGTGTACTAACTATTGGGATATTTTGCTCAGGAACTGAAGCTATGTTTGCAGATCTCGGCCATTTTATTGCCTCCTCAATAAGAGTAAGTCTACCAATGTTGCTAGGTTGCCTATTTATCAATGCCATGGCTTTGGAGAAAAAACTTAAATATAGGGTTTATGGTTTGTGAATGAAGTCCCAACGATCTAGCCTAGTGGCAAAGGCATGGATGTAAGCCAATTGTGTGACAGTGTGAGGTCCCGCATTCGGGTCTGGGCATCACCCTTTGCCACTTGGTCTTGCGCTACTTACCTCCCCCGTGATGCATGATGTGAGACCGATATAGTGGGGGAACCCCAGAAGTTGGCGTACACCCTTTTTTGTTTGAGAATGATAGAAAATGGAATCTCATAAACCTGTAGCATCCTTTAATATTATCTTTTTTTCAGATAAATAACCAATTTGCCTCTTGTTATGGTGATTTTAATACTTACCCATCTGTGCAGCTCGCATTTGGATTCTTTGTGTACCCTTGTTTGGTTATACAATACATGGGTCAGGCCGCTTACTTTTCTAAAAACATTACTTCCATTCCCAACAGTTTCTACAAATCTATACTTGGTTAGTCCTTTTGCTTTTATTTTAAATACTCTAGCAATTTTAGTGTAAGGTTAGTGTTACAGACGTAATTATAGTCCAAATACAAAACAATCAAACACAACATTCACATGGTTCATTAATTTGTCTACATCTCATTTTTGTTGCTATCTTGTGAATTTTGTAGTACATACAAAGAACACTTGATACTGTTTAAAAAAGAAGCTATATGTCAAGAATAACCATATTATGAGGGATTGGATTGTAGAGTCTAAACCAAATTTCATATCAAACAATCTTTTATGATTTGAACAGTTATTTTATAAATGTGAGTTTTGATATATTGCGCATTTATAATATGAAAAGTTAGTAGAATTATTTCAAATGATTGATTTAATTAGTTGAGCATGTTTATGTTCAGGGTATATAAACTTGTTTTATATACTGGCAGGACCAAATGTATGCGTACATTTGAGTCAGAAGTTTGACCTAAGTCGGGAAGTGTGACCCGCCTGCTCGTACCGGGGAGTGTGGCCCGTTTATGCTATTAGGGTGTGTCCCTAAAATAAGGCAGTGCGAGACAGACATACCGTCTTTGACGGAAATGTTGGTCAGTAGTTGAAAGTACGCTTGCGAGCGTAGAAAGTGATCATAAATGGCCAGTAGATTGATTTATGTATGTAAAGCATAAATGTGTTAAAATGATTTAAAGAGCAGGCATGTATTGATATATGCAGTTGTGTTTAAATGTTTTAATTAATATTTGAACTGTGTAGTAGTGTTAGGAGGGGACTCACTAGACCTTTTGGTCTAACCCTCGCTGTTTCAAAACTTTAATCCTATTTCAGGTTATCGAAAGGGGGCAGATAAAGGAAAAGATAAGGTGTGAGCTTTAAGCAGGAGATAGAAGACTTCCTGCCATAGCTATTCTTTTGAGAAACTCAGTTGTGTAATAGTTGATAGTAAAGACATTGTAAGCTTGGGACAGTAATTAGTAATAAATGTTATTTTAATATGTAATTAAATGTTCAGGTTGCTACATTAATATTCATAATTATATTTCATAATTATATATTAACTTTTAATTATAAATAAATAATTAATGTTCTTTTGGGTAATTAATTTAAACGTTTATAAGCTAGCTTTTGCCAAACGTGACTTTTTCATCAACTAGCAACTAACTTATCAGTCATAAGCTAACTTATCAGCTAGTTTGTTCTTAGCTTCTTGTTGTGATTAAATGATTTTAAGAGATGATGCTTAAGAGCATCTCCAACAGTTTTCCTATAATTTCTCTAAAATTGAGAACCAAAAATGAAAATCATCAAAAAAGTATTATATTCAACTCTAACAGATTTGTTATTTTAGAGATTTTAAAACAACTTATATTATTATAATATTCTCTAATTTATCAACCCAATACACTTTAAAAAAAAACTTAATGTAAAATGATAATAATTGAATCTTATTGGTGGGATTAAATAAAATAATCATTTCCCTCTCCTACCATCAACTTTTAGAGAATTATCTAAACTTGGAAAATTTTCAAGTTTTTTCTGTTATAGCAAACAAGATAACAAAACTGTTGGAGAGATTTAAATAACAAAAACTTACTTTTTTCTATTTTAGCAATGTTGCTGGAGATAACATCTCCAACACATTCTTTAAATTTTTTTCTAAAATGGAGAATCAAAGTTCGAAATCTCTAACAAAAATTACATTCATCTCTAACAGATTCTTCATTTTCGAGATGACATAATTACTTATATTATTAAAATAATGTATATATCTAATAAAATATTATTTCTTACTAGTACACATTTCATTTCAAGATTTCTTATTGGAGGAATATAATAAAAAACTAACTCACTCATGGTAATCATTTTTGAAAAGTTCTCCAAATTTGAAGAAAATTACACACTCTCTCCTACTTTGTTCATTTTGGAGAAAGATTTAGATAATCTGTTGGAGCAAAAAAATGCCTAAAATCCCCATTTTCTTCATTTTAAAAAAAACTGTTGGAGATGATCTAAGAGATTTTAAGAGTTAATACATTAGATGTTGTTTTTAAGAGTTTTAGCTAAATATTTTATAATATAACATAGATGATGATCAGAGTAAAAAACATATTACTTTTTAATTATCATATTTTTTTAATTTTATTTAAATAAAATAATTGTACCATGATTATAGTAGAGAAAATAAATAAATAAAAATTCATCCAAACTTTGAATTGACCAAAACCCCTTCTCTTATCTCTATTTGATAGACTTCTTCCACTGGCTCTGATTGTTTACAAAGAAGAATTCTCACTCTCACTCTCACTCTCACTCTCACTCTCAACTCTCCTCTCGTTTCTGTCTCTCCTCAATCAAGTCTCGCTTCATTCTCGCACTGCTATGATTAAGTGATTTTCGAGTTTCATTAACTGATTTTCGAGTGTGGATCTGTGCAAACAAGTCAAGTAGTCAACGCCTCCTCCAACCTCCAGCCTCCTCATTGGATTTGGGTAAAAACCTAAATTTTTGATTTCTTGATAAATGATTTTGTTCAATTGTTGGTAACTTGGTTTTATTTTATTAGCATTTGGTATTGGTATTTTAGATTCATTTTGTTAGATTTTAACTTTTGGTTCTCTATTTAATTTTAGAGAAATTATAGATAATCTGTTAGAGATGCTCTAACTCTCATTCATCTTGTATGTAGGTCTCTCTAGAAGCAAGAATCTTTGGGAAATGACGGAGTTTGTATCTGCAATCCTTGGTCCAGTTGTTGAATCTTTAATGGTTCCTGTCAAAAAACACATGGGCTACCTCCTTTTATCCACAGAACGTGTTAGGAACATGAGTGCTAGAATGAAGCTATTGGAGGGTACATTTGATGATGTCAAAAACCACAAGGACACAAACGATGTAAACACTCTAGAGGTACCTGCTCGTATACCAGGTTGGTTGGACGAAGTCGCAAAGATCAAGGGTGACGTTGAAAACATTTCAAGCAATGAAAACGGATGTTTTAACATGAATGCGAGGTACCAAATGGGAAGAAATGCCTGGAAGACTACTCAGGAGATCGAACGTCTTCTTCAAGAAGGTCTTGCTTTCAGTTGGACCGATGCCCAAAAACCTCTTGGAAGAGTCTACACTAGAATTACTACATCCATGTACTTTGCACCACCAAGTAGTGGTATTGGAGAAGACTTCAAGTCAAGAGATAGGACATTTAATGATGCTTTGAAGCTCCTTCAACAAGATCAAAAGATCCAGATGATAGCCCTATGTGGAATGGGTGGTGTGGGGAAAACCACGATGATGGAACAATTGAAGAAAACAGTGAAAGATAAGAAGATGTTTGATTGGATTGTGAAGGTTGTTATTGGGCAACAACCTAACCCACTTTCTATTCAACAGGCTATAGCAGAGAACTTGGGCCATCTTCTAACTGAAACGATTATAACAACAAGGGCAGATCGTCTTCATATTATTTTTCAGGAAATTTTGAAAAAAGGTGAAAAAGGAGTTCTAATTATATTGGATGATGTATGGCAGAAGGTTGAACTCAAAGATGTTGGACTAAGTCCTTTGCCAAATGGCGTCAAGTTGTTGCTCACATCAAGATTTGAGGATATTTGCAAGAAAATTGCACTTGAAGGTAATCTAGATCTTAAAGTACTTAGAGTGAATGTCTTGGAGGTTGAGGAAGCACATAGATTCTTTTGTCAAATCACAAACATTTCAAAGGAATCTGATCCAGAGCTTTATCAAATAGGAGGTGATATTGTCAAAAAATGTAGTTGTTTGCCGCTTGCTATCAAACTCATTGCCCCTACCCTTATATCTGAAGAAAAGTCTGTATGGAAAGACAGTCTAGGGCGTTTGAGGAACAATGACCTTGATCAAAATGTTCATGAAATTATCAAGATAAGCTACGACTATCTAAAAGACCAGGAGGATAAAGAGATTTTTCTACTTTGTGGCCTGTTTCCTGAAGACTCTAATATTCCGATCGAGGAACTGGCAAGATATGCATGGGGACTAAAATTGCTCAATGGAGTTTCAACTCTGGAAGATGGCAGAAACAGGATAAAATCACGTGTCAGCAATCTCAGAAAAGCAAATTTGTTGATCGATGGTGATTACCCGGGGTGTGTCAAAATGCATGATCTTGTGCTTGCCTTTGTGTTAGCTACTGTTTCTAAAGGTGATCATGCCTCCATTATTAACCATGGAGATATGTCGAACTTGAGTAGTGAAGACATAAGGGAGTCTTGCAAAAGAATTTCATTAACATGCAGGGGTATGTGTGAGTTTCCTCAAGGATTTAAGTGTCAAAACCTCTCACTTTTGAAACTTATGCACGGAGATGATTCGTTCAAGTTTCCTCAAGGCTTTTATGAAAATACAGAAAAACTTCAAGTTATCGCGTATGAAAAGATGCGATATCCGTTGCTTCCTAGATCACTCCAATGCTCCACCAACCTTCAAGTGCTTTGTCTCCATGGATGCTCATTGATGTTTGATTTCTCTTTCATTGGATATATTTCGAATCTGGAAGTGCTCAGCATTACTAATTGTGGTATTCAAAAGTTGCCTTCTACAATTGGACATTTGAAGAAGCTAAAGGTACTTGATTTGACAGGTTGTGTTGATCTTCTTATTGATGACGGTGTCCTGAAAAGGTTGGTCAAGCTTGAAGAGATTTATATGATAGTTTCTAATAAACGTGCCATTAGGTTCACAGATGCCAATGTTGATGAATTGGTAGGGTGTTCGAAAAACCTTACTGCTCTAGCAATTGAGTTTACTTCTCTGCCTAAGAATATATCATTTAAGAAACTCGAAAGGTTCAAGATCTATTTGGGAGGTTATTTCTATAAATATAATGTCCAAAGTTGGCATTACACGTTTGAAAACACGTTGAGGTTGGTCACTGATAAATGCGAACTATTGGATTCTAAGATGTATGAGTTGTTTGATAAAGTAGAGGTTCTTTATTTACAAGTGAAGGGTGTAAATGATCTTGGAGATGGTTTAGCGGAGTCCTTGCATCATCGTCCATCCTCCTTTTACAATTTAAGAGTCCTTAATATTTGTGAGTGTGCAGACTTGAGATACCTCTTCACAGTTGATGTCGCAAATGGTCTCAAGAAGCTTGAGCGCCTCACAATTTCCTCGTGCCCTATTCTAGAAACAGTGGTAGATGGCAACAAAGGTGGAGTTGGGGTGATCAAATTTCAAGCGCTTAAGTTTCTATCCTTGGGCGAGCTACCGGAGCTAAAGAGTTTGTGCAACGCCGTCGATGTAATTGAGCTACCACAGCTCAAGGAGTTGGAACTTAATGGCCTTCCAAAGTTCACAAGCATTTATCCTTTGGCGACATCTTCTCTGTCGAGTAATATTTCTGAAAGGCAATCTTTCTTTAATGAAGAGGTAAACATGTTTTATGCTAATATAAATCTTACAAATTTTCAATTAAATGTTCCATAAAAAAGGTTGTATTCACGTTGTGTTCTAGGATTAATGAGTGACGACACCCTTTAGAATTTGTCCAAAGTAAAAAATATTTGTATTTTATTATATGATTTATTGTTGTTGGATGGGGCAATTGATAGATCAACAAATCTTAATTACTATGCAGGTTGTTCCTAATTTGGAGAAGGTGCATATTTCTAATATGGAGAATTTGAAGGAGATATGGCCTTCTCAATTTGGTTGCAGTAAGGAAGCTAATGCTTGCAAGTTAAGAGACTTTAGTGTGGAAGGATGTAATAGTCTTGTGAATTTGTTTCCGAGCAATCTGATGTCGTTGCTGTATCATCTAGAAGAACTTAGAGTTAAGGATTGTGGTTCCATTGAAGTATTATTCAACATCGACTTGGGATGTGTTGGTCAAACAACCGAGGAAGTTAGTAGTTGCTTGAGAAGCATTAAAGTGACGGAATTAGGGAATCTAAGAGAAGTATGGAGGATAAAAGGTGCAGATGACGTTGGTCTCGCATTCAGTGGCTTTCAAGCTATTGAAACCTTGGAGATAATAAGATGTAAGAGGTTTAGAAATGTATTCACACCTACCACCATCAATTTTGATATGAAAGCACTTACAAGTATTGATTTAAGTGATTGTGGAAGAAGTGAGAGAGATGATTATGAAGGAAGTGAGAGTGATGATGAATTGGTTAAGAGTAGCCAAGAGCAAGAAGTATGTATTTAATTAACTTTTGCTTTGGTATTAAATTAAATTAGTTACCAACTTCTGCAATTTATTTGAAAGGATTTTACATCTTAATTTGTATATTAAAAACTAACATTTATTGTTGGGATATATATGCAGATTAATGTTATGTCCAATGAAGAGATAACAGAAGTCGATGATACTATTCTTAGAGTTGCATTTCCATCCTATCTCTTACACACATGTCATAACCTTCATGAACTTTGTATACGCCATTCTAATGCAGCAGATGTATTTGAGATTGAGAGTCCAATTAATAGAGAATTAGCAATAACTCCTCATAGACAACAACCACGATCCTCATTCCACAACCTCACAAACATATACCTTCGCAATTGCAATAAGATAAAGTACTTGTTTTCACCTCTCATGGTCAAACTTCTCTCCAACCTAAAGAATGTGACTATATGGTCTTGTGATGTTATTGAAGAAGTTGTTTCAAGCCAAGATGATGAAGTTGAACGATTCACTCAATCTACCAACACAAGCCCCAATTCGTTCCCTCATTTGGATGAGCTATGTCTTTTTGGTTTGCCAAAGCTCAAGCTTATCGGTGGTGGTAATAGTGCCAAGGGTGGGAGTATAGATACCAGTACAACTACTACCGTTTGTGATCAATTTGAGGTATGTTTATATAATTGTTTTCTTATATCTATTCTTAGCAACACTAAATGATATTTCTAAAATTTATTCTTATGGCTAATATGAAAAAGACAAAAGAGATAAAATTGTTATTGAATTTCTATTGTTTTTTTTTTTAATTCGTACCCGAACAAAATAATATTATGAATTAAATTGTTATACCCACACAACCATATTAATTAAAATGTTGCCTTTCAAAAAAAAAAAACTTGTTATTAATGATATACATATAAATCTTAAATGAGTGTCAATTCATACAATAATAATCCTATATTTTTGATAAATAAACTAATGTTTTTACATTTGGCGAGATTGTGGCTCATTTACAAAAATTACATGATAAATTTGGTATTATTAATTAATAAACATGTTTTCTTAATTTCGAAACTTCAAACCATAATAATATATCCTACTATCGTCAATAAAAGGATCCATAATGGTAATTTTATCACGTACCTAGATAGAATAGAAAAAGCCCAAACAAAATAAAAATACATTTTTTGGATTTGAATGAAAGCCAAAGGGCTACAGTCTACACATTTAAATAAATCAAATCCGTTAGAGCATCTCCAATGCAAGGTTCTTATAAGCAAAAAGTGCAATGACTTATAAGAAATCGATGAAGTATATACAGATTAATGCTAATCTATAATTGTGTATATATATTTGTGGGGAGAGATGCTGAAAATTGATATGCCTTTGATGAAGGGTGCTCTCCTTTATATAGGATGGAGGCTGCATGCACATGTGCATGTTAGGTGAGATTAAGGTCTAAAGTTGGTGGAGGCTGCATGCACATGTGCATGTTAGGTCTGTTCCCTAGATACATACGTCGTGATATTTTATTTCACAATTGAATCAATTTAAAAAAGACCTAAAGTTAAAGTTGGCAGCCATACAAATGGAAAAATAAGAAAAAATTGGCAGCCTCTTTGAAAAACTTGATTCCAACTCATGTGCAGCTTCTTTTGACAAGTTGATGCTTCTTTTGTTGAATTCACAACAAACTTGTTTTACACATGGTTGCAGCCTTTTATCCTCCATATTTGACTTGTTTTCCTTCCATCCACACATGTTTGGAGTAAAACAATTTACAGTTTGTTTTGTATTAAGCCGGTTGTTTTTACTTTCAAATTTTCAGGTAGAAGGGTTTTAGTTATGTCACTTATTTGCTCTGTATTAATAAATCATGACACTAAAATATTTTTGAACTTTCACTTCCCTTGCTACATTAATGTTACTTAGGGGGCAATTATAAAACCATAAGTTGATTTAAATTTTTTTAAATAATAGTACGTCGAGGGACGGATCCAGAAAAATTTTCATATGGTGGCACCATATAATATCGACAAAAAATAATTACAAGAAACACGGTTTTTATCGAAGTATCTTCATCTTTTTACCGATGTTTAATACTGCCCGATATGTTTTTTTGCCTAATTCTATAATTTCGAGGGATTTTTAAAGTTGTTTGCTTGACTTCAAGGGATTTTTAAGCTTTTTTTTTTTTATCGATTTCGAGGGCTTTTTTCGGTCTTTTTGGTTGATTTCGATAGTTACTTTTGGTTTTTGGGTTGATTATGAGGTATTGTTGCACCTTCTTGAAGTTTCCAAAATAATATGGTAACACCTTCCAAAACGACACGGTTGCACCTTTCACGAACCTAAATTTTTTACCCTTCGTCGGAGAAATAATACAGTGGCACGTGCCACCGTATTTAACGTACCAGGTCCGTCCCTGAGTATGCCGTGTATATTTGGGATTATTACAAACAATTAAGATTTGTTGATATAATTTTATATTTACTGCAGTTACCTCACGTGAATGATGTTGCTTGGTCCTTATGCCAATACTCTAGAAGGATAGTGATCAAAAGTTGTAAGGCATTGCCATATGTGATTCCATCCTATGTAACAGGACAAATGCAAAAGCTTGAAAAGCTGACAATATCATCTTGTGAATCGTTAGTGGAGGTATTTGAAACTCAAGGGTTCAACATCATTGGTGGTGATACTATTACCTTCGATGGTGTAAGTGGTGGTAATGATGCCACAATGGTGATTCAGAGAATGAAAAAGATTAATGTTCCTCAACTGTCCAACCTAAAGATATTGGTGATCGATAATTGTGACCTTTTGCAATATGTGCTCACATTTTCCACACTTGAAAGCCTCGTGCAACTTGAAAAGTTATGGATAAACGAGTGCAAAGCAATGAAAGTAATCGTGAAGGAAGACAGCAAAGAGCAAACAACGATATCATCTAAAGTTGTGATATTTCCTCGTTTAAAGTCCATTGAACTACGCAGACTACCAAATCTCATAGGCTTCTTCTTGGGGAAGAATGAGTTCCAATGGCCATATCTGGATGAGGTTTTGATTGACGGTTGCCCACAAATAACGATGTTCACATCTGGTTGCTCGTTAACTCCAAAGCTCAACTACATACGTACCAACTTAGGCAAACATAGTCTTGAATGTGGCCTTAACTTTCCTGTCATGGCGGCCACTTTGTGTGAGGTATGTTTCAAACTTTTAATATTTCATCATTTAATTAAGATATTATCCTAGCTATTAAACATATGCATTGATACTAGTTTTCAACATTACATATTTTGGTTGGAATTTGAGTACAAGTCCGAGTCCTGTTTTAAGTCCCAACGATCAAACAAATTTGCAAATAAATAAAGGACAAATAAAGAGAAAACAAAAGATGATGAAAGTAAATGCGCAAGTAAAAGACACGTATCACTTGTTTGACGCATAAAATCCCAAAAACGAGTAAAAACCAAGGGCGACCTTTTGGTCACCGATCCTCCAGCCGTCCAAAATAGGTGGGTCCGTGGGTGTTAATGTCGATTATAGAATTTATACTCTAGCTAAAAACACATTACAAACTATAGTTAAGTAGGGTAAATTAAACGTAAATGTTGTGCTTCGTCTCGAAAGTTAGCCAACTCCTGGGTGCCTTTTTCTTTCTCCCCCTAGCTACTTCTCTTTTTACCCGGTCCATCCATAACTTCCGATATCTTCTAGCTGGTGGTTAAGGAGCTTCAGACCTTTAAGTTCATGTGGCTTGAGCCTGGGTCAAGTTCCTTCAAATGGCTACCTTCTCTTAGGCTTGAGCAACGCTAACACGGGGCCTAATTTGGACTTATGCTTGGGTTTCGCTGCCCAAAGGTGTTCCGTATTTCTGGCGGACTTGGCCCCAACAAGACTATGGGTTGGAGTTAATTATCATGGTTAATAATAATGCCTTTATTGATAATCATCTTTTAGTAATTAGTACTCACATGTCGACATTTCATATAACCTATGCTTTATTTGTGTTTTTTTTCTTTTTTCTTTTTTGGACTTGCAGAGCCCATTCTCAAGTTTAGACGCTACAAACTCATGTGCTACTACTTCAAAAAGGACACCTTGGTCTTTTCATAATCTGATTGAAATGGAAGTGAAATACGATGACGATGTTGAAAAGATTATTCCATCCAACGAGTTGCTACAACTGCAAAAACTAGAAACGATTCATGTAAGCAGATGTTATTGCTTAGAGGAGGTATTTGAAGCATTGGAAGGGACAGATAGCGTTGAGTTACAATCTGTTGCTGTGAAATTTCCAAAGCTAAGAGAAGTGGAACTAAGCGAGTTACCTAATCACAAATATGTATGGAAGAACAACCCATGGATGGTATTGGAGTTTCCAAACCTAACAAAAGTGTCTATTGATAGATGTGATAGATTAGAACATGTATTTAGTAGTTCCATGGTTGGTAGTCTATTGCAACTCCAAGACCTACATATAAGCAACAACAGAAAAATAGAGGTAATTGTTAAGGAAGCACATGTTGTTGTAGAAGAAGGAGAAGGAGAATATGATGCCAAATTAGTGAACGATATTATTATGTTACCTTCTCTTAAGTCCTTGAAACTCATCGATCTTCCAAGTCTGAAGGGATTTTGCTTAGGAAAGGAGGCTTTTTCATGGCCATCATTGGATACCTTGCAAATCATTGGCTGTTCAGCGATAAGAGTTTTCACAAGGGGAGATTTGTCAACTCCAGAGCTGAGAGTAATAGATACAAGTTTTGGGAGGTGTGAATTAGGAAGGGAAGAAGACATCAGCTCCTTTATGAACACCAAACAACAAGAGGTATGTAAATGTTGTTAAATTACAATCATTATTAAAATCATTTTGTTAAAAGACCCAGTTATATATACTCTAATTTTCCCACATATTTTTATGCAGGGATTTCAATTCTAGAAGATGATAATATTTGAAAACGAATATTAAAAGGTACATTCTCCCTTGATATCCTTGTTATCGTAATTAAAAAAAAAAAAGGAAGATAAATACAACATTAAGATGTATTAAACCTTAGTCAGGTGCTTAATTAAAGCCATAATTTGTAACGGAATTTGAGTGAGAAAGAAAAGGGCTGGTTTTTGAGGTATGAATAAAACCCACACAAGAGAATTAATAAGTTTTCATTTTTAATTTTTACATTCCAATTAACAATTTTTTTAATAATTGTTTATATTAATAAATAAAAATCAATATTTCTTATTTGATAAATAACTGTCAACAATAAAAATGGCACAAAGATATAAATAATTATTACATTGTTTACTTAATCAAAGGATAAGTTTACCCTTGAATAATATATATATATATATATATATATATATATATATATATATATACGGAGGTTCAAGGGAAAACCTCAAAAAAATGGAAAACTGAAGAACACTCTGGTAGCCTTCCATCTGGACAGTATGCACTTGTGCATACAGGTAATTATGTTGTTTTTTTTTTGTTTTTATGCACAAGTGTATTATGCACTTGTGCATATACACGTGTGCATGTTACAAATTACTTGTATGCACAAATGCATACTGTCCAGATGAAAGGCTATCAGAGTGTTCTTCAGTTTTCTGTTTTTTTGAGGTTTTCCCTTGAACTTGACCCTATATATATATAGAGAGAGAGAGATTGAGAGAGAGAGAGGGAAGTTCAAGGGAAAACACAAAAAAAATGGAAAACTGAAAAACACTCTGATAGCCATTCAGCTAGACGGTATGCACTTGTACATACAAGTAATTAATTAGTTTTTTGGTTTTTAATTTTTACATTCCAATTAACAAATATTTTTTTAAAATAATTGTTTATATTAATAAATAAAAATGACTATTTCTCTTTTGCAAAATAATTGTCAACAATAAAAATTGCACACGGTCTAGACATGAGTAATTATTATATTTTTTACTCAATCGAATGATACTTTTATCCTTGAGTAACACACACACATATATATATATATATATATATTGTCATTTCTTAAATATTTAAAAGTTGATTAAGAATAATTTTAAAAATTTAGTTATCTACTGTTTTTTAAATAGATAGACAAACATAAATAATAATATAAAACTTATTTTAGGATGAAAGAAGTATTAAACTAGTGTTATAAGTTGCTAATTAAAGCAAATACACATGTCTTCTTAAATAAAGATCAACTATTACCCTTAAAATTTATGAAATCTGATCTTAGAGGGAGGTTCAAGGAAAAACCTCTAAAAAATAAAAAACTGAGGAACACCTTGATAGCCGTTGATGATCTAGACGGTATGCACTTGTGCATACAAGTAATTGAAGTTGTTGTTTTTTAATGCACGTGTGCATTATGTACTTGTGCATATACACGTGTGCATGTTACAAATTACGTGTATGCACAAGTGTATATCGTCCAGATGAAAGACTACCAGGGGTTCCTCAGTTTTCATCTTTTATTTAGGTTTTCACTGAACCTGATCCTCTCATCTTAATCAATAAATATAATAAATTTGGATTATAATTAGTCAATATTTTTAGTGAAGACAACATAATAACTCTAAATAGATTTAACAAAATAAGTTTTCAATTAAAATAGTTATAAATTTCTTTGGTGATACAATGGACTATCTCTAACTCCTTCATAAAAGCAAAAAAACAACTGTTAATTTCAACAAGACGGTAAACGACTCCAACATTTAGTAAACATTTTGATGAATTTCGTTTATTTTCATTTATTTAAGAGTAAATTACATATTTGGTCCCTATGGTTATATCAAAATTTTGGATTGGGTCCTCCAAATAAATTAATTACAAGGAACTTCACCGTGGTTTTTTGGATTGAGTCCCTTGCTCTAACTCTAGTTACTTAGTTCCATTAAATCAGGGGCTATTTAGTCATTTTATATTTCTATTTAATTTGTTTTCAATTATTATATATCACATATATATTTATATATAAAACCACACTAGGTTCGACCCCGTATATTACACTGAGTAATTTAAAAAATTAAATCATACCAGAAAACTTATATTACAGATATGAATGATTATCGAAAGTACGATGTTACTTTTCTAAGTTTTTTTTTTCCTTCAGAGTTGTTTTTTTGTAGTTGGTTATAAAACGTCCTTGTTTTAAGCAGTTTTCACAAATGATGTTTTGCAAAAATTTAATAAAAAATATGAATAAATATTAAGAATTTATAAAACAAAATTTATAATAGAACGTAAATGTAAAATGTAGATGTGCTAAATGAATTTATAATGTAAAATGTGGAAGTGTTAAATGAACTTATAATGTAAAATGCGTCCAAATACATGTTTAGGCGGAAAAATGAAAAAATGGGCTCACACGAAGATGACATGTGTCATTCTAGTTACTTATTTATTATATGTATAGATATATAGGGGAGCGATCAATTGGAAACCAGTATTACATTGAAAACTTTGGAAACCGAAATCAACCAATCAGTGAATTTCTTTTTTTATTTTTATTTTTAATTGAAAAAGTTATTTTTGTCTTTTACATTATTTCATAATATATATAGTAACTGTTATTATTATTATATTAATAATTATTTAATTTTAATTTAGCTTATATATGGTAATAATAATCATTGATTAATTTAAAAATGAGATATTTAATTTAGGTAAATTATTTAATTTTAATTTAGCTTATATATGGTAATAATGAAACAATAATGATAATACGATGAACCTGATGAATCTATTTTCATTATGAAACAATAATGCTAACACGATGAACCTGATGAATCTATTTTCATATACGGATATGCAACTGAACAGGTAATGAAACAAAAATGGAAAGTTAACAAAAATGGCACAAATTCATCATGTTTCATTATGAAACAATAATGCTAACACGATGACACTGATTAATCTATTTTCATTATAAAACAATAATGCTAACACGATGAACCTGATGAAATTTGTAATCCAATGAAATATGTAATCCACAAATTCATTCTGTTTCATCACAATATTAGATTGCGTGGGAAATTTTATAATAAAATGAAATTAAAAAAAATATTTTCTTACATTTTAAAATAAAAATAATTTTTTTGATGAAAAGACAAATGCTTCTCGTTTTCATAGTAAAAAAATAACAAAATTTAGATTGCGTGGGAAAATTTATTTTGGTTTCAAGTAATCTAAATAAATAAACATTTCTTGCCATATTTGAGACACAAAATCAAAAGACATATTTACCCTTTTCATTTATTATTTTTATTTATTATTAATAAATTAATTAATTTACTACCATATATAATTCAAATGAATCTTAACCATTGATTATAAAGATCAATGGCTGAAATTTGGTTTCCAAAGTTTCCAATGAAACTTGGTTTCTATATATATATATATATATTAAATATCATAATGTCAAGAAAATAAAATTAAAAATTAAAAATGTTATTTTATAAAACTTTATGATAGAAAATATATATATATATATATATATTAAATATCATCACGACATATTAATTCGTATATATTTATTATATTTAATTATATAATTAAATCCAAAAATATTCAATATTGGACTCATTTTGAAAGTATTGACGAAACAATTACAATGGTATAATTTATAAGAAATAAAAATGTTTTTTTCAATGCAATTTAGTTCATATATAAATATATGTTTATATGATAAAAGTCTAAAATGAAAAATAAAAAAGTAAGAGATTAAAAGTAAACTACTTATCTAATTATAAGGGTAGTAAATGTAAGGTATAAATTAAAAAAATTGAATTAAGGAAAGTTTAAATAAGGAATGAATGTGAATTTGCTAAATGAACTTATAGTGTAAAATGCGTCCAGGTTCATGTTTAGGCAGAAAAATGAAAAAAATTGACTCACCAGAAGGCGACACGTGTCCCTCAAGTTATTATATGTATAGATTAGTGACATTTGTCCATTACCACACCAACAACGCCTCCCAACATGACTTGTCATCCCCTCCCCCAAGACTAGAGATTTCAGTCTTTTGCAGGTACCTTCACCTTCCAATTTCCAACCTTGCTTCACCTTCCCGCAATTTATAGCGTCTATGTTAACTACAAAATGAATCTAAGTGTGGAGTGTGCTAAGTTTATTTTCAAAAGTCGATCTACAGCTCCAATTCACGACAGTGGGAAGATCAAAAAAATAGGCTTCAATCGAAGCCCATAAGTTGAAGATTGAGAAATGGGTTTAAATCAAAACCCAGATGTTGAAGGTCAACACCATGATAGTCGTTCATTTGCACGGTATGCACATATGTATACAACTAATTGAGATTGTTTTTTGGTTTTATGCACATATGCATGTTCCAAATTACTAATATGCACATGTTCCAAATTTGGTTTTATGGTTACCCCGAGTGTTCCTCAGTTTTTTTTCTTTTTGATTTTTCCCTGTACCTAACCATGTATATATATATATATATATATATATATAGGTGGTATCAATTGGAAACCATATTAGATTGTAAATGTTGGAAACCGTCAATTTCATTGGTTAAATTAATAAAATTGCTTCATAAAGTTGTTTCATATAATTCTTTTGTTAATGAAATTGTTTAATATATTTGTGTTTTTTTATGTAGTTTCATCTATTTTTCTCATTATGATGAAATTGTTTCATGTATTTTCGCAGTATCATGAAACTTTTTCATTTTTACATAAAAAACACAAATATATGAAACAATTTTATCAATAAAAGAATTATATGAAACAATTTATTAACTTAACGAATGAAATCACGGGTTTCACGGTTTTCAAAATTAGAGTGATTTCCATTTGATCGCTCCCCTATATATATATATAGAGAGAGAGAGAGAGAGAGAAACCAAGATTAAATTGGAACCTTGGAAACCAATATTGACCGATCAATGAATTTCACTTTTTTACTTTTTTTTTAATTAATAAGGGTATTTTAGTATTTTACCTAATTTTGTAATATATATGATAATTATTATTATTACTATAATATTAGTTATTTAATTTGAATACATTTTATATATGGTAATAATTGATGCTATATTTAATTTAAAGTATGCACTTTTTGATTCCGATTTCAATTTATTTATTAAAATATTAATTTTTTAATATTTAAACTATTTTTTCTTTATTCCGATTTTTGTTTCATATTAATTGGAATAATTAAGGTAAACAATTTTTTTATTTCTTTTCCGTTTCATCAAATTTTAGAAAAGAGTTATTTTTATAGAAAATTCAAATATTTAATTATATTTAAATTCAATATTTGTTTTAATTGAATTGAAATATTTTTAGAATATATTCTTTTCATTATTTGTTATATATTTGTATGGTTTTTTTAGTTGGAGTGTAAAAAATTAACCATAGGGAGCAATGAAGGGTAACATGTTTGATGGTGTTTCGGCTAACGAAATTCATGTTCGAGATCTACTCGACAACAATGAAACGTTTTTATCGTATTTTATTCGTCCGGTTGATGAAATTCCTAGTAATGATTCTGATAAGATTCCCGATAGATGAAACACGTATTTGATGAAACAGTGTTGAAACTTATGAACCAATTTCTTTCATGACTTTCATTAGATTCCAAACAATGTACACAAATGTTTCATCAAAAATCGATTTCATCAACAAAAATAGGTTTCATCAATAATGTGTGTGTATACCTTTTCCTCACTTCATCCCTTCACCAGCTGTCTAATAATCTTCTTAATTAATTAAGCATAGATATATAAAAAGAACCCTAAATTAGATCTATTGATCATTATGTTTAAAGGTGCAAGAGAGTTATATAAAGAAACAACAAGTTTAAAAAGTTTCTTATTCAACGGATTTCATCTTGTTACCAAAATTGAAACAAAAAAGCAAAAGACACTTTTGCCCTTTTAGCATATTATTATTAATTTTCATTAATAAATTAATTCATTTATTATCATATTTAAGTTAAATGAATTTTGACCATTAATTATTAAGATCAATGGTGTCTAGATGGTTTCCAAAGTTTCCAATCTAATGTAGGTTTTCAATTGAAAACACCTCTATATATATATATATCATAACCGATAATAAAGTTATCAATTCATTTAAAATATTTAGGTTTTCTATTAAATTCCTCTTTACCTTTATTTTTATGTTTTCTTATTTGTTTATTTATTTTTTTCATTTATACTCGTTTATGTTTTTTTAAGTTCAATATGTTACATTTGTTTATGTTCATTGGTTTACATTCATTTAACATTTTAAGGAACGAACATGAGCAAACACGAACAAGCCAGTTTTCTTAATATAGGAACATCGACAAAGAGTTTGTTTGTGTATGTGTTTGTTTGTATGTTTGTTCGGTTAAATTAAATTAACAAACACAAACAAGCCTTTTTTGTTCGATTAATTCACTTATAGCCCTAACCCTTAGATGTTCAATTCATATGTTGTTTCAACTCATTCTTATAATACACTTGGAAATTAAGTATATATGAGAAGTCTTGAAAGTTGAAACTTGTTTTACAGGGATACATATCAATTCTATAGAGAAAGATTGAGTTTGTGTCAAGGAATGAATATGCAATGTTCAAAGGTACGTACTTCTAAACCATTTGTCAAGATCATAACGTGTATTCTATTTATTTTGTTTAGTTGGAATTGTTTAAGTAGTTGAACTTATTGTATAATAATGTATACGTTTTTAGTTGAACCATTATTAAACAGTCATGTATAGTTGATCGAATGAACTAGGAGTCCTATTAAACTCATTAAGTTGCTAACAAACAAGCTCTTACTCATATCTTCATTACTTTTCCGTTCACTTCATTTAATTTGTTTTTAATTAAATATTAAACTTATATTTAACAAGATAATAGTTATTTTCATTTCTATTTAGTTCTAATGTTAGTTATATGTATTTAAAGTTAATTGCATAAAAACACTCATTTGGTATGCAAAAATGTTTGATTTTGATCCTTAAAGAATTTCGTAGAGAAATATTTTTGTCTTTTAAACAATTTTGTTTTATCTACCTTTAAAAATAAAAAACTATTTAATATATATCTATTGACGTCACAAGCTCATTAAGACCAATTGAGATGCCATGAGAAACGTTCTACCGTTTTGCCTCGTTTAAAGCAATATTAAGACTCTCTGTTGCAATGAGGAAGAGAAATGGAAAGACTGGGTCGCCTTGAACCCACACTCGAAGAGAAATTCCTTAATTGGGGAGCCATTTACAAGAATGGAAACCGACGTCGATGATAAGCAAGCATGAATCCAATTGCACCACTTTGAACTGAATCTCTCATTTGCTTCATAATACTTAAAATTAACCTTTTGATCATTTGATCAGTATCTTCAAATTAACAAACGCTTTTTCAAAATCAACCTTCAAAATCATACAATTCTTTTTGGTTATCTTTATATGATCGATTACCTCACTCGCTATGAGAACTCCGTCAAGAATGAACCTTCCACTTATGAAAGCACTTTGATTTTCCCCATTTAATTTTTTGATGACCTTATTTAGCAGTTATTTTAATTAATCGGTATTTAATCTAGATTGAGGGGTAAATAGTCATTTTAGTCATTCATATTGTTTATTTAACACAACAATCGGACAACTCTTTAACTTAATCCATACACGATTTAAAGGAAAAACAATATCAAACGCCATCTAAATTAACTTAATAGATTTAATTACTTATTCAATAAACCATATATTAGTGTTTATTTGAGAATTAGTCAATGAATAGATAACTTAATAGGTAAGTCACGATTGCTTATACTTTTTCCGTAATTATAATAAGATAAATATTGTTTAATTCTATAAAATATATTTCGTAGTTCAGTACTATTTGTTGGAGATGAGACCAACATTTCTTCAATAATTGATATTAGGCCTTAAAATGTCTTCATCTATGAATTCCTTCCTTAGTTTTTGTATTTATACATAAGTTTTGTTGTTAATGTAGAGCTTTTCTACAGTTGTGTGTACGCACTACATAAAATGATGTTGTTTTAGTAGAGATCATATATTGATGTGTGTTATAAACTATATGTGTAACAGTAGCGAAGGCTTCAAACGATAACACGTTCATTTCACGAAAACGTGAAAACATCTTTTACTATAGCCAATCACATGTGATACCATAATCCATCACATATGATACCCATGTACTACTAAATCAGACATAGACGACCTTTGGCGTGACCGAGGTTGCAGGCCAAATCGCCCGCACACGACTAGGCCATATAACATGAATTACAACATGTGATCAGAGTGTTCTTGATGTGATACAATAATCTAGCTATCACATGTGATACTAATTAAATCAGAGATGCAGACCACCTTTGGTGTGACCTAGATCGTGTGCCAAGTCATCCACACACCACTAGGTCCCCTCAAGTGTATTATAACATGTGATAAGGGTGTTTTCGTATTTTCATAAAGTGGAGGTGTTCTCATTTGAACCTCCACCTGTAACAGTAATGTAGCAATTTCAACCTACTAAATTGAATTCCCTAGATTTGGATTGCGTAAAACTATAATATAGAAAATGCGTAAACGAATTGAAAATAGTCCAAAATGGCCTTATATGATGTTTAATAATTAATCATATTTGATACAATAATCATTTATACGTTTAATAAATACGCAAGAAAACATGAACCAACCCATTTTAAAACATTCATTTTTGTAATAGGAGTGTGTTTTAGGGTCAAAACACAAACCAAACCACATATTTAGTTGAGCATTTTTCCAAATATATCTCGAACTGCAAAAAAGGGTTCTAGAAAATACTATATGATTTGGTGTGGTTTATGTCGTTTGAATAAAAATATCTCTTTCATTAAATAAAGTCCAGGCCCAAATGTCAGGTTGGCCCAAAAACCATATAACCAATTTCAGATCCGATCGGGTCGGGTATAAACATCAGCTGCCTCCATTTTTCGACGAGAGAGCTCCAGACTAGGGGTGAGCAAGGAGTCCCAAATCCCGATACCGAACCGGTACCGTACCGATCCCGGACCGTCCCATGTATTTCGGTACGGTAATCGGTTCCATGTTTTTCCTATAATCGGTAATCGGTTCGGTACTGATGGGGTACTAGTACCGAAATATCGTTATTATTACCGGTACCGGTACCGAACCGGTACCATACCGATCTAATCGGTACGGTATTCGGTATCGAGTTTTCCACATTTTCGGTATCGGGAATTTTCGGTACGGTACTGGTCCCATGCTCACCCCTACTCCAGACCAGAGGGAACGATTAATTCTAGTTAAAAAAATATTGAATAAAAATATCTCTTTCATTAAATAAAGTCCAGGCCCAAATGTCAGGTTGACCCAAAAACCATATAACCAATTTCAGATCCGATCGGGTCGGGTCGGGTATAAACATCAGTTGCCTCCATTTTTCGACGAGAACAAAACTGGGATAAGTATGCTCTCTTTCCAAATGGCTAGGGTTTACCGGCGATTGGAGGAGATCTAGTTCCTCTGAGAATTTCAGTAATGGCGAACGTTCTGGTACTGCTGTTAATTGCAGACGAAAAGCATCTATTCCTCCTGTCCATGTGAAACTACTACACATCGAGTAATGTTACTTCTGATTTTCTTCATCTCATTTCAAATTTGCTTAGTACAATTGGAAGAATATTGGAATATTGATTCATTGGACAAAATGAAGTGATTTTGGTGGTAAAGAAAAGTATAACTTCAGTTGTTATGGCTACGTTCTTCTATCCATTTCACCTTGCTTTACTAAATTGATATGGAATTTGTTACCAATTTTCATCATAGGGGTTTTCAATCACATATATGTTCCTTTGTTATATATGTAAACTTTATGTTTTTTTTTTCTTCCATTAAACTATATATGAATTTAGTTGTTTTAATGGATAAACTAAATTGCAGTTCGTTGTGGTGTTGAATAAAAACTCTCATAAACGAAAACGTTTCCAATCTGTAAAGACAGATTTATATATGTATATGTATGTATGCATCCATAAACATATCATAAGCATTAATTAAAAACATAGTTTCAACATCAAAACATCAACTTAAAAAAGTTTCACAAAACAAAATAGGAAAAGTGTTTCGTGTTCATAAACGAGCTAATCATAAGCAATTGATTTTACATTTGTATGGTTTTAAACTTTTGCTTGTTATGATCAACCCATGTGTTTTTGACTGAAAATTTGATGCATATCAGATGTAGTTTAGGTCTCGATTTACAATCTACAGGTGTATAGAGTGTGTTTTCTTGATATCCTTCTCTATTTATCTTAACTCAATATTAATACACTCTTGATTAAACCATAGTTATGTGTTCTAACTTGGATCAAATCTTCTAACTTTTAGAGCTTCAGAATTGGCACAAAGTTATGTGTTCTTAAATTTAAAGGCTTTTCTTTGAGTTGGAATGTATAAATGCTTCTTCTTTTTTCTTATTTACATGACATGATGTGCCATTTATAGGTGAGAATCCAACGGGTCAAGGATCTGCAGGCTCGGTAACGAAGACTATGCTGGAAAGCGAGGGTATCGGTGCCTTCTATAATGTTTGTCCTTTTCATATTTGTCTACGGTCAATCCTTTGGTTTTTGGAATAATCTAAGATGCTTGGATTTGTGAAACACATTGTGATATAGCAAGATTTTATATCGGCATAGAGTTTAATTGATTTTATATGCTTTTAGAGTTGCATTCGTCGTACTTTTGATGACGTTTTTTGGGAAGGGTCTGTCTGCTGGATTGTTTAGGCAAGCTATGTATACGACTGCCAGACTTGGTACATTCAGGTACTACCATTAATGTTCATATACATGATACATCCCATGAATGTGTTCGGATCAATCTTTGTTTTATCAATACGATGAACTTCTAATTTGTTGTTTTCAATTACTCGATAGGATTCTGACAAACAAGGCACTAGAGGCGAACGAAGGGAAGCCCCTGCCTTTATATTAGTAAGCTTTGTGTGGGCTGACTGCTGGAGCGATTGGAGCTGACTGATTTGGCATTGATTCGTATGCAGGCTGATGCAACCTTACCTGCTGCCCAACGTCGTAACTACACAAATGCATTCCATGCTTTATATAGGATTAGCGTAGACGAAGGAGTGTTGGCTCTGTGGAAAGGTGCAGGCCAACGGTCGTTAGGGCTCTGGCATTGAACATGGGAATGCTTGCTTCTTATGATCAAAGTGTCGAGTTCTTTAAAGCTAATCTTGGTTTTGGTGAGGGTGCTACAATTCTAGGTAAGATAAAAGCTGCATGATTTCCAACTGTATTCTTATGATGGTGCTTTATGGATCGAGAAACGTGTTAATGGATGTTCGACTTTAAAGGCTTAGAATTAGTCTCACTTTTGAGAGTTGAAAACATGTAATAACAAAATTATCTTTGTTTTTTAACTCTTTTGTTGATTACTGTTTTCAATGAGGTACCAACTCGTGGTCATATAACATCAGGGACGGACCCAGACATTTTTTCATACGGTGGCACAATATAATATAGACGAAAAATAATTACAAAAAACACGGTTTTTATCGATTTGTTTTCATTTTTTACAGACGTTCAATATTGTCTGATGTATTTTAGCATAATTCCACAATTTCGAAGGATTTTTAAAGTTTTTGTTTGATTTCGACATATTTTAAAGTATTTTTTTTATCGTTTTCGAGGGATTTTTTCGGTTTTTAGGCTTGATTTCAAACTTTTTCTTCGGTTTTTTGGTTGATTTCAAGAGTTTTTTTTGGTTTTTTGGTTGATTACGCGGTACGGTTGCACCTTCTTAAAGCTTCCAAAATAATACGGTAGCACCTTCTAAAACGATACGGTTGCATCTTTAACGAATCTAAAATTTTTCCCTTCGCCGAAGAAATCATACGGTGGCACGTGCCACCATATGTAATACACTAGCTCCGTCCATGTATAACATGATAGACCCCACCTCCGGGTCGTTAGTAACCATTAAGGGTTCGTTTACGTTTACCTGGTAAACGCTTACCAAGTTATATTACCTTACCGGATGAAATGACAAGGATTAAAAATATTATCCGGTAAGAGCGATGGTATGGACCAACAATCCTACTTGGTAAAGTGTGACAACTGTTACCTTACCTGGTGAACGCTTATCGTGTAAATTGTTACATATGAAGCCATTTTAATGGAGTAAAATTCTTACCTGCCAAGGTAAATCTTGGTGATAAATCTTGCTGGTAATCACTTACCGGGTAAATGTTAGGGTAAATGGCCCTAAACCTCAAAATAAGGAAAATATGATGAATAAAACACAAAGCCTTCTCCCAAAGGTGTTTGTCTTTATTGTCTTTCACGTAAGCTATTTCTTGTGGATGGATGTTTGAAATCTAACATAGGTACAAAGATAGCATGAATTACAACATTTAAAAAAAAGTTGATACAAAAGGCCAAAATCGAAACAAAAGGCATAACTCGAAAAATAATTGGATACATATACTTGCTAGACCATGCATATTGCGAAATGATTCGATTAGCTTTGGGCCCAATAATCTGATACAAAAGGCTAAAATCGAGCTCAATTTGGTCACGAAACCAGTTCATTTGCCTCCAATATCGCGATTGCTTCGACTTCAACCGATTTTGCATCCAAATCAACCCTTTTTGTCTCACAAATCCCGTCCCCGATTCCATTACCGTATCCGAATATGGTTTATGATGATTGTAGGTACCAAAATCAATATTTCTTTATAGGATTAGGAGCTCAATTCGAACCTTTGAGTCGAGAAATCACAAGTTTTTCAAAAGATTGTTATATCCCATATGGGAGTTTTGGATTAGGAGGAAGAAGAGATGGAATACCATCAAAGATTGGCCATTATTTCATTAAAGGGCATTGTAACAATGGCAATAATTGTAAGTTCTTTCATGCACAATCGATATCGGATTTTAACTCGAATTAACTCGATGATCAAGCTGCGTTTTCACTCGGTTCGCTTGAAAAACTCGAGTTTGAGATCACGAAAATCTTGAAATCGAGAAGGGGTAATCCGATTTCGATCGCTTATTTGCCTATGATCTATTATGAACATTTTTTTTCAATAAAGTAAATCATTGAACTTTTATAAATTGGTTACTTACATCATTTAAACCCAAAAAACTATCTATAAACAGTTGTCTTTTTATTCTTCCTCTTTTAATAGATAAAAAATAGATCAAAATGAGGGAGATCGATGGCAGGAGCAACAACGTGTTAGACGATATGAAGAACGGACAACGCTCGGGCAACGGGGAGTGACGAGGCGGAGCGTAACGGTTGTTTGTGAGGGGTTTTAATGACGTAGAGTTTTAGCTAAATGTTTTATATTATAACATAGATAATGACGAAACAGAGTAGAAAACATATTACTTTTTAATTATCAATTTTTTTTATTTAAATAAAATAATTGTACCATGATTAATTATAGTAGAGAAAATAAATAAATAAATAAAAATTCATCCAAACTTTGAATTAACCAAAATCCCTTCTCTTTTCTCTATTTGCAATATATTCATACAGATAGACTGGCTCTGATTCTTTACAAAGAAGAAGCTCTTATCATATCGCTGGAAAAGCAAAACCATCATCCACCATTTTTTTTCAGGTAGTGAATCTTCTGCTATTCTATCGTCTTTAATATTCATAACTTTAGTTATCTGACTTCTCTCTCACGCTCACTCTCAACTCTCCTCTCGTTTCTGTCTCTCCTCAATCAAGTCTCGCTTCATTCTCGCACTGCTATGATTAAGTGATTTTCGAGTTTGATCAAGTGATTTTCGAGTTTCATTAAGTGATTTTCGAGTGTGGATCTGTGCAAACAAGTCAAGTAGTCAACGCCTCCTCCAACCTCCAGCCTCCTCATTGGATTTGGGTAAAAACCTAAATTTTTGATTTCTTGATAAATGATTTTGTTCAATTGTTGGTAACTTGGTTTTATTTTCTTAGCATTTGGTATTGGTATTTTAGATTCATTTTGTTAGATTTTAACTTTTGGTTCTCTATTTAATTTTAGAGAAATTATAGATAATCTGCTCTTAACTCTCATTCATCTTGTTGTATGTAGGTCTCTCTAGAAGCAAGAATATTTTTGGAAAATGGGGGAGTTTGCATCTGCAATCGCTGGTGCCGTTGTTGAATCTTTAATGGTTCCTGTCAAAAAACACCTGGGCTACCTCTTTTTATCCACAGAATATGTTAGGAAGCTGGATGCTGGAATGAAGCAATTGGAGGGTACAAGCGTTGATGTCAAAAACCACAAGGATACAAACGATGTAAACACTCTAGAGGTACCTGCTCGTGTACCAGGTTGGTTGGACGAAGTCGCAAAGATCAAGGGTGACGCTGAAAGCATTTCAAGCAATGAAAACGGATGTTTCAACATGAAAGCGAGGTACCAAATGGGAAGAAATGCCTGGAAGACTACTCAGGAGATCGAACGTCTTCTTCAAGAAAGTATTGCTTTCAGTTGGACCGATGCCCAAAAACCTCTTGGAAGAGTCTACACTAGAATTACTACATCCATGTACTCTGCACCACCAAGTAGTGGTATTGGAGAAGACTTCAAGTCAAGAGATAGGACATTTAATGATGCTTTGAAGCTCCTTCAACAAGATCAAAAGATCCAGATGATAGCCCTCTGTGGAATGGGTGGCGTGGGGAAAACCACGATGATGGAACAATTGAAAAAGGTTGCGGAAGATAAGAAGATGTTTAATTGGATTGTGAAGGTTGTTATTGGGAAACAACCTAATCGGTATTCTATCCAAACAGGTGTAGCAGATCACCTAGGCAAACCTCTAACCGAAGAGACTGAAACAACAAGGGCAGATCGTCTTCATAAAAGATTTGAGGAAGCTTTGAAAAAAAGTGAAAAAGGAATTCTAGTTATATTGGATGATGTATGGGAGAAGGTTGAACTCAAAGATATTGGGCTAAGTCCATTGCCAAATCATGTCAAGTTGTTGCTCACATCACGATACGAGAATATTTGCAAAACAATTGCAGTTCATGAAGGTAATCTAGAGCTTGAAGTGCTTAAAGTGAATGTCTTGGAGCAGACAGAAGCACATAAATTCTTTTGTCAAATCACAAAAATTTCAGAGGAATCCAATAGGGAGCTCTATGAAATAGGAGGTGAAATTGTCAAAAAATGCAGTTGGTTGCCCCTTGCTATCAAACTCATTGCCCCTACCCTTATATCTGAAGAAAAGTCCATATGGAAAGATAGTCTACGGCGTTTGAAGAACAATGATCTTGATCAAAATGTTAATGAAATTATCAAGATAAGCTACGACTATCTAAAAGACCAAGAGGATAAAGAGATTTTTCTGCTTTGTGGCCTGTTCCCCGAGGACTCTAATATTCCAATCGAGGATCTGACAAGATATGCATGGGGACTAAAGTTGCTGTATGAAGTTTCAACTGTCGGAGATGCCAGAGACAGGATAAAAACATGTGTGCGCAATCTCAAAAATGCAAATTTGTTGATCGATGGTGATTCACCTGGGTGTGTAAAAATGCACGATCTTGTGCTTGCCTTTGTGTTAGATACTGTTTCCAAAGGTGATCATGCCTCCATTATTAACCATGGAGATATGTCGAACTGGAACAGTGAAGACATGAGGGTGTCTTGCAAAAGAATTTCATTAACATGCAGGGGTATGTGTGAGTTTCCTCAAGGATTTAAGTGTCCAAACCTCTCACTTTTGAAACTTATGCACGAAGATGATTCGTTCAAGTTTCCTCGAGGCTTTTATGAAAATACAGAAAAACTTCAAGTTATCGCGTATGAAAAGATGCGATATCCGTTGCTTCCTAGATCACTCCAATGCTCCACCAACCTTCGAGTGCTTTGTCTCCATGGATGCTCATTGATGTTTGATTTCTCTTTCATTGGATATATTTCAAATCTGGAAGTGCTCAGCATTACTAATTGTGGTATTCGAAAGTTGCCTTCTACAATTGGACATTTGAAGAAGCTAAAGGTACTTGATTTGACAGGTTGTGTTGATCTTCTTATTGATGATGGTGTCCTGAAAAGGTTGGTCAAGCTTGAAGAGCTTTATATGATAGTTTCTAATAAACGTGCCATTAGGTTCACAGATGCCAATGTTGATGAATTGGTAGGGTGTTCGAAAAACCTTACTGCTCTAGCAATTGAGTTTACTTCACTGCCTAAGAATATATCATTTAAGCAACTCGAAAGGTTCAAGATCTCTTTGGGAGGTTATTTCGATAAATATAATGTCCAAAGTTGGCATTACACGTTTGAAAACACGTTAAGGTTGGTCACTGATAAATGCGAACTAATGGATTCTAAGATGTATGAGTTGTTTGATAAAGTAGAGGTTCTTTATTTACAAGTGAAGGGTGTAAATGATCTTGGAGATGGTTTAGTGGAGTCCTTGCATCATCGTCCATCCTCCTTTTACAATTTAAGAGTCCTTAATATTTGTGAGTGTGCAGACTTGAGATACCTCTTCACAGTTGGTGTCGCAAATGGTCTCAAGAAGCTTGAGCGCCTCACAATTTCCTCATGCCCTGTTCTAGAAACAGTGGTAGATGGCAACAAAGGTGGAATTGGGGTGATCAAATTTCAAGCGCTTAAGTTTCTATCTTTGGGCAAGCTACCGGAGCTAAAGAGTTTGTGCAACGCCGTCGATGTAATTGAGCTACCCCGGCTCAAGGAGTTGGAACTTAATGGCCTTCGAAAGTTGACAAGCATTTATCCTTTGGCGACATCTTCTCTGTCGAGTAATATTTCTGAAAGGCAATCTTTGTTTAATGAAGAGGTAAACATGTTTTATGCTAATATAAATCTTACAAATTTTCAGTTAAATGTTCCATAAAAAAGGTTGTATTCACGTTATGTTCTAGGATTAATGAGTGACGACACCCTTTAGAATTTGTCCAAAGTAAAAAATATTTGTATTTTATTATATGATTTATTGTTGTTGGATGGGGCAATTGATAGATCAACAAATCTTAATTACTTTGCAGGCTGTTCCTAATTTGGAGAAGGTGCGTATTTCTTGTATGGAGAATTTGAAGGAGATACGGCCTTGTAATTTTCGTAGCAGTAATGAAGCTAATGCTTGCAAGTTAAGAGAGTTTAGTGTGGAAGGATGTAATAGTCTTGTGAATTTGTTTCCGAGCAATCCGATGTCGTTGCTGTATCATCTAGAAGAACTTAGAGTTAACGATTGTGGTTCCATTGAAGTATTATTCAACATCGACTTGGGATGTGTTGGTCAAACAACCGAGGAAGTTAGTAGTTGCTTGAGAAGCATTAGAGTGTGGAATTTAGGGAATCTAAGAGAAGTATGGAGGATAAAAGGTGCAGATGACGTTAGTCTCACATTCAGTAGCTTTCAAGCTTTTCAAACCTTAGAAATATGGAATTGTAAGAGGTTTAGAAATGTATTCACACCTACCACCATCAATTTTGATATGAAAGCACTTACAAGGATTGAGTTAGTTGATTGTGGAGGAAGTGAGAGAGATGATGAATTGGTTAAGAGTAGCCAAGAGCAAGAGGTATGTATTTAATTAACTTTTGCTTTGGTATATATTAAATTAAATTAGTTACCAACTTCTGCAATTTATTTGAAAGGATTTTACATCTTAATTTGTATATTAAAAACTAACATAAATGCTAATTACATTTATTGTTGGGATATATATGCAGATTAATGTTATGTCCAATGAAGAGATATCAGAAGTCGATGATGCTATTCTTAAAGTTGCATTTCCATCCTATCTCTTACACACATGTCATAACCTTCATGAACTTTGTATAGGCGATTCTAATGCAGCAGATGTATTTGAGATTGAGAGTCCAATTAATAGTGAATTAGCAAAAACTCCTCATAAACAACAACCACGATCCTCATTCCACAACCTCACATACATATTCATTAATAATTGCAATAAGATAAAGTACTTGTTTTCACCTCTCATGGTCAAACTTCTCTCCAATCTAAAGGATGTGACTATAGAGTCTTGTGATGTTATTGAAGAAGTTGTTTCAAACCGAGATGATGAAGATGAACGATTTGCTCGATCTACCAATTTGTTCCCTCATTTGGATGAGCTTTGTCTTTGGTTTTTGCCAAGGCTCAAGCGTATCAGTGGTGGTAGTGGTGCCAAGGGTGGGAGTATAGATACCGGTACAACTACTACCATTTGTGATAAATTTGAGGTATGTTTATATAATTGTTTTCTTATATCTAAATGATATTTCTAAAAGTTTATTCTTATGGCTAATATGAAAAGACAAAAGAGATAAATTTGTTATTGAATTTCTAATGTTTTTTTTTTTTTTTAATTCGTACCCGAACAAAATAATATTATGAATTAAATTGTTATACCCACACAATCATATTAATTAAAAGAAATTATCAAACCCTTACTATTGTTATTATTCATAAATAATAATCCAATGTTTTTGATAAATAAAAAAGTAAATTTAGTAAATGGCATTTCTTAATAAACTAATGTTTTTACATTTGTCGAGATTGTGGCTCATTTACAAAAATTACATGATAAATTTGGTATTATTAATTAATAAACATGTTTTCTTAATTTCGTATCGTCAATAAAAGGATCCATAATGGTAATTTTATTACGTACCTAGATAGAATAGAAAAAGGCCAAACAAAATAAAAATACATTTTTTGGATTTGAATCTCACCTTTTCTTGGAAACCTCCCTCAATGAAAGCCGAAGGGCTACACTCTACACATTTGTGGATGCTCTGAATTTGTATGTTTTTTTTTTTTTTTTTTTTTTTAGTTTGAGATAATTTCGTATCACCTATTCACCT
This sequence comes from Arctium minus, assembly GCA_954870635.1. Classification (NCBI taxonomy): domain Eukaryota; kingdom Viridiplantae; phylum Streptophyta; class Magnoliopsida; order Asterales; family Asteraceae; genus Arctium; species Arctium minus. The sequence continues at coordinate 1,028,145 of OX941083.1, read as the reverse complement.
GCAGTTTTATATTTTTATTAATTTTGAATAGTTATAATAATATTCATACACATTTTTAAAAAAAGAAGCAAATGCTATGGTACATAAGAAGTCTATTGTTTTATAATCAAATTTATTTTTAAACAAAACAACCTTTAATTAGAATTTTTGACGTATATAAATTTTTTATACAGTAAATATAACAAATAAACTTATATATCCTTCTCACTTTAAAGATCGGATACCGCTAGGCTTTCCATTTAGAATCGTACCTAACCTCAAAAGTTGGTTCAAATTTTCCTAGAGAATTTCTTCATTCATCAATTTTCTTCTAATTAGTTTTATATGTAATTATATTACCTTCTAATTTATGCCAGCGATCCAACAACCGAACTGTGAGTTTATTTTGTAATTAAGCTGGTTGTTTTTACTTTCAAATTTTCAGGTAGTAGGGTTTTAGTTATGTCACTTATTTGCTCTGTATTAATAAATCATGACACTAAAATATTTTTGAACTTTCACTTCCCTTGCTACATTAATGTTACTTAGGGGGCAATTATAAAACCATAAGTTGATTTAAAATTTTTTAAATAACAGTACGTCTAGGGATGGATCCAGAAATTTTTTCATATGGTGGCACCATATAATACAGACAAAAAATAATTACAAGAGACACGGTTTTTATCGAAGTATCTTCATCTTTTTACCGACGTTTAATACTGCCCGATGTGTTTTTAGCCTAATTAATTCCATAATTTCGAGGGATTTTTAAAGTTGTTTGCTTGATTTCAAGGGATTTTTAAGCTTTTTTTTTTTTTTTTTTTTTTATCGATTTTGAGGGATTTTTTTCCAGTTTTTTGGTTGATTTCGATAGTTTCGTTTTGGTTTTTTGGGTTGATTATGAGCTACTGTTGCACCTTCTTGAAGTTTCCAAAATAATATGTCCAAAAACGATACGGTTGTACCTTTCACGAACCTAAATTTTTTTACCATTCGTCGGAGAAATAATACGGTGGCACATGCCACCGTATTTAACATACCAGGTCCGTCCCTGAGTACGCCGTGTATATTTGGGATTATTACAAACAATTAAGATTTGTTGATATAATTTTATATTTACTGCAGTTACCTCAAGTGAATGATGTTGCTTGGTCCTTATGCCAATACGCTAAAAAAATAAATATATCATGGTGTCGAGCATTGCCATATGTGATTCCATCCTATGTAGTAGGACAAATGCAAAAGCTTGAAAACCTGGAAATACGGTATTGTGAATCGCTGGTGGAGGTATTTGAAACTCAAGGGTTCAACATCAATGGTGGTGATACTATTACCTTCGATGAAGTAAGTGGTGGTAATGATGCCACAATGGTGATTCAGAGAATGAAAAAGATTAATGTTCCTCAACTGTCCAACCTAAAGGAATTGGTGATCGATCATTGTGACCTTTTGCAACATGTTTTCACATTTTCCACACTTGAAAGTCTCACACAACTTGAGAAGTTAAGGATAAGCGATTGCAAGGCAATGAAAGTGATCGTGAAGGAAGACAACATAGAGCAAACAACGATATCATCATCTAAGGTTGTGATATTTCCTCGTTTAAAGTCCATTGTACTACTCAGACTACCAAATCTCATAGGTTTCTTCTTGGGGAAGAATGAGTTCCAATGGCCATATCTGGATGATGTTTTGATTGACGGTTGCCCACAAATAACGATGTTCACAACTGGTTGCTCGTTAACTCCAAAGCTCAACTACATTCGTACTGGCTTAGGCAAACATAGTCTTGAATGTGGCCTTAACTTTACTGTCATGGCGGCCACTTTGTGTGAGGTATGTTTTCAAACTTTTAATTTTTCATCATTTAATTAAGATATTATCCTAGCTATTAAACATATGCATTGATACTAGTTTAAGTTGTCCGTAGAAATATATACGCAATATATACTCTGAATCAACGTTTTCCTAATTTGAAGGACAAAAATATCAAAAAACACGGCTTTCAACTACTTCCAAGTTCGAGTCCCGTTTTAAGTCCCCTTTTGGTCACCGATCCCATAGTTATCCAAAATAGGTGGGTGTTAATGTCGATTATAGAATTTATACTCTAGCTAAAAACACATTACAAACTATAGTTAAGTAGGGTAAATTAAACGTAAATGTCGTGCTTCGTCTCGAAAGTTAGCTAATAACTCCTGGGTGCCTTTTTCTTTCTCCCCCTAGCTACTTCTCTTTTTACCCGGTCCATCCATATCTCCCGATATCTTCTAGCTGGTGGTTAAGGAGCTTCTGGCCTTTAAGTTCATGTGGCTTGAGACTTGGTCAAGTTCCTTTACGTGGCTAGTGGCTACCTTCTCTTGGGATTGAGCAACGCTAACACGGGGCCTAATTTGGACTTATGCTTGGGTCCGGTGTTGGGTTTCGCTCCCAGAGGTGTTCCGTATTTCCGGCGGACTTGGCCCCAACAAAACTATGAGTTGGAGTTAATTATCATCGTTAATAATAATAATGCCTTTATTGATAATCTTTTAGTAATTATTACTCTTCCAATTTCATCAACATGTCGACATTTCATATAACGTATGCCTTATTTGTGTTTTTTTCTTTTTTGGACTTGCAGAGCCCATTCTCAAGTTTAGACAATACAAACTCATGTGCTACTACTTCAAAAAGGACACCTTGGTCTTTTCATAATCTGATTGAAATGGAAGTGAAATTGGATGACGATGTTGAAAAGATTATTCCATCCAACGAGTTACTACAACTGCAAAAGCTGGAGAAGATTGATGTAAGCATATGTGATTCGGTGGTGGAGGTATTTGAAGCATTGGAAGGGACAGATAGCGTTGAGTTACAATCTGTTGTTGTGAAATTTCCAAAGCTAAGAGAAGTGGTACTAATCGGGTTACATAATCTCAAATATGTATGGAAGAACAACCCATGGATGGTATTGGAGTTTCCAAACCTAACAAAAGTGTCTATTGATGGATGTGATAGATTAGAACATGTATTTAGTAGTTCCATGGTTGGTAGTCTATTGCAACTCCAAGACCTACATATAAGCAACTGCAGCAGAATAGAGGTAATTGTTAAGGAAGTAAATGTTGTTGGAGAAGGAGAAGAAGAAGAAGAATATGATGCCACATTAGTGAATGAGATTATTATGTTACCTTCTCTTAAGTCCTTGAAACTCATCAATCTTCCAAGTCTGAAAGGATTTTGCTTAGGAAAGGAGGCTTTTTCATGGCCATCATTGGATACCTTGAGAATCATTCGCTGCGGAGTGATAAGAGTTTTCACAAGGGGAGATTTGTCAACTCCAGAGCTGAGAGTAATAGATACCAGTTTTGGGAGGTGTGAATTAGGAAGGGAAGAAGACATCAACTCCTTTATGAACACCAAACAACAAGAGGTATGTAAATGTTGTTAAGTTACAATCATTATTAAAATCATTTTGTTAAAAGACCCAGTTATATATGCTCTAATTTTCCACATATTTTTATGCAGGGACTTCGATTTAGATGATAATATTTGAAAACGAATATTAAAAGGTACATTATTCTCCCTTGATATCCTTGTTATCGTAATTAAAAAAAGGAAGATAAATACAACATTAAGATGTATTAAACCTTGTCAATTAAAGCCATAATTTGTATGGAATATATACTTTCTCAAAATCATCCATCACTATTAAACACATGCATTGATACTAGTTTAAGTTGTCCATAGAAATATATACGCAATATATACTTTGAATAAACGTTTTTCTAGTTTGAAGGACAAAAATATCAAAAAACACGGCTTTCAACTGCTTCCAAGTTCGAGTCCCGTTTTATGTCCCAACAATCAAACAAATTTGCAAATAAATAAAGGACAAATAAAGAGAAAACAAAAGATGATGAAAGTAAATGCGCAAGTAAAAGACACGTATCACTTGTTTGACGCATAAAATCCCAAAAAACGAGTAAAAACCAGGGGCGACCTTTTGGTCACCGATCCCATAGTTATCCAAAATAGGTGGGTGTTAATGTCGATTATAGAATTTGTACTCTAGCTAAAAACACATTACAAACTATAGTTAAGTAGGGTAAATTAAACGTAAATGTTGTGCTTCGTCTCGAAAGTTAGCTAATAACTCCTGGGTGCCTATTTCTTTCTCCCCCTAGCTACTTCTCTTTTTACCCGGTCCATCCATAACTTCCAATATTTTCTAGCTGGTGGTTAAGGAGCTTCAGACCTTTAAGTTCATGTGGCTTGAGCCTGGGTCAAGTTCCTTCAAATGGCTACCTTCTCTTAGTTGTAAAGAAAGGTATAACTTCAGTTGTTAACCTACGTTCTTCTATCCATTTCACCTCGCTTTACTAAATTGATATGGAATTTGTTACCAATTTTCATCATAGGGGTTTTCAATCACATATATGTTCCTTTGTTATATATGGAAACTTTATGTTTTTTTTTTCTTCCATTAAACTATATATGAATTTAGTTGTTTTAATGGATAAACTAAATTGCAGTTCGTTGTGGTGCTGAATAAAAACTCTCATAAACAAAAACGTTTCCAATATGTAAAGAACCTATTGAGTTTTGTGTTAATAAGGGTTTGCTGGTGTTGAAAAAAGCACACAGTGTATATTTGGCTACATCTAGTGCGGTGGTCTTTGTTGAAAATGGTTATATTCTTTATTTACTCATTATTATGATTACCTTCTTGTTAATGGGGTTTAGGGTACAAGGGGGAACCACCAACAAAGGTGAATCAGGACCTACAACGATATCCATTTTCTGGATCTTCAATCTTACACCCTAAGAACAACAATAAATTCTTCATAGTGATATACTGACTGGATATATTAATAGCATTGTAGAATAGTTGAAACTTGCATTTTAGCAGGTACAAGACTTCCTGTAGCAGTTGGGTATTTTGTGGTAATGGCCAACTTGTTCATTATCCATGCCAGCCAAAATTGACCTCCTTTAGGGGTACTGCGTGTATTTTTTAATCTGCCAAAATCCTATTAAGTGTTATTTGTATATGTCTTTTTTATTGGGAAAGAGGACAATATTTGGATATCATAAAAGAGTCTAACATCTGGTCCAGGAAGCACTTCACCTACTATTCCAACTTCTTTAGGGAGATTTGTATTTTTTCTTTTTGGGAAAAGGAAGGGAGATTTGTATTCTTTAAGGTTACATAATGTTGCGAGATATGGTATTTACAAAGCAATGGGTGTACTAACTATTGAGATATTTTGCTCAGGAACTGAAGCTATGTTTGCAGAATTGCAGATCTCAGCCATTTTATTGCCTCCTCAATAAGAGTAAGTCTACTAATTGTGCTAGGTTGCCTATTTATCAATGTCATGGCTTTGGAGAAAAAACTTAGGGGGCGTTTGGTTCGCAGATTCTAATGGAATCTGATGGAATTGGAATGTCCAATTCCTTTGACCAAATTCAATTCCCTTGTTTGGTTCATTCTTTTCTATGGAAGGAATGTGTGAATTCCACCAAATTCCACCAATGAAGGATTTGAACATTCCATCCTAAAACCCAAGGATTTCAATGGAATGGAATCTTATATTTTGATAATTCCAAATTTACCCTTTACTCCAAACTAAACCCTACTAATATTGATTATCAGCAAACACCAACTATCTCTCTCATCTTTATCTCCCTCTCTCTCCTCTCTCCTCTCTCCTCTCTCTGCTCTCGCTATCTCTCTCTCCTCCCTCTCTCTCCTCTCTCTCACCTCCACTCTCTCCTCTCTCTCTCCCTTCTCCCTCTCTCTTTATCTCTCCTCTCTCTCTCCTCTCTCTTTCTCTTCCCTCTCCCTCCTCTCTCTCTTCCCTCTCTCTTTATCTCTCCTCTCTCCTCTCTCTCTTCCCTCTCTCTCCTCTCTCTCTCTCCTCTCTCTCCTCCTCTCTCTCCCTCTATCCTCTATCTCTCCTTCTCTCTCTCTCCTCTCTCTCTCTCCTCTCTCTCTCCCTCTCCCCCTCTCTCCTCACTCTCTCGACATCATTCATGTGCTAAAATAATAAAAACATTTTTTGTTAAAAATTAAACTATTTAATGACTATTTTATTAAAGTAATTTTTGTTTAAAAAATTAAAATAATCAAAAAGGGTATTTTGGTCATTTACCAAAATTCCATTCCAATTCCGAAGCTACAATCTGTGAACCAAACAGAAAAATTCCAATTCATTTAACAGATTTCATTCCAATTCTGTCAACCAAACAGGTGGTCAAACCTGACAACATTCCATTCCAATTCCATCAAAGTCAAATTCCTTTGACAGATTCCATTCCATCCAAAAACATTCTGCGAACCAAACGCCCCCTTAAATTCAGGGTTTATGGTTTGTGAATGAAGTCCCAGCGATCTAGCCTGGTGGCAAAGGCGTGGATGTAAGCCAATTGTGTGACAGTGTGAGGTCCCGCATTCGGGTCTGGGCATCACCCTTTGCCACTTGGTCTTGCGCTACTTACCTCCCCCGTGATGCATGATGTGAGACCGATATAGTGGGGGAACCCCAGAAGTTGGCGTACACCCTTTTTTGTTTGTGAATGATAGAAAATGGAATCTCATAAAGCTGTAGCATCCTTTAATATTATCTTTTTTTCCAGATAAATAACCAATTTGCCTCTTGTTATGGTGATTTTAATACTTACCCATCTGTGCAGCTCGCATTTGGATTCTTTGTGTACCCTTGTTTGGTTATACAATACATGGGTCAGGCCGCTTACTTTTCTAAAAACATTACTTCCATAATTCCCGACAGTTTCTACAAATCTATACTTGGTTAGTCCTTTTGCTTTTATTTTAAATACTCTAGCAATTTTAGTGTAAGGTTAGTGTTACAGACGTAATTATAGTCCAGATACAAAACAATCAAACACAACATTCACATGGTTCATTAATTTGTCTACATCTCATTTTTGTTGCTATCTTGTGAATTCTGTAGTACATACAAAGAACACTTGATACTGTTTAAAAAAGAAGCTATATGTCAAGAATAACCATATTATGAGGGATTGGATTGTAGAGTCTAAACCAAATTTCATATCAAACAATCATTCCTTATATGATTGGAAGGTCGAGGTTGAAGGAGCGTTGGTGAACCTGGTAGTGAAGTTCTTATAGCTGAGTTTCATCTAAATTTGTTACCAACCAACTTTTTAGACCTTTTATCACAAAATATATATAGCAAGACAATGACTATTAGTCAGTCCCTTGCACTTGTGGACTATTTAACTCCTGATCATGCTTGTCATCACGGTACGTAGCCATCTGCCAACACAGCGCCTGCGTGTCTGCCGTGTCCTCGAGTCCTCACATCTACTAATGTTTGTTTTTTTGTGTCTAACTTTATAAAATACAATTAAACGTAAAATAGCAATGCTAAAACGTAAAGTGTTCAATATAAATACCACTAAATAAGCCCACATTAGAACACATTAATATACTTGATGAATGATGCCTGCTTTTAAAAATTATAACACAACACATCAACTATAGAACTTGCAGATCAGGGATCTAAATATTAAAACATACACAAAACTGTAAAGTTTCCTACCTAGAATCTGGAAAGTGAATCAAATTGAAAGCAATGTTTATTGCTCTTCAGTTGATAACATTTTCATGGTTTTTCTTCAATTTGACAGCAAGGTGAATCTGAATAGTCCTTTAGCTGACAAAGACCTAAAGGTATGCTTGGATTTCAACTTCATTAAAGAACTATATCAGCTTAAAAGACATCATAGTTAGGGTTTTTTTATATTACATCTCATAATGATTTTTCCATATTTTATTTTATAAAATCTTTTTACATAATGAGATGTAATATAAACTCTTTTTTCTTCCGTATTTTTTTTGCTAATATAAAATCTATTTTATTTTATAAAATCTACATGTATTTTATATTAGCATAATATAAAATCTACACGTATTTTATATTAGCATAATATAAAATCTACACGTATTTTTTTGCTAATATAAAATCTACACGTATTTTTTTTCACGAGCATTAAAAGAAGAAAAAAGAAGGTTGATATGAATTAAAAATAAAAAATAACGAGATACACTAATAAATTATCGTATTCTTTAAAATAAAAATATTCCGCAATACTTTCCAAATTAACCAAGTGTAAAGAAAATAAAATAGAAACGATGTAGATATAAAAATATTCTTCCATACTTTTAATATATTTACATTTAAATGTAAAATCGAAAATGAAAATAAAATATTTTAAAATATTTTCTACATTCACTATAAATATATATAGATTCTCTATGTATCATAGTGATATGTTGTGAGACATGTCGTTTGAGTTTTAAATAATATAATGCAAAACTATTACCAATATTATTGCACAAACTCATAACAACAAACGATTAAGAATATATGCAAGTTAACCACATATGAAAATACATTCGTTTTTCACATTGTATTTCATTAACTGTTAACAGAGAAATTACGTTTTATTTTAACTCGGTTCAATATTCCAACAAAAAAATTATCCTCCCGCGTGCAATGCACGGGTCCAACACTAGTCGTCAATTAAAGGATCCATAATGGTAATTTTATTACGTACCTAGAATAGAAAAAGCCCAAACAAAATAAAAATACATTTTTTGGATGCTCTGAATTTGTATTTTTTTTTAAATAAATCAAATTCGTTTAGGCAACAACATTTTATATGTAATTATATTACCTTCTAATTTATGCCAGCGATCCAACAACCGAACTGTGAGTTTATTTTGTAATTAAGCTGGTTGTTTTTACTTTCAAATTTTCAGGTAGTAGGGTTTTAGTTATGTCACTTATTTGCTCTGTATTAATAAATCATGACACTAAAATATTTTTGAACTTTCACTTCCCTTGCTACATTAATGTTACTTAGGGGGCAATTATAAAACCATAAGTTGATTTAAAAATTTTTAAATAACAGTACGTCTAGGGATGGATCCAGAAATTTTTTCATATGGTGGCACCATATAATACAGACAAAAAATAATTACAAGAGACACGGTTTTTATCGAAGTATCTTCATCTTTTTACCGACGTTTAAAACTGTCCGATGTGTTTTTAGCCTAATTAATTCCATAATTTCGAGGGATTTTTAAAGTTGTTTGCTTGATTTCAAGGGATTTTTAAGTTTTTTTTTTTTTTTTTTTATCGATTTCGAGGGATTTTTTTCCAGTTTTTTGGTTGATTTCGATAGTTTCGTTTTGGTTTTTTGGGTTGATTATGAGTTACTGTTGCACCTTTTTGAAGTTTCCAAAATAATATGTCCAAAAACGATACGGTTGCACCTTTCACGAACCTAAATTTTTTTACCATTCGTCGGAGAAATAATACGGTGGCACATGCCACCGTATTTAACATACCAGGTCCGTCCCTGATTACGCCGTGTATATTTGGGATTATTACAAACAATTAAGATTTGTTGATATAATTTTATATTTACTGCAGTTACCTCATGTGAATGATGTTGCTTGGTCCTTATGCCAATCCGCTAAAAAAATAGATATATTACGGTGTCGAGCATTGCCATATGTGATTCCATCCTATGCACTTGGACAAATGCAAAAGCTTGAAAACCTGACAATACGGTCTTGCAAATCGCTGGTGGAGGTATTTGAAACTCAAGGGGTCAACATCAATGGTGGTGATACTATTACCTTCGATGAAGAAAGTGGTGGTAATGATGCCACAATGGTGATTCAGAGAATGAAAATGATTAATGTTCCTCAATTGTCCAACCTAAAGGAATTGGTGATCGATGATTGTGATCTTTTGCAATATGTGCTCACATTTTCCACACTTGAAAGTCTCGTGCAACTTGAAAAGTTAAGGATAAGCAATTGCAAGGCAATGAATGTGATCGTGAAGGAAGACAACATAGAGCAAACAACGATATCATCTAAGGTTGTGATGTTTCCTCATTTAAAGTCCATTGTACTACGTAGACTACCAAATGTCATAGGTTTCTTCTTGGGGAAGAATGAGTTCGATGTTTTGATTGATGGTTGCCCACAAATGATGATGTTCACATCTGGTCGCTCGATAACTCGAAAGCTCAACTACATCCGTACTGACTTAGGCAAACATAGTCTTGAATGTGGCCTTAACTTTCCTGTCATGGCGACCAGTTTGTGTGAGGTATGTTTCAAACTTTTAAAATTTCATCATTTAACTAATATATTATCCTAGCTATTAAACATATGCATTGATACTAGTTTAAGTTGTCCATAGAAATATATACGCCATATATCAAAAAATATCAACTTTTTCCAGTTTGAAGGACAAAATATCAAAAAACAGGGCTTCCATATATCGAGATAAAAAAAACATTACATATTTCGGTTGGAATATGAGTACAAGTCTGAGTCCCGTTTTAAGTCCCAGCGATCAAATAGATTTGTAAATAAATAAAGGACAAATGAAGAGAAAACAAAAGATGATGAAAGTAAATTCGCAAGAAAAGACACGTATCACTTGTTTGACGCATAAAATCCCAAAAACGAGTAAAAACCAAGAGCGACCTTTTGGTCACCGATCCACTAGTCGTCCAAAATAGGTGGGTCCGTGGGTGTTAATGTCGATTATAGAATTTATACTCTAGCTAAAAACACAGTGCAAACTATAGTTAAGTAGGGTAAAACGTAAATGTTGTGCTTCGTCTCGAAAGTTGGCTAATAACTCCTGGGTGCCTTTTTCTTTCTCCCCCTACTTTTCTTTTTACCCGGTCCATCCATAACTTGCGATATCTTCTAGCTGGTGGTTAAGGAGCTTCAGACCTTTAAGTTCATGTGGCTTGAGCCTGGGTCAAGTTCCTTCAAATGGCTACCTTCTCTTAGGCTTGAGCAACGCTAACACGGGGCCTAATTTGGACTTATGCTTGGGTTTCGCTGCCCAAAGGTGTTCTGTATTTCTGGCGGACTTGGCCCCAACAAGACTATGGGTTGGAGTTAATTATCATGGTTAATAATAATGCCTTTATTGATAATCATCTTTTAGTAATTAGTACTCAACATGTCGACATTTCATATAACCTATGCCTTATTTGTGTTTTTTTTTCTTTTTTGGACTTGCAGAGCCCATTCTCAAGTTTAGACAGTACAAACTCATGTGCTACTACTTCAAAAAGGACACCTTGGTCTTTTCATAATCTGATTGAAGTGGAAGTGAAATTCGATGACGATGTTGAAAAGATTATTCCATCCAACGAGTTGCTACAACTGCAAAAACTGGAAACGATTCATGTAAGGTATTGTGATTCGGTAAAGGAGGTATTTGAAGCATTGGAAGGGACAGATAGCGTTGTGAAATTTCCAAAGCTAAGAGAAGTGAAACTATTCCTGTTACGTAATCTCAAATATGTATGGAAGAACAACCCATGGATGGTATTGGAGTTTCCAAACCTAACAAAAGTGTCTATTGTTGGATGTGATAGATTAGAACATGTATTTAGTAGTTCCATGTTTGGTAGTCTATTGCAACTCCAAGACCTACATATAGATTCCTGTGACAACATGGAGGTAATTGTTAAGGAACCAAATGTTGTTGGAGAAGGAGAAGAAGAAGAAGAAGAAGAATATGACGCCATATTAGTGAACGATATTATTATGTTACCTTCTCTTAAGTCCTTGAAACTCATCAATCTTCGAAGTCTGAAGGGATTTTGCTTAGGAAAGGAGGCTTTTTCATGGCCATCATTGGATACCTTGGAAATCATCGACTGCCCAGCGATAAGAGTTTTCACAAGGGGAGATTTGTCAACTCGAGAGCTGAGAGTATTAGATACTAGTTTTGGGAGGTGTGAATTAGGAAGGGAAGAAGACATCAACTCCTTTATGAACACCAAACAACAAGAGGTATGTAAATGTTGTTAAATTACAATCATTATTAAAATCATTTTGTTAAAAGACCCAGTTATATATACTCTAATTTTCCCACATATTTTTATGCAGGGATTTCAATTCTAGAAGATGATAATATTTGAAAACGAATATTAAAAGGTACATTCTCCCTTGATATCCTTGTTATCGTAATTAAAAAAAAAAAAGGAAGATAAATACAACATTAAGATGTATTAAACCTTAGTCAGGTGCTTAATTAAAGCCATAATTTGTAACGGAATTTGAGTGAGAAAGAAAAGGGCTGGTTTTTGAGGTATGAAAAAAACCCACACAAGAGAATTAATAAGTTTTCATTTATAATTTTTACATTCCAATTAACAATTTTTTTAATAATTGTTTATATTAATAAATAAAAATCAATATTTCTTATTTGATAAATAACTGTCAACAATAAAAATGGCACAAAGATATAAATAATTATTACATTTTTTACTTAATCAAAGGATAAGTTTAGCCTTGAATAATATATATATATAGAGAGAGGGAGGTTCAAGGGAAAACCTCAAAAAATGGAAAACTAAAGAACTATCTGGTAGTCATTCATCTGGACGGTATGTACTTGTGCATACAAGTAATTAATTAGTTTTTTGGTTTTTATGCACATGTGCATAATATGCACTTGTGCATAATATGCACTTGTGCATAATATGCACTTGTGCATGTTATAAATTACTTGTATGCACAAATGCATACTGTCCAAATGGAAGGCAGGTGTTCCTCAGTTTTCTATTTTTTTGAGTTTTTTTCCTGAACCTGACCCTATATATATATATGTATATACATATATATATAGGCCCATTCATTTGCTAACCACAACATTGGTGCTAACCGTGCTAACCAATCTCAACCGTAGATTGATGAGATCAATGGTCCACAATTAATTGATTTTTAATTAAATTAAAATATTCAAAACGGTTGTAAAAAATACATTACATGTATGCACAGGGGTACTTTGATAAAAATACAATACCTTTAATTTGGGAAACATGCACCTACTAAATAAAAAACCCAAATAATTAGAGATATGATCCCCTAATTGTTAAACACCAAACAACAAGAGGTACGTAAATGTTGTTAAATTACAATCATTATTAAAATCATTTTGTTAAAGCCGCAGTTATATATGCTCTAATTTTCCCACATATTTTTATGCAGGGACTTCAATTCTAGAAGATGGAGATGATAATATTTGAAAACGAATATTAAAAGGTACATTCTCTCTTGATATCCTTGTTATCGTAATCTATATCTATATAATTCTCTCTTGATATCCTTGTTATCGTAATCTATATCTATATAAAAGGAAAACCTACCAAGATGATGTGGCACAATGTGAGAAGAGAATTTGTTCAAAGGAATTTTCTCATTGTTTTGAGTTTTTTAAATATTAAATAAGTTAATGACTATTCTACCCCTAAATAAAAAATATATATTTCATTACAAGAAGGCTTCTTTAGTAATTTCACTTCCAATATAATTAGTTTTAACTTTCAAACTACATAACTCCCTAGCCATATTCATTATAGTCTTTTCATCTTTCCATCTACTAATTAAGGGAAAACCTACAACAAATGATTTGGCACATTGTTACAAAATGATTCATTATAGAGATAATCAAGTTAAAGACTTTATAAAATGTTAAATAAGTTAAAAATTGTCTATTCGTGAATGAAAAGTGGCATCTTCTAGAGGCTAGAATCTTATTTATCTTTTTTTCATATTTTTTCATATTTTTGAATTAATTTTTAATAAAAATTATTAATAAATAAACAAACCTTTCATTTTCTCTTTGATTTTTTTTTTAATATTTCTAAATATTAAATAATAATACTCTTATTCATTAGTAAAGTAATTTATTTATGTTTTTTGAATATTTTTAAATATTAAATAATAAAATTCTTATTTGTTAATATAATATTTTATTCATATTGGAAAAAACAAATTTCATATATATATATATATATATGAATTAACTTATGACAATCATATAAAATAGAATTATTATATAACACATAATTTTAATTTCATTTTAATATATATATGTGTATATATAAAGATAAAAAGAGAATTGAATTTAGAATCCATATCCCCATATGTAAGTTATATTTTCATTAAATTTATTGGGATTTTTGTACTTATACATACACATTGAAATTTATGTTATTTAACTATTCGATTTCCTTTCTTTAGGTTAGATAACTATTCATTTTCCCTTATTTATGTTAATTAATTATTCATTTCTCTTATTTATTTAACCTTGTGGTCTTCATTTTTTAGTTGTCTACCTAATGGTTTGGTTTTTTGTCAAACAATTTTTCTCTCACTATATTTGATCATCTAAGGTATGAACTTATGTATGTTGTTAAGTTATATGGTGTTATATATATTTTATATGTTTTTTTTTGTAGAAAGTGCACAAACAAAAGACAAAACAAATGAGATATTGTCTAAATAAGTTGTGAAGGTTGTTGAACATATTGAAGAACATGAAGGCTTCATGGACAACATATGCATATATTATGAAATGTAAGTCATCCAGTCTACAATTACTACAATCTCAATTTAAAATTGGTTTTATCTATTTTGTAATTTCATGATTTATTATTATCTAACCCTCATTTCTATTTTTTATTCCAAAAGAGTCATCACATTGCTAATAGATGAGTGCTCTCCCATTCCTACTGTCCTAGAGCCTCCGGTGAACATGTTGAATTTGTTTATTATGATATGACGTTGTTACTAGCAAACTACATTTTTAGTTTTGATTTTTAAGTATGGTGTCAATTCTATGTCATTTTTGTATTAATTTATTTTAATTAAATTTTGTATTATATAATAGATGTTTAAACTATGGTTGTTATTAATAATTTAATTACACATCTAATATACTTTATAATACTATTAATTAAATAGGCTTATAATCAATCTTTACATGCTAAATTGAGAACAATATTGTTCATCGACACTCAATTTCATCATTAAAGATATTGTATAATGTTTTGCAACATGGTCTAAATTTATAAAAACAATAAATAAAAATAACTTATACATTTTCAACATGATTTTTGACAATCTCGCAACGCTCGATGTCGAATATTAATATTAATATATATAAAGAAAGATCAATCAAATCAATAAGAAACCTCCGTTTCTGTATATTTATTTCGTTATAATTTTGATTTATTTTTAATTAAATAAATCACATTTTTATTTTACTATGTTTTTAATTTCTTTTTTACATAACAATTATTACATACATTTTTCTACAAATAACAACATTATTTATCTTACATTTTTTAATAACAATTAATTAATATATTAGTTTTATTTTTATTTACTAATTTATTATTATTAAAACATATATTTTAATTTTTTTTCATTTTTTACATAAACAAAAAATTATTGGTGAGGTAAAATAGATTTAAAATATAAATTTATATTATTTAATTTATATTTTTAGATAACAATTAACAAATATATTCGTTTTATTTTTTATTTACTTTATTATTATTATTATATTCAAACATACATTTAAATTTAAATTTTTTTTCCTTTTCTTAACATAATCAAAAAATTATTGATAAGTTAAGAATAATTATAAATTAAGAGTAGAGATATATGAATCTAACTTTTTTTTTTTGTAAAAACTAATGAAATATAACTTTTGCTTTTATTAACTTTGATATTATTAATTGAACATGTATTTTATTTATTTTTATATCGATAACTTAATCATTGATTACAAATAATATTATTTGTTAAAATAAAGTAACAATAATTATAAATCAATATTTTTATTTATGCACAACACTATTATTTATTTTATTTATCTTTTCGTTAACTCCAAAACATTTCATCTTCTTTTTAATTATACATCATCAATATATAAATGAATATTTATTACGATCAATCAATATATTTGATATACAAAAAATAGAATAAAAGATTAGTTGTGTAATTGTTTAACCTCCAAATTCATCATTTGCTCTTTTTATTATGTGCTTTTAATTCTCAATGCAACATTTAATTTTCCTACCAAAGAAATAAATATTTAAATACCAAACATAGAAGAGAAATAGGTTGATCAAAGAATACGGAATCAAGTACTCCTTAAAAAAAATACTATTACCGCGCATCGCGCGGGTCACACACTAGTTAAAAAAAAAGGAAGATAAATACAACATTAACATGTATTAAACCTAGTCAATTAAAGCCATAATTTGTATGGGTAAACGGAATTTGAGAGAGAAAGAATAGGGCTGGCTTTTGAGGTATGGAAAACCCCACATAAGAGAATTAATAAGTTTTCATTTTTAATTGTTACATTTCAAGTAACAAATTTTTTTAAAATAATTGTTTATATTAATAAATAAAAATCAGTATTTCTTATTTGCAAAATAACTGTCAACAATAAAGATGACACACGGTCTAATACACATGAATAATTATTATATCTTTTACTCAACCAAATGATACTTTTATCATTGAAAATATATATATATATATATATATATATATATATATATATTGTCAATTCTTAAATATTTAAAAGTTAATTAATAATAGACTTAATTATTTAGTTATCTCCTTTTTTTAAAAATATAGACAAACATAAATAATAATATAAAACTTATTTTCGAATGAAAGAAGTATAAAACTAGCTAGTGTTGCTAATTAAAGCAATTACACATGTCTTCTTAAATAAATATCAACTATTACCCTTAAAATTTATGAAATCTCAAGGAAAAACCTCAAAAAATAAAAAACTGAGAAAGATCCTGATAACCCTTTATTTAGACGGTATGTACTTGTAAGTACAAGTAATTGAAGCTATTTTTTTTATTTATACACGTGTGCATTATGCACTTGTGTATATGCACCTGTGCATGTTACAAATTACGTGTATGCACAACTATATACCATCCAGATGAAAGAGTATCAGAGTATTATTTAGTTTTCCGTTTTTTTAGGTTTTCCTAAAAAAAAATCTGGCCCTCTCATCTTAATCAATAAATGTAATAAATTTGGGCTATTTTATTATAATTAGTCAATATGTTTAATGAAGACAACATAATAACTCTAAATAGATTTAACAAAATAAGTTTTCAATAAAAATAATTATAAATTTCTTTGGTGATACAATGGACTATCTCTAACACCTCCATAAAAGCAAAAAGACAACCGTTAATTTCAACATGACGGTAAACGACTCCAACATTTACAGCATCTCCAACAGTTTTTCTATATTTTCTCTAAAATAGAGAACAAAAAGTGAAAATCTTTAAAAAGTATCACTACAACAAAACTAACCTATTGCGACGACAAAAGTCGTCGCTAAAGATCCAACCAACCAACCAACCTCCATTTCAAGCATTCATGGATACATAATAATGAAGTTAACATATATTTTCTCAGGTTTTTTAAAACCTCCACGTTTTACTTCGATTCTGTGATTGTCTATACTGCAGAATGTCCTCTCAAATGCAAAAGTTCATATTTAATCTATCTATGGCTTTATAATTCATTTTCATGGCTTTCCACATTCAATAGTTTAAAAATTGTTAAAAGGATTAACATCATGATCAGGGCAGTGGTTGGGCAAGTGATTACACCTTGTATCAATACATGATGGATTACATATATCTCTGTCCCAGATAAACAGAGAGTCCACTTTCCAATTCTTTTGTCAATAAAAGAATGCTGCTATGATTTATGTATTTCATATCTAATACAGTGATATCTTCTGATATAGGAAAAAGATTGTTAAGCATAAGAAAAATACCAATTAAAACACAAATATAAGCAAACTAAATGCTTCAAAGAGAAGCTTTGATGGTGGTTCCAAACCAAACCAGAAAATTAATAGGTTAATTGAATCCAGATTTGAATAATGCAACAACTCAGATTTGAAAAATACAACGATTGTGCAATCTTAAACATATTGGAATCGTGAGAATACCTGAATAAAGGCAGAGAGATTTCAAACAACGGTTCAGGGCTCGATATGCAACCTCAACTTCTCCGTTTCACACCACGTGATCGAACCTCAAGTCGCAATGTCGTGATCGAACCTCAAGTCGCCGTTCCCAACCAATGTCGTGATCAAGAGAGAAAAGGGAGAGAAAGAAGAGAGGCGCCGTCGTGATCGAGAGAGAAAGAATACCTAAAACGATTTGCTTTCCAGTTTTTTAAGAGAGAGAAAATAAACTTTTTAAAATTATATAAACATTTAAAAATCTGCCACCATATCGTAAAATTATAATTTATAAAATATAATTTTAAAAATATATCAACGATATTATAATTTTAAAAATATAATATTTTTAAAATTATATAAACATTTAATTATATAAAATCTGTTGATTTCTAAATTTTTTTTTGTTTTTAAAAAAGGTTTAAACATTTTAAAAAATCTGTTGATTTATAATATTTTTTTTCGAAACATATTTTTTATTTAAAAAAAATGGGAAATTTTTTTAACACCTACTGCGACGACAAGTCGTTGCTGTAGGTGCATAATTAATTTTTTTATTCTAATTGTTGATATTCTGATTTTTAAAAATATTTTGAACCCTACTGCGACGACATGTCGTTGCTGTAGGTTGTTTTTAAAAAAAGTTTAAACATTTTAAAAAATCTGTTGATTTCTAATTTTATTTTTTTCGAAACATATTTTGTATTTAAAAAAAATGGAAATTTTTTTAACACCTACTGCGACGATAAGTCGTAGCTGTAGGTGCATAATTAATTTTTTTATTCTTATTGTTGATATTCTATTTTTAAAAATATTTTGAACCCTACTGCGATGACATGTCGTTGCTGTAGGTTGTTTTTAAAAAAAGGTTTAAACATTTTAAAAAATCTGTTGATTTCTAATTTTTTTTTTCAAAACATTTTTTATTTTAAAAATAATGGAAATTTTTTAACACCTACTGCGACGACAAGTCGTAGCTGTAGGTTCATAATTAATTTTTTTATTCTTATTGTTGATATTCTGATTTTTAAAAATATTTTGAACCCTACTGCGACGACATGTCGTTGCTGTAGGAGGTTTTATATCCTTTAAAATTATATTTTTAAAAATAGTTAAATTTTTTTACTCATATCGTTGATAATTTATTTTTAAAAATATTTTTGATACCTACTGCGACGACAAGTCGTTTCTGTAGGGTTTTATTTTCTGTAAATATAGTTTTAATTTTTCTGGTATATAAGGAAATCCTAATTTTATACCTATAGCAACGATTTTGAGGTCGTCGCTAAAGCTTCGTCGCAATAGGTTGTATTTCTTGTAGTGTATTACATTCAACTCCAACAGATTTGCTATTTTAGAGATTTTAAAACAACTTATATTATTATAATATTCTCTAATTTATCATTTCAATACACTTTTAAAAAAACTTAAAATAAAATGATAAAAATTGAATCTCATTGGTGGAATTGAATAAAATAATCATTTATCTCTCCTACCATCAAGTTTTAGAGAATTCTCTAAACTTAGAAAATTTTCAAGTTTTTTCTATTATAGCAATTAAGATAGCAAAACTGTTGGAGAGGTTTAGAGCATCTCCAACAGCAATCCTATAATTTCTTTAAAATAGAAAGTCAAAAGTGAAAATCTCTAAAAAGTATTAAATTCATCTCCAACAGATTTGCTATTTTATAGATTTTAGAACAACTTATATTATTATAATATTATATAATTTATCATACCAATACACTTTTTAAAAAAAAACTTAATATAAAATAATAAAAATTGAATTTCATTGGTGGGATTGAATAAAATAATCATTTCTCTCTCCTACCATCAAGTTTTAGAGAATTCTTTAAACTTGTGGAGAGGTTTAGAGAACAAAAACCCATTTTTTCTATTTTAGCAATGCTGTTGGAGATGCTCTTAGAGAACAAAAACACATTTTTTTTCTGTTTTAGCAAAGCTGTTGGAGATGCTCTTAGTAAACAGTTTGATAGGAATTTCGTTTATTTTCATTTATTTAATAATATACAAACATGAACAAGATTTTTCATTCTTTTAAGTTCGTTTAGTTAAACGAGCGAAGACGAACAAATGTCTTATTCTTTCAATTACGTTTGTGAATGTTGTTTATATTAATTTGTTAATGTCCGTTCACTATATACATACACATATACTATAAACGTACTCGCGCAATGCAGCGAGATACATCACGATTTTAATGTTTCATTTTATTTTTTTGTCGATTTACAGTACGATTTTGGATGTTTTTGAGAAAGTGATAATGTTTTTTTTTTATAAATTTGTTTAATTTAGGCTTAATAATATAATGTTTTTTACATGAAAAAATTAAGTATTTTGTTAGAATTCAATGATTATCTTATATATTTTAATGACATCTAAAAAAATAACCAATTATATATTTAATAATATAATTAAAACAAAATTATAGTAATATAATATATTAATTAATAGTGATACATGAAAATGTCTGCATAAAAGGAAGACCCTGCACATAACAAATTGGTGGGTGTTAGAAGTCTGCAGTAGTAATATGTATCGTATGCTTTAATACTTGTAAATTAAGAGATTTTTAAAATCTTGCATAAAATGATGGTACCTTGTGCGTAATAATTTGTTTTTAAGAGTTTTTTATTTGTGCTTTATAATATAGCATATATATATATAAATATATATATATATATATATATATATATATAGAGAGAGAGAGAGAGAGAGAGAAGGGGGAGGAGGCTCAGGGGAAAACCCTTAAAAAATGAAAAACAGAGGAACATCATGATAGTCGTTTATCTACACAGTATGCACATGTGTATATAAGTAATTGAAGTTGTTTTTTGGTTTTATGCACATGTGTATTATGCACGTGTGTATTATGCACATGTGCATGTTCCAAATTACTAGTATGCACATGTGCATAACGTCCAGATGAATGATTACCCCGAATGTTCCTCATATTTTTTTCTTTTTGATTTTCCCCTGAACCTAACTATGTATGTATGTATATATATATATATAGGGGCATGTTCAAACGAAAAGCTAAACATTTTGCGAGAATCCGAAAAGTGTTTAACCATATATGATACACAAGCTTAATCACATATGATTAAACACACTCACTGGCCTTGTAATCATATATGCTTAAGCATTTCTCGTCTTCTCGCAAAATGTTTAACTTCTCGCATTATCCTTCCCCCCTCTCTCTTTATATATATATATATATATATATATATATATATATATATATATATATATATATATATATAGGTTGTTTAATTTGCAACCCTTAAAAAGGTTGCAACCCTTGCAACCCACATATTAACCGTCGGATTCATGATCGGCGGTTACAATAGATATGGGGCCCAATATTTTTAATTAAAAAAAACAGAAAAATAAAAATAAAATAACCGCCGATCATGAATTGATAACTTTATTATTGATTATATATATATAGGGTCAGGTTCAAAGGAAAACTCTAAATAAATGGAAAACCGAAAAACCACGAAAAAACGAATGAAAAAGTATATGAATATGGATGTCAAATTAACGAGAAAAATATGATCGTTTATTTGATGTAATTTATTTCGCTCGAATTTTGTTCATTTTTCGTATTTTTTTCGAATAAAAATAGGGGGGTGGAGGTTTTTTTAATTAAAAAAATATTGATGTAACCGCCCTTTTAATCATATCCATCAGATCATCTAATCTAACGGTTGATAAGGTGTTTTTTAGTTTTTCATTTATTTGAGGTTTTCCCTTGAACCTCCGTCTATATATATATATATATATATATATATATATATATATATATATATATATATATATATATATATATATATATATATATATATATATTATAATCAATAATAAAGTTATCAATTCATTTAAAATATATAGGTTTTCAATTAAATTCCTCTTTACCTTTATTTTTATGTTTTCTTATTTGTTTATTTATGTTCATTAGTTTACATTCGTTCAACATTTTAAGGAATGAACATGAAGAAACACGTACAAGCTTCGGTTAAATTAAATTAACGAACACAAACAAGCCTTTTTTTGTTCGATTAATTCACTTATAGCCCTAGCCCTTAGATGTTCAATTCATATGTTGTTTCAACTCATTCTTATAATACACTTGGAAACTAAGTATATATGAGAAGTCTTGAAAATTGAAACTTGTTTTACAGGGATACATATCAATTTTATAGAGAAAGATTGAGTTTGTGTCAAGGAATGAATATGCAATGTTCAATGGTACGTACTTCTAAACCATTTGTCAAGATCATAACGCGTATTCTATTTATTTCGTTTAGTTGGAATTGTTTAAGTAGTTGAACTTGTTGTATAATAATGTATACGTTTTTAGAATTTCGAATGAACATAATCATATTTCTTAAAGTAACGTTTTGTGTTAATTTTCCATTCATTTATTATTTCTCTTATGTTTTGTTACTTACCTAATAAATGATTATAAAATTGTGTATTTATATATAAGTTAAGGTTTGTTTGGTTGATTTTTCATTGAGTCTTGAAGGAATAGAGTAGTCTGTGTGGATTCACGCCCGTTTCTGACATTTTTTAGGCATTGGGCTAGATGTAAAAATGGGTTCTCGATAACTACAAAACTATTCTCAATATATTGTTTATATCTTCAAAAATAACATTGAATTCAATAAATACTAATAATTCATATAAAACCATTTTTCTCGGTATTCCTAGAGCAAGATCAATCAATAATTATTTCTAAATTAATATTATCTACCATATCATTTTTAGATAACATCGTCAATCAATTCTACCATCAAAGACGTCTTATGATATACCTTTAATATATAAATTGAAATCATTGGACGTCAATATGTTGACCATTCAGAGTAACACTTGAAATAAATCAACATAAATCAGTTGATATTCCACATGTTACCTGATGTTAATGTTTTTCATCATCCCTTTACACTTTTACGGTTATATTTTTTTTAAGAACCATCAATCTTAGAATCAAAAATCCATATTGGTTATAATTTGAAATCTTATTCTTTTTTAGAGATATGAGAGTACTTGAGATTCATGTACCCAATATTAGATAATAAGGAGTCGATAATGTATGAAAAAAGAAGTCATTGAAATCCTTAATATAGATATATCATATATGTTGTCATCTCATATAGTTTGGTAATTATTTTCAAAAGTAGAAGTTTTCTTAGTTAATAACAAGAAATCTACTATCTTCTAACACAATAATAAAATTCATGCGGATGGAATAATGAAAAGAGTATGTGGAAGAAAAATGACATATGGAGGAAATATCAAGGAAAGCAAAAATAGTTTTTAGATATTAGTACTATATAAAAAAAAACTTAGAGAAACAATAATCAATACTATAAAATGAAAAACTAAATAACTTTTTACAAATTTTTTTGTCCACTGTTTTTAATTAATACATGTTTGGGCCCTTAATATAATGTCTTAAATTCTTTTTAGATCCTATTATATACTAAATTTTTCTGTCTTTTTTATTTACAAATTTTAAAACTACTAATATATAGTATATACTGAAAAATTTGGCCCTGTTTCCTTTGGGCCCTGGGCGTACGCCCGACCCGTCCTCCCCCAGGGATGGCCCTGTGTGGATTAATCTATATATGTATAGATTAGAAAGATTTAAGGAACATGTTTTTTAATTAGGAATTTGGTGTTTGCATAAAGCCCCCCAGTAAGTTCTTACTGGATAAGATATTTTTTATACCATTAAACCATTATTAAACAGTCATGTATAGTTGATCGAATGAGATGCCATGAGAAACGTTCTTCCATTTTGCCTCATTTAAAGCAATATTAAGACTCTCTGTTGCAATGAGGAAGAGAAATGGAAAGACTAGGTCGCCTTGTTGAACCCACGCTCGAAGAGAAATTCCTTAATTGGGGAGCCATTTACAAGAATGGAAACCGACGCCGATGATAAGCAAGCATGAATCCAATTGCACCACTTTGAACCGAATCTCTCATTTGCTTCATAATACTTAAAATTAAGTTCCACTTAACACTAACAAACGCTTTTTCAAAACCAACCTTCAAAATCATACAATTCCTTTTGGTTATCTTTATATGATCGATTACCTCACTCGCTATGCGAACTCCGTCAAGAATGAATCTTCCACTTATGAAAGCACTTTGATTTTCCCCATTTAATTTTTAGATGACCTTATTTAGCAGTTATTTTAATTAATCGGTATTTAATCTAGATTGAGGGGTAAATAGTCATTTTAGTCATTCAAATTGTTTATTTAACACAACAATCGGACGACTGTTTAGCTTAATCCATACATGGTTTAAAGGAAAAACAATATCAAACGCCATCTAAATTAACTTATTAATTTAATTACTTATATTCAATAAACCATATATTAGTGTTTATTTGAGAATTAGTTAATGAATAGATAACTTAATAGGTAAGTCACGATGGCTTATACTTTTTCCGTAATTATAGTAAGATAAATATTGTTTAATTCAATAAAGTATATTTTGTAGTTCAGTAATATTTGTTGGAGATGAGACCAACATTTCTTCAATGATTGATATTAGGCCTTAAAATGTCTTCATCCATGAATGAATTCCTTAGTTTTTGTATTTATATATAATTAGTTTTGTTGTTAATGTAGAGCTTTTCTACAGTTGTATGTACGCAGTACATAAAATGATGTTGTTTTAGCAGAGATCATATATTGATGTATATGTGTAACAGTAGCGAAGGTTTCAAACGATAACACGTTCATTTCACGAAAACGTGTAAACATCTTTTACTATAGCCAATCACATGTGATACCATAATCCATCACATATGATACACATGTACTACTAAATCAGAGACATAGACAACCTTTGGCGCGCACACGACTAGGCCATATAACGTGAATTACAACATGTGATCAGAGTGTTCTTGATGTGATACAATAATCTAGCTATCACATGTGATACTAATTAAATCAGAGATGCGGACCACCTTTGGTGCTACCTAGATCGTGTGCCAAGTCCTCTACACACCACTAGGTCCCCTCAAGTGTATTATCACATGTGATAAGGGTGTTGTCGTATTTTCATAAAATGGAGGTAATCCATCACATATGATACACATGTACTACTAAATCAGAGACATAGACAACCTTTGGAGTGCACACGACTAGGCCATATAACGTGAATTACAACATGTGATCAGAGTGTTCTTGATGTGATACAATAATCTAGCTATCACATGTGATACTAATTAAATCAGAGATGCGGACCACCTTTGGTGCGACCTAGATCGTGTGCCAAGTCATCTACACACCACTAGGTCCCCTCAAGTGTATTATCACATGTGATAAGGGTGTTGTCGTATTTTCATAAAATGGAGGTGTTCTCGTTTGAACCTCCACCGGTAACAGTAATATAGCAATTTCAAGCTAGCTACTAAACTGAATTCCCCAGATTTGGACCGCGTAAAACTATAATATAGAAAATGTGTAAACGAATTGAAAATAGTCCAAAATGGCCTTATATGATGTTTAATAATTAATCATATTTGATACAATAATCATTTATAAGTTTAATAAATACGCAAGAAAATGTTGACAAATCAATCTAACATGAACCAACCCATATTAAAACATTCATTTTTGTAATAGGAGTGTGTTTTAGGGTCAAACCACAAACCAAACCACATATTTAGTTGAGCATTTTTTCAAATATATCTCGAACTGCAAAAAATTGTACAACAAAATAATATATGGTTTGGTGTGGTTTATGTCGTTTTATACTTAATACACTTAAAACCAATAATTATAAAAAGATTATCTCACAATAAATTTTACGGTTAGGTGTCAATAATCTATACAATAAAAAGTTTCAATACGTACGAAATACAATTACAAATAGTTTAAAACAAACTAAAAGGTTTTATAATTGATCTAAACATATCTGAAAGTTTATTCAAAATAAATTCGACAATGATTAATTCTAGTTAAAACAATATTGAATAAAAAGCAAAGCAAAAGTTCTACAAGATAGAGTGTATGTTATTGGATGTAGGTTTAGGCTTCTATCACATCTTGAAGACTTGAATGACTACTTGACGGATGTCGAGACTGATAAATAATATAAGCCTATTACTTTAAATTACAACCTAAATTGTAAAAGTGACAAGTAGGATCGATTCCACAGAGTTGGCTGTGAAAGTTGTCAAGATTCTACACTTTATGCAAAATTGGGGGGGGGGGGGGGGGTGGATTGAGATACCAACCTAAACATGTGAAGAAGGTTAAAACTAGGGGTGTTTATCCAAACCGTCAAACCGCAAAAACTGTCCACACCGCACCACAAAAACCGGTTTAGGACTTTCGCAGTGCGGTTTGCGGTTTGCATTTTTACCAAACCGCACTATGCGGTGTGGTTTGCGGTTTTGAGTTTTCAAACCGCGGTTCAAACCACACCGCACCGTACCTTTTATATTACTCTTATATTTTTAATTTTAAATACACACACACACATATATATATATATATATATATATATAATTTAACTTAATATTTATATAATTGGGCTTGCGTTTTTAAATTTTAATTATGGACTTTAAGTATTTACATGTCTTCCTAAAAGTTTAAGGCCCAACAAATGAAAAAAATTGGGCATTGGCAATTGGGAGTTAAGATGAAGACGAAAGAAAAAGTTGGAGACGTCACCTTATCCGTTTATCGTAATGAAATAATTTATTTTTTTATACCATTTCTTTGACTATTTTTAATTATGCATTTTGGAGTTGGATATATTCAAACTCTTTATTTTTTTGGGACTACGGTCACTAAATCGTTGGTTTTCTAATGTATTTTAAACTTATAATTTTTTGGATTGTACGCATAAAGTGCGATAGGGACAAACCGCATAAACCGCACCGCATTTTGCGGTGCGGTTTGAGGTATATGCGGTGCGATTTGCGGTTTGGGAAAATGCTCAAACCGCACATGCGGTGCGGTTTGCGGTTTTGCCCCAAACTGCACCGCAAACACCCCTAGTTAAAACCATAGGCAACATAAGATAAAAATTAGCAACGGGTATCAATCAACTAATACTTTAAATTACGTATCATAGACTCGTTCAACTACTTGTTTTCTCAATAGAATTCAAATTGGCTTGAAAACCGGCATGCGCCAATGTTCCGTTTGTTACAAAAGCACGACTAGTATGAAATGCTTCAATAACTATATCTAATTAGCTATTATAATCCCGTCACGAACTTCGAATTAAACTGCCAATTGCATTAGGATTAAACAACCACCAAAACTAACCAACAATCAGACACCTATTGTTTAAGTTAAATTATACAACACTTGCAACTAACAAATTATCAGCAGTTGAGTGTTGCTTACTACTAAGAGAAATCCAAGAACAATTACGGATTAAAAAATTCCTCTAGCAAATCGAATTCAAGCAAGATAAAGCAAAGGATCCAACTAACAATTTCTAACTTAAATTGAGTCTCAACTCATTCAAATTTCAAACTTAATTATCTTCCATTGCTAGAAATTGCAAGACTAGCTACTCATAACAAAACCTAAAACTTACAAATGATTCAATTGAAGAATTGATGAACAACCCTATAAATTTTGGAATGAAATTCTCTCCAAAATGGACTCCAATCTCTTAAAATCTGGAAATCATCTCCGATCTTTCTCCTTTGGTCCCTGAAAATTGATAGACCGCTCGAAGTAAAGCCCAAAACCCACGATATGAGGTCTCAGGCAAGTTTTACCTTGGCTTTAGCCGCTGATGAAGTCGCTCGGCATGCATGGAAAATGCAAATCGACAGTGTAAGGCGGGTAGGGCTGCGAATTAACCAACCAAAAGTTGCTTGCGACTCATTTGGAGGTTACGACAGTTTTAGACGCGGGTTATGAAACGAGAAGAGCCGCTGGTGAAATCGCATGCCCAAATACATCAATCGGGGAGGTCAATGAAGGTCACACAACAGCTGCTGGTTTAGGATGTGGTTTGTGATTTAGGCCTAGACCTGCTGCCAATAAATTGAAACAATCCCTTTCAAGAACTACATTATTTATCACATTTCAGCTCATAGTGTCATACTCCTCATAGTTACAAATAGAATACATTTCACTCGTCATTTATTTATTTCTCAATCAACAAAAAGGGTTCCTCAAAAAATTGAAAATTTAAAAAGTTAAGAAGAAAAAAAATCATGAAGATGGATTTGGAATTTTGGACTAATGATCCGAAGGTGTTCTTTTCGCTGCTAAAAGTACCCTAATGTTCCTCCTTGAGATTGCTATGCCAAAAAAAAGTTATATATATATACACACACACAATACTTGATATATGTGATACATATCTAATAGTAATATTCGATAAAAACATAAAAGTTTTTAGTGATAAAGTTTCAAAACAAAAACATAAAGTCACACATCAAAACAAAGTAAATAGTGGCAATCGTGCCGTGAATTAATGGTACCACAATTTTGTACCATGATAATGAAAATTTGTGGCGATCAAGAACCGCTAACCGGCTATAGCACCGCTATTGACCACCCAAATTGTTGACAAAATACAAGTGGAAACCCAAGGAATCCTTTACCTCTCGATATAATTCATTATCTATTAATTGCATTCCATTTTTCCGTGTGATATGTGAATAGATCATGGTTTAATTCACGAAAAACAGTGTGTTAGCAAAAATGTAAGGGGAAAACAGCATACAAAGACCACAAAGGTGCATCAGAAGTGAAATAAGACTTCAGATTTCAGACCTCTAAAAAACAAACACCTCATCGTCTTAAAATAATTTATGAACCTACTAATGTAAAAAGATTCCACCTCATTCTTCTATTCATCAATTCTGCTCCCAAATAGACACTTAAATGTAAATTTAGCAGTTATACATGAAGTAAAGATTAGGGTTTCTAAAGTTAAGGAACACATGGATATAATACACGAGATACAAAATCATAACTTCCTACAAGAAATTACACCCAATTTAATTCATGAGCGAAGATTATATCCAAAAGAGGAAATTACATCCAATTTAGTTCAAGAACAAAGATTAAATCCATATCGAGAAAATACATCCAATTTAGTTCAAGAGCAAAGATTAAATTCGACAGAACTGCAGTAATAAGAAAATGTTGATGAAATTAGGAAAATACCAGATGATAATTGGTGTGATCTGTTCTTGGGTAAAAGCGCCGATGAATTCGAGATTGCAGACATGGTTTGAAATTGGCAAGAAAGATTGAAGGTGGGTGTGGTTTATGATGGAGAAATGGATTATAAGAAATGGGTATGTTTTGTTGTTGGTTATTTGGTCGATGAAATCAATGCTTACACAAGAACACTGGAAACTAATTTTGTTTTAGGTTTATTTTCAGGCGGTGTCTAACGTCCATTTATTATTTTCTAAGGAAAAATAAAATGTAATGCTTGATTCTAGAGTAAATTACATTTTTGGTCTTCCTGGTTTTCACTTGTTATCAAGTTTGATTCTCTTTTTAAATTAATTACAATTTTGGTTATTGTGTTTGTTATTCTGTTTCATTTTGGTCGCTCTGACTAACTCTGGTTAATTTTTTTTGTTAAGAGTGAATTACATAAATGGTCCATCGTGAATAGTTGTTTTTCACGTTTCGTCCCTAAAAAGCTAAAAGTATATTGATGTGGCCCTCACATGAGGGGTATTTTCGTCTTTTAACTCACCATCTTCAGCCTCACAAGAACATTCATACCTAAGTCTGGATCTCAAGAAATTAAAATTAAACTCTAAACATATCTAGATTTCGAAATCAAAAAGAAAATCAAAACATAAACTTATACAAATCCAATCATGAAATTAAAACCCTAATCAAACTTGTACAAATCCATTCATTAAAATCAAACCCATAAACAAACTTATACAAATCTATGCATGAAATCAAAACCCTAAATACATTTCTAAAATCAAAAAATAAATATCTGTATGAATTTATCTCTCTTTCTTTCTCTTTCCCTCTCGGTGAACACCAAACACAACTGCAATCGGAGCTCAAACCAACACCAAATGCATCTTTTAATGTGGATTTGCTAACTAAAACGAATATGGTAGGGTTACTCATGAAAAACATAATCAGAACAAAAAGTTACCACCACCCTACTTGCATCTAGATTTGCATCCTGGATCATATTGGGTTCTTCACCAAAGTTCTTCGATAAGGGGAAACAAATGTGGGTCGGGTTCAACGTTTAAATAGGGGGAGGGGAAATAGAAATGAGAGGAGAGCATGCTGAAAACAAAAACCCTTCGACTTCAACAACACCTTCGACTTCCATGATTCCACCCATGAATCTGATAGGATTTTAGTTTTCATCGAGGGTCTTGATTTTCATTGGTGCTTGTAGTAGTGAATGGTTAAGGGTGGGAATTTGGCCAGAGAAAGGGTAAGGGAAGGGGTTCGTCGGAGATTTAAAGGGTGGAGTTGTCGGGGATTCAAAGGGTGGGGTTCAACAAGAAGGGAGGCTATTGTTTTTTAGATTGCAGGAGTAATGAAAAGAAAAGAAAAAAAATATTAATTTAATTATATATATTTAGAAAACAAAAAATATGGGTTAAGAGACAAAAATGCCCATCACGCGAGGGGCACATCATAGAGTTAACGAAGCTCCATCTAAAGGTGTTAGTGGGAGGGACTAGTTTGGGCTCTAAAACACGATTTTTGGACCACCAGTGTACTTTATGAATTCGAGGGACGAAAACCAAAAAGAAGGCATTCACGAGGGACCAAAAATGTAATTCACTATTTTGTTAATTTAAGGGTATTTTAATCCTTTTACGTTTTTTTAATTAGATTATAGAGCAAATTATGTTTTCATCCCTATAGTTTGTCCTTTTTCTTTTTAATTTGTCTTTCCTACCTTTTCTTATTTTTCATTTTATTTGCTGATTATGTTGATTAATTAATGAATAAAGATGGTTGATTGACTATCTGATTATGATGGAATGATTTGTTCGTTTTTGGTATTTGGTATTTGGTAATGAGTCATTTTATTCATATATAACTGTTTATTTCTGGCTTAATGATTAAAAAGTAGGCTTATTTGTTCACCTTGGTTTGATAGGGCTTCATTCACTAAGACTATGTTTGGAATATAAGCTTTACTTTTTGAGTCATCGCAAAAGCCTTGTTTGGATGAGAAAAAATAGCTTATTGAAATGATACTTGGAGTAGTGTTTCAACAAGTTACATGACTTTTTTGCCACTTTTTTTTTCAATTATACCCCTAATTAATATTAATATTTATTTATTATTACTAAATATTAATTATTAATAAATAGTAGTTTCTGTTAAAGGAAAAACTAAACAGAACAACAATAGAATGGAGAGAATAAATCTGTAATTCTCATTAAACAAAAGCCTTTTTAAATAGGGATGAGTTACAAGTAGATAACTATGAGAGATATCAATTCTAATCTATCTCTAATATGTTTATCTCTATCCATATCTCTATCTCTATCTCTATCGTCATATCCTTTAGATGATGTCACACTTATCCTATAACACTCCCCCTTGTGCCGAGTTAAAGGAGTGATGGTGCACAATTGTTGTCTCGTTAAAACCTTACGCCAAAATAAAAACCCAGTGGGGGAAAAAATAAAAGTTTGACGAAGGAAAGAGTACAACGCACTACTTCTTTGCAATACATAAATTTTTCCTTCAGTCTAGTTTTATCTTAGATTCGTACATTAATCATGAGAGTTAGGAAAACATGATGGTTTATAAACTGTTGTCTTACTAAAACCTTACACCAACGAACAAAACCCAATGGGAAAAATAAAATATTGGTTGAAGGAAAGAGCACAACATACCAATATCACATGTATAGTAGACTCCCCCTTTTGTTTACTACTCCCCCCCCCCCCCCCCTCATTCGTACATTAATCAAGGAAGTTTGGAAAATATTTGTATTTTAATACTTTCTACATGTTTCCATAATATGGTTTTAGGTAATGATTTGGTAAAATGTGTCACGTTCTCTTGACATCTTATTTGATTCACTTGAATTTAGATGATAGTTTTCTTATTGCTGATTGTTTAAGACTTAAGCAAAATATGCTTTGTGTTATCTGTAACATCCTAAAATTCAGAGAGAAATAAAATTCGACATTTCGGCAATATAACGTCTATAAATAGGAAACCTGTCGCCCTAAAATAGGGGATAAATTTAAACCTGAGTAATTAAGGATAAGGCAGATCAAACCCAAAAGTATCTTCCCAAAACGGGGAAAAAGTATGGTATTTACAACCCAAATATAATAAAGAATAAAACGACAACCTAATAATCTAGATTTTGTAAACAAGATTAAAGTCGGGTGTCGCTATCCTTCCAAAAGGTATATCTTCAAAATCACGTATGATGGTCACCATATCTCCTAAAAAGACCACTCACGATCCCAAGGTCGTCCGCTCAATCCCGATGAGCCCCACCGCTAAGATAACCTGCCAGACATTACAACCAAAGAGCAAGCGTTAGGCTAAAGCCTAGTGAGAATAAATTAAAAGAATTAGAAGTACTAAACCCATTTGTTGTCACACGATGAACATAGCCATGAGCTAATTCAATCAATCAAATAAATCATTAGTGATGTAAAACATGGTACAAATAACACAATCACATAGTGAGCTCAACTCCTCTAAGTCTATTGCTCGAAAACATCAAGTCAACCCTCTAGGTCTATTCTTAAGAGTTCCAACAGGGAACTCTAGCACAAGGGAATTAAACCTTACTGCCCATGGGACACTGCCCGACCATATAGGTCCACACCTTACTTACCATGGTGACCTGATGCCTATTCCATGCCAAAGTGGTGAACTTAGTGTCCCAAATCGGGACATAGGGATATCGTGCTTATGGATCCATTGAACTAAGACCAAATACCAAAACACAATAATACATTAATTACAATTCATGCATGTAAGGCTTAAAAACGAAATTATATATATAAGGTTACCAACATGAAGACTTGACCCCCATCATTGAGGAGACCATAACAATACAAACCCATAAACAGTAATACCTTAAATCCTATTACAAAAATACAGATTATCGTCAATTAACCCAATATTTGAATCTCACCAAAACCCTAATTTTCACTTTGGATTGTACCAAGACCCTATGGAACAAGGGTTGACTACTAAGTAAGTAGATGAACATAGATTACCATTAATCTTAGTTTAAAACACATTTCTTAGAAATTCTTACTTAGGCTATAAAACCATATTAATCCTAAAACCCATGTTTAGGTCAAAATACAACAAAACCAAATATATGAATAAAAGACATGGTCGAGAGTGGTAATACATAAACCCTAGTATTTATGTAAGAATAAAAGGTAGAAAACTCACCTTCTTTGAGATATGAACAAACCCTAGATGTTTGATGGATAAGAGAAAGAAGGAATGTGTAGAGCTTGAATCCTTGAACCACTAGAACTCTTTAATAAATGCAAGGATCTCCTACACCAACCATTAATAATCACTCAGAAGGTTTTCCCAATGATAATGAATGAAGAGAGTGAGTTGACCTACCTTTTCCTCTCAAGAAATCGGCCAAACACAAGCAAGAATGAGAAATGAGGGTGAGAGGTCCGATTTTATGAAATAAATGAGTCTGTGCCAGCTCGCGATAATGACCGACGACTGTGACATATGTCACAATCGCTGGCAAGGTCGCGCCAGGTACCCCCCCTCTCGGTACACCTTCCGCGACAGTGCCCGGCGATAGTGACTGATGTCACAATCGCGTGGCACAATCGGCACCCCTTCCCCATTCGCGGTACAATCCCCGCGTTGGTGCCCCGCGAGAGTGACCACTGTTACAGTCGCGGGAACAATCACCCCCATGTACCGAAGCCCCGTTTCTTCCATTTTCGACCCGAGGTGCTACCGATCCCCACACAAGATTCGTAAAACTACTCAAAATATAGTTACGAACTATAATACTTAAAGAGGTGTTCGGGAAAGACGTATTAAAATCACGGGTGTTACAATCCTCCCCAACTTGGAGAAGATTTCGTCCTCGAAATCTGAGCTAGGAGAATAAATGAGGGTATCTCCGCTTCATATCTTCTTCGGCTTCCCAAGTCACATTTGCACCCCGATGGTGCTTCCATTGAACTTTTACCAACGTGACCTCTTTGTGATGAAGCTTTTTCGTCTTCTTTTCTAAAATCGCCTCGGTTTCTTCGATGCAACGGTTTCCTTCATCAACTCTGATCTCGGAGAGTGGAATAACACTCTCCTCCTCCACTAAACTTTTACGCAGGTAGCACGTAGCACACATGAAATATGTTATGGATCCCACTCATTTCCAGAGGGAGATCCAACTGGTAGACTTGAAGCCCTACTCGCTTAATCACGGTGAATGGTCCAAGGAAACGGGGACTTAACTTCCCTCGTTTTCCGAACCGAATAATCCCCTTCCAAGGGGAAACCTTCAACATAACGCGGTCTCCCACTTGGAAATCTATCGGCCGCCTCTTCTTGTCGGCATAAATTTTCTGCCGGTCTTGAGCCGCCTATAAGCGCTCGCGTATACCTTTTACTTTGTCTGTCATCTCTTGCAAAATCTCGGGCCCGACAAACTACTTCTCTCCCACTTCAAGCCAACATACGAGAATTCGGCATTTGCGACCATACAATGCTTCAAACGGCGTCATTCCAATACTCGAGTGGTAGCTATTGTTTTACACGAACTCCACCAAGGGTAGGTGCGAGTCCCAACTACCCCCGAAGTCGATCACACAAGATTTTAACATATCTTCGAGTGTCTGAATTGTTCTCTCGCTTTGGCCGTCAGTTTGAGGATGATAGGTTGTGCTCAACTTCACACGTGTGCCCAATTACTTTTGCAAACCATCCCAAAAATGCGACGTGAACCGGCTATCGTGCACACCATGTCGAGATATCACTTCATCGATATAAAACTTTTCCAACTTGTCTATAGGTAAAGTCTCCCACATGGCCAATAAATGAGCGATCTTGGTCAAACGGTCCACTATCACCCAAATGGTGTCATGACCTTGTAAGGTTTTTGGCAATTTCGTCACGAAGTCCATCATGATGTATTCCCACTTCCATTCCAAAATCTCCAAGGATTGTACACTTCCATAAGGTCGGTGGTGCTCGACCTTCACTTGCAAACAGGTCACACATCGCTCCACGTAGCGCACCACATAAAGTTCATGACCGGCCACCAATAATGCAATTTTAAGTCTCAGTACATTTTCGTGTTTCCCGAATGGATAGAATACTTTGACTTGTAGACATACTCGAGAAGAAGTTCTCGATTGCCCCCGAACTTCGGCACCTAAATTCTCCCATTAAAGAGTTTCACTCATTGACTATCTTCTGTCAAAAGTAAATGTTGCTTTGACATGACCTCTTCTTTGAGGTTCTCCATTAACAATGCATTAGTTTGTGACGCTTTAATTCGATCGATGAGTGTTGAAGCTAATTCAATTCGTGCAAAAGTGGCTTTAGAATTTCCCTCGTAGTCCTTCGACTGAGAGCATCAGCGACAACGTTTGCCTTACCCGGATGGTAAAGAAACTCGCAATCATAATCCTTTAATAACTCTAACCATCTCCGTTGTCTCATATTCAACTCCTTTTGATCAAAAATATGCTTCAGAACCTTGTGGTCCGTATAGAGAGTGCACTTCGTGCCATAGAGATAGTGTCTCCACAATTTCAAAGCAAACACTACTACCACCAATTCCAAATCGTGGGTTGGGTAGTTGACTTCGTGAATTTTGAGTTGCCTCGACGCGTACGCAATTACCTTACCCCTTTGCATTAGAACGCAACCCAAGCCCATCTTAGATGAATCGCTATAAACCACAAAGTCTTCCGTCCCTTCGGGTAGAGATAAGATTGGAGCTTCGCAAAACTTCCTTTGTAGAGTTCGAAACACTTTCTCTTGACTCTGGGTCCATACAAACTTCACGTTCTTTCGGGTTAGAGCCATCAATGAAGAAACTATCTTGGAAAAATCTTGAATGAATCTCCCGTAGTATACCGCCAAACCTAGAAAACTTTGGATTTCTGACGGACTCTTGGAAGGTTCCCAGTTCGTCACAGTTTCGATCTTCGTAGGGTCCACTTTCACTCCTTCCTTCGTAACCACGTGACCCAAAAACTGCACATTTTGGAGCCAAAAGTCGCACTTTGAAAACTTTGCATAAAGCTTTTCCCGTCTTAGCACCTCTAAAACCTCTCAAGGATGTTGCTCGTGATCCGTTTCGTCTTTGGAGTACACTAGGATGTCGTCGATGAACACAATTACCGACTTGTCAAGGAATGGTCGGCACACTCGGTTCATCAAGGCGCCTTGATGTTGATCAAACAAGTCGTCGATCCTCGGAAGTGGATATTTGTTCTTCACCGTTACCTTGTTCAGTTCTCTATAGTCGATACACATACTCATTGAGCCATCTTTCTTCTTGACGAACAAGACCAGAGCTCCCCAAGGCGACGATCTCGGTCTTATGAAACTCTTCTCAAGAAGGTCTTGGAGTTGAGTCATCATTTCTTGCATCTCGGTAGGAGCCAACCGATAGAGAGCTCGGGCAATCGGAGCCGCTCCCAGAATGATATCAATCATGAATTCCACTAGGAGATTGGGTGGCAAACCGGGCAAGTCTTCCGGAAATACATCGGGAAACTCGCATACCACTCTAACATCTTCTAGATTTCTCTTCTCGAGTTTGGTGTCGATTGCATACGCCAAGAAATATGAGCATCCTTTCGCCAGACATTTTCGTGCTTTGATCATAGAGATAATCGCCACTTCGCCCTTCCTTCTTTCACCATAGATTATAGTTGTTTCTCCATCCGCAACTGGTAGTCGGATTATCTTTTTGGAACACACAATCTCGACTTAGTTCCCCGATAACCAATCCATCCCTACTACCACATCGAATCCACCAATTTGCATAGGCATCAAGTTTATGGGGAATTTCTTCCTTTCAAACTCAAGAGTGCAACCTCTCAAGATATCCCAGATTATTACTTGACCACCGTTAGCTATTTCTACCACTATAGCCTCCTCTAGACTACTCATAGGCATGCCAAACTTTTGGCAAAACACATTGGCTATAAACGAGAAACAAGCACCCGAATCAAATAATACACGTGCGGGTACGGAGTTTAGGAGAAACGTACCCTACACTACATCGGTAGATGCCTTGGCTTCTTCCGCGGTCATTTGAAAAGCTCTCCCGGACGCTTTTGGAGGTTCCACCTTCTTTCCACTGGCCCCTCTGGTCTTCAACTTCGGGCATTTTGCCTCTTGACGGGACAATCTTTAAACGTATGTATGGGTTTCCCGCACTTATACCAAGTCTCGGGGACAAAGTTACATAGGCCGAAGTGCTTGCTCCGACATTTGGAACACCACTTGGCATCACACCTAGGGTCGGAGCCACGGTGATTGTTGTTGGCGAATCTAGGTTTCTTTGAGGGCATTGAACTCCCCTCCCATCTCCTCTTCTCAACTTGTCGGTTGCCTTCCTCTTTGCCGAGGTTGTAGGCGTATTTCATAAGTTGCGCCTCTTCAATCGCCTCCCGAAGGGTGGAGGCTTTTGACACACGTACCATCGACATCATGTACGATGGAGGACCTTTGATGTAGGCCTTGATATTTTCCTTCTTCGTCGGGACCAAGTGTCCCACCAATCCCAATTTGTCCATGAATAGCCGGTTGTAATCTTTCACCGACAAATTGATCTTCTTTAAATTTCGGAAATCTTCCTAAATTCGGTCCATCGACCTCTCGTTGCAGTATTCCTCTAGTAACTTCTCCTTGAATATTGCCCAAGTCAGCTTGGCCAAGACGGTCGCCTCGATGGAAGCGGAATATACGTTCCACTAAGTGAGGGTCGCACCCCTCAACATCTGTGAGCCAAAGATTGTCTTCTGCCCTTCTCCACACTCGCTCGATCGGAAAGCCTGTTCCATCTCCCGAATCCACCCCGATGGGAGGTAACACACAAGAAAAGAAAATGAGATTGATTATATATGTGTCAATCCAATACGACCCAAATGCTTACAAGGTAAAGTCCATCCAAGTAGTCATATATATAATGTAGGGGGACTATGGTAATAAAGTTAATCCTAAAAGTTACGTGGAACGATATGCAAAGTGGTGCGTGCAAGTGACTAACTAAGGTAAAACCATGTTTCTAAAAAAATCTTTACATCATGGTTAAAGTAAATCTTAAAGTACATTAGTATGCCTAATTAAAAGTTGATACCAAGTGAGAGGTGGTTACTACGAGCTCTAAAATCATGGAGAAACGCCAAAAATCTTTTTAGATTTTTAAAATTTTTATGCAATGCAATGTATGAAGCAAAATGCAATCAAAAATGAAAAAAAAATATGCATGGATTATGACCAAATGCATGAATGCTCAAATAAAAAAGAAAAGAAGTAAAAAAAAAAACAAACAAACACCCCACCCACAAGCTAAAAATGAGCATTGTCCTCAATGCTTGACATCATGTGCGTATACCATGGATGAATTTAGGTGTAAAGTGATCAAATCATATCGTTTGCCCAGTGGTGGCAACCTAACTAATGCAAGAATCATGCAATTCAAGTACTACTCGAATGAAACAATAAGTCAACATACACATAATGTTAAAAGAATGAATTTGCCGGGTGTTTGAAACCGAAGACTTTGTTGCTTTTCGATGCCTTGAAGCTCTTAGAAGCACTTGATCACCTGTAAAAACATGATTCATAAACAAAGAAAAATTTGGCAATTGTCAGCGCTGCCACAGTGGGAAGATGACGGATGCCAGAGTTAGATAGTCGGAGGAGGAAATGACAAAGAGAAGACACTTTGGGCGGTGTGATTAGAACTATAAGGTAAAAAAAAAAAGATGACGAGAAGGAGAAAGATAAAAGAAAATAAAATAAAGGAAAAAAATTAAATAGATAAAAACTTTTTTTTTGTTTTATAAAAAAATAAAGTAAAATAAACAAGGAATAAACAACCTAAAAGAAAAATAAAACTTCTTTTAAATTCTTTTTAGAAATAAAATAAAGCAAATAAAAAAAATCAAACACATATAAATAAATAAAAACCTTTTTTTTAAAATAAAATAAAGTAAAAAAATAAAAATAAAAATTAATCAGAAAAAAATCTTTTTTTTTATTTTGTTCACGCCAGTGAATAAACACGTCACACCAGTGACGGAGAGCAGAAGGTAATGGCTCTTAAGTTCAGCTCTCTTCACGCTAGTGATGAGGTGCTTCACGCCAGTGACACAGAACAGAAAGTTGAGGCTTTTGAGTTCAGCTCTCTTCACGTCAGTGAAGAAATGCTTCACGCCAGTGACGCAGAACAGAAAGTTGATGCTTTTAGAATTTCACCCCAGTGATGAGAGACCGAAAATTAAGAGCCTAAAAATTGAACCAAGAATTAAACAAGAAGAAGAATGACTCGTTTATCGTCGTGAGCTTGCCGAAAAATTAAACGATTAGGGAGAAGAGAGGGTACGAATCGGTGAAAGTCAAATGATTGACTTAAATGGTCACCAATTCATTGTAAACACATAAAAGCAATACTGGATAACCAGTGTGTTTTCATTATAAAACAAGTTACACAATCCATAGCCGAGAATTAAAAAAGGGTAAAGAAAGAAGGATCGGTGATGTCCGGCTTGACATAAAAAAATACTGAATCCGAGTAAATAAAAAAAACACGTGAAACACTTTAAAACAAGATTGAGTTAGCATCACACATCACCTTTAATGGAGATAACTATCTCTATCATAGAAAAAAAACACGTCTCAACGGTCCGTCACCCGACACTATTAAGCATGATTAATTGAACTCCGCAAAAATAGGTGGATTAACGGGAAAAAAATTAACCACGCACCCTAGTGTATAGGGACGAAAAGAAAATGGGAAAATAGAAATGGGATAAAGACGTAGACTAGTAAGTCCAAAACAAGGTCTATGTTAGCCTGATTGCCTCCCCGACAACGGTGCCAAAAACTTGATGTATGAGTTTTAAATTTATAATCGCAAGCGTACGGGAGGTGTAGCATACGGGTCGATCACAGGGAGGCGATGGACTAAACATGGACTCGTTCTAGACTATAGCCTAGCTACGAGAATTCATCAATATTTGGATTTTTTATATTAAAACTAATTAAATAAACAAATAAACGAATGGAGCAAAGCAAACTAACAGACATTGGATAATGTCAACTTCAGAATTTGGTAATGGTGGAAATTCGTTATGTAAAATTACTTCAACCCTCTTTCGAGGTGGAAAAGTTTTCCAACCTAAGACTCATATTTACTTTCGCAATATGTGTACGTTGGGTAGAAACATTATGATTTAAAACGAATATTTTTCCCAATCAACGTCCCTAACTATTTATCATGTTAGGACCATTGTCATTGATCAATTTGATCCAAGTAAAAGACCAAACTTTCGTTTCATTAAAAACCAATCGAATTAACTAAATGATTTGTTAAAAGCCAATTAAATCAATTTCAACTTTCGTTAAAAATCGAAATGGATTAAAATTCAACACCCGTTTTAAAAACAATTAATCAATACCAAGACCTTCGATCAAAAGAGACGGTTACCCAAATGACCGAAAGTTAAACTACGTCACAAAACGTAAACATAAATCTAACGAAAGCAATAAAATTAATCTATGAAAACTGTAAAGATCGTAAAAGATCGATACCAAGTGAGGGTCACTCTCCAAGAATCATTTTTATCCTAAGAAAGCGGTAAATGGATTTAAGAACGATGCATAGTTTAAACAGATGCAGAAAATAAAATAGTGAGAGAAATTCAAACATATAAATAAAAAATATAGAGAAATGAAATGTTACAATGGGTGTTTAATGTTGAATGAGAACCTGTCACAATTCATATTCGATCCGTCAAAACATCACATCATTTTCACATCTTCAAAGGACTCAACGAACGAAGAATTGCAAATAAATAAAAAAACTAAACTAAACCTAAAA
Source organism: Arctium minus (assembly GCA_954870635.1). NCBI lineage: Eukaryota > Viridiplantae > Streptophyta > Magnoliopsida > Asterales > Asteraceae > Arctium > Arctium minus. The sequence continues at coordinate 987,181 of OX941083.1, read as the reverse complement.
TTTAAAATTTAAAATCTAAACTAACAAACTTACAAGAAAAAGAAAAGAATTAAAAACTAACGATTGATGTATAAAAAAAAAAAAAAAAAAAAAACTAAACTAAACTAAAAACTAAAAGGAAAAGAAAAAAAAAGAATCAACGGTTGCTTTGGGTGAAGAGAAAGAAAGGAGAGATGCCTAAACCCTAAAATCAAATCTATAAATAAACAATAGATTTTCAATTCAGGCCCTTTTTTTTGCAAACACTTTCAAAAACACTCCTCTTGATTTCTTTTATTTCAAAAGCTCCTTTGATAAATTATTTTCTTTCAACTTTAGTCCAACTTTTAGCATTCTTCTTGAATTTGCCCACCATATAAAGATCGACCAAAAACCTTAAATCCATCGTCATCCATATTCACGCTTTCAACGTAAATTACCTGTCAAAATCCGATAAAACCACAAAATACCAATGTAATATCCCCAATCAATTATTAAACAAAAACTAAATAAAATTATAATAAAATCTACGTGCAAACAACTAAACTAAATGTAAAATGCAATTATAAACTACTACGATGAATGTATAAAATGCACTTAACAAGTTCTATATCCCACCAATGTGGGATGGATTAGACACACTCTCAAGAGTTCATCCATATCTTTTACTCAATCATTTTCCAAAAAAATTCAAAAAACTTATTATTATTATTATTATTGTTGTTGTCATTATCATCAATTAAATTAAAATATTATTATTACTAATTATTATTATTATTTTGCTTATCGAGTATCTCACGAGCTTATCGAGTCGAGTATCAAGTCGCTCGACTTGACTCGTTAGTATATCGAGTCGAGCCTATTCGAGTCGAGTGTTGACCGAGTTTTGACTGAGTCGATCTCGAGTAGCTCTCTAGTTGTCTCGTCTCATTTACACCCATAGGCTCACCTTGTGCCTATACAACATCCATCCATCTAATTTACACTATCTATCTATATAGATTTATTTATAACATGATATATAACACCTATGTATATAAGACACACACACACACATATATATAGATGTATATATATATATATATGTGGGGGGGGGGGTTCAAACGAGAACGCTAACTATTTAAGAAAACAAGAAAACAACAAATCATGTACAAGATCATATATAACTCACGTACAAAAAGATATATGATTGCGTGTGACTTTGTGGTTGACTTAGGTGACCACCAAAGTCGTATGTGTCCATTTTTTTTACCATTAATGCCGAATCATATATGATTTTGCACATGATTTGTTGTCCTCGTGTTTTCTTAAATAATTAACATTCTCGTTTAAACCTTTCTTGCTCTCTCTCTCTCTCCCCTATATATATACATGCACACACACATGATACACAGAAAACCCAATGGGTATCTCCATTTCTTCTAACCGCCCCTTTGAGCTCCACATCTGCCAGATCGCCACCGTCTCATATATCTCTATCTACTTCTCCGAGTTCCATCTATCTTGTGAATGCTTTGTTTTGTAACCCCCCACTCTACTCCATCTATGAATGATTGGTTTTGTGAACCCCCTGTCCTCTATAGACCTAATCTGATTGGTTGCTAGATCCCCCAACCTACTCCACCAGTTGCTAAGCCCACCCCTACACCATTTCGAACCATAAATCTAACATGGTTTGGTAAATCCATGCAATTTCGAACCTTTGTGTGTGTGTGTGTGTGTGTGTTCTTTCTTGAACAAGGATTTGAAAACCCAAGTTATTTAAAAGAATGAAGCAAGACCAAAATGGGAGAACTGAGGGGGTTACAGAGTTTATTTCTTGAAAGGTTGGTGGGGTAAGAGTGCATTTTAATGAGGAGTTGCATATTGGTGTACATGTACATTTTAATGGCGAATTAAAAAGTTTATTTTTTGAAAGGTAGGTGTAGGTAGGGGGTTCACCAAAGGGTAGGGTAGGGTGGGGTGGGGTGGGGGGGGGGATTCATGGTGAAGATGAGATGGATGGATTAGGATGTTAGAACTAGTTTAGAGCTTCATGATGATGGATTGATTTTCCATAACTAGGTAAAATACTTAAACTGAAATCGGATCAGATGACCAATAGGTCGTCGGAGAAGATGAGTGGTGGGTCATCGGAGTAGATGGTTGGGTAGAATAGATCATACCAATACACATGACAAGTTTTAATTGGGTGCTAAAAATAATATATATTTTTATAAATATGAGGATAAAGAGTAAAATGACTAACATGACCTTCCAGTTAGCCTACTTAACAAGTGTTTTTAACGGTGTTAAGGCCAAGGGAGAAAAGATGTGTGAAAATGTAAATTACATGGTCGTTTTCAATAATTATTTTGATTTAGGGATGCATAGTGTGATTTTGTGTTAACCATACGGACCAAGAATGTAATCTACTCTATCTTTTTTTCTTTTCAATTTACAATTCATATATACTCTTAATTCTCCATAACCCTTCACAGAAGAAGAGGAGGAGGAGGAGGAGGAGGAGAAGAAGATTGCAAGAAATAACAATACCATCCGAATTTAAGGTAAGTAAATCAAAAGTACCATAATCAATAGGTAGTTGTTTAAACTTATTTTTTATCATGACACCGACTCTTTTTTTTGTATGATTACATGTTAAATATGAGTTTTAACGTTAACATCCTTGCTCGATCTATCCATCGAATCAAGGATGGATGCATGTAATTGATCTTATTATTTCAATTATTGGCTTTCTTATATTGCCCTTAATTATTTCCCTTTGTTAATTCTAAGTTGGTACTAACACAAGTAAGAATATTGAGGTCATAAATTTGATATTTTTATTTCAATCCACCACTATAATACTAAAAAGGTGGATTTGACCTCAATATTTTAAATATTATTACTATATTAATTTACCTTTTATAATTATTATCCATATTGATATTTAAGATATTAATTGGTATTTTGTATTAAGTTAAGTAATTTATTTATTACATGTTTTTATATTGTCAATTACATTTAAATAATTTAAATTCTTGTTAAACTAAAAAACAATATAAACAAAAATGTGAATAATTTTGATCATGAAGTTTCATGATACATACAAAATAAAATTTCATTACCAAAAATTTAAAAATACATAGTATTGACTATTTAATGTAATATTTATCAATTAAAAAGGTTCTTTAAATTTAAAAATATTTCATTTAATAAATTATGTTAAAGGATCAAGTAATAATATTTATTACTTATAGAAAATAGTATATATTATAATTATTGATTTTAATAAAAATAGTATAATAATACATAAATATGTTTATTTATTATTGAAATATGTTTTTTAGTGTGTGGTTGAAGTTGAATTTTTTTGTATGTTTATGGACCCATCATCTTTTGGGTTAGAGATGGTCTAAGAAAACATTAAAGACGATGACTCCAATAGAACACTAAGGGGGTGTTTGGGATTGCTTATTTAAAACAACTTATGTTTTTTTCTTCTTAAAAGTGCTTATCAACATTATGTGGCGACAAAGAAAACTTTTATAAAAAGTGTTTTGATTAGCTTATTGTGGTACCAAAACGTAATAAACTAATAAGTTGTTATTTATGAGTGTTTAAGAAATTGGGATTGCTTATACATATAAAATAACTAAAACAGTCATAAATTATTTCAAATAAGTTGATAAGTTAGAACCAAATGACTTATGAAAAACTCTTTTTCACCGGTTTAGCACCGCTATTAGCACTTTTATTTTTTCTCCATCCAAACACTAAAAAATGCTTATCTCCATACTACACCGGAATAAGCTAAAAAACCCTTTAAACAAGCAAATCCCAAACACCCCCTAAAAAACTAAAAACATCCTTAATATTATAATAATAATAAAATAATATAATTAATTATTATTATTTAAAATTTTTGTTGATGAAATTTTATTTGAGAATTTAATTAAAATGCCCTAACATGAAAAATCAGACCCAATATGCTGCAAATCTTGTCATTTTTGCCAAAATACCCCATATGTCCGTGTTTTTAGGCCTCACTTTGAAAAAAACGAAGGGTTCACTATTTGGGTCCCCGTGTTGGTAGAAACGCGGGGTTGGTCCGCTTGTAATCTCTTTTGGCCCGGTGAAAACACATTGGGAGGGGCGGCGTTTTGGTTGATTTCACGCGGGATAAAACAATTCGGAATTGTTGATTTTTATTATATATTTACAGTTTATACCCCTATAATTATTTAGTTAGTTTACTTTATACCTTCTAATTTTCTATTTTTCATTTTATACTTTTATTATATTAACACATATAATCGTATATTAACTAAAATACGTTAAAAATACGTTTTAATTTTTAACAAGTTATACCATTATAATCGTCTTTTTGATACCTTCGAAATGAGTCTAATATTGAATATTTTTGGATTTAATTATTTTATTATATATCATATATATTAAAATTTTATACACCTATAATTATTTAGTTAATTTACTTTATACTTTATACTTTTCTATTTTTTATTTTACACTTTCATCATATTAACACATATAATCGTATATTAACTAAAATACGTTAAATAATTTTATGATATATAAAAACGTATTTTTATATGATATAATAAAGTAATTAAATCCAAAAATATTCAATATTGGGCTCATTTCGAAGGTATCGAAGAGATGATTATAATGGTATAACTTGTTAAAATTAAAACGTATTTTTTTAACGTATTTTAGTTAATATACGATTATATGTGTTAATATGATAAAAGTATAAAATGAATAATAGAAAAGTAAAAGGTATAAAGTAAACTAACTAAATAATTATAGGGGTATAAACTGTAAATATATAATAAAAATCAACAATTCCATTGAATTGTTTTACACCGCGTGAAATCAACCAAAACGCGGACTAACCCCGTGTGTTTTCACCATCCTAGGGCCAAAGGAGACTACATGCGAACCAACCCCGCGTTTCTACCAACACGGGGACCCAAATAGTGAACCCCACGTTTTTTTCAAAAACGAGGCCCAAAAATGCGGACATATGGGGTATTTTGGCAAAAATGACAAGATTTGGGGCATATTGGGTACTGATTTTTCATGTTAAGGCATTTTAATTAAATTCCCATTTTATTTTGTTAAACATTTTATTATTATACAAATGATTTATTTAGAGTAAATTACATTTTTATTATTTATAGTTACTACTTATTATCAAGTTTGGTTGCTCTTTAAAAATTAATTACAGTTTTGGTCATCGTGGTTACCACTTTGTTTCATTGTTGGTCCCTCTAACTAACTCTAGTTAAAAAAAAGTTAGTTAACATTATGGGTACTTTGATCCTTTACCATTTTTATTGTATTAATTATAGAGTAAATTACAATTTTCATTCATATGGTTTGTCTTTCCTACCATTTTTATTTTATATCATTATTATATTAATTAATTAATGATAATCTTAACTAAAAATACATTAAAATATGTATTTTAGTTTGTAAATTACACTGTTAGAAAAGTATTGTAGGTACCTTTATAATGAGTTAAATATTAAATACTTATAAATTTTTATGCAATTTATAAGATATACTAGAAATGTACCCTCGCAATGCAGCGGGTTTCTGAAATCTAGTTTCATATACGAACCCTCGATCATTATTCATACTTTTTGTTAGTTTTTTTTTATTTTATTTTACGATTTTGAGAAACCTAGATTTAAAACAAAAATATATTTTAGTTTAGTTTAATTATGGTTTTTTAGAAAAAATAATAATAAAGTATTTTGTTACGGGTCAAAAAATGTTTAATTTAAATGATAACTATATTTAAGTTTTTTTATATTTAAAATTAAAAAGATAACATATTTCGATAAAAAATAAAAATAAAGTGTTTTATCTCGAATTTTCTTATATTTGTCGGTTAGTTAAATCAATATTTAAAAAAATTTAGATATTTTAGAAAACAAAAATAAGTGCTTATCTGCAGTTAGTTACACGAATTCAAACATTGAGCTTTTATAAGTTGTACTTATGTTTAATCAATTTGTACTTTTGGATTTTAAGTTATAATGCATAAAAATTAGTTTTTAAGAGTTTAGCTTAAATGTTTTATAATATAGTATAGATATATTAGTTAAAATTCAAAATTATAAGTTAATGAAACATAATTATAACTTATTAAAGTCCCATGTTTTTATTTGTATAACTAACTGCAAATAAACATATTAAATACAAGATAAACACTATGAGATAAACTATCTGTTTTATTTTTTATTAAAATATATTATCAATAATTTTAAATATAATAACATAACAAAATAATTTATCATTATCTTTATAAACAGATCATAATTAAAAGTAAAATAAATTACATGTTTATAATAAAATATAAGTTGTCAATGTTTTTATTTGTATAACTAACTGCAAATAAACATATTAAGTACATGATAAACACTATGAGATAAACTACCTGTTTTATTTTTTTATTAAAATATATTATCAATAATTTTAAATATAATAACATAATAAAATAATTTATCATTATCTTTATAAACAGATCATAACTAAAAGTAAAATAAATTACATCTTTATAATAAAATGTAAGTTGTACCAAAGCATTATGAAATTGTAAATTAAGTAAATGGCTTTAATTAGTTGTATTTTGTGCTTAAAATGTTGTAATTAAGAGTTTTTTTATGTCTCTTTTATAATATAGTATAGATATCTATAAATCCGTCTACGCTAATCCAACAAATCATTTTCTATTTCAAGTTGTGTTAAAAAAGTTCATCGTTTTTTGCTTATTTACGTAAGACAAAAATTGAAATTAGTCTATATCTATTAATAAAAAAAATCTATTATTTTTGGATATTTTATTTAATCAAATGTTTTTTAAATGTGTCAAATAAAAAGCTTTATAATTATTAAACTTTTTTCAAAATATAAACCTAAAATTATCGTAATGAAAAATAAACAACTAATTAACAACCACATATATTTATTGTTTTACAAAAACTGTAATGAAATTAAAATTATAAATATTTTTTTTTCAAAAACAAAGACATGCATTTTAAGTATAAAATAATGAAAATTTGTGATTTTTAATTGTTCAATTATTTTTCATTACGATTACTTTAAGTTTATATTTTAAAAAAAGAATTAATAGTTATATTATAAAGCTTTTTATTTGATACCAATTTAATAAAACATTTAATTTAACGAAATATCTAAAAACAATAATTATATATATATATATATATATATATATATATATATATATATATATATATATATATATATATATATATATATAGCATAAGATGCATGTGGCAAATTGGCAACAATCTTTCTACAATTGCTAACAGAGTCTCCACAAACTTGAAGATGCATATAGTCATATAGCATAAGAAGCATATGGCAAATTGGCAACAAACAGTAAAAACAAGCATAAAAAGTTTCTATACAGATTAAAACAATTTTGCAGCTAATAAGATTCCAATATATCGGGAATCGTCGTATGGGGAACTTGAATTGTCATCTGGAAGATGAATTTATGAACCAGTCTCGAGGAGAAGCCTGAGAGCCTAAGAGGAATTTTGGGATGATGAACTCGTTGATGTTTAAGAGCATCTCCAACAACATTGCTAAAATAGAAAAAAATGCGTTTTTGTTTTATATACTTCTCCAACATCATTACTATCTTGTTTGCTATAATAGAGAATCATGAAAAAAATCTATAAATATAGAGAACTCTCTATAATTTTCTAAAAAGATGAGAGAAATATTATTTTATTTCATCCCACCAATAAGATTCAATTTTTTTTATCATTTTATATTAAGTTTTTTTAAAAAATGTATTGGAATGATAACTTAGAGAATATTATAATAATATAAGTTGTTCTAAAATTTCTAAAATAGCAAATCTGTTGTAGTTAAATGTAATATTTTTTAAGAGATTTTCATTTTTTTTCTCTATTTTAGAGAAATTATAGAAACCTGATGGAGATGCTCTAAAAAGGTAGTACTTAATGCATTAGATGTAAAAGTTTTAGTTAAATACTTTATAATATAACTAGTGTTGGGCCCGTACATTGCACGAGAGGATAAATTTTTTGTTGGAATATTGAACCAAGTTAAAATGAAACGTAATTTCTCTGTTAACAATTAATGAAATACAATGTGAAAAACGAATGTGTTTTCATAAGTGGTTAACTTGCATATATATGCTAATATAAAATACGTGTAGATTTTATAAAATAAAATAGATTTTATATTAGCAAAAAAAACACGGAAGAAAAAAGAGTTTATATTACATCTCATTATGTAAAAAGATTTTATAAAATAAAATATGGAAAAATCATTATGAGATTTAATATAAAAAAATACGAAAGAAAAAAGATTTTATATTACATCTCATTAATATAGATTTAAATGTAAAATCTACATTTAAAATAGATTATGCTAATATAAAATCTATTTTATAAAATCCTCCACAAAAAAAACAAATATTTATATTAATAAATGAGTATCTATTCCACAAATAGATGATTATGTAGATATTTTTATATCTACATCGTTTCTATTTTATTTTCTTTGTACTTGGTTAATTTGGAAAGTATTGCGGAATATTTTTATTTTAAAGTAGTGTAACTCGTTATTTTTTATTTTTAATTCATATCAATCTTCTTTTTTCTTCTTTTAATGCTCGTGAAAAAAAATACGTGTAGATTTTATATTAGCAAAAAAAATACGTGTATATTTTATATTATGATAATATAAAATACGTGTAGATTTTATAAAATAAAACAAATTTTATATTAGCAAAAAAAATACGGAAGAAAAAAGAGTTTATATTACATCTCATTATGTAAAAAGATTTTATAAAATAAAATATGGAAAAAGATTTTATAAAATAAAATATAAAAAATCATTATGAGATGTAATATAAAAAAATACAGAAGAAAAAAGATTTTATATTACATCTCATTAATATAGATTTAAATATAAAATATACATTTAAAATAGATTATGCTAATATAAAATTTATTTTATAAAATCCTCCACAAAAAAAAACAAATATTTATATTAATAAATGAGTATCTATTCCACAAATACATGATTATGTGAGATACTGTGCTTGGAAAGGTTGTACCAAAACATTAAGAAATTGTAAATTAAGTAATTGACTTTAATTAGTTGTAACTTGTGCTTAAAATGTTGTAATTAAGAGTTTTTTATGTCGTTTTTATAATATAGTATAGATATAGATTTCTTCTTTTAATGCTTGGAAAAAAATACGTGTAGATTTTATATTAGCAAAAAAAATACGTGTAAATTTTATATTATGCTAATATAAGATACGTATATATTTTATAAAATAAAATAGATTTTATATTAGCAAAAAAAATACGGAAGAAAAAAGAGTTTATATTACATCTCATTATGTAAAAAGATTTTATAAAATAAAATATGGAAAAAGATTTTATAAAATAAAATATGGAAAAATCATTATGAGATGTAATATAAAAAAATACAGAAGAAAAAAGATTTTATATTACATCTCATTAATATAGATTTAAATATAAAATATACATTTAAAATAGATTATGCTAATATAAAATTTATTTTATAAAATCCTCCACAAAAAAAACAAATATTTATATTAATAAATGAGTATCTATTCCACAAATACATGATTATGTGAGATACTGTGCTTGGAAAGGTTGTACCAAAACATTAAGAAATTGTAAATTAAGTAATTGGCTTTAATTAGTTGTAACTTGTGCTTAAAATGTTGTAATTAAGAGTTTTTTATGTCGTTTTTATAATATAGTATAGATATAGATTTCTTCTTTTAATGCTCGGAAAAAAATACGTGTAGATTTTATATTAGCAAAAAAAATACGTGTAAATTTTATATTATGCTAATATAAGATACGTATAGATTTTATAAAATAAAATAGATTTTATATTAGTAAAAAAAACACGGAAGAAAAAAGAGTTTATATTACATATCATTATGTAAAAAGATTTTATAAAATAAAATATGCAAAAATCATTATGAGATGTAATATAAAAAAATACAGAAGAAAAAAGATTTTATATTAAATCTCATTAATATAGATTTAAAGGTAAAATCTACATTTAAAATAGATTATGCTAATATAAAATCTATTTTATAAAATTCTCCACAAAAAAACAAATATTTATATTAATAAATGAGTATCTATTCCACAAATAGATGATTATGTGAGATATTGTTTTTGGAAAGGTTGTACCAAAACATTAATAAATTGTAAATTAAGTAATTGACTTTAATTAGTTGTAACTTGTGATTAAAATATTGTAATTAAGAGTTTTTTATGTCGTTTGTATAATATAGTATAGATATAGATGTAGATATAGATAATGACGGAGTAGAAAACATATTACTTTTTAGTTATCAACTTTTTTATTTTATTTAAATAAAATAATTGTACTATGATTATAATAGAAAAAACAAATAAATAAAATCTATATGTCAAAATTCATCCAAACTTTGAATTAACCAAAACCCCCTCTCTTTTCTCTATTTGCAATTCATACAGACTCTTGGTCTCTGGCTCTGATTGTTTACAAAGAAGAAGCTCATATCATATCGCTGGAAAAACAAAACCATCCACCATTTTTCAGGTAGTGAATCTTCTGCTATTCTATCGTCTTTAATATTCATAACTTTAAATTCATTATAGAATAATCAAAGTATTACATGAATTTGGTTTGATTTCGGAAGAAGAATTATCTGCGTGTGTTTATGTGTTTTTGAAGTAAACTCCAATATTTGTAGTCTTCGAAATGAAACCCAATTATTAAGATGATGATGATTGATGATGACGACGTTAAAACCAACCATGTTAGTTTCTCTAAATTAGAAAAAAAAATGTTTTTGCTCTCTAAACTTTTCCAACAAATTTGTTATCTTGTTCTCTATCGTAGAGAAAACTTGAAAAATTTTTAAGTTTAGAGAACTTTTTAAACTTGACGGCGGAAAAGAGAAATTATTATTTTATTTAATCATAACAATGAGATTGAAGTTTTATCATTTTATATAATGTTTTTTTAAGAGTAATTCGGATTATAAATTAAAGCATATTATAATAATATAATTTGTGTTAAAATCTCTAAAATAGAAAATCTTTTGGAGGTGAATGTAAATATTTTTAGAGATTTTAACTTTTGGTTCTTTATTCTAACTCTCATTCATCTTGTATGTAGGTCTCTCTAGAAGCAAGAATCTTTGGGAAATGACGGAGTTTGTATCTGCAATCCTTGGTCCAGTTGTTGAATCTTTAAAGGTTCCTGTCAAAAAACACATGGGCTACCTCTTTTTATCCACAGAACATGTTAGGAACATGAGTGCTAGAATGAAGCTATTGGAGGGTACATTTGATGATGTCAAAAACCATAAGGACACAAACGATATAAATACTCTAGAGGTACCTGCTCGTGTGCCAAGTTGGTTGGAAGAAGTCTCAAAGATCAAGAGTGATGCTGAAACCATTTCAAGTAATGAAAACGGATGTTTCAACATAAAAGCGAGGTACCAAATGGGAAGAAATGCCTGGAAGACTACTCAGCAGATCGAACGTCTTATTCAAGAAGGTCTTGCTTTCAGTTGGACGAATGCCCAAAAACCTCTAGGAAGAGTCTACACTAGAAAGGCATCCACATCTGCACCATCAAGTGGTGGTGGTATCGGAGATGACTTCAAGTCAAGAGATACAACATTTAAGGATGCGTTGAAGTTCCTTGAAAAAGATCAAAAGACACAAGTGATAGCCCTGTGTGGAATGGGTGGTGTGGGGAAAACCACGATGATGGAACAATTGAAAAAGGTTGGGGAAGATAAGAAGAAGTTTGATTGGATTGTGAAGGTTGTTATTGGGCAAAAACCTAACCCACTTTCTATTCAGCAAGCTGTAGCAGAGAACTTGGGCCATCTTCTAACTGAAACGATTATAACAACAAGGGCAGATCGTCTTCATATTATTTTTCAGGAAATTTTGAAAAAAGGTGAAAAAGGAGTTCTAGTTATATTGGATGATGTATGGGAGAAGGTTGAACTCAAAGATGTTGGACTAAGTCCTTTGCCAAATGGCGTCAAGTTGTTGCTCACATCAAGATTTGAGGATATTTGCAAGAAAATTGCACTTGAAGGTAATCTAGATCTTAAAATACTTAGAGTGAATGTCTTGGAGGTTGAGGAAGCACATAAATTCTTTTGTCAAATCACAAACATTTCAAAGGAATCTGATCCAGAGCTTTATCAAATAGGAGGTGATATTGTCAAAAAATGTAGTTGTTTGCCTCTTGCTATCAAACTCATTGCCCCTACCCTTATATCTGAAGAAAAGTCTGTATGGAAAGACAGTCTAGGGCGTTTGAGGAACAATGACCTTGATCAAAATGTTCATGAAATTATCAAGATAAGCTACGACTATCTAAAAGACCAAGAGGATAAAGAGATTTTTCTGCTTTGTGGCCTGTTCCCCGAGGACTCTAATATTCCAATCGAGGATCTGACAAGATATGCATGGGGACTAAAGTTGCTGTATGAAGTTTCAACTGTGGAAGATGGCAGAAACAGGATAAAAACATGTGTGACCAATCTCAGAAAAGCAAATTTGTTGATCGATGGTGATTACCCTGGGTGTGTCAAAATGCATGATCTTGTGCTTGCCTTTGGGTTAGCTACTGTTTCTAAAGGTGATCATGCCTCCATTATTAACCATGGAGATATGTCGAACTGGAGTAGTGAAGACATGAGGGAGTCTTGCAAAAGAATTTCATTAACATGCAGGGGTATGTGTGAGTTTCCTCAAGGATTTAAGTGTCCAAACCTCTCACTTTTGAAACTTATGCACGGAGATGATTCGTTCAAGTTTCCTCAAGGCTTTTATGAAAATACAGAAAAACTTCAAGTTATAGCATATGAAAAGATGCAATATCCGTTGCTTCCTAGATCACTCCAATGCTCCACCAACCTTCGAATGCTTTATCTCCTTTGGCAACATCTTCTCTGTCGAGTAATATTTCTGAAAGGCAATCTTTCTTTAATGAAGAGGTAAACATGTTTTATGCTAATATAAATCTTACAAATTTTCAATTAAATGTTCCATAAAAAAGGTTGTATTCACGTTGTGTTCTAGGATTAATGAGTGACGACACCCTTTAGAATTTGTCCAAAGTAAAAAATATTTGTATTTTATTATATGATTTATTGTTTTTGGATGGGGCAATTGATAGATCAACAAATCTTAATTACTTTGCAGGCTGTTCCTAATTTGGAGAAAGTGCGTATTTCTTATATGGAGAATTTGAAGGAGATATGGCCTTGTAATTTTCGTAGCAGTAAGGAAGCTAATGCTTGCAAGTTAAGAGAGTTTAGTGTGGAAGGATGTGATAGTCTTGTGAATTTGTTTCCGAGCAATCCGATGTCGTTGCTGTATCATCTAGAAAAACTTAGAGTTTATGATTGTGGTTCCATTGAAGTATTATTCAACATCGACTTGGGATGTGTTGGTCAAACAACCGAGGAAGTTAGTAGTTGCTTGAGAAGCATTGAAGTGATAGAATTAGGGAATCTAAGAGAAGTATGGAGGATAAAAGGTGCAGATGACGTTGGTCGCGCATTCAGTAGCTTTCAAGCTATTGAAAGCATACAGATAATTTGGTGTAAGAGGTTTAGAAATGTATTCACACCTACCACCATCAATTTTGATATGAAAGCACTTACAAGGATTGACTTAGATGATTGTTGAGGAAGTGAGAGAGATGATGAATTGGTTAAGAGTAGCCAAGAGCAAGAGGTATGTATTTAATTAACTTTTGCTTTGGTATTAAATTAAATTAGTTACCAACTTCTACAATTTATTTGAAAGGATTTTACACCTTAATTTGTATATTAAAAACTAACATAAATGCTAAGTACATTTATTGTTGGGATATATATGCAGATTAATGTTATGTCCAATGAAGAGATAACAGAAGTCGATGATACTATTCTTAGAGTTGCATTCCCATCCTATCTCTTACACACATGTCATAATCTTCATGCACTTCGTATAGACCATTCTAATGCAGCAGATGTATTTGAGATTGAGAGTCCAATTAATAGAGAATTAGCAATAACTCCTCATAAACAACAACCACGATCCTCATTCCACAACCTCACAACCATATCCCTTTGGAAATGCAATAAGATAAAGTACTTGTTTTCACCTCTCATGGTCAAACTTCTCTCCAATCTAAAGAATGTGACTATAAAGTCTTGTGATGTTATTGAAAAAGTTGTTTCAAGCCGAGATTATGAAGATGAACGATTCGCTCGATCTACCAATTTGGTCCCTCATTTGGTTTGTTTAAAATCTAAAGTTGTTTCTAGTTTGCCAAAGCTCAAGCGTATTGGTGGTGGTAGTGGTGCCAAGGGTGGGAGTAGAGAAACCAATACAACTACTACCATTTGTGATCAATTTGAGGTATATTTATTTAATTGTTTTCTAATATCTTATCTTAGCAATACTAAATGATATTTCTAAAAGTTTATTCAAACCTGAACAAAATAAAATTATGAATTAAATTGTTATACCCACACAACCATATTAATTAAAATGTTTCCTTTCAAAAAAAAAAAGAAACCTTGTTATTAATGATATACATATAAATCTTCAGGTATTAATAAATCATGACACTAAAATATGATATGTATTAATAAATCATGACACTAAAATATTTTTGAACTTTCACTTCCCTTGCTACATTAATGTTTCTTAGGGGTTGTTTGGTTGGTTTTCCATTAAGTTCTGTATGGATAAAGTTGTCTGCGTGGATTAATCTGTCTAGATTTAGAAGGTTTTTATTTGAGAGAGTTTTTTCATAGATGGAAGGAACGTGTTTTTTAATGAGAGGGACTGGTTTGGAAAAAAACTTGGCTTTCTGCATAAAGCTCCTACTTGAAATCTTACTGAAAAAACCATTTTCTATATCATTAAGCCACTACCAAACAGTCATATATAGATGACTGAATAAGCTGTGAGTCTCATTAAGCTCATTAAGCAGCTAACAAACAGACCCTTAGGGGGCAATTAAAAAACCATAAGTTGATTTAAAAAACTTTAAATAACAGTACGTCCAGGATCCAGAAATTTTTTCATATGGTGGCACCATATAATACAGACAAAAAATAATTACAAGAAACACGGTTTTTATCGAAGTATCTTCATCTTTTTACCGACGTTTAATACTGCCCGATGTGTTTTTAGCCTAATTCCATAATTTCGAGGGATTTTTAAAGTTGTTTGCTTGATTTCAAGGGATTTTTAAGCTTTTTTTTTTATCGATTTCGAGTGATTTTTTTCGTTTTTTTTGGTTGATTTCGATAGTTTCTTTTGGTTTTTGGGTTGATTATGAGGTACCGTTACACCTTATTTCGTCAGAGAAATAATACGGTGGCACGTGCCACTGTATTTAACATACCAGGTCCGTCCCTGAGTACGCGGTGTATATTTGAGATTATTACAAACAATTAAGATTTGTTGATATAATTTTATATTTACTGTTGTTACCCCACGTGAATGATGTTGCTTGGTCCTTATGCCAATACTCTAGAACGATAGAGATAGAAGATTGTGAGACATTGCAATATGTGATTCCATCCTATGTAGTAGGACAAATGCAAAAGCTTGAAAACCTGACAATATCATCTTGTGAATCGTTAGTGGAGGTATTTGAAACTCAAGGGTTCAACATCAATGGTGGTGATACTATTACCTTCGATGATGTAAGTGATGGTAATGATGCCACAACGGTGATTCAGAGAATGAAAAAGATTAATGTTCCTCAACTGTCCAACCTAAAGAAATTGGTGATCGATAATTGTGACCTTTTGCAATATGTGTTCACATTTTCCACACTTGAAAGTCTCGTGCAACTTGAAAAGTTAAAGATAAGGGATTGCAAGGCAATGAAAGTGATCGTGAAAGAAGACAACATAGAGCAAACAACGATATCATCTAAGGTTGTGATGTTTCCTTGTTTAAAGTCCATTGTACTACGCAGACTACCAAATCTCATAGGTTTCTTCTTGGGGAAGAATGAGTTCCAATGGCCATATCTGGATGATGTTTTGATTGATGGTTGCCCACAAATGATGATGTTCACATCTGGTCGCTCGATAACTCGAAAGCTCAACCACATACGTACTGGCTTAGGCAAACATAGTCTTGAATGTGGCCTTAACTTTCCTGTCATGGCGGCCACTTTGTGTGAGGTATGTTTTCAAACTTTTAATTTTTCATCATTTAATTAAGATATTATCCTAGCTATTAAACACATGCATTGATACTAGTTTAAGTTGTCCATAGAAATATATACCCAATATATACTTTGAATCAACGTTTTTCTAGTTTGAAGGACAAAAATATCAAAAAACACGGCTTTCAACTACTTCCAAGTTCGAGTCCAGTTTGAAGTCCCAACGATCAAACAAATTTGCAAATAAATAAAGGACAAACAAAGAGAGAACAAAAGATGATGAAAGTATATGTGCAAGTAAAAGACATGTATCACTTGTTTGACGCATAAAATCCTAAAAACGAGTAAAAACCAGGGGCGACCTTTTGGTCACGGATCCCATAGTTATCCAAAATAGGTGGGTGTTAATGTCGATTATAGAATTTATACTCTAGCTAAAAACACATTACAAACTATAGTTAAGTAGGGTAAAACGTAAATGTTGTGCTTCGTCTCGAAAGTTAGCTAATAACTCCTGGGTGCCTTTTTCTTTCTCCCCCTACTTCTCTTTTTACCCGGTCCATCCATAACTTCCGATATCTTCTAGTTGGTGGTTAAGGAGCTTCAGACCTTTAACTTCATGTGGCTTGAGCCTGGGTCAAGTTCCTTCAAATGGCTACCTTCTCTTAGGCTTGAGCAACGCTAACACGGGGCCTAATTTGGACTTATGCTTGGGTTTCGCTGCCCAAATGTGTTCCGTATTTCTGGCGGACTTGGCCCCAACAAGACTATGGGTTGGAGTTAATTATCATGGTTAATAATAATGCCTTTATTGATAATCATCTTTTAGTAATTAGTACTCAACATGTCGACATTTCATATAACCTATGCCTTATATGTGTTTTGTTTCTTTTTTGGACTTGCAGAGCCCATTCTCAAGTTTAGACACTACAAACTCATGTGTTACTACTTCAAAAAGGACACCTTGGTCTTTTCATAATTTGATTGAAATGGATGTGAAACTCGATCACGATATTGAAAAGATTATTCCATCCAGAGAGTTTCTACAACTGCAAAAACTGGAAACGATTCATGTAAGTAGATGTATGTTTGTAGAGGAGGTATTTGAAGCATTGGAAGGGACAGATAGCGTTGAGTTACAATCTGTTGTTGTGAAGTTTCCAAAGCTAAGAGAAGTGGAACTATTCGCGTTACATAATCTCAAATGTGTATGGAAGAACAACCCATGGATGGTATTGGAGTTTCCAAACCTAACAAAAGTGTCTATTGATGGATGTAATAGATTAGAACATGTATTTGGTAGTTCCATGTTTGGTAGTCTATTGCAACTCCAAGACCTACATATAGGATATTGTCGAAACATGGAGGTAATTGTTAAGGAAGCAAATGTTGTTGGAGAAGAAGGAGAAGGAGAAGAAGAAGAAGAAGAATATGATGCCATATTAGTGAACGATATTATTATGTTACCTCGTCTAAAGTCCTTAAAACTCAAGTATCTTCCAAGTCTGAAGGGATTTTGCTTAGGAAATGAGGCTTTTTCATGGCCATCATTGGATACCTTGGAAATCAATGACTGCCGAGTGATAAGAATTTTCACAAGAGGAGATTTGTCAACTCCAGAGCTGAGAGTAATAAGTACAAATTTTGGGAGGTGTGAATTAAGGGAAGAAGACCTCAACTCCTTTATAAGCACCAAACAACAAGAGGTATGTAAATGTTCTTAAATTACAATCATTATTAAAATCATTTTTTTTAAAGGATATTAAAATCATTTTGTTAAAAGACCCAGTTATATATGCTCTAATTTTCCCACATATTTTTATGCAGGGACTTAAATTGTAGAAGATGGAGATGATAATATTTGAAAACGTCAAACGAATATTAAAAGGTACATTATTCTCCCTTGATATCCTTGTTATCATAATTAAAAAAGGAAGATAAATACAACATTAAGATGTATAACCTAGTCAATTAAAGCCATAATTTGTATGGGTAAACGGAATTTGAGAGAGAGAATAGGGCTGGCTTTTGAGGTATAGAAAACCCCACATAAGAGAATTAACATGTTTTCATTTTTAATTTTTACATTCCAATTAACAAATATTTTTTTTTAAATAATTGCTTAAATTAATAAATAAAAATCAGTATTTCTTATTTGTAAAATAACTGTCAACAATAAAAATTGCACACGGTCTAAGAGACATGAGTAATTATTATATTTTTTACTCAATCGAATGATACTTTTATCCTTGAATAACACACACACACACACACACACACACATATATATATAGAGAGAGAGAGGCTCATTCATTTGCTAACTGTGACATTGGTGCTAACTGTGTTAACCAATCTCAACCGTAGATTGATGATATCAATGGTCCATAATTAATTGATTTTTTATTAATATAACATATTAAAAACGGTTGATAAAAATACAATGCATGTATGCACAGGGGTATTTCGACAGGGGTATTTCGGTCAAAATACAATTTTTTTAATTTGGGGAATATACACCTACCAAATTAAAATCCCAAATAATTTTTTTTGATACAGAGGGGGGCGGCCCCTCCGATCAAGAAAAAATCCCAAATAATTAGGGATTTGATCCCCATAATTGTGGGCATCATGGGCATTGCTTTCATCTTTTCTCCATCTCAATCCCCACAACCCTTTTTTCTCAATCTCCCACCTGCAACGAAATCTCCATTTCCTACATCTACAACTTCGGCTTCCAAATTCTATCGACGACTCTTCCCGTCGACCAACCCTACAACTTCCAATCCACCCTCACTCTCACTAACGCCGCCGAAAACCGCCTCAATTCATGGCGGCTCTTTGTCGCCTTCGAACACCACGAGTTCTTAGTCTATGCCTCCAACGTCGTGCTTGCTGATGGCACATCTCTCCCTGCCAACGTTACCGGCGATGCTACCTTTATTGGGTTTCCCGTCACTGACCTCAAGAATGCAGTTGAGACCGCCAGTGATTTCAACCAAATGTGCAGGCTCGGGTCCACGGGTCCAGTTGGTGGGAAACGAAGGAGAGAGAGGAACGAAGAAATATGTTGTTTTCTGATGATAGTGCATATATGCATATGTTTGCTGAAATATTACATGCATATGTGCACTGTAATTGAAAATGCATATGTGCACATTTGGGGAAATTCATACATGTACTATAATCATACATGCATATGTGCACAACTATCGGATATGGATATGGACATATTTTCCAAATGCATATATGCATAGTTCTGTCTATTACCAAATTAATAAGATGTGATAATCCAAGATCGTTCTAAATCCTAGAGAGAGAAAGTAGAGAGAGAGTTGTAAACGCAGAAAGTGAATGTATTGAAAGTATGCGAGAAAGTCTTACAAGAAACAAAGCCACAAGGGACTTAAATACCCTTGGCTAAAACCAGATATAAAAGCACTCTAAACACAGTATTAGACCAAGCCTATAAATACAATGATTACTATAAAATCTGACTTAACAGTCTCCCCCTTAGTAATCATTGGCGCTCCGGTCTTCAATGTAAACTGATATATCCAACTTCGAACTCTAATCAGACCTGCTGAGCATCTTAGTGTAGCTTCTTGACTAAAAAAAATTTCTTCTCAGCATCTTTCAAATTATATTGTCTTTGCTGCATTGACAAGACTGGACATGTTTGTAATAAGCTTGAAAGAACAATCGGTTCATCAACTTGTGCTCTAGACAACACACCTCTTTCAAATGTACTTGAATGAACTGTGGTGGTCAGAGTTGGAACAGCAAAAGAACTAGTATAGCTGAGAAAATAAAATCTTGACCAGACAACTCTTTGTCGCTTTAATCTTCTCGAATCTTGAGCAGATAAACTTTTAACACTTTGTCTCTTTAACTTCTCCTTGATTTCTCCCCCTCATGACCTTGATGATCTGGATCAACTTGGTCATGCAAATGTTGGAGACGAGACAGCTTCAGATCTGCAAAATTCAGAATAAAGGAGAAAAGGGAAGGTTTGCGCTACATGTTGATGGCGCAAAGATTGTTTTGCGCTAGCAACTGTTGGCGCAAATCTGAGTTTTGCGCTACCAACTGTTGGCGCAAATCTGACTTGAAATCTGAAAAAATTTTACCTGTTAAGCTCTTTGACTCCCCCTACACAAATGCACTAAATATGACAATTCAAGTTAGCATTCATATAGAAAATCAGATACTCCCCCTCGAAATATGAGATATGATATTTTCAGAATATTTTTCTAATTCACTCCCCCTCGAATAATGCACAGACCCATTGAAACAGATATGAGAACACAAGGATCGAAACATCAATGTAGAAAGAAAAATATACTGAATATGTATTTTGAAACAACTAAATATATAAAATTTTAAACACTAAACAAATTAAATTCTACTCAGTAAAATATCACAGATTAATCCATCAGTGGAAATCAAGTGTATGTTGTTGGATACAGATACAAGTTTCATTGCATATCAAGTTAAAACATGTTCAGTTTCAAAAACTTTCATCAATCTATTCAGCGTGCTAGCATGCGAACTTAGACTAGCTTCAAGAAAATGCAATTCTAAAAATATAATAGAGAACTTTGCATGTACTCACACTAAGCCGTCAAAAATTAAGATTTTCACAAATTTATAGGTTTATCGCAACTCAGACATATCACCAAATATCATGAGATGTGTGATCATTGGCATCTTTTAGCATTGTGCACATTGGCATATTCACATGAGTGTGCTCTTTGGCATCTTTTAAGCTTGTGCACATTGGAAGTTTGGTAAGTAAAGAACATGTCGTAAACGTAACTTTCTATCTGATCCTATTGCAGGATTTGTGTCAGTCGCTCCCAGACCAGTTGGCCTTAGGGGACTAGGTGTCAAGCACCCCTTGGAACTTACTCTCCCAGATCAGAAAGGCTACATCGACACATCCTAAACCCATTCATACTAGTAGAACATGACTTTCGATCTGATTCTATAGAAGGATTTGGGTTCGATCACTCCCAGACCAATTGACCTTAGGGGACCAGATGATAAGCATCCCACGGAACTTACTTTCCCAAACCAGAAAGGTCACAGGTACAAACTTTAAAACTTAGAGATTTCTGTATTTTATATACATAAATTTTCATCTCAATCACTCAGTTTTACATCTAAGTGCTTAGCCCATATTTTCATTATAATCCATAATTCTGACTTTTTAGGATTTCTAAGCATTGTAAACTATACATATTCTGAATCACATAACTTTAAAGCAGTATCAAAAGTTTCAAACATGTTGTTGACCTTTCGACTTTTGTAAGACTTGAAAGTTGAACATATAAAACTTCGATATAAACAAAGCAACTAGAAAATTTATCCTAGACACACATTTTATTCAAAAGAAAGAAAAACTGTAAAACTTTTACTTTATAGAATAAAATTTGTAAAGATTTAAACTTTTAAATTCAACATGCCGAGTTTGAAAAAAACATTTTTCATTTAAGACAAATGTAAATAAATTGGCAAATTGATATTTAGTCGGAACAAAATAAAATTCAATAATATTTTCTTCCACATAATGTATAATGAATTAGTGTCTCATATCAAAGTTTTGGGTTGTACAAATTCAGGTTTTGGTTGAACTTGCTCAGATTCTTAAAAAACATGAGAAAACTGGAACAATCTCATTATCAGAGATAAATGCAGCGGAATAAAGTAGATGCACTCACAGTTTCTCATTTGTCCAGAAGCTAAATGCATTGAAGAACGAGTCCTAAACTGATATGTTTAGAAGTCGAAGTCCATTGAAGTACGGGTTTTGAGCTGATTTACTCAGAAGCCATTGTTCTCTTACTCCCCCTTGACATTAGGTGTCTGCAACTTAGAATCAATCTTTAATTTTGGTACCCACTTGAATTTGGGTCCATGTTTGTTAGTTACAGTTCTAATGGGAGATTATTTGTTAGATTTGACAAATAAAGCATGAGAAATATTATAAGAGAAATGAACATATTCATCAGTAGAAGACAAAACATAATCATCTGAACTAGATTCAGAAGAAGAATATGAGACATCTTTTGAAATTCGAATCATTTGCTTTATTGAGTATTTTGAAATTTTATTACAAACATCAAATGAATCACTTTTATAGATTTTGTCTACATATCTATCCTCATCAGTCGTAGATTCATAAGATGTCCGCTTGACCCTCCATATCTGCCTTGTATGAGTGCTCAAAGTCCTATCTGAAATATTTGAATAACAAGAATTAGAACTATCATAAATGACATTAACTTGCTTCTTTGACTTCTTTGACCTTCTTCTTTTACGCTTTGGTTTATAATAATCATCATTTAGCGTAAAAGATTCATCAAGAATTTTCGATTTAATATTTAAGTCTGAAGAAACAATATTACCTAAGAAACCCAATTGATCAGACAATAATCCTGAACTTGCCTCAGAGTCAGAAAAATTTTGAGAAAAGTTTTCAGATTTTAGAACTTTCTTTTTGTTTTCTTTAAAATCAGAAGAAAGACCAGAAACAGAATTTGTAAGTAAATCTTGTTTTTGAAAAATTAATTTTTCTTCAAGACTTGTCGTCATGAAAGAAAGAATAACATCTGATCTGATTCAATTTTTCTTTGAATATTTTGTTCTTCCATTTTATCTTCAAGATCAATGATTTTGCTTTCTAACACTAATGGAGGAATATATCTCTTAGAATCATAAGAAACTGGAGATATATTTTCTTTATTAGTGTTAGTAGCACAAATATCAAAATAATCATCAGATAATGAAGATTTAATAGGAGAAATGTCATTTAAACTGTTTATGTTCTTCTTTGATTTATCGAGAAAATATTTGGCATTTTCGCGCGTGTAAACAAAAGAAATTTCTTTTTTCTTGTTATTCATCCTTTTCTCATTTTCGATTTCTAAAACTTGCTTTTCATTCATCCAATCAATTTTAAATTGAGGAGCATATCTAGCAAGATTTAGATAATCGAATTTATATAAAGTAGGGGATTTTTCTATCGCATTGTCTAAACAATGTGAATTTTCAAAACCAAGTCCCCATTTTTCTTTGATAGACTCATAACTCCGTGGTTTGTTCAAATAAATAGTTTGTTCAGTTTGATTCCTTCGATATAATTTTTCTTCCAACTCATTTATTTTATCCGAAAAACTTTCTTTTTGATTGGTCATTTCTGTCAAAGAATCAAGATAAGTCATATTTGATTTTTCTAAATCATCTAATTTCTTTTGAAAGATTTCTTTTGTATGAGCCAAAATAGATTTTTCATCTTTCAAAGAAATTTGTAATTTATGAATCAAATTTGACTTTTCTGAATTTAATTGTTTTTCAGATAATAACTTTGAGCGAAGATCATGTAAAGCAGTTATAATGATATTCATCTGTGAGGATATGAATTTGAAATCGAATTTAGAAGGTACCTCATCTTCATCAGTGGAAGAATCATCATCATCACTTTGATCATCTCCGATGAAGCACATATGAGCAGTCTCCACATTATCAGCTTCGTTGTCGGAGTGATCTAGCCAGAATTCTTCTTCAGCTAGCAGAGCGGTTCCATTCTCTCTCTTTTCGGCCAGTTCCAGTTTCTTCCGATAATATGCCGAATCCCGAACTTTCTTCACTCGACACTCCTTAGCGATGTGACCCGACTTTCCACAGTTGAAGCACGCAGCATCTTTCTTATGCTCGGGCAAGTTGACCTTAGACCCTGAAGTGAAGCGAAGATTGTTGGAACCCGAACGAGGTTGGAACCTTTTGTTGTAGTGTTGAGAGAGAAGAATCATAGCTTTCTGAAGAGCTTCACCATCGTCATCAGTTGCACCATCATAAGCATTCTCAGTCAATGCTTGTTCAGCTAGTTTGCTTGTGAGAAGTGCAACCGGATCCACTATCTTTTTGTTTTTCTTGTCAAGTTTGGCCTTATTATCCTTGACAATGCTCTCATCTGTCATCAAAATCTCATACAGCTCTTGAATTTGCATTGAAGAAATCCGGACATCATTCCTCAAGCGATGGCAAGATTTATTCCATTCAGGTTGCAAGGCATTGAGGAACTTCAGATTAGTTTCTAACTCATTCTTGGTCACTTTGATCTTTTGAAGATCGTTCATTATTACCGAGAACCTGTCAAAGACACTTTTCAAAGACTCCCCATCCTTTGCTTTGAATTCCTCAAAATTATTCATGTAGCGCGTTTGCCGAAGTTGTGTAGCAACCGTTGAACCAAGCATAATCTTTTCTAACTGAGTCCACATCATCTTCGGATCATGCTTGAAACAATCAACTAGATTTTGCTTCACGATCTGCTTTTTCTCGAGTAACCTCTTCGGCAGTCAAAGGAGTATCGTTCTTAGGTCTGACAAAAAGTCCTTCAGTAAATGACTTCATCATATTCTCTCCGTTATCTTGACGCTCGATGAAGTTAATGAACCGATCTTGCCATTGGGTGAACTCATTTTCATTGATCAAAACAGGAGGACGAGTTTCTGTTCCCAACGACATCATAAGATCGTTCTTGTAAAACTGAGCTTGAAACGAGAACTTTGACATATCCCATATCTTCAGAAAATCAGAGAAAAAATCCCAAGTCTTGAAACAGAGAAACTGGCGCAAAATAGAGATTTTCGCGGACAGAGGATGGCGCAAACTGGGTTTTACGCTAGACGAAGGTGGGGCAAACTTGTTTTACGTGATACGTTGGTGGCGAGAACCTTTCTTTGCATGAGATGTAAATGACGCAAAAGTAACTTGCGCGAGACTGAGATGGTGTAAATCTGTTTTGCGCGAGAAGACTGTAGCACAAACTTCACTTTTCGCGAGACGTAACTGACGCAAAATATACTTTGCGTGAAGAACTGTTGGCGCAAAAAGAGCTTGTGAACTGAACTTGGTTGAAACTTGATGAACAGAATTCAAGCAAAACTTTGAAGAACTAGAGAAAACTTCTTGATAAACTCGCGCAAACTTTGAGATGAACTGGATGAACTCGCACAAACTTTGATGAACTGGCGCAAAGTTTGGATCTGGCGCAAAACGCTGAAAAACTCAGAATTTTTCTAAAAACGATTACAGAACCGAATCTGATGAATTTTTTTTTACACAGATTTGATCGAAAACAACTTTCTAACACTTCTGAATCAAACAATTCGATTAAAAACCACAAAAACGAGAATTCGTGATACAAACAGTACACTATACGTACTTTTCAGAAACTAAAAAATTTCAAATTTGATCTCCAAATATCGATTTTCTTGCAAAATGATGTGAATCAAAAATGATCTTCTATTAAAAACGAATCCAACAAACCAATTTTCAAGAAAATTCGTTCAAAATACAGTCCGAATTTGATGAAAAACCAAAAAATGAGATTTTCTTGAAAAAATCAAGAAAATCGATCAAATTTTCTGATTCAAACACAAATTCAGAATCGAAAAACGTTTCTCTCAATCCTCTCAGATTCAGATTATGCTCTGATAGCAATTGATAATCCAAGATCGTTCTAAATCCTAGAGAGAAAGTAGAGAGAGAGAGTTGAAAACGCAGAAAGTGAATGTATTGAAAGTATGCGAGAAAGTCTTACAAGAAACAAAGCCACAAGGGACTTAAATACCCTTGGCTAAAACCAGATATAAAAGCACTCTAAACACAGTATTAGACCAAGCCTATAAATACAATGATTACTATAAAATCTAACTTAACAAGATGTAAATCAAAATAAAATTTTAAATTAATATATTTAATATCAGGATAACTATCAAATTAAAAAACTTCTTTAAATATGAAAATAGATTAAATAGGGCAATATATTTAATATCAGGATAACTACCAGATTAAAAATTTTCTTTAAATATAGAAATATGTTTGCTGAAATATTACATGCATATGTGCACTGTAATTGAAAATGCATATGTGCACATTTGGGGAATTCATACATGTACTATAATCATACATGCATATGTGCACAACTATATCAGATATGGATATAGACATATTTCCTAAATGCATATATGCATAGTTCTGTCTATTACCAAATTAATAAGATGCAAATCAAAATAAAATTTTTAATTAATATATTTAATATCAGGATAACTACCAAATTAAAAAAACTCCTTTAAATATGGAAACAAATTAAATGGGGCGATTTTTAGCAAATTCCCATATTACCCTTTCAGATTTAATAGCATTAATGGCATAACAAAAACTATAAGAAGCTTCTGATTGGTCGAAATTTGGTTAGCACGGTTAGCACCAATGTCACGATTAACAAATGAAGAGACATATATATGTATATATCTTGTCAATTCTTAAATATTTAAAAGTTAATTAAGAATAATTTAAAAAATTTAGTTATCTACTGTTTTTTAAATAGATACACAAACATAAATAATAATATAAAACTTATTTTAGGATGAAAGAAGTATTAAACTAGTATTATAAGTTGCTAATTAAAGCAAATACACATGTCTTCTTAAATAAAGATCAACTATTACCCTTAAAATTTATGAAATCTCATCTTAGAGGGAGGTTTAAGGAAAAACCTCAAAAAAATAAAAAACTGAGGAACATCTTGATAGCCGTTGATGATCTAGACGGTATGTACTTGTGCATACAAGTAATTGAAGTTGTTTTTTTTAATACACGTGTGCATTATGCACTTGTGCATATATACGTGTGCATGTTATAAATTACGTGTATGCACAAGTGTATACCGTCCAGATGAAAGACTATCAAGATGTTCCTCAGTTTTCCTCTTTTTTTTAGGTTTTCCCGTGAACCTCAGCTTAATGAACCTGATCCTCTCATCTTAATCAATATATATAATAAATTTGGATTAATTTATTATAATTAGTCAATATTTTTAGTGAAGACAACATAATAACTCTAAATAGATTTAACAAAATAAGTTTTCAATTAAAATAGTTATAAATTTCTTTGGTGATACAATGGACTATCTCTAACTCCTTCATAGAAGCATAAAAAACAACTGCTGATTTCAACAAGACGGTAAACGACTCCAACATTTAGTAAACCGTTTGATAAGAATTTCGTTTATTTTCATTTATTTAATAATCTACAAACATGAACAAGTTTTTTTATTCGTTTAAGTTCATTTAGTTAAACGAATGAAGACAAACAGATGTATTATTCTTTCAATTACGTTTGTGAATGTTGTTTATATTCATTTGTTAATTGATCTCTCAACCCCCGCCAAGCATCCATAGCTAAATGGTTAAACATTTGTCCTGCCTCACCGATCAAATATACGGGAAAACGATCTTCAAGTCACGGTTTCCCTGTTTTTAGTCTATCCAGGTGCTTGCTGGCGAGATCCATGGTCCCTATCCCTACCCTAGAAGGGCTTGAAGTTTCTAGCTTGCTTGCATTCTAGAAACGGTAGCTTCCTCCCAATTCGAAGTTTTTTCATGGAAGTTTCAACCTTGTTGACTATGACAGTATATACATACATATATAGAGAGAGAACGGGGGGGGGGGGGGGGGGGGAGGCTCAGGGGAATACCCTAAAAAAATGAAAAATAGAGGAACACCATGATAATTGTTCATCTGCACGGTATGACACATGTGTATACAACTAATTGAGATTGTTTTTTGGTTTTATGCACATATGCATGTTCCAAATTACTAATATGCACATGTGCATAACGTCCAGATGAATGGTTACCCCGAACCTGCACATGTTCCTCAGGTTTTTTTTTTCTTTTTGATTTTTCCCTGAACCTGACCATGCATATATATATATATATATATATATATATATATATATATATATATATATATATAAATAGAGAGAGAGAGAGAGAACGAGAGAGAGGATGGATCAAATATTGGAAACCAAGATTAAACTGGAAACTTTGTAAACCAATATTGATCAATCAATGAATTTCATTATTTTACTTTTTTTAATTGATAAGGGTATTTTAGTATTTTACCTAATTTTGTAATATATATGGTAATTATTATTATTACTATAATATTAATTATTTAATTTGAATTCATTTTATATATGGTAATAATTGATGCTATATTAATTTAAAGTATGCACTTTTTGATTCTGATTTCAATTTCTTTTTAATTTAAAATATTAACTTTTTAATTCCTATTAATTTAAATTATTTTCCTTGATTCCGATTTCAGTTTCATATTAATTGGAATAATTAAGGTAAACTATTTTTTTATTTCTTTTCCGTTTCATCAAATTTTAGAAAAAAGTTATTTTTATAGAAAATTCAAATATTTAATTATATTTAAAATCAATATTTGTTTTAATTAAATTGAAATATTTTAAAAATATATTCTTTTCATTATTTGTTATATTTTGTATGTTTTTTTAGTTGGAGTGTAAAAAACTAACCATACAGAGCAATGAAGGGTAACATGTTTGATGGTGTTTCGGCTAACGAAATTCATGTTCGAGATCTACTCGACAATGATGAAACGTTTTTATCGTATTTTATTCGTCCGGTTGATGAAATTCCAAGTAATGATTCTGATAAGATTTCCGATAGATGAAACAATGTTGAAACTTATTAACCAATTTCTTCCATGACTTTCATTAGATTCCAAACAATGTACACAAATGTTTCATCAAAAATCGATTTCATCAACAAAAATAGGTTTCATCAATAATGTGTGTGTATACCTTTTCCTCACTTCTTCCCTTCACCAGCTCTCTAATAATCCTCTTAATTAATTAAGCATAGATATATAAAAAGAACCCTAAATTAGATCTATTGATCATTATGTTTAAAGGTGCAAGAGAGTTATATAAAGAAACAGCAAGTTTAAAAAATTCCTTATTCAACGGATTTCATTTTGTTACCAAAATTGAAACAAAAAAGCAAAAGACACTTTTGCCCTTTTAACATATTATTATTAATTTTCATAAATAAATTAATTCATTTATTACCATATTTAAGTTAAATGAATCTTGACCATTGATTATTAAGATCAATGGTATCTAGATGGTTTCCAAAGTTTCCAATCTAATGTAGGTTTCCAGTTGAAACCACCTCTCTCTCTCTCTCTCTCTCTCTCTCTCTCTCTCTCTCTCTCTCTCTCTCTCTCTATATATATATATATATATATATATATATATATATATATATATATATATATATATATATATATATATATATATATATATATATATATATATCATAACCGATAATAAAGTTATCAATTCATTTAAAATATTTAGGTTTTCAATTAAATTCCTCTTTACCTTTATTTTTATGTTTTCTTATTTGTTTATTTATTTTTTTCATTTATATTCGTTTATGTTCTTTCAAGTTCAATATGTTACATTTGTTTATGTTCACTGGTTTACATTCATTTAACATTTTAAGGAACGAACATGAACAAACACGAACAAGCCAGTTTTCTTAATGAAGGAACATCGACAAAAAGTTTGTTTGTGTATGTTTGTTCGGTTAAATTAAATTAACGAACACAAACAAGCCTTTTTTTGTTCGATTAATTCACTTATAGCCCTAGCCCTTAGATGTTCAATTCATATGTTGTTTCAACTCATTCTTATAATACACTTGGAAACTAAGTATACATGAGAAGTCTTGAAAGTTGAAACTTGTTTTACAGGGATACATATCAATTCTATAGAGAAAGATTGAGTTTGTGTCAAGGAATGAATATGCAATGTTCAAAGGTACGTACTTCTAAACCATTTGTCAAGATCATAACGTGTATTCTATTTATTTTGTTTAGTTGGAATTGTTTAAGTAGTTGAACTTATTGTATAATAATGTATACGTTTTTAGAATTTCGAATGAACATAGCTTGATCATATTTCTTAAAGTAACGTTTTGTGTTAACTTTCCATTCATTTACTATTTCTCTTATGTTTTGTTACTTACCTAATAAATGATTATAGAATTATGTATTTATATATAAGTTAGGGATTGTTTGGTTGCTTTTCCATCGAGTCTTGAAGGAACAGAGTAGTCTGTGTGGATTAATCTATATCTGTATAGATTAGGAAGATTTAAGGAACATGTTTTTTAATTAGGAATTTGGTGTTTGCATAAACCCCCCCGTTAAGAACTTACTGGATTAGACATTTTTTACATCATTAAGCCATTATCAAACAATCATGTATAGTTGATCGAATGAATTAGGAGTCTATTAAACTCATTAACATGCCCGACCCTGGGCACGTGCAGCCTGTGCGGCTGCACAGGGCATCAAACTTTCATCATATGTTATATATATATATATATATATATGTTATTAGTTTAGGCCTTTGGATTTTATAATTTATGACTTAGGGCTTCAATCATGAAATGTTAAACCCAAGTCCAAGCCCAACTTTTCAAGGCCTTGTAAGACCTAAAGCGGTGAGAATATGTTCCCCTTGATCTGATTTCTCGTGTTCGCTGTTCGAAAGATGAACGAGCATTTCGATTTTCAAAGATGGGCAGATGGAGTTCCAGTTCCAGATGAGAGGAGGAGGCAGACCGCAGACGATTAATGGTAAGTTCTCTGCCCGTCGTCGACTATATATACAGTAAGTTCGAACTTCCAACTCTTAACTCTCAAACCTTAATCCTCACTGTTTCGACTTTCTAAGTTTCTAGTCTCAACCTATTGTGGATTTTTGTGCCTCTGTCTTTGTGGAACAATTGATTTTTATGTGATTTTCAAGTGTCAACTCTTTATCCAGGTTTTATCCTTCTATGCTCATTAAACATGTTTCCTAGATCACAACAACCATCAGGTGCACAAAATAGAAAAAGAAAGAAAAGAAAACAAGAAATTACTCATTCTTTACATGGATCATTAAATATATATTTTGTTAGGAATGAAAATGTTTCTGAAAATGTGTCTGAAATTGTGCCTGAAAATGTTAAGCCTAAAGCTGATAATTTTGTTGAAATTATTGAAAATACCACTGAAGTTAGAGACGATGAAAATGCTTGTAATGATGAAGTTAATTTGAATATTTTTGATGCACGTGTTTGGGATGACTTAGATGCTTAGTGAAAAAAGACCTATAAGGGAAACCAACATCAATTTTCTCGAAGATAAAGCTGGTAGACATTTTTCTTGTGAACATTATGTCCGTAAGCTACGGAATGGTGATTCTTATGATAGAAAATGGTTGGTTTATTCAAAAGCATTGGATAAAGTTTTTTGTTTTTGCTGTACGATATTCAAAATTACTTGGTCTAGAAGTCTGTTAAAAGTTTTTTGTTTTTCACGGTAGCATCCGCTGAAATAAGCTTTTGAAAGCTAAAGTTATTGAAGTCATATTTACAGTCTACCATGAGTCAAGAAAAGCTAAAAAATTAGCAATTTTGAGTCTTGAAAGTAAATTTTTAGCGAATGTCGAATATGAAAAATTGATTGATATTTTTGTTTCAAGAAATGCACGACGACATCGTTTTAGGTGATGTATTTTTGTAATTTGGGGTTTTGGGTTTTTTGTCCCCCCATTTATACTTTTTATTAAATTAATAAAAATCGGCGTAGAGATGAGCCGCCTAGCTTGACTAGGCTCCAAACCCTTAAAAAATCGTGTCTTTTGTCGTTTTATTTACTTGAAACCGCTTAGGGACATTTTTTAACATCTTCGCATAGAACATCAAAATCCTTGGGAACGGCCCAACTCATTAAGTTACTAACAAACAAGCTATTACTCATATCTTCATTACTTTTCCGTTCACTTCACTTCATTTAATTTATTTTTAATTAAATATTAAACTTGTATTTAATAAGATAATAGTTATTTTCATGGGAATTTAATTAAAATGCCCTAAGTTGAAAAATCAGTACCCAATATGCCCCAAATCTTGTAATTTATGCCAAAATACCCCCTAGGTCCGCGTTTTTCACTGTTACACGCGGACCTGGTCCGCGTTTTGGCCGCGTTCACTGTTACACGCGGCCTCGAGCCGCGTTTTGGCCGCGTTTCCCCCTACACGCGGACCTGGTACGCGTTTGGCATTCGATGCGTGTTGGTCCGCGTTTGGTCCGCGTTTGGTCCGC
This sequence comes from Arctium minus, assembly GCA_954870635.1. NCBI lineage: Eukaryota > Viridiplantae > Streptophyta > Magnoliopsida > Asterales > Asteraceae > Arctium > Arctium minus. The sequence continues at coordinate 954,883 of OX941083.1, read as the reverse complement.
GTTTTCTCCGCGTTTTCCACTATAAAACGCGTATCTGGGCCGCGTTTTTTACTGTAGAACGCGTACTTGGGGGCCGCCCATAGCATTGTTTATTTAGGGTTTAGAGATCGACGGTGTGGATGCTTTCATTTGTTAGGGTTTGCTCCTATAAATAAGTGTGTCCCCCACCCATAACCCCACCACCATCACTCTCAAAGGTATCCCATCTATTTCACTCTCTCAAATATATCGTGTATTACACACGCTCGGATCTCGGCTCGGTTGGTTAGCATTTATAAAAGTCGGATATGGGTCGACCACTTTCTTCGGTAAGTTTCCTTTAACCGCGTTTTAATTTTATATTTATTTTAGTGATTATGTGTTAATTTTAGAGTGTTGCGTTTATGTTGATAATATGTTAGAGGTTGCGTTAATTTTAGTTTTACATATTACGTTGATTTTAGAGATTGCGTTTTTTTTTTGTATAAAAAAAGTGTAGAGATTGGGCTTGTTTTTGGGATTGCGCTAATTTTATTAAAAAATTGTAGAAATTGCGTTAATTTTAGAGATTGCGTTTTTTTTTTGTATAAAAAAAGTGTAGAGATTGGGATTGTTTTTGGGATTGCGCTAATTTTATAAAATAATTGTAGAGATTTCGTTAATTTTAGAGATTGCGTTTTTTTTTTGTATAAAAAAGTGTAGAGATTGGGCTTGTTTTAGGATTGCGCTACTTTCATAAAAAAATTGTAGAGATTGCGTTAATTTTAGAGATTGCGTTTTTTTTTTTTGTATAAAAAAGGTGTAGAGATTGGGCTTGTTTTAGGGATTGCGCTCATTTTATAAAATAATTGTAGAGATTGCGTTAATCTTAGAGATTGCGTTTTTTTTTTGTATAAAAAAGTGTAGAGATTGGGCTTGTTTTTGGGATTGCGCTAATTTTATAAAATAATTGTAGAGATTGCGTTAATCTTAGAGATTGCGTTTTTTTTTTGTATAAAAAAGTGTAGAGATTGCGTTAATTTTAGGTATTGCGTTTTTTTTTGTATAAAAAAAGTGTAGAGATTGGGATTGTTTTAGGATTGCGCTACTTTCATAAAAAAATTGTAGAGATTGCGTTTTTTTTTGTATAAAAAAACTGTAGAGATTGCGCTTGTTTTAGGGATTGCGCTCATTTTATAAAATAATTGTAGAGATTGCGTTAATCTTAGAGATTGCGTTTTTTTTTTGTATAAAAAAGTGTAGAGATTGGGCTTGTTTTTGGGATTGCGCTAATTTTATAAAATAATTGTAGAGATTGCGTTAATCTTAGAGATTGCGTTTTTTTTTGTATAAAAAAGTGTAGAGATTGCGTTAATTTTAGAGATTGCGTTTTTTTTTTTGTATAAAAAAAGTGTAGAGATTGGGCTTGTTTTAGGATTGCGCTACTTTCATAAAAAAATTGTAGAGATTGCGTTAATTTTAGAGATTGCGTTTTTTTTTGTATAAAAAAACTGTAGAGATTGGGCTTGTTTTAGGGATTGCGCTCATTTTATAAAATAATTGTAGAGATTGCGTTAATCTTAGAGATTGCGTTTTATAATTTTATTTGTATAAAAAAACTGTACAGATTGGGCTTGTTTTTGGGATTGCGCTAATTTTATTAAAAAATTGTAGAGATTGCGTTAATGTTAGAGATTGCGTTTTTTTTTTTGTATAAAAAAACTGTAGAGATTGGGCTTGTTTTTGGGATTGCGCTACTTTCATAAAAAAATTGTAGAGATTGCGTTAATTTTAGAGATTGCGTTTTTTTTTTAGTATAAAATAATTGTAGAGATTGGGCTTGTTTTATGGATTGCGCTACTTTCATAAAATAATTGTAGAGATTGCGTTAATCTTAGAGATTGCGTTTTATAATTTTTTTTGTATAAAAAAACTGTACAGATTGGGCTTGTTTTTGGGATTGCGCTAATTTCATAAAATAATTGTAGAGATTGCGTTAATCTTAGAGATTGCGCTACTTTCATAAAAAAATTTGTAGAGATTGCGTTAATCTTAGAGATTGCGTTTTATAATTTTTTTTGTATAAAAAACTGTAGAGATTGTGCTTGTTTTTGGGATTGCGCTAATTTTATAAAATACTTGTAGAGATTTCGTTAATTTTAGAGATTGCGTTTTTTTTTTTGTATAAAAAAAGTGTAGAGATTGGGCTTGTTTTAGGGATTGCGCTACTTTCATAAAAAAATTGTAGAGATTGCGTTAATTTTAGAGATTGCGTTTTATAATTTTTTTTGTATAAAAAAACTGTACAGATTGGGCTTGTTTTTGGGATTGCGCTAATTTCATAAAATAATTGTAGAGATTGCGTTAACAACATCCTTGCATTACTATGTAGGACGATTTTGATAACGTCGATCTTTCGTTCAAATGTCGCATCGCCATGGTAAAGGAAATTAGAGATGCTTTTGAAGCGTGTCCACCTGAACGGGCACAACGTTTACACGAAATGTTTAGCCGCACATCTTTCGGGCCATGGCTCGAGCTTACCAATGTCCAACAGGACCCCCTTCTAGTACACATGTTTTTACAGATGGAGGTCGAGGTTGCGAGACCACAGCCGGAGGAATTGTATTTTCACGTGTGTGGGACTCGCATGCACTTTGGTCGTCGTGAGTTCTGTATTGTAACAGGACTCCCTTTCGGACAAATACCCGACCTTCCTACCTTGACAGATGAGTCCTTTGTTAGTAGGGTTTGGCCCGGCCTTGCACCAGGTATCTTGACGCTGAGAACCGTCCTCGAGACGATGAGAACTGGTCTTGGTGCGATATCCGATGAGGATGTTGTGCGTGTTTGCTTGGTGGTGATGGCAGATTTGATGTTCATGGGTCGTGATCCAAGGCTGCCGGTTTCCTCTACTGTACTTATCGTTGTCGATGACTTGGAGAGGTTTAACCGCTATCCGTGGGGTAGCTACATCTGGAGTCACTCATACAAAGGACTCCACGGTGCCATCGCCAGACGCAAGCAAAAGAACCAACAAAACAACAAGATGACGTTGAACGGGTTTGCACACGCCCTAAAGGTTAGATAAGTACAATAACATAAATATCAATTCATTAACTAATTTTGCTAATTTTGGATTTATTCTAACGTACTTGTTCAATTTATGTGATTCCAGATATGGATCTTGGAGATGTTTCCTGCCTGCCGGCAAAATTTCACCAAGCGCTCCGACAGGTTGATTAGGGGAACCAAATGGGATCGAGATGCTGTCCTTAATAAGTCTGCATGCATTGGGATCTTCAACTCAGCTTTGAGCGTATGCCCTCTTACTATATTTTTAATTGTAGTAATTAAAAAACTATTTGTGATTTATATGTCTTATAATTTTTTAGGTTGTTAATGCGCCATATGCTGAACTGAGGCCTACTCAGGATGAGCAGCAGTCGAGTTGGTTTCGACGGAGCGTCGCCTTTTTTGAAAGTTCGTCGGGCAGGCGACCGACAAAGAGGTCCCGACGTAGAGGTCCTGATCCCGATGACAATGATGACGATGATGACGATCATGACGATGATGACGATCATGACGATGATGATGAAGATGACGATGATGGCACGCGACGTCAGACTCCCCCTAGCTCTAGCTATCAGGCTCCCCCTAGCTCTAGCTATCAGGCTCCTCCTATCCCCACCCATCAAGCTCCTCCTAGCCCCCCCCCCCATCATAGGATGCCTGATATAGACCCATACCAAGATAAGTGGGAGTACATGACCTCCGTGGACAGACGCGTAAGAGACCTCGAGGCCCTCGATATGGCCAGAGGCATAAGAGAGCTTGAGGCCCTCACCGCACACCTTCGCCACACTCACGTTAGTGTTTAACTTAATTTGGGGATATTACGCCCAATACTTTAATATTGGTTTGTATATTGATATTACGTTCCATGATTGTATTAGGTGTCGACGAATATGGCGCCCACTTACACGTCACCGGGGTACACACAGGCGGCAGCAGGAGGACACTACCCTTTTTCGACCCCATCATCCCAACAATATGTAAGTTACAACGAGTGCTCATTGTTGTTCTTTTTTTGTTATTACGTTTGAAGATTCTTATTAAGAGTGCTCATTATAATCCATGTCACCAGTTTGGGATGACAAGTACGACGCCAGCCTACACGACGCCGGGGTACACACAGGCGGCAACCGGAGGAAACTACCCTTTCTCGACCCCATCATTCCAGCAAAATGTAAGTTACGACGAGTCCTCATTGTTGTTCTTTTTTTGTTATTACGTTTGAAGATTCTTATAATGACCTACGTCACTAGTTTGGGATGCAGGCGGGGGACTATTACAGACCCCAGATGATGGAGTCGGGGCCGGGGCTGTCCGTTCTAAGCGGGTTGGTGGAAGATTTTTTGGGAACTTCCATCCCTTATTCGATGGGGTCGGAGTTGGGGGTTGACACCACCCAGGCGCGGGTGAGTACTCCGATGGCTGATAATATCATCGATGACCACTTCGATGATGATGACATGGCCATACATGATCCAGATCAGGCAACACATGAGAGGGCGAGACGGGTCGCTGTTGTGGGGCCAGCCCTTTGTTCCCCATATGTCCAACAAGCTTCGACCACAACAGTACCTAAGAAAAAAACCAAGGAAAGGGTGAAGGCAAAGGGCAAGGGAAAGGTTGGGGGAGACACTACGATGACTGACGCGGGCCAATCGATGTTTGTTTCGGCTGCACAGATCAGGGAATTATGTATCAGTGATCAGCTCCCCCACCTGATGTGTCCATTTTACGGCGGTCTTCAAATGAATGCCGGTTTTTTCATGCTACTGTTGGGTGTAGGTGGTAGTGGGGATTTCGAGGATCTGGTAAGTATTTAAATATAGTCATATAAACAACTACATTTCTAATGACAGGTCTAACAATCTATGTTTTGTGTATAGCAAATCGACGCTTGGGTTAGAATGATCCAAGAATCCCGCTCTCCACATGCCAGATGGACGGTCATGGACTCCAACTTCTTTGAGTGGCTTACACGGCCGGGCCAAGGATACAGGTCTGTGTTCGAAACATGCAATGGACTGGGCCATAGAAATCATCCAGCTTGGATGGACATCGACGAGGTATGGAAATCGATTTACATAATTTTTGTTCAACTTGTTTGTTACTAACTATTATTGTGTTATTGTAAAATCTCAGGTATACATCCCCATATGCGTCGTGGACAAACATTGGGTGCTCGGTGTTCTGTACCTCTTTGAAATGAGGCTGCTCTTATTTGACAGTTTACGAGCAAGAAGGTACACTTTGCCCTTGGAAGAACGCCTTGGGATCTTCAAAAAACAATTGCCGAAGTTGTTAAAAAAGATACACGACACGCCGAATCGTATCAAGGCCAGCAAGAAATTAGAGGTTATCTATGATTCTGATGCACCTCAACAGACAGGGGGCCTTGGGGATTGCGGTGTGTGGGTGTGTCGTAACATATCCAAGTTTATTGAAGGTCTGCACCCAACAGTTGCACCAGATGCAACTGAGCATGTGGCAAGGGAATGGCGTAATTACATGGCGGAGACCCTTTTCTCGTTGGCTGTCCAAATAAACGATTAGGCCGGGAAATCTACCCGTAGTAGGTTTCTCAAAGGGTGGTTGTTGTATGGATGCACTTTAACGTTTAACCTAAGTTTTATTTTATGCATTAATTTTTACTTTATCGATGCTTGAATGTTGTACGGATGCACCATTTCGTTTTCTTTAATTTCAATAAAACGATGCTTTTATGGTTTATCTTTTATTTACACATAATATAATTTCACAATCACGATAAGGTAGATAAAATCAACAATTAACATAATAACAATATCACTTAGCATAGAAGATGAGGTGGTTACAATCAAGGGAAGTCAATGTTAAGGTCAATGCTATCACGCCTTAAAGTTCCATGTGGTTCTAGGTCCGATGACCCTTGAGAGCGAAATCTTTGGCTAGTAGAAGCTCTCATGGGCACGGTTGAAGGGGCAGGAGTTGGACATTCACCACGAGTATGTCCTACTGCTCCACACCTAGTACACGTTCTCTGTATCGGATCCTCACCACGAGATGGACGTCGATCGTTCTTTCTTGGTCTCCCCGCACGTCTCTTGGTTATTAACGGTGGATAGCATGGCGGAAGGGGGATGTGTGGCAAAACCCATGATTGAGGGGGTCCAACAGGATAGATCAACTCATGATATGTTGACCGGTAAGTACTGGACGTGTAGTAAGATATAGCCAGATCGCTGCAATCTCTACGATTCATTGACCTTGCAGCAGCGATGGCATGACCGCACGGTAAACCAGAATATTGCCATTGGTTACATTCACAAACACCGTTGACCATATCGATAGTCGCGTGATAACGGATATCCCGAACGTTGAACTTACCATGTCCAATCTGACTTACCCTCCATGTCGCAGACTTTCCCGACCTTCTGCTAATTATCTCCTCCGCCATTGGTGTGAGATGATTACGCATTTCATCTACAAATATGTGTTAATTGTGTTACGATTTATACGGAAGACGAAAAATGCAACAAACATATAAGTTAAAGATTTTAGAGTTTATCAACCTCCCTTTCGTCGTCGAAGTTGGTACCACTCTTGTTGAAAATCTCGGAAGTACTCTATAAGGCCGACAATGGGTAACCTGCGTGCAAAACGGGACAGTGCATTCACCGACTCTACACTATTAGAGGTCATTATGTTATACCGTTGTGCAGGGAAATGGGCCCTTGACCACCTCTCTTTACCAGCCTCGTCCATAACTTGTGCTCCACGAGGTACTTCATATCGTAGTGCATTCATGTAGGTCTCGAACTCCCTAATAGTATATGCTTTGCACGCCTTCCAATACGTGGTCTTGTTTGTTGTGATACGTTTGTCCGCGCTTTTCACGTTCATCTCCAAATGTCGACAACATAGGGCGTGAGGGGTGGAGGGGTACACGGCAGAAATTGCCGCACTTATGGAAGGAGCCCTGTCGGACATAAACACCAACCCTTCCGGGGAGCCGATACATTCCCGCAACATGTTCAGAAACCAACCCCACTCCTCCCCCGTCTCGGACTTTCCTACTCCGAAAGCCAAGGGCACAATGTTGTTATTTCCGTCCATGGCAACCGCCAAGAACATCATACCCAGGTAATGCCCCTTTAAATGGGCAGCGTCTATTACAAGGACAGGACGCAGATTTGTCAAAAACGTCCGGATCTGCAATAAACGTATGTGGTTATTATTTGTAAATGTTAAAATTCATAATATGTAAAGCTACGACGATTTAATATACTTACCGCACATCCAAGTGCAGCGAAACACAATTCGAAACGTCCGTTTGAATCCGTCCTTATTCTGGTGCGTGTACCCGGATTCTTCAGCTCCAAGTTATATAAATACGCAGGGAGTCGTTCGTACGACTCCTCGGGAGTGCCTCTCACCATTAGTAGTGCCTTGCATCGCGCACGCCATCCTTGGTGGTAACCAATGTTTATCCCGTACTGCTGATTTATATCGTTGACGATGTCCTTCGGCCGAAATGACCTGCTAGCGTCAAGAAACTTGTCTTTCAGTATGTGGCCCAAAGTTCTTTTGTTGGCCTGCCGGTGGCTAGCATTTAGTTGTGTCCTCGAACATGTGTGTACGTCGTTCAACTTTCTAACGACAAACAACCCTCCTTTAGGGCCCACGGACTTCGCGGACATACTCCATTCACAATTTTGTTGGTCACATACAACCTTGTATCTGCGTTTGTCGGATTTCTTCGCTCTAAACACGAAACCCTCTCGCAAGAACTTCATTCCCAACTGTACGGTCATTTCCTCCTTCGTATGAAATATTTGACCTTCATGTATAGTTGTACTACGATTGTAAGGTGCGGGTTGGTAGGCTGGTATATGGGGGACCGGGTTAGGAAGAGAAGGGGGCATATCAAAATAATCGTTTAACGCACCAAATGATTTATTGTTAGGGGTATATGTTTCTTCGTCCTCGTCATTATCGGTATCTGATCTGTCCAGATCAGATATACCAGTTGTGAAAACATGTGTTTCGTCATCAACAACTCCAACAAACCGTCTTTTTGGGTCTTCTGCTTCTTCTTCTTCTTCTAGTTGCGTCTCCGGAACAACTTCGGGATAAGATTCGTTAGGACGATATGCATGATCAGAATAAAGTGTGGTGTCGTAGGATGCCTGAAATTGAGAGTCAGGCTCCAGTTGACTACCACCGACATGGATTTCGTCATCATCTTCGTCATCACCTTCGTCATCGCCCATCGATGGTGCGACATACACAAAAAGTTGTGGAGGTATTTCTGAATCGGCTGCAAGTAGCATAAAACCAAGGATTTCGTCATCGTTGGTTATCTCCAACAGTGAGCCATCTGCACGTCTGAACACCAACTTGCAAGCAGCAGAATCTCCGATTCCACACTTTCCCACGACGTAATCGATAAACGTCTTATACGCAACCATTATTGGAATATATACACCACGCTTTGTGTAGCCAATATAATCCCACCCATTGTTGTTTTGCACCCATTGACCATCGAAACATAATAAGACTCTAGTTTTTTGAACAGATGAACTCATTTTTCCAGTAGTATGAAAAATGAAGCAATTCAAGTGGATGTGATGAACGATTTTGCATCTAATCTTACTAATCTTTATAGGAAAAATTGAATGGAGAAAATGAATGTGAACCACATATTCAATGACAATGGGACACTTATTGTATGAGAATCAGACTAAAATGTGGAAAAAAACAGTAAAATCATTCAAAAAATACGTCACAAACAGTTGACCACACATGAAATCATAGGCCTGAAACCCTAATTTTCAAAACCCTAATACGGTTTACACTATTAAACGCGGACCTAACCCTCGTTTGTAACAAAAAACGCGTCCCAAACGCGGACCAAACGCGGAGAAAACGCGGACCAAACGCGGACCAACGCGCATCGAATGCCAAACGCGTACCAGGTCCGCGTGTAGGGGAAAACGCGGCCAAAACGCGGCTCGAGGCCGCGTGTAACAGTGAACGCGGCCAAAACGCGGACCAGGTCCGCGTGTAACAGTGAAAAACGCGGACCTAGGGGGTATTTTGGCAAAAATTACAAGATTTGGGGCATATTGGGTACTGATTTTTCAACTTAGGACATTTTAATTAAATTCCCTAATACATATACATATGTATATATATATATATATATAAATGACATTTATAAACATGTATAATTATCACATTTTTTAAATTTAATGAATTTTTTACTTTTATTTAATTATCTTATAAACTCTTTAATCTTTGTGCATTAATTAATGGTAGATTTCAAATTTTAATTATCTATTTTTGCAACTGAACACTTATTTTCGAACAATTAGATAAAAATATAGACACTTATTTTGACACGGAAAAAGTAATAGTATATATTACACACACACACACATATCCGTATATGAAAATAGAGTCATGAGGTTCATCGTGTTAGCATTATTGTTTCATAATGAAAATAGATTCATCAGGTTCATCGTGTTACCATTATTGTTTCATTATTACCATATATAAGCTAAATTAAAATTAAATAATTTACCTAAATTAAATATCTCATTTTTAAATTAATCAATGATTATTATTACCATATATAAGCTAAATTAAAATTAAATAATTATTAATATAATAATAATAACAGTTACCATATATATATTATGAAATAATGAAAAAGACAAAAATAACATTTTCAATTAAAAATAAAAATAAAAAAAGAAATTCACTGATTGGTTGATTTCGGTTTCCAAAGTTTCCAATATAATACTGGTTTCCAATTGATCGCTCCCCTATATATATGCACACACACAGACCCCTTTAGCCTTCACCCTTGCCCCCATTGTCAACACTAGTGTATTGTAACACCCGAAATTTTGGTAAAGGTAAGGAAAAAGTTCAAAGAAACCCAATGGACTTTAGTGTTTGTTGTAATTAAGTCTCTGTACAATTTATTTGAACAAATAAGTCTTTGGACATTTCAAAACCTGTTATTTACCTGTCAAAATCCGATAAAACCACAAAATACCAATGTAATATCCCCAATCAATTATTAAACAAAAACTAAATAAAATTATAATAAAATCTACGTGCAAACAACTAAACTAAATGTAAAATGCAATTATAAACTACTACGATGAATGTATAAAATGCACTTAACAAGTTCTATATCCCACCAATGTGGGATGGATTAGACACACTCTCAAGAGTTCATCCATATCTTTTACTCAATCATTTTCCAAAAAAATTCAAAAAACTTATTATTATTATTATTATTGTTGTTGTCATTATCATCAATTAAATTAAAATATTATTATTACTAATTATTATTATTATTTTGCTTATCGAGTATCTCACGAGCTTATCGAGTCGAGTATCAAGTCGCTCGACTTGACTCGTTAGTATATCGAGTCGAGCCTATTCGAGTCGAGTGTTGACCGAGTTTTGACTGAGTCGATCTCGAGTAGCTCTCTAGTTGTCTCGTCTCATTTACACCCATAGGCTCACCTTGTGCCTATACAACATCCATCCATCTAATTTACACTATCTATCTATATAGATTTATTTATAACATGATATATAACACCTATGTATATAAGACACACACACACACATATATATATATATAGATGTATATATATATATATGGGGGGGGGGGTTCAAACGAGAACGCTAACTATTTAAGAAAACAAGAAAACAACAAATCATGTACAAGATCATATATAACTCACGTACAAAAAGATATATGATTGCGTGTGACTTTGTGGTTGACTTAGGTGACCACCAAAGTCGTATGTGTCCATTTTTTTTACCATTAATGCCGAATCATATATGATTTTGCACATGATTTGTTGTCCTCGTGTTTTCTTAAATAATTAACATTCTCGTTTAAACCTTTCTTGCTCTCTCTCTCTCTCCCCCCTATATATATACATGCACACACACATGATACACAGAAAACCCAATGGGTATCTCCATTTCTTCTAACCGCCCCTTTGAGCTCCACATCTGCCAGATCGCCACCGTCTCATATATCTCTATCTACTTCTCCGAGTTCCATCTATCTTGTGAATGCTTTGTTTTGTAACCCCCCACTCTACTCCATCTATGAATGATTGGTTTTGTGAACCCCCTGTCCTCTATAGACCTAATCTGATTGGTTGCTAGATCCCCCAACCTACTCCACCAGTTGCTAAGCCCACCCCTACACCATTTCGAACCATAAATCTAACATGGTTTGGTAAATCCATGCAATTTCGAACCTTTGTGTGTGTGTGTGTGTGTGTGTTCTTTCTTGAACAAGGATTTGAAAACCCAAGTTATTTAAAAGAATGAATCAAGACCAAAATGGGAGAACTGAGGGGGTTACAGAGTTTATTTCTTGAAAGGTTGGTGGGGTAAGAGTGCATTTTAATGAGGAGTTGCATATTGGTGTACATGTACATTTTAATGGCGAATTAAAAAGTTTATTTTTTGAAAGGTAGGTGTAGGTAGGGGGTTCACCAAAGGGTAGGGTGGGGTGGGGTGGGGGGGGGGGATTCATGGTGAAGATGAGATGGATGGATTAGGATGTTAGAACTAGTTTAGAGCTTCATGATGATGGATTGATTTTCCATAACTAGGTAAAATACTTAAACTGAAATCGGATCAGATGACCAATAGGTCGTCGGAGAAGATGAGTGGTGGGTCATCGGAGTAGATGGTTGGGTAGAATAGATCATACCAATACACATGACAAGTTTTAATTGGGTGCTAAAAATAATATATATTTTTATAAATATGAGGATAAAGAGTAAAATGACTAACATGACCTTCCAGTTAGCCTACTTAACAAGTGTTTTTAACGGTGTTAAGGCCAAGGGAGAAAAGATGTGTGAAAATGTAAATTACATGGTCGTTTTCAATAATTATTTTGATTTAGGGATGCATAGTGTGATTTTGTGTTAACCATACGGACCAAGAATGTAATCTACTCTATCTTTTTTTCTTTTCAATTTACAATTCATATATACTCTTAATTCTCCATAACCCTTCACAGAAGAAGAGGAGGAGGAGGAGGAGGAGGAGGAGAAGAAGATTGCAAGAAATAACAATACCATCCGAATTTAAGGTAAGTAAATCAAAAGTACCATAATCAATAGGTAGTTGTTTAAACTTATTTTTTATCATGACACCGACTCTTTTTTTTGTATGATTACATGTTAAATATGAGTTTTAACGTTAACATCCTTGCTCGATCTATCCATCGAATCAAGGATGGATGCATGTAATTGATCTTATTATTTCAATTATTGGCTTTCTTATATTGCCCTTAATTATTTCCCTTTGTTAATTCTAAGTTGGTACTAACACAAGTAAGAATATTGAGGTCATAAATTTGATATTTTTATTTCAATCCACCACTATAATACTAAAAAGGTGGATTTGACCTCAATATTTTAAATATTATTACTATATTAATTTACCTTTTATAATTATTATCCATATTGATATTTAAGATATTAATTGGTATTTTGTATTAAGTTAAGTAATTTATTTATTACATGTTTTTATATTGTCAATTACATTTAAATAATTTAAATTCTTGTTAAACTAAAAAACAATATAAACAAAAATGTGAATAATTTTGATCATGAAGTTTCATGATACATACAAAATAAAATTTCATTACCAAAAATTTAAAAATACATAGTATTGACTATTTAATGTAATATTTATCAATTAAAAAGGTTCTTTAAATTTAAAAATATTTCATTTAATAAATTATGTTAAAGGATCAAGTAATAATATTTATTACTTATAGAAAATAGTATATATTATAATTATTGATTTTAATAAAAATAGTATAATAATACATAAATATGTTTATTTATTATTGAAATATGTTTTTTAGTGTGTGGTTGAAGTTGAATTTTTTTGTATGTTTATGGACCCATCATCTTTTGGGTTAGAGATGGTCTAAGAAAACATTAAAGACGAAGACTCCAATAGAACACTAAGGGGGTGTTTGGGATTGCTTATTTAAAACAACTTATGTTTTTTTCTTCTTAAAAGTGCTTATCAACATTATGTGGCGACAAAGAAAACTTTTATAAAAAGTGTTTTGATTAGCTTATTGTGGTACCAAAACGTAATAAACTAATAAGTTGTTATTTATGAGTGTTTAAGAAATTGGGATTGCTTATACATATAAAATAACTAAAATAGTCATAAATTATTTCAAATAAGTTGATAAGTTAGAACCAAATGACTTATGAAAAACTCTTTTTCACCGGTTTAGCACCGCTATTAGCACTTTTATTTTTTCTCCATCCAAACACTAAAAAATGCTTATCTCCATACTACACCGGAATAAGCTAAAAAACCCTTTAAACAAGCAAATCCCAAACACCCCCTAAAAAACTAAAAACATCCTTAATATTATAATAATAATAAAATAATATAATTAATTATTATTATTTAAAATTTTTGTTGATGAAATTTTATTTGAGAATTTAATTAAAATGCCCTAACATGAAAAATCAGACCCAATATGCTGCAAATCTTGTCATTTTTGCCAAAATACCCCATATGTCCGTGTTTTTAGGCCTCACTTTGAAAAAAACGAAGGGTTCACTATTTGGGTCCCCGTGTTGGTAGAAACGCGGGGTTGGTCCGCTTGTAATCTCTTTTGGCCCGGTGAAAACACATTGGGAGGGGCGGCGTTTTGGTTGATTTCACGCGGGATAAAACAATTCGGAATTGTTGATTTTTATTATATATTTACAGTTTATACCCCTATAATTATTTAGTTAGTTTACTTTATACCTTCTAATTTTCTATTTTTCATTTTATACTTTTATTATATTAACACATATAATCGTATATTAACTAAAATACGTTAAAAATACGTTTTAATTTTTAACAAGTTATACCATTATAATCGTCTTTTTGATACCTTCGAAATGAGTCTAATATTGAATATTTTTGGATTTAATTATTTTATTATATATCATATATATTAAAATTTTATACACCTATAATTATTTAGTTAATTTACTTTATACTTTATACTTTTCTATTTTTTATTTTACACTTTCATCATATTAACACATATAATCGTATATTAACTAAAATACGTTAAATAATTTTATGATATATAAAAACGTATTTTTATATGATATAATAAAGTAATTAAATCCAAAAATATTCAATATTGGGCTCATTTCGAAGGTATCGAAGAGATGATTATAATGGTATAACTTGTTAAAATTAAAACGTATTTTTTTAACGTATTTTAGTTAATATACGATTATATGTGTTAATATGATAAAAGTATAAAATGAATAATAGAAAAGTAAAAGGTATAAAGTAAACTAACTAAATAATTATAGGGGTATAAACTGTAAATATATAATAAAAATCAACAATTCCATTGAATTGTTTTACCCCGCGTGAAATCAACCAAAACGCGGACTAACCCCGTGTGTTTTCACCATCCTAGGGCCAAAGGAGACTACATGCGAACCAACCCCGCGTTTCTACCAACACGGGGACCCAAATAGTGAACCCCACGTTTTTTTCAAAAACGAGGCCCAAAAATGCGGACATATGGGGTATTTTGGCAAAAATGACAAGATTTGGGGCATATTGGGTACTGATTTTTCATGTTAAGGCATTTTAATTAAATTCCCATTTTATTTTGTTAAACATTTTATTATTATACAAATGATTTATTTAGAGTAAATTACATTTTTATTATTTATAGTTACTACTTATTATCAAGTTTGGTTGCTCTTTAAAAATTAATTACAGTTTTGGTCATCGTGGTTACCACTTTGTTTCATTGTTGGTCCCTCTAACTAACTCTAGTTAAAAAAAAGTTAGTTAACATTATGGGTATTTTGATCCTTTACCATTTTTATTGTATTAATTATAGAGTAAATTACAATTTTCATTCATATGGTTTGTCTTTCCTACCATTTTTATTTTATATCATTATTATATTAATTAATTAATGATAATCTTAACTAAAAATACATTAAAATATGTATTTTAGTTTGTAAATTACACTGTTAGAAAAGTATTGTAGGTACCTTTATAATGAGTTAAATATTAAATACTTATAAATTTTTATGCAATTTATAAGATATACTAGAAATGTACCCTCGCAATGCAGCGGGTTTCTGAAATCTAGTTTCATATACGAACCCTCGATCATTATTCATACTTTTTGTTAGTTTTTTTTTATTTTATTTTACGATTTTAAGAAACCTAGATTTAAAACAAAAATATATTTTAGTTTAGTTTAATTATGGTTTTTTAGAAAAAATAATAATAAAGTATTTTGTTACGGGTCAAAAAATGTTTAATTTAAATGATAACTATATTTAAGTTTTTTTATATTTAAAATTAAAAAGATAACATATTTCGATAAAAAATAAAAATAAAGTGTTTTATCTCGAATTTTCTTATATTTGTCGGTTAGTTATATCAATATTTAAAAAAATTTAGATATTTTAGAAAACAAAAATAAGTGCTTATCTGCAGTTAGTTACACGAATTCAAACATTGAGCTTTTATAAGTTGTACTTATGTTTAATCAATTTGTACTTTTGGATTTTAAGTTATAATGCATAAAAATTAGTTTTTAAGAGTTTAGCTTAAATGTTTTATAATATAGTATAGATATATTAGTTAAAATTCAAAATTATAAGTTAATGAAACATAATTATAACTTATTAAAGTCCCATGTTTTTATTTGTATAACTAACTGCAAATAAACATATTAAATACAAGATAAACACTATGAGATAAACTATCTGTTTTATTTTTTATTAAAATATATTATCAATAATTTTAAATATAATAACATAACAAAATAATTTATCATTATCTTTATAAACAGATCATAATTAAAAGTAAAATAAATTACATGTTTATAATAAAATATAAGTTGTCAATGTTTTTATTTGTATAACTAACTGCAAATAAACATATTAAGTACATGATAAACACTATGAGATAAACTACCTGTTTTATTTTTTTATTAAAATATATTATCAATAATTTTAAATATAATAACATAATAAAATAATTTATCATTATCTTTATAAACAGATCATAACTAAAAGTAAAATAAATTACATCTTTATAATAAAATGTAAGTTGTACCAAAGCATTATGAAATTGTAAATTAAGTAAATGGCTTTAATTAGTTGTATTTTGTGCTTAAAATGTTGTAATTAAGAGTTTTTTTATGTCTCTTTTATAATATAGTATAGATATCTATAAATCCGTCTACGCTAATCCAACAAATCATTTTCTATTTCAAGTTGTGTTAAAAAAGTTCATCGTTTTTTGCTTATTTACGTAAGACAAAAATTGAAATTAGTCTATATCTATTAATAAAAAAAATCTATTATTTTTGGATATTTTATTTAATCAAATGTTTTTTAAATGTGTCAAATAAAAAGCTTTATAATTATTAAACTTTTTTCAAAATATAAACCTAAAATTATCGTAATGAAAAATAAACAACTAATTAACAACCACATATATTTATTGTTTTACAAAAACTGTAATGAAATTAAAATTATAAATATTTTTTTTTCAAAAACAAAGACATGCATTTTAAGTATAAAATAATGAAAATTTGTGAGTTTTAATTGTTCAATTATTTTTCATTACGATTACTTTAAGTTTATATTTTAAAAAAAGAATTAATAGTTATATTATAAAGCTTTTTATTTGATACCAATTTAATAAAACATTTAATTTAACGAAATATCTAAAAACAATAATTATATATATATATATATATATATATATATATATATATATATATATATATATATATATATATATATATATCATAAGATGCATGTGGCAAATTGGCAACAATCTTTCTACAATTGCTAACAGAGTCTCCACAAACTTGAAGATGCATATAGTCATATAGCATAAGAAGCATATGGCAAATTGGCAACAAACAGTAAAAACAAGCATAAAAAGTTTCTATACAGATTAAAACAATTTTGCAGCTAATAAGATTCCAATATATCGGGAATCGTCGTATGGGGAACTTGAATTGTCATCTGGAAGATGAATTTATGAACCAGTCTCGAGGAGAAGCCTGAGAGCCTAAGAGGAATTTTGGGATGATGAACTCGTTGATGTTTAAGAGCATCTCCAACAACATTGCTAAAATAGAAAAAAATGCGTTTTTGTTTTATATACTTCTCCAACATCATTACTATCTTGTTTGCTATAATAGAGAATCATGAAAAAAATCTATAAATATAGAGAACTCTCTATAATTTTCTAAAAAGATGAGAGAAATATTATTTTATTTCATCCCACCAATAAGATTCAATTTTTTTTATCATTTTATATTAAGTTTTTTTTAAAAATGTATTGGAATGATAACTTAGAGAATATTATAATAATATAAGTTGTTCTAAAATTTCTAAAATAGCAAATCTGTTGTAGTTAAATGTAATATTTTTTAAGAGATTTTCATTTTTTTTCTCTATTTTAGAGAAATTATAGAAACCTGATGGAGATGCTCTAAAAAGGTAGTACTTAATGCATTAGATGTAAAAGTTTTAGTTAAATACTTTATAATATAACTAGTGTTGGGCCCGTACATTGCACGGGAGGATAAATTTTTTGTTGGAATATTGAACCAAGTTAAAATGAAACGTAATTTCTCTGTTAACAATTAATGAAATACAATGTGAAAAACGAATGTGTTTTCATAAGTGGTTAACATGCATATATATGCTAATATAAAATACGTGTAGATTTTATAAAATAAAATAGATTTTATATTAGCAAAAAAAACACGGAAGAAAAAAGAGTTTATATTACATCTCATTATGTAAAAAGATTTTATAAAATAAAATATGGAAAAAGATTTTATAAAATAAAATATGGAAAAATCATTATGAGATTTAATATAAAAAAATACGAAAGAAAAAAGATTTTATATTACATCTCATTAATATAGATTTAAATGTAAAATCTACATTTAAAATAGATTATGCTAATATAAAATCTATTTTATAAAATCCTCCACCAAAAAAACAAATATTTATATTAATAAATGAGTATCTATTCCACAAATAGATGATTATGTAGATATTTTTATATCTACATCGTTTCTATTTTATTTTCTTTGTACTTACCATGTCCAATCTGACTTACCCTCCATGTCGCAGACTTTCCCGACCTTCTGCTAATTATCTCCTCCGCCATTGGTGTGAGATGATTACGCATTTCATCTACAAATATGTGTTAATTGTGTTACGATTTATACGGAAGACGAAAAATGCAACAAACATATAAGTTAAAGATTTTAGAGTTTATCAACCTCCCTTTCGTCGTCGAAGTTGGTACCACTCTTGTTGAAAATCTCGGAAGTACTCTATAAGGCCGACAATGGGTAACCTGCGTGCAAAACGGGACAGTGCATTCACCGACTCTACACTATTAGAGGTCATTATGTTATACCGTTGTGCAGGGAAATGGGCCCTTGACCACCTCTCTTT
Organism: Arctium minus; assembly: GCA_954870635.1. NCBI lineage: Eukaryota > Viridiplantae > Streptophyta > Magnoliopsida > Asterales > Asteraceae > Arctium > Arctium minus. Next base: position 936,305 of record OX941083.1, on the reverse strand, counting down.
ACCAGCCTCGTCCATAACTTGTGCTCCACGAGGTACTTCATATCGTAGTGCATTCATGTAGGTCTCGAACTCCCTAATAGTATATGCTTTGCACGCCTTCCAATACGTGGTCTTGTTTGTTGTGATACGTTTGTCCGCGCTTTTCACGTTCATCTCCAAATGTCGACAACATAGGGCGTGAGGGGTGGAGGGGTACACGGCAGAAATTGCCGCACTTATGGAAGGAGCCCTGTCGGACATAAACACCAACCCTTCCGGGGAGCCGATACATTCCCGCAACATGTTCAGAAACCAACCCCACTCCTCCCCCGTCTCGGACTTTCCTACTCCGAAAGCCAAGGGCACAATGTTGTTATTTCCGTCCATGGCAACCGCCAAGAACATCATACCCAGGTAATGCCCCTTTAAATGGGCAGCGTCTATTACAAGGACAGGACGCAGATTTGTCAAAAACGTCCGGATCTGCAATAAACGTATGTGGTTATTATTTGTAAATGTTAAAATTCATAATATGTAAAGCTACGACGATTTAATATACTTACCGCACATCCAAGTGCAGCGAAACACAATTCGAAACGTCCGTTTGAATCCGTCCTTATTCTGGTGCGTGTACCCGGATTCTTCAGCTCCAAGTTATATAAATACGCAGGGAGTCGTTCGTACGACTCCTCGGGAGTGCCTCTCACCATTAGTAGTGCCTTGCATCGCGCACGCCATCCTTGGTGGTAACCAATGTTTATCCCGTACTGCTGATTTATATCGTTGACGATGTCCTTCGGCCGAAATGACCTGCTAGCGTCAAGAAACTTGTCTTTCAGTATGTGGCCCAAAGTTCTTTTGTTGGCCTGCCGGTGGCTAGCATTTAGTTGTGTCCTCGAACATGTGTGTACGTCGTTCAACTTTCTAACGACAAACAACCCTCCTTTAGGGCCCACGGACTTCGCGGACATACTCCATTCACAATTTTGTTGGTCACATACAACCTTGTATCTGCGTTTGTCGGATTTCTTCGCTCTAAACACGAAACCCTCTCGCAAGAACTTCATTCCCAACTGTACGGTCATTTCCTCCTTTGTCGGATTGTAAGGTGCGGGTTGGTAGGCTGGTATATGGGGGACCGGGTTAGGAAGAGAAGGGGGCATATCAAAATAATCGTTTAACGCACCAAATGATTTATTGTTAGGGGTATATGTTTCTTCGTCCTCGTCATTATCGGTATCTGATCTGTCCAGATCAGATATACCAGTTGTGAAAACATGTGTTTCGTCATCAGCAACTCCAACAAACCGTCTTTTTGGGTCTTCTGCTTCTTCTTCTTCTTCTAGTTGCGTCTCCGGAACAACTTCGGGATAAGATTCGTTAGGACGATATGCATGATCAGAATAAAGTGTGGTGTCGTAGGATGCCTGAAATTGAGAGTCAGGCTCCAGTTGACTACCACCGACATGGATTTCGTCATCATCTTCGTCATCACCTTCGTCATCATCTTCGTCATCGCCCATCGATGGTGCGACATACACAAAAAGTTGTGGAGGTATTTCTGAATCGGCTGCAAGTAGCATAAAACCAAGGATTTCGTCATCGTTGGTTATCTCCATCAGTGAGCCATCTGCACGTCTGAACACCAACTTGCAAGCAGCAGAATCTCCGATTCCACACTTTCCCACGACGTAATCGATAAACGTCTTATACGCAACCATTATTGGAATATATACACCACGCTTTGTGTAGCCAATATAATCCCACCCATTGTTGTTTTGCACCCATTGACCATCGAAACATAATAAGACTCTAGTTTTTTGAACAGATGAACTCATTTTTTCAGTAGTATGAAAAATGAAGCAATTCAAGTGGATGTGATGAACGATTTTGCATCTAATCTTACTAATCTTTATAGGAAAAATTGAATGGAGAAAATGAATGTGAACCACATATTCAATGACAATGGGACACTTATTGTATGAGAATCAGACTAAAATGTGGAAAAAAACAGTAAAATCATTCAAAAAATACGTCACAAACAGTTGACCACACATGAAATCATAGGCCTGAAACCCTAATTTTCAAAACCCTAATACGGTTTACACTATTAAACGCGGACCTAACCCTCGTTTGTAACAAAAAACGCGTCCCAAACGCGGACCAAACGCGGAGAAAACGCGGACCAAACGCGGACCAACGCGCATCGAATGCCAAACGCGTACCAGGTCCGCGTGTAGGGGAAAACGCGGCCAAAACGCGGCTCGAGGCCGCGTGTAACAGTGAACGCGGCCAAAACGCGGACCAGGTCCGCGTGTAACAGTGAAAAACGCGGACCTAGGGGGTATTTTGGCAAAAATTACAAGATTTGGGGCATATTGGGTACTGATTTTTCAACTTAGGACATTTTAATTAAATTCCCTAATACATATACATATGTATATATATATATATATATATATATATATATATATATATAAATGACATTTATAAACATGTATAATTATCACATTTTTTAAATTTAATGAATTTTTTACTTTTATTTAATTATCTTATAAACTCTTTAATCTTTGTGCATTAATTAATGGTAGATTTCAAATTTTAATTATCTATTTTTGCAACTGAACACTTATTTTCGAACAATTAGATAAAAATATAGACACTTATTTTGACACGGAAAAAGTAATAGTATATATTACACACACACACACATATCCGTATATGAAAATAGATTCATGAGATTCATCGTGTTAGCATTATTGTTTCATAATGAAAATAGATTCATCAGGTTCATCGTGTTACCATTATTGTTTCATTATTACCATATATAAGCTAAATTAAAATTAAATAATTTACCTAAATTAAATATCTCATTTTTAAATTAATCAATGATTATTATTACCATATATAAGCTAAATTAAAATTAAATAATTATTAATATAATAATAATAACAGTTACCATATATATATTATGAAATAATGTAATAGACAAAAATAACATTTTCAATTAAAAATAAAAATAAAAAAAGAAATTCACTGATTGGTTGATTTCGGTTTCCAAAGTTTCCAATATAATACTGGTTTCCAATTGATCGCTCCCCTATATATATGCACACACACAGACCCCTTTAGCCTTCACCCTTGCCCCCATTGTCAACACTAGTGTATTGTAACACCCGAAATTTTGGTAAAGGTAAGGAAAAAGTTCAAAGAAACCCAATGGACTTTAGTGTTTGTTGTAATTAAGTCTCTGTACAATTTATTTGAACAAATAAGTCTTTGGACATTTCAAAACCTGTTATTTAACATCCTTGGACTTTTGGTAACCTGTTGAATACATCCTTATTACTTAAAAATGTAATTTGTAACCTATATATATAGCAGGTAAAACTACATATAACAAAATCACCTACTTTATCCTCCTACAAATTAAAAATAAGGAAATGAACTAAAATAGTCAATCTCATAAAAAAAAATTAATTTTTTCACCACTTTCAAAGTTTTTTCCTAAAATAGCCAAAGTTTGCGCAAATTTTTTCTTCTGCACATGGTATTTTTTTGTCCAAAAATTAAAATTAAAAAACATCCTTGTGTAGAAAATGTTGTGTGTAGAGGTTAATTTTTTGCTTATAGTTTTAGAAAAAAATTACACTTTGCATCGTTATAAAGTTATTTAATTTATTTTATATCCATTATTTTTTATTTTACATTTTTATTTTATTAACACACATAATCGTATATTAACTAAAATATATCAAAAAAATTAGTTTCCCTTTTTACAAATTACACAATTATAATGGTTTTGTCAATACGTTCAAAATGAACTCAATATTGTTTTTTGAATTCAATCTTATATTATTCAATATCATAAATATGTATCAATTATTTTTAGTATCTACACTTTATACCTTTATAGTTCCAGATTAATCTTATATTATTAAATAAGTAACACTAAATGATAGAAAGTGTAAATATTAAATATAATTCATACGTATTTATGATATTGTAACACCCTTAAATTTGGAAGAGCAATTAATTTAAAATTTTCCAATAATGCTTATGATGCAACAATTTACCCGGTAAGTGCTAACCGGGTAAGAGTCGTCACCCTCACTTACTGGGTAAAACTCTCGGTCCTTGTCATCATTCTTACCGGGTAAGATTCATGGTGCTTGATATTAATCCGGTAAGGTAAGTGATCCGATAAGCACTTACCAGATAAACATTTGTTAAATGACCCCTAAAACTTCTGTTTGCTTTTGTGGATATTAAATAAGTACTTATAAAAATCATAAACAATTACAATTTCCCTCCAAACTGCAGAAGAAAATGGACGATGAGTTTCTAAACGACTCGTTGGTTTTGTTTATCAAAATAGAACTTGCTGAAAAAGTTAGTTTTGAGAAAATTGTGGAAGACTTCAAAACCACGGAAGATCGACATATTCCACTTTGATGAGTGATATTGACATTCTTATATTTAATGTCTAGTTTTAGAGTTTTACTACGTTATAACTTTTGATGGTGCATCTTTTGTATTTTTTAAAATATATAGTAATATATTAGGTCCGACCCCCATGATTAAGAAGCTTGTGTTCCGCCCCTGTCCCTAGATATGGATTTCATTTTTATCTCTAACCGAGTAAAACTATAATATAGAAAATGAACGAATTGAAAATAGTCCAAAATGGGATTATATGATTAATAATTAATCATAGTTGATACAATAATCATTTATAAGTTTAAGAAATACGCAAGAAAATGTTGACAAATCAATCTAACATGAACCAACCCATACTAAAACATTAATTTTTGTAATAGGAGTGTGTTCATGGTACGGTTTGGTATGGTTTAAGGTCAAACCACATATTTAGTTGATCATTTTTCCAAATATATCTCGAACCGCAAAAAACGGTACTACAAAATACTACATGGTTTGATGCGGTTTATTTGGTTTATACCTAATACATTTAAAACCAATAATTATAAAAAGATTACATCACAATAAAACTCATTTTATAATTGCAGCCCATTTAGAACACAATGTATGAAACTCATTTTATAATTGAAGGCTATTCACTCTAACAGTCAACCGTTTGCATTCGCAGCTATTCTCACTAACACCCTGTTTTTGACCAGAAGGTCGGGTTTCTCCCTCTTGTAACAATTTCTGATACAAGTTCTTCCCTGCATACTCGCTTAACCCACTACATCGCTTCCATTCCGATCGTGGGTTTGCCAAGTACTCGGTTCCGAACCTTGAGCTATAAAGATTAACAACTACCACTTTCCCTCCATTATCTTCTTACTCCATACTTCATAATCATAACGATACTTTTCTCACACGTTCAAGCCAGCCCACTGCTTAATTGATGGGTCAATGACTTATTACTTTTCCCCGATCTTGAATTGAGGCATCTAAGATCCAAACACACCTCCCCCTCTATACTAATTAATTGGTATATCCAACCCCAGAAATAAAGTCCCATCAGAAATTTAAAGCATATAATTACATACGGTGCTTCTCTATAGAACCCTAAAAGTTCTACTTTTAGTTGGTTCATTGACATATCGAACATAGCTCCTTCCTAGAGGTATCAACAATTACCCCAAAACATCCTTACTCAACACACCAAACCTTTCCAATGACTTGCAAGATTAGTGCTTAATCCATACTACTACATTCAGCGATCGTCTCTACATGACGAAAACCGATAAGACCTCAAAAGCAGACACTCCATCAAGACTCCGCGTGATAAGGTTATTTAAGCACTTACATGTACTTGTAAATTTGCAATTACACTGGCCAGGTGTAATCTTAAATTTACCTTACATGACCGTCCTTGCTACCTTATCATTAGTGTACTTAGAGTGAAATTCTAAAGACATCCTATATTCTTGGTTGTGTTCCTAGGTTCACAGTTTAAGTTTAGGCCCCTCCGGTCACCTAAGTCTCTTAAACTAAGGCTCTGATACCAAATGTAACAACCCAAAAAAAAATCAAACATATCATAAATATAAAATCCCAAATTGTTAAAGCACATATTTATTAGATTCAAGATCATAATTATCTGAAGATGGAAATCTGAAGTCAAAGCTGATAAAGTCGTCTCAACAAATAGTCTAGGGTCCTTTTGTAATAAATAGTCAAAAGTGTGTTTTTCGTATTTTATTTATTTGTTTTATAATTTAGTTATGAGTTAGTTTTTGTAATTTGGGCCCAAACCTTGTCAAGCCCATTAGGCTTATTAGCTTAAGTATAAATATAATTTGTTTAGGGTTAATTAGGGATGATGAGCTTAATTGAGAAAATTATTGATTGTGAGGCTAGCTGTTGGCGCCGTGAACAAGAGGAAACAGAGAGATAGATCGATTTCTTCAAGCTTGTAATCTGTTGAATCAATTGATTAATCAATATCAGGTTTGCATTATTGTGTTAGTTATTTGTTTACTTGATTGAATGATTGCGTATTGGGACACACACAAATGGGCCAAATTACAAGTGATCAAAAAGCAAAATAAAAGAGGTTTAGCAACGGAAGTCTTTACTACAGCCGAAAATCTCAAAATTTAGGAAACCTCTAAAATTGGGAACTATGCCTCCACTCGAGTCCACTTATAAGCTTTCACACTTTCTCCTTTCCTTACCAGAATCACCAACTACGTTTCTTCCTGAAAAGGGGTTTTTAAGTTGAAAGAGCGAGGGTTAGACCTTAAGGTCTAGTGAGTTCCAATTAAGGGCAGACATGCAATATAAACATTAGTTAAATTAAAACTAAAATTAATCTCAACAAACCACGACATAAAAGGTTTAATCCCAAATTTCTCATTTTGACGCCTTAGCATCCCAAACGTCAACGATCGGGGCCCAAGCAGACTCCCCTCTCGTACTGGGGCCCAAGCAGACTCCCCTTCTCGTATTGGGGCCCAAGCAGACTCCCCTTCTCGTATCGTATCAAACACAACATTCACTTGGTTCATTAATTTGTCTACATCTCATTTTTGTTGCTATCTTGTGAATTCTGTAGTACATACAAAGAACACTTGATACTGTTTAAAAAAGAAGCTATATGTCAAGAATAACCATATTATGAGGGATTGGATTGTAGAGTCTAAACCAAATTTCATATCAAACAATCATTCCTTATATGATTGGAAGGTCGAGGTTGAAGGACCGTTGGTGAACCTGGTAGAGAAGTTCTTATAGTTGAGTTTCATCTAAATTTGTAACCAACTAACTTTTTAAACCTTTTATCACAAAATATATATAGCAAGACAATGACTATTAGCCAGTCCCCTTCACTTGTGGACTATTTAACTCCTGATCATGTTTGTCATCACGGTACGTAGCCATCTGCCAACACAGCGCCTGCCTGTCTGCCGTGTCCTCGAGTCCTCCCATCCACTAATGTATGATTTTTTGTGTCTAACTTCATAAAATACAATTAAACGTAAAATAGCAATGCTAAAACGTAAAGTGTTCAATATAAATACCACTAAATAAGCCCACATTAGAACATATTAATATACTTGATGAATGATGTCTGCTTTTAAAAATTATAACACAACACATCAACTATAAAACGTGCATATCACGGATCTAAATATTAAAACATACACAAAGCTGTAAAGTTTCCTACCTAGAATCTAGAAAGTGAATCAAATTGAAAGCAATGGTCCTTCATGTTGTAGCCCAGTGGTAAGGTAACATCCTGGGGGGTCAGTGGATGGTATCCCTGACTACCCAGGTTCAAACCCCGCGGTGAGCATTCTGTGACATCCATGATCATGGGCCTGCTACATAGTGGTACCCTTAATTGGGCTGGGTCGTGGTCGACGGGGATTAGTCGGGTGGCACCCTTAAGTGGGAGCCCGGATACCCCAGGAACGTGTGCGTGTGTTAACTTGTCGTTCAAAAAAAATTGAAAGCAATGTTTATTGCTCTTCAGTTGATAACATTTTCATGGTTTTTTTTCAATTTGACAGCAAGGTGAATCTGAATAGTCCTTTAGCTGACAAAGACCTAAAGGTATGCTTGGATTTCAACTTCATTAAAGAACTATATCAGCTTAAAAGACATCATAGTTAGGATTTTTAAGGTAAGACAAGATAACGTTGACCAACACTAGAACAAAGAAATTTGGTGCTCTATCTAGTAAGGATGTCAGTGACTCAACCAATCACTACACGTAGTATTTGGGTGATCATTATGTTAGCCATAAAAACACCATGAATTATTATTTCACCACATGATCTTTTATCCAAAGAGTTTTTTGCTATTCCAGAAAACAATATGAAAGAAAAAGGACGAAAGAAGAAGTAATGTGGGGCAGTGGATGCAAGTTGTGTGGTTTAAGTGAATGAAAGATTTCTAAACTGCAATTAGTGGTTGGTGCAATATACTATTTATCTTCCAAGACATAAAGGGTCTCAACTTTCCAGTTTATCAATCTAATGAAGAAGCATTAAATAAGATTCAGGTATGTCATCTTTTGAGACCAAAAAGCATTCAATGACACCCATAAAAAGAGTGTGATCTTGGAAGATGGTTCTGTTTTTTCTAACCAACTGTATCATGAGAGTTGTTAAGATGGGATATGGTTGATTGGTGTAATCATCCATGATTTAGATGAAGTAAGAAGCAATCAATTTTTCTACACAATTATTGAAAGTGGGGATAACTTCTCGTTACACATATTTAACATTACTATTGTTTATGATTCTTTTAGCGATGTTACAAGGTATCATGAAGAAGGAGGGCCGTGTGAAACGGATAAATCAGGGCCATTTAGATGGGAGTGCTCGCATGTAATTCATCTCACTCTACGTTCATATAACTTTTTTCGTAGTTGAATATCTCTAATACACACTTCTGTTTTTCTAATTTAGTGCAATCAACAAGAATCTAGTTGGGAGTGTGGGTATTATGTTATGTACTTCATGTTCCATTTTGCCTCCTATTAACAATCAATTTTCTTGAAAAGGGTATGTATGTGTTAATAATGTTTTCTTGTGTCTATTGCACTCAACCTTGTGGTTATAACTTAACAATATGTATTTTATTTTGCATCTAGGTACCATGGAACGACCAAACACCCCTTACAAAAACATCTGGTGAACTGATATTGGTATGTTGTTCATTCATGAGTAGTTTATATGTATATATATACATATATATATATATAGCACAATACACACTTTATAGATGTTAACTTTAAAACTTGGTTAGTTGATTTATTTTTCATTCACGATTATGATAAATTATATAAAGTAGGCCATTTTATAGTTATATGTTTTGTTTTTTAGTCAAATTATACAATTTAACAACAACGATGCATTCATATGCAGACTATGGTGAGATTGAAAGAGGGTTCTTGCAAACTCACATGGAGGTATGTTATGTGGATATGGTAGATGGATTATAACGAAAGTGTATAAGTAGATAAAGAGTGTTTTAACGTTGGAATAAGTTTGTCCTTTTTGAGATGTGAAATTGCTTAACAAATCTACATATATGTTTTGTTTATCTACAGATTATTATGGTATACCAAGTCTAATTATGGGTCTTTTTTAATTTTTATTTTCATATTACTCGTAATTTATGATTTTCTAGTATCGATCCGATCAGATGATTTTGCTTCTTTGATAATAGAAAAAACATACTAATACTATTCGGGTTCCATTAGTAATAATTGACAAAGATACTACCCTGTTTCTTAAAAAAACTGGGTTCCATTAGTCATATTGGCAAAGATACTACCCGGTTTCTTAAAAGAACCGGGTTGCATTTGTCACATCGGCAAAGATACTACCCGGTTACTTAAAAATAAATGGGTTTGTCAGGATCTGATTCTTAACAAGAATAATGAAACTCAGAAACAATATTAAAGAAGTTGTGGAAAAACACTTTAATATTCAAACTATCAATGTAACAGTAAAATATAAATCACAACTTTTAAACTTTATTGAATGATTAAAGTTACAAGCTTTCAAACAAAACCTCAATCTTGATGAACAGGCTCACTAAGACGAATTCTACTTCTCTAGAACTAGGATTGTAAACCTTGAGGTTAATTCTCTCTCTAAACAAAAACTTAGAATTCTCGTATGTCAAAACTATTCTGAATACATCTACACATATACTGAAAATAAAAGATAATTACAAAACTTAAAAGATCTTCAGTATAGTCTTCTATAATTATCTTCAAACCTTCCATGATTATCTTCAATCCTTGATCTGCGCATATCTTGATTATCACATAAGCAGTATTAAATCATAGCAGCATTAACACTATGAGCAGTATTAATCTTCACCAGCAGCACTAACTATGCTCAGCAGTATTAATTTATCTCAGCAGTAGTAACCATGTTGTACTGGCAGCAATAATCATACATGATTAAATCTTCAGTTCCCAACAATCTCCCCTAACTTGACTTTTAGAGAAAAGAATTCAAGTTCTTCAGATGCTCCCAAAACTTCATTGCTCATAAACCTATATCAGGATTCAGCCCCAAACTTTGATTAATAATTCTCTGGATCAAGTATCTTGCCATTGCAGAATCTGGTGCACAACCTAGCTTTTTCTTCAACATAGCATGCAGCTTTAACCTGCTATGGTTGTAAACTCTATCCACTAGGAAGTATTCAAAGTGACTTGTATCCATAGCCAGTGCATATACTCCACTTCTTTCATACAGAGTCCAGTTGTTGATGGTTTTGAAAACATTTCTGATAACATGCTGAACTTCCTCTGGCTTGAACAACATGCAGAGATATTCCATCACAAGTTTTGTAACTGGTATCCCTGGAGCTTTCAGCTTATCAGCATATAATTTCATCCCCACTTCAAACATTTCCTCTAAATCAGATCTGGAGCATACTCTTACAATCTTGGCCCAAGTAGGATACACTTCAAACTTTTCATCCTTCCTCTTAAGCCTGATATACTCCTTTCCATCTACTTCCATGGTATCCCAGGGAATAATCTTAGGAGGCTTGACACCAACTGGTTCAGCAGTTATAGGCTCAGGCACTTTCTCCATCACCACCATGTACATATTTACATCATAAGTACTGGATGGTTCTTCCTGAAATTGAGCATTCTTTTCATCAGACTTAGGTGCCTCTTCTTCTTCAGCTACCTTTTGTTCTTTCTCAGCTTCTTCCTCATCCACTCTAGGTTTCTTAGTTGGTTTCCTTCTAGCCATCATTTTAGTTCTTTTCAGAGTCCTCAAACTTTCACCTAGAGTAGCTTTCTTCCTTGGTGATTCTTGATCATCAGGAAAGGGTTTTTGTATTAGAAAGTCATTACTCTCTTTCATCCTCTTTTCCACTTCTACTCTGGCTTTGTCTTTTCCTTGAAGCTTAGTCATCTCTGCATCATACAACACTTTGATTTGTTCAAATGACATTTTAGTGAACATTTCCCTTTTGACTCCCACAGCACCTTTGAGGAAAGTGATCATCTTCTTTCTCTCTTGAGTGCCAAGGTAGGTCTTTGAAGGTTTTCTCTTCCTTGCACCCAATTTGATCATTGCAGTCTTCTTTGGAATTGCAGATCTCTTCTGTGCTATCTCTGTTGCCAAACTCTTTTGATAAAATTCATTAAGCTCTGCAGCTAGAGCTCTTGCCATCTGCCTATCTTTCTCCACTTGAACTGTTTCTGCTTGCTCAAGTTCTGCTTGAATCTTCTTAGCCAAAGCTTCATCTGACTCAATCAACTTTTGCTTTTTAAGTGGTTGGTCAGATTCCACTATCTTCTTTTTGCCTTTGTCCTTTCTTGTTAGCTTATCAACACTGGCTTTCTTGATTACCTCAGCATTGTCTTTGATGACCATTCCTTTGGCCTTTGAAGTGACCTTAGGGGTATCATGTTTAGCTTTTATTAGTGCTTCAGCTATCTCAATTTCTTCCAAATTTTTGCTAATGAGGTCAGTTAGTACCTCTTGAACAATTTCTGCTGCTTCATTTATTTCAGCAGCATTACCTGTTTCTGCTGCTTTCTCTGTTACTGTTGCTTTTTCAAACACAAAATTTGTTTCTACTGCTTATACATCAAACTCCCCCTCAACTCCATGTATCTCCCCCTTATTCTCAGCATCAAACTCCCTGTTGACCTCAGCTTCTGACTCCCCCTTTTTGGGAGCATCATCCACTGGGTTCCTTCTTCTGAGTACAAATCTTTGCTTCTTCTTCTTTTGAATCACTTTCTTAACCAACTGCTTTAATGTGCTGATTTCTTCTTGCTGGTTGATGATGACCTTCTTGAGTTCATTTACAACCTGCTTCTGAGAATCCAGTTCAGTTGCCATTTTGGACATGGCCGAAATCAATTCGTGGTAGTCATATCTATCCTCACCTTCTCCAGGAGTGTTACCCCCTTTTGAGGGATCATTGGAACTTTTAGTAGTAGAGGTCTTCTGCCTAGCAGAAGCACCCTCCACCCCCTTAGTTTTTGGCACCTGGGACCTTTGGATGATTGCTCACCCAAAGTTGCCATGGGAAGGTCTTAGTTATGTTACCCATGACCTCCTTTGTGCTAGCAGGAGTAGTGGCAGCCTTCTCACCCACATGCTCATACATCTCCTTAGTGAGAACCTCCTTGGGGTTGGGAGACACCCCAGTGGTTTCCCTATGGATATTCTCTAATGGAGAATGCTCCATTAGAGGGCTTTGAGGTTCTGGGTTTGTAGGAGGTACAACAAGGGAAGGAGCCTTGTGTACCTTTCTCTTAGTATACGTTTTGGTTAAAACTGGTGTTGGCTTAATAACAAGGGACTCAGGAAGTGATATAGTGGTTGAAGGTTGGGTTTGGCTATCAGTGGGATGGTCTAGTGAGGGCCTTGACCCTGATGCCATACCTTCTTGGTTGTGGGACACCACCATCATTGTAGAGAACAATGGGGTGTCAACTCCTTCCGAGTCCTTGGCAGATCTTTTCATATTTGAAAAGACCTTGCCCTTAGGGATTTTAGGTACATATACCTCATTAAACTGAGGTATATCCGTCAATTCAGTGGTGATAACTGCCTGGACAAATCTTGGATACATATAGAAACTCTTTTTATTATCCAAGTTTGACACAAGGTCATTGAAAATCATTTTTGAGAAATTATACTTTCTGGCAGTGGACAAGCAGACCAAAGCATAAGCAATGGTACTGTTGAACTAACTCCATCCAGTAGTTTTTCTAGAAATACAGTGCATAAGGGTATGAACAAAGAAACGCCATTGGGGAGAAAAATTATCTTTGTAAAATTTGAAAACACCCATTTGGCCTTCATACCCCATTCTTGTGAGATTGGAAAACAAATCCTCATTAGGGATAGAGGTAATACCTAAGGCATCGTCTAGACGTAGACTGATGCGAATGACCTCTTCAGTGACTATCAAGGGTTTGTCACACACCCTTGTCTTGATAAACTGCACACCGTTTTCAGTAACAACGGTGGCATTGGCCCAAAATTGCTTCTGGTGCTCGATAAAGATTGGTGGTGACACAGTAAGAGCATAAGCTATATGACTGGACTTGAGAAAATCAACTATGGGATGAAATCCATCAGCCTGCTTAGGCTTTTGAAGCATTGCGATCTCATTGTGTTCATCAATAAACGCCATGGATGTCATCGGTCTGGAGGATACTTGACTAAAACACACCGGTTGCTTGAGAGAAAAGAGTTAGAGAGAAGATGAACAGTATTCAAAGAGTCGTTGTGAGCTTTTAGGCGGGCAAAGAGGGTATTTATATGATTCGGGAAAGAAGCAGTATTAACCCTATTTTCAGTTAAAGCAGTACTAACCCACTGGCAGTATTAACTAAGAGCAGTATTAACTGAGAGCAGTATTAACTGAGAGCAGTATTAACTGAGAGCAGTATTAACTGAAAGCAGTATTAACTGACTAGCATTATTAACTAACTAGCAGTATTAACTAACTAGCAGTATTAACTTTGCACTGGCAGCATTAAAACTGCACTGGCAGTATTAACAATACTTACACTTTTTAAGCTTGTGTTAGTCTGAGCAAGGCAATAAACTTCCTGAGAAAGATGATTAGTGGCACCAAAAAAATAAACAAATAACAGGTATACAATCACTTATTAAACATGAGCTCATTCAGAGTTGATCATGCCCACACTTGTGACCAAGAAAGTGAATCTACCCACATCAAAAGCTTTAGTAAATAGATCAGCAAACTGATTATCAGTATGGACTTTAGCAACTTGAATAAGCTTCTTTTCATTGCAGTCTCTAATAAAGTGATACCTGATTTCAATGTACTTTGTTTTGGAGTGCTTGACTGGATTGTTAACAATGCTGATAGCCCTGCTATTGTCAATGAAGATTGGAGTGTGAAGAAAGGTTACCCCATAGTCCAGCATTTGATTCTGAATCCATAGAACCTGCGAGCAACAACTTGCAGCAGCAATGTACTCAGCTTTTGTTGTGGATAAGGACACTGTGGTTTGCTTCTTACACTGCCAAGATACTAGTCTTGCACCCAAAAGCTGACATCCCCCTGAAGTAGACTTTCTATCCATATTAGCACCACCCAAGTCACTGTCTGAATATGCAATCAAGTCAAAAGTGGATTCATAAGGATACCAAAGACCTAATCTAGGTTGCCCTCTTAAGTATCTGAAGATCCTCTTAACTGCTTGAAGATGTGACTGCTTTGGCTTGACTTGGAATCTGGCACACACACACACTGGAAACATGATATCTGGTCTTGAGGTTGTGAGATACATGAGAGATCCAATCATTGATCTATAAAGATGGACATCAACATCCTCCCCCTCAAGATCAGCAGTGATCTGTTTGTGTGTTTCCATTGGTGTGCTTGCTAGCTTTGAGTCTGATAGACCATACTTATCTAGGATGTCTTTCACATACTTTGATTGACTTATGAAAATCCCATCTTTCTGCTGTTTCACTTGAAGCCCAAGGAAGAAAGTGAGTTCACCCATTGAACTCATTTTGAAGCTCTTGTGCATCAACTCTTCAAAGTCTCTACACATCTGATCTTTTGTGGATCCAAATATGATGTCATCCACATATATCTGAACAAGTAGGGTGTCCTTCTTACTTCTTTTAATGAAAAGGGTCTTGTCAATGATTCCCCTTTCAAACCCATTTTTCAAGAGATAGGTAGACAGAGTATCATACCATGCTCTTGGGGCTTGATGTAGACCATAGAGTGCTTTCTTAAGTTTGTATACTCTGTCAGAATATGATGGATTCTCAAATCCAGGGGGCTGACAAACGTATACTTCTTCATCAATTGTTCCATATAGAAAGGCACTCTTCACATCCATCTGGTATACCTTGAACTTCATAAATGAGGCATAGGCTAGAAACAGCCTAATTGCCTCCACCCGTATAACTGGAGCAAAAACTTCCTCATAGTCTATGCCTCCTTCCTGAGTATACCCTTGTGCCACTAGCCTTGCTTTGTTCCTGATTACTATTCCTCTCTCATCCTTTTTATTTCTGAAAAATCCACTTGGTGCCAATTGCTCTATGACCTTTTGGAAGGTCCACCAAGTCCCAAACATCTTGCAATTTAAACTGTAGCAACTCTTCTTGCATGACTTCTATCCAACTTGAATCTTTCATTGCATCATAAGCCTTCTTAGGCTCAATCTGAGATAAAAAGCAAGAGAGTACTGTATGTTGCTGATCCTGCAAATCTTGAAGTCTTCTTTGATTCCTAGTCATCATAGGAGAAGAGATGTCTCCTATTACCAGCTCAGGAGGATGATTCTTCTGAGTTCTTGTCTGAAGACTAGGTTCTTCATTAATTCCCACATCTAAATTGGAATCATTTAAGTCAGGTGAGGGAATCTCATCATCTGCTTCTGGCTCTTCATGCTCTGGATTCTCCTCATCTCTTCTTTCTTCTTCACTCTGACTTGGTTCAGTAACAGTCTCCTTTTCACATATTTCAACAGGGTCCATTGTAGGTATGGGAAAGATCACAGACTGAGGAATAATATCTTGTACTTGTTTATCCCCTGATCCTCTACTTCCTGATCCTGCATGATCATCACTACTGAAACCCAAAGAGTTAGTTAGTGAATCAATGTCAAATAACCACTGAGGACCTGAACCAATAGGATTTGGTGTGTTCTCATTGCATTTGACATTGTCACTTTCCTCAATTATTCTAGAAGAAGAATTAAACACTCTGTAGGCCTTACTCTGAGATGAGTAACCAACAAGAAAACCATCATCTGCTTTGCTATCAAACTTTCCTAAGTGAGTTTTGGTATTGAGAATGGTACAAGGACAACCAAAAGGTTTAAAAAATCCCATAAATGGTTTTCTTTTATTTAAAAGCTCATATGGTGTCTTGTTTTTAGGCTTGACTACTAGAACTCTGTTTTGGACATAGCAAACAGTATTAACTGCTTCAGACCAGAAAGTAATTGGAAGTTATGAATCAGCTAACAGAGATCTAGCAGCTTCAATCAGTGTCCTATTCCTTCTCTCAGCAACACCATTTTGTTGTGGAGTCCTAGGAGCACTGTATTGCCTCTCAATTCCTTTTTCCTCACAAAAGGTGTTTAGGTAAATATTTTTAAATTCAGTACCATTATTTGACCTAATAACTTTTACCTTTTGATTTGTTTGGTTTTCAATTCTTAGAATGAAGGATTTGATTAGTCCACTTGTCTCATCCTTAGTCCTTAGAAAATATACCCAAGTAAATCTAGAGTAATAATCAACAATAACTAAGCAGTATGATTTCTTACCTATACTCATGACATTTGTAGGACCAAACAGATCCATATGCAACAACTGAAGAGAAGAGGAAATTGTATTCAACTCTTTGGACTTATGAGAAGTTTTGTGTTGTTTGCCTTTGAGACAAGCAACACAATGATCATCACATGAAAAGAAGCACTAACAGAGTTAGCAATATTAATATTTGATGAATTACTAACAATGGTGGTTTTAGAAGTACTAATACTATCAGCATAACTAACATTGATAGCAGTAGTATTGCTTCTGGCAGTACTATCTTTGTCAGCAACACTATTTGTGGTAGCAGAACTAACAGTTTTAGTGCTTTTGGGAACCCACATCTTGACACTTTCGTTTACAGTCTTTTTCTTCATGTGGCTTTTAGATTTAACATGTTTCTTAGCCACATGGTTCCTTTCATTCTTCCTATAACCAAAGGGTTTTAGCACAGATCTTTGAAAATTTATCCTTTGGTTCATAGGATTAAAATAACAGTGTTTGGCAAGATGGTTCAATTTGCCACATATGAAACAAGGTTTTGGTCTGATGATTCTACTCAGATCAACTCCTTGTTTCTGAGCCCACTGATTATTCCAATTTCTTTGATTTCCCCTCCTTTTATCATGTTTTAGGGGCTCATATTTATTACCTGCACACTGTTTGCAAGGAACATGATTCACAACTGTAGTCTGCTTGTAATGGATCTTTTTAGACTTTCCCTCAGTCTTCTCTACACCATCAGATTTGACCCAATCCCTTCCACCACCCTCATTGGTAAGAATGTTATTTTCTAAGGGAATCTCACCACTCACAGTGTTATCCTTACTCTTACCAGCTTCTTTCTCAGTCTTATCCTCAACAACTACTTCATCTAAAGGATCTATCTTAGTGGCTCCCTCATGCAAGTCCTTCCTATCCTTGGTCTCTAGCAAATCTGATTTAGGAGGAATGTAGTTGTTGTTGTATGGTGGTGGTGTGGTATTGTACCCAATTCCTGGCTTTAGAATTGAATCCATGGCTTTAGAAGCATATGAAAACTTTTCCACATCCAGCTTAACCTTGGCTAGCTCTCCTCTCAACTTTTCATTCTCCTCTCTAGTCTTTGTCAGTTGGATTTCTAAATCATTTTTCTCCCACTTCCAGTAATTTGTATCATATGTGTGTTGAAGTTCATTGGCTTGGAAACCTTTAATTTGTTCCTCAAACCTCTCAACAATTTTCACATAGTCTTTTCTATCCTTTTCTAACCTCTTGAGGTCCATCACACATACTCTAGTTGTGATCCCTGTACCTTTTAACAGTGTCTATGCAAGTTTGAGTACAGAGATTAGAAAGTACCTCAGTTGGGAGATCAGATACCTCTACCATGAGAGCTTGACTTTGAATGGCCTCTTCTGCTTGATCACTCCAGTCAAAACCCCATTCCTTGTTGAGAAACAAGAGCTTGAGCAGAGTTTCTGTTCTGGTTGAAACTTCCAATCTGAGCTTGTTGATGGTTGTTATTAGACACTCCACTTCTGCATTCCTTGGCAAAGTGTCCCTTCATGTGACACTTGTAGCACTCCACCTTTGACTTATCAAAGCCTGCTCCATCTTCTCTTCTTTGGGAGAAGTTGTTCCTCCCAGTCCTCTTGATGAACTTCTTCACCCTCATAGAAAGCATGGCCATCTGCCATTTAATATCCATCTCTTCAAGATCATCAGGATGAAGCTGTTCCAAGTCATCATTGATTAAAGAAGAGTTACCATGGCTGGAAAGAAAGGCTTCAAAAACAGATTCATTGCTTTTTTCTTGATTTACCCCACTGGCAGCATTAACTGATTCAGGGTTAGCAGTAGAATCAGTTGATGTTGATAGGAGTGCAACATTATGAACATATCCAGTAGGCTTCTTCTTTGCTTCCACCTCAGATTCAAACACTCTCAGATCATTATACAGATCATCCAGTTCCTTTTCTTCCAGCATGTCATTCTGTCTGAATGAGACAGTGTACATGGTCCATTCATCTCCAAGAGATCCGAGGAACTTTCGGTTGACATCATCTTGTTCCATCTGAACTCCAACAGTAGCCAACTCACCAATTAACTTATTGAATCTATCAAAAGTTTGAGTCATAAACTCATTCTTTGAAGATGTAAAATTCTCATATTGCTGCTTGAGAATATCCCTTTGATTCCTCTTAGTGCTCTTGGTGCCAGCAAATCTCTTCTCTAAAGCATTCCATAGAATCTGAGCATCAGTGCAGTGATGAAATTGATGTTGATACTCATTAGGGATGGCCAAAAGCAGGGTGCTTAAGGCTTTCATCTCCAATTGTCTCACTTTCTTCTCAGCGTCAGTTTTTGGAGGTGGTCTTCTTCCATCTTGTCCAATTTTACCTTCAGCAGAGGGACCATTCTCAACAATGTCCCACATAGAAAAGTCTGTAAGGAGGATGTACTGCTTGATCCTAATTTTCCACATGTCAAACTCATTAGGTTTGAGCATGGGAACCTTTGAAACAAGAGTACTGGTTGATTCAACTGTGTTGTCCATGATGAATAAAGGTTTCTGAGAATACTAGGCTTTGATACCACTTGTCAAGATCTGATTCTTAACAATAATAATGAAACTCAGAAACAATATTAAAGAAGTTGCGGAAAAACACTTTAATATTCAAACTATCAATGTAACAGTAAAATATAAATCACAACTTGTAAACTTTATTGAATGATTAAAGTTACAAGCTTTCAAACAAAACCACAATCTTGATGAACAGGCTCACCAAGACGAATTCTACTTCTCTAGAACTAGGATTGTAAACCTTGAGGTTAATTCTCTCTCTAAACAAAAACTTAGAATTCTCGTATGTCAAAACTATTCTGAATACATCTATACATATACTGAAAATAAAAGATAATTACAAAACTTAAAAGATCATCAGTATATTCTTCTATAATTATCTTCAAACCTTCCATGATTATCTTCAATCCTTGATTTGCGCATATCTTG
The DNA here is from genome assembly GCA_954870635.1 of Arctium minus. Taxonomy (NCBI): domain Eukaryota; kingdom Viridiplantae; phylum Streptophyta; class Magnoliopsida; order Asterales; family Asteraceae; genus Arctium; species Arctium minus. The sequence continues at coordinate 916,589 of OX941083.1, read as the reverse complement.
ATTATCACATAAGCAATATTAAATCATAGCAGCATTAACACTCTAAGCAGTATTAATCTTCACCAGCAACACTAACTATGCTCAGCAGTATTAATTTATCTCAGCAGTAGTAACCATGTTGTACTGGCAGCAGTAATCATACATGATTAAATCTTCAGTTCCCAACAGGGTTATATTAAGAAACATTCATGCCATATGTATGTCGAAAATCACAAGTTGAAACGAGAGATTTTGGAGAAGTACGAGGAGTTGGAGAACTTAAGAAAAAAATTTATGGATTGAAAAAAAACATTCAGGATATAAGTGATGAAAGGCTTGATGAATTTTATTAACAACCTCAAGGCTATTTATACATACAATTGCACCTCATTGAGAGAGAAACAAATCAACCTATTTATGACTATTAAATAAAAAATATTCATAAGAATATTTTTAAACAAAAAAAAGATATTACAATAATAATGTAGAGAATCAAAAATTAACTATTAGTATCCTTGATTGAATCATGAGATTTGGTTGAAATATTGTCCCTATCATAGGAGACTAGGGGTCTTCACAGGATTTGATCATCTCGATCCTTTTATAATGAGCATATCTATGAATTTCTAATTTCTTTTACAAATTTCTTGATTTATTTTCGTGATTCGATTTATGTAAGTTGTTGGTTGATTTCACTGTTCTAAAAAACTCGCCGCACAGCTGCCATGACGCGCCATGGCACCAAGGCTTGTGTGTCATGCCACGTTAAGTCAATGGCATGCCATGGCCTAATGCGCAGTTATCGTAATGAGATATTTGATTGTTTTTTTTACGTTTTTAATGTCTTATTTGCAAGTTTTTAATATATAACATAATTTAACTTGATTATTACTATTGACTCATTGAGTAACACTACAAAACATACGTTTTTATATATAATATTATATATGAATTAGAAATTTGACGCCATAAGTTATGCCTTGAAAACGCCATGGCTTCGTCGTTGCTCCTAAGGATTGAGGCTTGGCCACGCCGCCACGCCACGCCTCACGCGATTTAGAACCTTGGTTGATTTCATTCACCACAAACAGAGAACAAAACAAGTGACTTTTATAAATAAATAAATAAATAAAAATCAGTTCTGATTATGTTTCTTCGTGGTAACCATCTTTTAATTAGCACTACAAAGTAGGGGTGGTAATGGGTAGGGGTGGTAATGGGTCAGGTTGGGTTAGGTTCCGGTTCAACCCATTTATTAATTGGGTTGAAAATCTCAACCTAACCCAACCTTTTTAATTAAATGGGTTGAGATTTTTAACCCAACCCAACCTGTTAGGTTGATGGGTTGGTAGCGGGTTGACCTGTTTATGGTTATCTCAACCCAACCTGTTAAATAAATTGGTTGAATCTGGGTTGATCCATTTAATTTTAAAATTCTAAATGAAATAAAAATGCTTAAACTACTTCATTTCACAACAAATACACAACGACAAAGTCAAATAAATTGTTCGAAATTTAATAAAACACAACCATAAAGTAAAATAAATAGTTCAAAGTTTCCCACAACCACAAAGTTAAATAAATCATAGTTTCATAAAAGTTTCTAAGTAACTTGACTTTCACTTTCATCGACTCCAATTTCACTCTCGGTATTACTTTCTTCTCGATCTTCTATTTTCTCCTTCATGATTGCTCCACATAACTCCTCAAGTTGTGATTCCATTTGTGCTATAGAGATAAATAAGTTAACCAACTTAGTTATAACAAATAAATAGTTTTATATGATAATACGAAATATACAAATAATAAGTTAGAACAAACCTTCTCCATATACCTAATCTCTTAGACAAATAATAGCCTCAACTATAGAAGATTTCAACGAACTTCTATAAGCATCAAGAACCCTACCGCCAATACTAAAAGCAAATTCAGATGCCACTGTTGATATTGGGATAGCTGAGATGTCCCTAGCCATCCGAGCAAGAATTGGATACCGAATCTCATGAGTCAATCAAGTTAAGATTTAATCAATAGTATATAACTATATATGCATTACAACAGTCAATCAAGTTAAGATTATAAATATATATGCATTATCGATTTAATCAACAATATATAAGTAATATAACTATATTTGCATTACAAGCTTACCGTGAACTCGTCGTGGAACACTGGAACTGAAGTCGTGGAGTCGTCGTTGAACACTGGAACTGAAGTCGTCGAGTCATCATTAAACACTAGAACAGTGGAACTGAAGTCGTGAAGCCGTTGAACACTGGAACAGTGGAACAGAGGGAGAGGAGAGGAGTCGCCGGTGTATGAGGGAAGAGGGAGGAGCCGACGTATGAGGGAAGAAGGAGGAGAGGAGGCGTATAACGTATTAGGTAATTATGATTTCAAATTTAGGGTTTCAAATAAAATATCAGGTTATATAAAATTATTTTTTAATCTTTAAGAATTATATTAAAATATTAATTGTAATAAATAATGATTAATAATTAAAAATAAAATATTAGGTAATATTATAAATGGGTTAGAAACAAGTTGTAGATGGGTTGAAAGCAGGTTGAAATTTTCAACCCAACCCAAACATAATTAATAAATGGATTAGGCGGGTTGACCCATTTAACTTAAATGGTTGAAATTATCAACCCAATCTGCTAATTTTGGGTTGGGTTCGGGTTGAGTTGGCGGGTTGACTCACTTTTTGCCACCCTACTACAAAGTAAAGCAAGTGACTTTTATAGACAAAAAATCACTTGTGTTTGTTTACAAAGAAGTGAGTGTGATGTTTCTAACCACCTATCCAGTTTTAAATCAAGAAAATTCGACAAAACCAAAAGACACCAACATATCATCATTTACGTCTCATGTTGTAATGTTAATGATAATTAAAAAATATCATGTTTCCTATAGTTTATTAAGTTACTATCGTAGCTAAATAGAGAATATAGGAGAGAGATGATAAAATTCTATAAATTTGGAACACTCCCTAAAATTATTGCTTACAAGAGACAATTTTTTTTTTGTTATTCTCCCGGTAAGAATCATTGGAATGAAACGTATTGAATATTTTAATAATATAATTAATGTTGTAATATATAGAATTGATACCGGGAGAATTCGAGAGTGAATAGAGATTTTCAAAAGTAATTGGAAAAGAGGAAAAGAGGATCGAAGAGAAAAACGAGATCGAAAGAGGCTGGGAATTTGACATCGAGAAAGTAACAAATTGAGAATTGCAAACAGTGGCCAAAGTGAGTTTGGTGCTAGTTGCATATGGCCAAACCCACATGAAACTCATCACAGAAACCAAAGCAACTTGCAAGTGAGTTTCATGTGGCCTAACCCACATTAAACTCACGCCGGGCACTGTTTGAACGTCCAAATGCATGCATAGTTTCCATAGTTTCCAAGGATTTATGCGGGCCATCTCATTCTAAGTTTTATTATTATCTTTTTTTATTTTATTTCCTTTTAATTATCTTTTCTAGTTAGATTAGGATTAAATTTATTTTACGTAATTATCTTTTTCCTAGTCTAGATTATAAATAGGGTTGTTAAGTTTCATTGTTAACCAGTTCAATTATTCAATAAAGTTAATCTTTTAGAGAGTATTCTCTTGAGTTCTCGAGTTTTACGTTTCATAATCTCGTTATCAAAAAGGGTTTAGACGCTTGTCGATCCTTCCGTACACCTACGTTGCGTTATGAAAACTTGGAAACTAATGCATTTGGACGTTCAAACAGTGCCCGGTGTGAGTTTCATGTGGGTTAGGTCACATGCAACTCACTTGCAAGTCGCTTTGGTTTCTGTGGTGAGTTTCATGTGGGTTTGGCCATATGCAACTAGCATTAAACCTCACCTCGGTCGTTGTTTGCAATTCTCAATTTGTTACTTTTTCGATCTTTCGAGCTCGTTTTTCTCTTTGATCCGATTTTTCCTTTTCCAATTACTTTCGAAAATCCTTATTAACTCTAGAATCTCCTCGTATCAAGAATGGAAAAGTTGTTGAAATTAATTGTATTTATGCTTCAATATATCTTGAGTTGATTTTTGTAATTACTTTTGTAATCATTTATAATATTTGTTTTCATTTATTTTATGTATAAATACGTGTTAGCAATGTTTGTAATAGACAAGTCATTTTCCTATCAGTTTCTATAAAACAAACTAAAACCTAAACAAACCAAAACTCAGGTCCAAATCAGAAAGCTAAATCTAATTTAGTGAGCCGAAAGATGATGTATAGATCAACATATCTGAGAGCAAACCAAAACCACATTCAAGTAATGTCCAGATCTTGTTTAGGAAGAACCCCAAAACTCTAAACTAAAACTCAACCCAAATCGAAACCACTATAAACACCTCAAAACCAAAACTAAATCTTATCCCAAATTGTAACAAAAAACTAACATTAAATTTAAATTTTATCTTTTTCAATTTTATTTACACATGAATTCAGTTTTTTTTCTTTCTAAATTATATATGACTAGAAGTGTACTCGCGCAATGCAGCTAGATACATCACGATTTTAATGTTTCATTTTATTTTCTGTTTTTTGTAGATTTACATTACGATTTTGGATGGTTGTAAAAGAGTGATAATGATTTTTTTATATAAATTTGTTTAATTTAGACTTAATAATATAATGTAATTTATTTTGGTTTAATAATATAACTTTTTTTATAAAATATTCTGTAAGATTTTTTAATTATATTTTAGATTTTTTAAAAATCTAAAATATGCTGAGAGTTATTTTAGGGGAGTTAAAGTGGGAAATGATTTTAGGGGAGTTAAAATGGTTAGAGATAATGATTGAAAATTAATGAATAGCATTAAATGTAGTACATACAGCTTTTATGACTGTTTTTTAAGTAATTAACATTAAATAGCGATACATTAAACTTTAAGACTTGTTTTTAAGAATTTTTTATGTCATATTTATAATATAGTATAGATAATGTATGATTGTTTTTAATTTAATTTTAATAAATATTAGAAAATTCATGATGATAATAACAAAAAAGCAATAATAAATTAATAATAGGTAGCCTAGTGCATTTCCTAGTAATGAATATTATAATAAAATAATCTCCTCACTAATAAAAGAAAAAGACAAAAGATATTATACCATCCTTCCATGCTAATCAAGATTATAAATTATAATAAAAGAAAAAGATAAAAGAGGGAATCTTGTTTACTTTATTTTAATTTAAAAAGATAAAAACGATCCTAATTATTCTCTTAGTAAATTATATTTTTGGTCCATGTGTATACATTTTTATACGTCTTTAGTTCCTTTACCTTAACACCGTTAAATAATTATGTTAAGTGAGTTAATTCTAAGGTATTGTCGTCTTTTTATTTTTTTTATTTTCTATTAAAATTTTATTCTTTGATTTAAAAACCGCATGGATCAATAATGTAATTTACTCTTTTTTTTTTAAACAACAATTCATTAAAAACAAGCCAAAGGCTAACGAAAGGAATTACAAAGGCTTAAAACAACAAAGAGGAGAAGTTCTCAACAAGGAAAAATCTTTTAGGCTCGCCTAATTATGCCTATATAACATCCATCCATCTAATTTACTCTATCTATATAGTTTTATTTATAACATGATATATAACACCTATGTATATAAAACACACACACACACACATATATATATATATATATGTACATGTATATGTATATAGATGTGACGAGAACACTAAATATTTAAGAAAACAAGAAAACAACAATCATGTACAAGATCATATATAATTCACGTACAAAATCATAAATGATTGCGGGCGACTTTGCGGTCGACTTAAGTGGTCACTAAAGTCGTCCGTGTCCTTTTTTTTACCGTTAATGCCCAATCATATATGATTTTGTACATGATTTGTTGTCCTCGTGTTTTCTTAAATAGTTAGCATTCTCGTTTGAACCTCTCTCTCTCTCTCTCTCTCTCTATATATATATATATATATATATATATACACACACACACACACACACGATACACAAAAAACCCAATGGGTATCTCCATTTCTTCTAACCACCCCTTTGAGCTCCACATCTGCCAAATTGCCACCGTCTCCTATATCTCTATCTCCATCTCCGAGTTCCATCTATCCTGTGAATGATTGGTTTTGTGAACCCCCTGTCCTCCAGAGACCTAATTTGATTGGTTGCTAGATCCCCATCCTACTCCACTAGTTGCTAAGCCCACCCTTACACCATTTCGAACCTTAATTCTAACATGGTTTTGTAAACCCATGAAATTTCGAACCTTTGCGTGTGTGTTCTTTCTTGAACAAGGATTTGAAAACCCAATTTATTTAAAAGAATGAAACAATACCTAAATGGGAGAACTGAGGGGGTTACAGGTGGGGTAAGTGTTCATTTTAATGAGGAGTTACGTATTGGTGTAACTGTACATTTTAATTAGGAATTAAAAAGTTTATTTTTTGAAAGGTAGGTGTAGGTAGGGGGTTCACCAAAGGGTGGGGGGATTCATGGTGAAGATGGGATGGATGGATTAGGATGTTAGAACTAGTTTAGAGCTTCATGATGATGGGTTGGTTTACCATAACGAGGTAAAATACTAAAACTGAAATCGGATCAGATGACCAATAGGTCGTCTATAAAAGATGACTGGTGGGTCATCGGAGTAGATGGTTGAGCAGAATAGGTCGTACCAATACACATGGCAAGTTTTAATTGGGTGCTAAAAATAATAAAAAATATTTTTATAAATATGAGGATAAAGAGTAAAATGACTAACATGACCTTCTAGTTAACCTATTTAACAAATGTTTTTAACGGTGTTAAGGCAGAGGGGCAAAAGATGTGTGAAAATGTAAACTACATGGTCGTTTTCAATAATTATTTTGATTTAGGGACGCATAGTGTGATTTTGTGTTAACCACATGGACCAAGAATGTAATTTACTCTATCATTTTTCTTTTCAATTTACAATTCATATATACTCTTAATTCTCCATAACCCTTCACACAAGAGGAGAAGGAGGAGGAGAAGAAGAAGATTACAAGAAAAAGCAAACCCATCCAAATTTCAGATAAGTAAATCAAAAGTACCATAATCAATAGGTGGTTGTTTAAACTCATTTTTGATTATGACATTGACTCTTTTTTTTGTATGATTATACGTTGAATATGAGTTTTAAGGTTAACATCCTTGCTCGATCTATCCATAAAATCAAGGACGGATGCATGTAAGTGATCTTATTATATCAATTATAGGTTTCCTCATATTGCCCTTAATTATTTCCCTTCATTAATTCTAAATTTCTAAGTAGGTACTAACACAAGTAAGAATATTGAGGTCAGAAATTTGATATTTTTATTTCAATCCACCACTATAATACTAAAAAGGTGGATTTTACCTAAATATTTCAAATACTATTACTATATTAATTAACCTTTTATAATTATTATCCATATTGATATTTAAGATATTAATTGATGTTTTTTTATTAAGTTTAGTAATTTATTTATGGGAAAAGTCAAAAAAACCCGATGGACTTTAGTGTTTGGAGTGATTAAGTCATTGGACAATTTTTTGGAACAAATAAGTTCTTGGACATTTCAAAACCTGTTAACTAAATTCTTGGACTTTTGATAACCTGTTGAATACATTCTTATTACTTAAAAATTTAACTTGCAACCTATATATAGCTGGTAAAACTACAAATTAAAAACAAAGTCGCCTACTTTATCCTCCTACAAATTAAAAATGGGAAAATTAACTAAAATAGTCAATCTCATCAACCATATTTATTTTTCTTTTACCAATTTTCAAAGTTTTTTTTTTCCTAAAATTGACAAAGTTTGCATATAATGTTTTTTTCCTGCGTAAGGATTGTTTTTTTTCCAAAAAAATAAAAATAACAAACATTCTCACGTAGAAAATTTTATGTATAAAGATTCACTTTCTGCTTATAGTTTAGAAAAAATTTACACTTTACATTCTTATAAAGTTATAATTAGTTATTTAATTTATTTAATTTATTTTATATCAATTACTTTTTCATTTACATTTTTATTTTATTAACATACACAATCGGATATTAACTAAAATATATCAAACAAATTAGTTTTTTTTTTACAAATTACACCATTATAGTCGTTTCGTCAATACGTTCAAAATGAACTCAATATTGTTTTTTAACTTTATCTTGTATTATTCAATATCATAAATACGTACGAATTATTTTTAATATTTACCCTTTATAATTACAAATTAATCTTATATTATTAAATAAATAACTTAAAGGATAGAAAGTGTAAATATTAAATATAATTAGTACGTATTTATGATAATTAATAATATGAGATTAAATCCAAAAAAATCAATTATAATGGTGTAATTTGTAAAAAAACGTACTTTTTTGATATATTTTAGTTAACTAGAAATGTACCTCGCAATGCAGCAGGTTTCTGAAACCTAGAACTCGAACCCTCAATCATTATTCATACTTTTTGTTAGTCTTTTTTGATTTTATTTTACGATTTTGAGAAACGTAGATTTAAAACAAAAATATATTTTAGTTTAGTTTAATTATGGTTTTTTATAAAAATAATAATAAAGTATTTTGTTACGGGTCAAAAAATGTTTAATTTAAATGATAACTATATTTAAGATATTTTATATTTAAAATTAAAAAGATAACATAATTCAATAAAAAATAAAAATAAGATGTTTTATCTCGAATTTTTTTATATTTATCAGTTAGTTATATCAATAGTTAAAAATTTTAGATATTTTAGAAAATAATATGCATAAAAATTAGTTATCAATTTGTATGTTTGGATTTTAAGTAATATGCATTAATAAGTGGTACCTAATGCATAAAAATTAGTTTTTAATAGTTTAGCTTAAATGCTTTATAATATAGTATAGATATATTAGTTAAAATTCAAAATTACAAGTTAATGAAACATAATTATAACTTATTAAAGTCCCATGTTTTTATTTGTATAACTAACTGCAAATAAACATATTAAATACAGGATAAGCACTATGAGATAAACTACTTGTTTTATTTTTTTTATTAAAATATATTATCAATGATTTTAAATATAATAACATAACAAAATAATTTATCATTATCTTTATAAACAGATCATAACTAAAATTAAAATAAATTACATTTTTACAATAAAATATAATATTTTGTGCTTAAAATGTTGTAATTAAGAGTTTTTTATGTCTCTTTTATAATATAGTATAGATAAATATAATAACATAACAAAATAATGTATCATTATCTTTATAAACAGATCATAACTAAAAGTAAAATAAATTACATCTTTATAATAAAATATAAGTTGTACCAAATCATTATGAAATTGTAAATTAAGTAATTGACTTTAATTAGTTGTATTTTGTGTTTAAAATGTTGTAATTAAGAGTTTTTTTATGTTTCTTTTATAATATAGTATAGATATACGATTATGTGTGTTAATATAATAAAAAGTTAAAATGAAAATAAAAAGGTAGAAGATATAAATTAAATTAAATAACAAATTATAAAGATGTTTTTTTTTGCCAAAAACAGTTTTTAAGGCAAAAAAATAATATGATTTGACTATTTTAAGAAAAGACTTTGAAAAGTGCTTAAAAAATTAATTTTGTTGATGAGATTGGCTATTTTAGTTAATTTTCTTATTTTTCTTATTTGTAGGGTGATAAAGTAGGTGATTTTTTTTTGTTTTTTCTTTTAATTTGTAGTTTTACCTATTATGTAGGTTACAAGTTACATTTTTAAGTAATAAGAATGTATTTAACAGGTTTCCAAAAGTCTAAGGATTTATTTAATGTGTTTTGAAATATCTAAGGACTTATTTGTTCCAAAAAATTGTCCAAAGACTTAATCACTCCAAACACTAAAGTCCATTGGGTTTTTTTGGACTTTTTCCTTTATTTAATACATGTTTTTATATCGTAAATTACATTTAAATAATTTAAATTATTGAGAAAAAAAAACAACATAAACAAAAATGAGAATAATTTTGATCAATGAAGTTTCATGATACATACAAAATAAAATTTCATTACCAAAAATTTAAAAATACATAATATTGACTATTTAATGTAATATTTATCAATTAAAAAGATTCTTTAGATTTAAAAATATTTATCAAATAAACTATGTTTAAGAATCAAGTAATAGTATTTATTAATTATATAATACTAGAAGTGTACTCGTGCAATGCAGCGAGATATATCATGATTTTAATGTTTCATTTTATTTTTTGTCGATTTACAGTACGAAATTGGATGATTTTGAGAAAGTGATAATTTTTTTTTATTAATTTGTTAAATTTAGGCTTAATAATAATTTTTTTTATATAAAATAAACATTAAATATTCTGTTAGATTTTTTAATTATAATTTAGATTTTTTAGATTTAAAATTTGATTTTTATTCTGTATTTAATTATGCAGGGAGTGATTTTAGGGTAGTTGAAGTAATGAGTGATTTTACATAAGTTAAACTTGTTAGAGATAACGATTAAATAGGAAAAGATTTTAAGTTTTCATTATTTATTTAAGTTTTAAGTAATTAACATTAAATAGCGGTACATTAAGATTTAACAGCTGTTTCTAAGAGTTTTTTATTTGTGCTTTATAATATAGTATAGATATCATATATTATAATTATTGGTTTTAATAAAATTGTATAATGATACATAAATATGTTTATTTATTCTTGAAATATGTCTTTTAGTGTGTGATTGCACTTGAATTTTTTTGTATGTTTATATATGCTCCCATCATTTTTAGTGTTTTTTAATGGTTTAGTTAGAAATGGTCTAGAAAAACAATAAAGACGGTGAATCCAATAAACACTAAAAAAAACTAAAAACATAATTATTTATTATTATATAATTTTTAAAATTTTTGTTGATGAAACTTTATTTTGTTAAACATTTTATTTTTATACAAATGATTTATTTAGAGTAAATTATATTTTTTGTTATTTATGGTTACCACTCGTTATCAAGTTTGGTTGTTCTTTAAAAACTAATTACAACTTTGGTTACCGTGGTTACCATTTTGTTTCATTGTTGGTCCCTCTGCTTAACTCTAGTTAAAAAAAAGTTAGTTAAAACTATGGGTATTTTGATCACTTTACCTTTTTTGTTGTATTAATTATAGAGTAAATTACAATTCTCATTCATGTGGTTTGTCTTTCCAACCTTTTTCATTTTATATCGTTATTATATTAATTAATTAATGATAATTTAACTAAAAATTCATTAAAAATATGTATTTTAGTTTGACTATGTTTGACAAGTTAGCTGATAGCTGATAAGCTAGCTGGTACTGGTAGCTGAGAAGCTAGCTGATGAATAAGTAACGTTTGACAAAAACTAACTTATAATTATGTAAAATGACCAAAAAAGACATCGACAGGTAGCGTTGTGTTTTTTCTCCTGCTGTTGGATTGCTTGTGTTTGCTTCTCACAAACGTGGTCTGATTTCTTCTTTTTTCTTGTTTGTTTCCTGGTTTGGCTGCTATAGTTTGGTCGTTTTGTTCGTTTCATTTGGGTTCGTTTCTTGTTTGTACTTGGGTTTGGTTGTTTGTATTTGGTTTGTTAAAAAATATATTTAATAATATAATTAAAATAATTTTATAGTAATATAATATGTTAATTAATACGAACAAAATAGTAAAGAAAAATTAAATAATATATTATGTTAATTAAAACAATTTAAAATTTATTATCATATATTATAAATTTTGAATTTGTTAAACCAAATTTTAAAAGAAAATCTACATTAAATTATTAAATAACCGTTATATATAATATAAGTAATTAGATAATAATTAAAAAAAAGTAATAATAATTGATAACTAAAATATATTGCTTAATATTAAAAAGAATTGATATAACTATCAATAATTCTAAATAATAAAAAGTTAGTATCAATGTATAATTAAAATTTAATTTGTAATTTTCAGTTAATATTAATTAATTAATTAATAATTAATAATTATTTATAATTATTAATGAATAATCAATATTAACGAGGGCATAATTGGAATAATTACAAAAAACTACTCATGGAGTAGCTTATCAAAAATCTAGCTTATAAGCTAGCTTATTTTTGTATTAATTATAGAGTAAATCACAATTTTCATTCATGTGGTTAGTCTTTCCAACCATTTTCATTTTATATTAATTAATTAATGAAAATTTAACTAAAATTACATTAAAAATATGTATTTATGTTTGTATATTACACTATTAGAAAAGCCTTGTAGGTATCTTTATAATGAGTTAAATATTAAATACTTCTAAAATTTTATGCAATTTATCAGATATATATCTACAAATCCGTCTACACTATTCCAAAAAATCATTTATTTTAAGTGGTGTTTAAAAAGTTCATCGTATTTGCTTATTTACGTAAGACAAAAATTGAAATTAGTCTATGTCTAATAATAAAAAAATGTATTATTTTTAGATATTTCATTTAATCAAATGTCTTTTAAATATGTATCAAATAAAAAGCTTTATAATTATTGAACTTTTTTCAAATATAAACTTAAACAATGAAAAGAATAGTTTCAATGAATATCAAAAATATGTGAACCCTTGAAGGGTCAAACTACCTTGTATAGCAACCCATATGTCCTTGGAAGGACTTCAAAATAGTTCACAAGCAAGGCAAATGAATCCCTAAATCAAGACTCCAGAACCAAGATGCAGTAAATTCAATATCAAAATTGAGATTGAGAAATTGATAAAAACTTATGTGTGATGGAGCAATGGATTTGACTCGATTGTATTGTGAGCTTGAATCGTTGTCTAACGATGGAGGAGCGATAGAGAATCGAATAAGGAGAAGAAAGCAAGAATAGAAGCGAACCCTAACCGAATTATAGTATTATACAATTATGGGAAGATGAACTCGCGAGTGCCTGAGAGGAATTTTGGTATTGGAAACTTATGTACAATATTAACAAGTTGTACATTTGGCTTCTTATTGTAATTAAAAGATTTTAAGAGTTGATGCTTAAAAAGTTAGTACTTGATGTTGTTTTTAAGAGTTTTAGCTAAAAGCTTTATCATACATTATAGATAATGACATATCAGAGTAGAAAACATATTACTTTTTAATTATCAATTTTTTTATTTTATTTAAATAAAATAATTGTACTATAATTATAATAGAAAAAATAAATAAATAAAATATACATGTCAAAATTAATCATCCAAACCACCTCACGATTCCCCAAACTTTGAATTAACCAAAACCCCTTCTCTGTTCTCTATTTGCAATATGTTCATACAGACTCCGGCTCTGATTGTTTACAAATAAGAAGCTCATATTCTGCTATTCTTTCATGTTTAATTAGTATTCATATCTTTAAATTCATTTTAGATTATGAGATGAACAAGATCTTTTTTCAGATTAATTACTCTTTTTCAGTTTTAGTCCATCTCTTTTGGTCAACTGATCGATGACTTCAAATACACTTTTCTTTGGTATTCTAAAATTGGAGTTTTAGTCATTAGGTGTTTAAAATATTGCATTAATTTGGTTTGTCTTTTAAGCATCTGCTTTGTGATTTTGAAGTAAACTCTAATATTTGTATTTTTTGAAATTAAATCCAATTATCAAGCTGATGATGTTGTTAAATTCAACTATGTCCTGTTACTTCCATTCAATTTTTTATGTAGGTTCTTCCAAAAGCAAGAATATTTTTGGAAAATGGGGGAGTTTGCATCTGCAATCGCTGGTGCCGTTGTTGAATCTTTAATGGTTCCTGTCAAAAAACACCTGGGATACCTCTTTTTATCCACGGAACGTGTCAGGAACATGAGTGCTAGGATGAAGCAATTGGAGGGCACATTCGATGATGTCAAAGACCACAAGGACACAAACGATAGGAGCACTGCAAAGGTACCTGCTCGTGTGCCAAGTTGGTTGGAAGAAGTCGCAAAGATCAAGAGCGATGCTGAAACCATTTCAAGCAATGAAAACGGATGTTTCGACATAAAAGCGAGGTACCAAATGGGAAGAAATGCCTGGAAGACTACTCAGGAGATCGAACGTCTTCATCAAGAAGGTCGTGCTTTCACTTGGACGGATGCCCAAAAACCTCTTGGAAGAGTCAACACAAGAAGTGCATCCACGTCTGCACTACCAAGTGGGGTTGGTATCGGAGACGACTTCAAGTCAAGAGATACGACATTTAAGGATGCGTTGAAGTTCCTTGAAAAAGATCAAAAGACGCAAGTGATAGCCCTATGTGGAATGGGTGGTGTGGGGAAAACCACGATGATGGAACAATTGAAAAAGGTTGTGGAAGATAAGAAGAAGTTTGATTGGATTGTGAAGGTTGTTATTGGGAAACAGCCTAATTGGTATTCTATTCAGCAAGCTGTAGCAGAGAACCTAGGAAATCCTCTAACTGAAGAGGTTGAAACAACAAGGGCAGATCGTCTTCGTAAAAGATTTGAGGAAACTTTGAAAACAAGTGAAAAAGGAATTCTAGTTATATTGGACGATGTATGGGAGATGGTTGAACTCAGATATGTTGGACTAAGTCCTTTGCCAAATGGTGTCAAGTTGTTGCTTACATCACGAAATGAGGATTTTTGCAGAACAATTGCAGTTCATGAAGGTAATCTAGAGCTTGAAGTACTTAAAGTGAATGTCTTGGAGCAGACAGAAGCACATAAATTCTTTTGTCAAATCACAAAAATTTCAGAGGAATCCAATAGGGAGCTCTATGAAATAGGAGGTGAAATTGTCAAAAAATGCAGTTGTTTGCCCCTTGCTATTAAACTCATTGCCCCTACCCTTATATCTGAAGAAAAGTCCATATGGAAAGATAGTCTACGACGTTTGAGGAACAATGATCTTGATCAAAATGTTCATGAAATTATCAAGATAAGCTACGACTATCTAAAAGACCAAGAGGATAAAGAGATTTTTCTGCTTTGTGGCCTATTTCCTGAGGACTCTAATATTCCGATCGAGGAACTGGCAAGATATGCATGGGGACTAAAATTGCTCAATGGAGTTTCAACTGTGGAAGATGGCAGAAACAGGATAAAATCACTTGTCAGCAATCTCAGAAAAGCAAATTTGTTGATCGATGGTGATTACCCTGGGTGTGTCAAAATGCATGATCTTGTGCTTGCCTTTGTGTTAGCTACTGTTTCTAAAGGTGATCATGCCTCCATTATTAACCATGGAGATATGTCGAACTGGAGTAGTGAAGACATGAGGGAGTCTTGCAAAAGAATTTCATTAACATGCAGGGGTATGTATGAGTTTCCTCAAGGATTTAAGTGTCCAAACCTCTCACTTTTGAAACTTATGCACGGAGATGATTCGTTCAAGTTTCCTCAAGGCTTTTATGAAAATACAGAAAAACTTCAAGTTATAGTGTATGAAAAGATGCAATATCCGTTGCTTCCTAGATCACTCCAATGCTCCACCAACCTTCGAATGCTTTGTCTCCATGAATGCTCATTGATGTTTGATTTCTCTTTTATTGGATATATTTCGAATCTGGAAGTGCTCAACATTACTAAATGTAGGATTCGAAAGTTGCCTTCCACAATTGGACATTTGAAGAAGCTAAAGGTACTTGATTTGACAGGTTGTATTGATCTTCTTATTGATGATGGTGTCCTGAAAAGGCTGGTCAACCTTGAAGAGCTTTATATGATAGTTTATAATAAACGTGCCATTAGGTTCACAGATGCCAATGTTGATGAATTGGTAGGGTGTTCAAAAAACCTTACTGCTTTAGCAATTGAGTTTAGTACTCTGCCTAAGAATATATCATTTAAGAAACTTGAAAGGTTCAAGATCTCTTTGGGATGTTATTTCGATAAATATAATGTCCAACGTTGGCATTACACGTTGGAAAACACGTTGAAGTTGGTCACCGATAAATGCGAACTATTGGATTCTAGGATGAACGAGCTGTTTGATAGAACAGAGGTGCTTCATTTACAAGTGAAGGGTGTAAATGATCTTGGAGATGGTTTAGCGGAGTCCTTGCATCATCATCCATCCTCCTTTTACAATTTAAGAGTCCTTGATATTTGTAAGTGTACAGACTTGAGATACCTCTTCACAGTTGGTGTCGCAAATGGTCTCAAGAAGCTTGAGTGCCTCACAATTTCCTCGTGCCCTGTTCTAGAAACAGTGGTAGAAGGCAACAAAGGTGGAATTGGGGTGATCAAATTTCAAGCGCTAAAGTTTCTATCTTTGGGCGAGCTACCGGAGCTAAAGAGTTTGTGCAACGCCGTCGATGTAATTGAGCTACCCCAGCTCAAGGAGTTGGAACTTAATGGCCTTCCAAAGTTCACAAGCATTTATCCTTTGGCAACATCTTCTCTGTCGAGAATATTTCTGAAAGGCAATCTTTCTTTAATGAAGAGGTAAACATGTTTTATGCTAATATAAATCTTACAAATTTTCAATTAAATGTTCCATAAAAAAAGGTTGTATTCATGTTGTGTTCTAGGATTAATGAGTGACGACACCCTTTAGAATTTGTCCAAAGTAAAACATATTTGTATTTTATTATATGATTTATTGTTGTTGGATGGGGCAATTGATAGATCAACAAATCTTAATTACTTTGCAGGCTGTTCCTAATTTGGAGAAGGTGCGTATTTCTAGTATGGAGAATTTGAAGGAGATATGGCCTTGTCAATTTGGTTGCAGTAAGGAAGTTAATGCTTGCATGTTAAGAGAGTTTAGAGTGAACGATTGTAATAGTCTTGTGAATTTGTTTCCGAGCAATCCGATGTCGTTGTTGTATCATCTAGAAGAACTTAGAGTTAAGGATTGTGGCTCCATTGAAGTATTATTCAACATCGACTTGGGATGTGTTGGTCAAACAACCGAGGAAGTTTGTAGTTGCTTGAGAAGCATTGAACTGTTGGATTTAGGGAATCTAAGAGAAGTATGGAGGATAAAAGGTGCAGATGACGTTGGTCGCGCATTCAGTAGCTTTCAAGCTATTGAAACCTTAGATATAAAGAGATGTAAAAGGTTTAGAAATGTATTCACACCTACCACCATCAATTTTGATATGAAAGCACTTACAAGGATTGAGTTAGTTGATTGTGGAGGAAGTGAGAGAGATGATGAATTGGTTAAGAGTAGCCAAGAGCAAGAGGTATGTATTTAATTAACTTTTGCTTTGGTATATATTAAATTAAATTAGTTACCAACTTCTGCAATTTATTTGAAAGGATTTTACATCTTAATTTGTATATTAAAAACTAACATAAATGCTAATTACATTTATTATTGGGATATATATGCAGATTAATGTTATGTCCAATGAAGAGATATCAGAAGTCGATGATACTTTTCTTAAAGTTGCATTTCCATCCTATCTCTTACACACATGTCATAACCTTCAAGCACTTCGTATAGACTATTCTAATGCAGCAGATGTATTTGAGATTGGGAGTCCAATTAATAGGGAATTAGCAATAACTCCTCATAAACAACAACCACGATCCTCATTCCACAACCTCACAACCATATCCCTTTGGAAATGCAATAAGATAAAGTACTTGTTTTCACCTCTCATGGTCAAACTTCTCTTCAACCTAAAGAATGTGACTATAAAGTCTTGTGATGTTATTGAAGAAGTTGTTTCAAGCCAAGATGATCATGAAGATGAACGAATCACTCAATCTACCAACACAAGCCCCAATTCCGTTCCCTCATTTGGATGAGCTATGTCTTTCTAGTTTGCCAAAGCTCAAGCGTATCGGTGGTGGTAATGGTGCCAAGGGAGGGAGTATAGATACCAGTACAACTACTACCATTTGTGATAAATTTGAGGTATGTTTATATAATTGTTTTCTTATATCTATTCTTAGCAACACTAAATGATATTTCTAAAAGTTTATTCTTATGGCTAATATGAAAAGACAAAAGAGATAAATTTGTTATTGAATTTCTATTGTTTTTTTTTTTAATTCATACCCGGACAAAATAATATTATGAATTAAATTGTTATACCCACACAATCATATTAATTAAAAGAAATTATCAAACCCTTACTATTGTTATTAATAATATAAATGAGTGCCATTCATAAATAATAATCCAATATTTTTGATAAATAAAAAAGTTTAAGTGTTATCAATTAAACTTTAAAAGAAATAAACTAATGTTTTTACATTTGTCGAGATTGTGGCTCATTTACAAAAATTACATGATAAATTTGGTATTATTAATTAAAAGGATCCATAATGGTAATTTTATTACGTACCTTTTTTGGATTTGAATCTCACCTTTTCTTGGAAACCTCCCTCAATGAAAGCCAAAGGGCTACAGTCTACACATTTGTGGATGCTCTGAATTTGTATGTTTTTTTTAATAAATCAAATTCGTTTAGGCAACAACATTTTATATGTAATTATATTACCTTCTAATTTATGCCTGCGATCAAATTTGTTGATATAATTTTATATTTACTACAGTTACCCCACGTGAATGATGTTGCTTGGTCCTTATGCCAGTACTCTAGAAAGATAGAGATAAAAGGTTGTGAGGCATTGCCATATGTGATTCCATCCTATGTAGTAGGAGAAATGCAAAAGCTTGAAAACCTGAAAATAGTGTACTGCGAATCGCTGGTGGAGGTATTTGAAACTCAAGGGTTCAACATCAATGGTGGTGATACTATTACCTTCGATGATGCAAGTGGTGGTAATGATGCCACAATTGTGATTCAGAGAATGAAAAAGATTAATGTTCCTCAACTGTCCAACCTAAAGGAATTGGTAATCCATCGTTGTGGCCTTTTGCAACATGTTGTCACATTTTCCACGCTTGAAAGTCTCGTGCAACTTGAAAAGTTAAGGATAAGCGATTGCAAGGCAATGAAAGTGATCGTGAAAGAAGACAACATTGAGCAAACAATGATATCATCTAAGGTTGTGATGTTTCCTCGTTTAAAGTCCATTGTACTACGCAGACTACCAAATCTAATAGGTTTCTTCTTGGGGAAGAATGAGTTCCAGTGGCCATATCTGGATGATGTTTTGATTGATGGTTGCCAACAAATGATGATGTTCACTTATGGTTGCTCGATAACTCGAAAGCTCAACTTCATACACACAAAGTTAGGCAAACATAGTCTTGAATGTGGCCTTAACTTTCCTGTCATGGCGGCCACTTTGTGTGAGGTACGTTTTCAAAGTTTTAATTTTTCATCATTTAATTAAGATATTACCCTAGCAATTAAACACATGCATTGATACTAGTTTAATTTGTCCATAGAAATATATACACAATATATACCTTGAATCAACGTTTTTCCAGTTTGAAGGACAAAAATATCAAAAAACACGGCTTCCAAGTCCGAGTCCCGTTTTAAGTAACGATCAAACAAATTTGCAAATAAATAAAGGACAAATAAATAGAAAATGAAAGATGATGAAAGTAAATACGCAAGTAAAAGACACGTATCACTTGTTTGACGCATAAAATCCCAAAAACGAGTAAAAACCAGGGGTGACCTTTTGGTCACCGATCCCATAGTTGTCCAAAATAGGTGGGTGTTAATGTCGATTATAGAATTTATACTCTAGCTAAAAACACATTACAAACTATAGTTAAGTAGGGTAAATTAAACGTAAATGTTGTGCTTCGTCTCGAAAGTTAGCTAACTCCTGGGTGCCTTTTTCTTTCTCCCCCTACTTCTCTTTTTACCCGGTCCATCCATAACTTCCAATATCTTCTAGCTGGTGGTTAAGGAGCTTCAGACCTTTAAGTTCATGTGGCTTGAGACTGGGTCAAGTTCCTTCAAGCGGCTACCTTCTCTTGGGCTTGAGCAACTCTAACGCGGGGCCTAATTTGGATTTATGTTTGGGTGGACATGAATGTGACGTGATAATTTAATACGAGAGCTTTTTATTCTACGTAATGTACTAGTTTTTTTAGTTTCATCGGAACCGCGATTCCGGTTTCTTTCCGATTCTCTTCTGCAATGCTTCACGTAAGTAAAACGTCAACCGTTCCACCTAGGGGTGTAAATGATGCGAGTCGAGATCGAGTATCAGTAAACTCAACTCGAACTCGAAAAAAATTCTCAAGCTCAAACTCGACTCGAAAGCTCACGAGTATTGAAAATCCAAGCTCGAACTCGACTCGATAACCAATTTCCAAGCTCGAACTCGAACTCGTTTCAAGCTCGAATCAAAGTTCAAGCTCGAACTTGTTTCAAGCTCGCTCAAGCTCGAACTCGTTTCAAGCTCGCTCAAGATCGAAATCGTTTCAAGCTCGCTCAAACTCGAACTCGTTTCAAGCTTGCTCAAGCTCGAACTCGTTTCAAGCTCAAACTCAAACTAGTTTCAAGCTCAAACTCAAACTAATTTTAAGCTCAAACTCGAACTAGTGTTCGTATTCAATCATTTAAAAATTCAATGTGTATATATTTGTTTGATTAAAATTGTAAACAAACATAACAAACTAGTTGCACTCACTTCCATAGGTACCAAGAATTTTTTTTTTTGCCTAACTTCAAGCCAAAGGGCTCAAGCCACTAGGCACAATAGAAAGACTATGCCCCAAAGGCTATGGAATGGCAAGGGAAAGGAAGGGGGTGAGTTTTATTTATAGTTGAATGCAAAAGCCTTGGATGGATTGTCCCACCAATGTGGGATGAGTTTTTAAGCAAAAGGAGGACAATCCTTATTTAAATAATGGTACCAAAAGTCTTATTAGGTGTTATTACTTTTTTTTTTAAGAAAATGCTAGTAATTCTTTATTAATAATAACTAGAAGTGTACTCGCGCAATGCCGCTAGATACATCACGATTTTATGTTTCATTTTATTTTCTATTTTTTGTTGATTTACATTACGATTTTGGTTGGTTGTGAGAGAGCGATAATGATTTTTTTATATAAATTTGTTTAATTTATAATAATATAATGTAATTTATTTTGGTTTAATAATATATTTTTTTTATAAAATATTCTGGTAGATTTTTTTAATTATATTTTATATTTTTATATTTAAAATTTGATTTTTATTCTATATTTAATTATGCTGAGAGTTATTTTAGGGGAGTTAAAGTGGGAAATGATTTTAAGAGAGTTAAAATGGTTAGAGATAATGATTGAAAATTAATAAATAGCATTAGATGTAGTACATACAACTTTAATGGTTGTTTTTTAAGTAATTAACATTAAATAGCGGTACATTAAGCTTTAAGACTTGTTTTTAAGAGTTTTTTATGTCATCTTTATAATATAGTATAAATTATAATTATATATACTTATAATAAAATATATATATATATATAATAATTATATTATTATTTTAATGTTTATTTCTTTAATATATGTTCTTTAGATTCTTTAGATTACTATTATAAGTAAACGAACGTAAACGAACATTAGTATGTGTTTGGTACACAGACCGGACTGGATGGGACTAGATGGGACTAGATTGGCGAAAGTGGGGTAGACAGTGAAAGAATTGTAGTAGGTTTAGTATCTTAATTTGACATGGGTAGATTCGTAATTTACCTATCATGTCTCATCTCCCTTTTTGTTCCACCTATATTAGTGGGAGACAAAAAGCTGCATTTTCGTCCCACTCAGTCATGTCGTGTTCCTTTCCTTGGTCATGCCAAACACGGGACAATCAGTTTTTAAACTGTCTTGTCCCACGTACCAAACGTATCCATAACGATCGTGTGTGTGTATATATATATATATATAATATTTGAGTATCTCACGAGCTTATCGAGTCGAGTATCAGGTTGCTCGACTCGACTCGTTAGTATGTCGAGTTCGAGTTCGAGTCGAGCCTATTCGAGTCGAGTGTTGACCGAGTCGATCTCGAGTAGCTCGCGAGTTGTCTCGTCTCATTTACACCCCTAGTTCCACCGGACTTCCGTCGTCGGACGTCACCCAACCGCACCGTGCCAGGAACTTGCTCGCGATATCAAACTGTCTCCGACCAACTTTCTCGGCGGCCATCAAAAGCTGAATCGATAGGCTCGTAAACGCCAACGATCCATACGGGTCCGTGCGTGAACATCGTGGACCCATTCACCCGTTGTGTCGAAAACTTAATAGCCTTCTCCGCCGCCAGCTTGATAATTTCCACCGTTGACAGTTCTTTTCCCGCACAATCCTGTGTCGTTTCATCAATAGAACACTGATCTTCTGAAAGCATAAACCTGCTCCAGTAACCACTGATGAGCTCCAATGTGCGGAGAATTCAACTCCGGATATATTCGGTTTGAATTTGAAATTTTCTTGATTTATTCTTGAATTTCGGTATCGAGTATGACGATGTGTGATTGTGGTTTTCTTCAATACCACCCAACCGATTGCGATAATTACGAGTCGTGGTGTGGCTTACGTCTTCCAACGGCGGTCGTGTTTTCGTGCGGCGGAAAGTGGTGGTGGTCCTCCTCTTGTTGATACCCTTCAAAGTGTTTAAATTGGTTCTTCAAACACACACACTTTTAACACAGTTTGCTTGATCAAAATTGATTCGATACTTTATTCAAGATAGCAACCTGCTCTATTTATAGATGGAGCAGTACAAGAAAAATAAAAGAAATTAAAAACAGAACTAAGCAGAAGACTAGCTCAGCTAATACCTATTCCTACGCCTCCTTTTTCTTAGGAGCAGACTACTTATTCAAAAGAAAACTACTTTGAAACAGTCAAAGCTGACTCATCATATCCTTCCCCAAACTGAGTGCCATAGGAAACTCAGTTTGCTCCTTCGAGATGCTGAACTCCAAGCATGTTACGTATCTTCCAGAATGTGTCAAGTTTCAACGGCTTCGTCATGATGTCTGCTAGTTGGTCTTGTGTTCTACAGTAAATGAGCTTGATCTCTATATTCTTGACTAACTCACGTAGGAAGTGAAACCTTACCTTAATATGCTTTGTCCTGCCATGAAAGATAGGATTTTTCGAGAGTTTTATCGAGGAACTGTTGTCACATTTGATTACTACACCATTGCACTCATTCTGGTTGAAGCCCTTAAGAATTTCTCTCATCCAGATGCGGCAGGCACAATATGAAGCTGCTATGTACTCTGTCTCGGTAGTAGATAGAGTAACAATAGGTTGCCTTTTTGAAATCCAAGCAACTGCTGCTCCGCTCATCATGAAAACGTACCCTGATGTACTTCTGTTGTTATCACCGTCCCCAGCGAAGTCACTATCTGTATAGCCCTCCAGAGAATTATTGCCATCACTTCTTTTGTAATATAATCCCAAGTTGACCGAACCCTTAATGTATCGTAAAACACTTTTGACTACTATGAAATGAGCATCTCTCAGCACCCCATAAATCTGCTTAAAAAACAAATAGAAAACATGATATCGGGTCTGGTGGCCGTAAGGTACATTAAACTCCCGATCAATTGCTTATAGAGAGATGCATCGACTTCTCTTCCACCTTCTTCTTTGGAGAGTTTGATTCCTGGTACAATAGGGTTGTTTACTGGATTGCAATCTGCCATTCCAATCCTGTCTAGAACATCTGTTGCATATTTATTTTGGCACAAGAAGATCCCATCTTTTGTCTGATGAACTTCAACACCCAGAAAATAATGCATTCTTCCAAGATCGGTCATCTCGAACTCTTTCGTCATTGACTTCTTAAAGCTTTCGCACAATTTCGAATCGTTTCCTGTGAAAATTAAGTCATCCACATGCATACTTACAATAAGATAACTACTACATGCATCTCCCTTAGTAAATAGAGTGTGTTCATGGCTGCACTTGACAAACCCCTCACGAACAAAGTACTCTTCAATCTTGCTATACCATGCTCTTGGCGCCTGCTTCAACCCATATAAAGCTTTCTTGAGTTTATAGACTTTATGCTCTTCTCCTGCTCGAACATATCCTTCAGGTTGCGCCACGTACACGGTCTCTTTTAAAATGCCATGAAGAAAGACACTTTTTACGTCAAGTTGATAAACAATCCAACCTTTATGTGCAGCCAAAGCCAAAAGCATTCTTATGGTATCCCATCTTGCAACAGGCACAAACACTTCTTCATAGTCGATGCCATACTTCTGCGCATATCCTTTTGCAACAAGTCTCACTTTGCATTTGTCTATCTCTCCCCTTTTGTTAATCTTGATCTTGTAGACCCATTTAACTCCTATAACCGAAGCACCTGCTGGTAAAGTTACCAAATCCCAGGTCTTATTCTTTTCGATGGCCTCCATTTCCATATTCATAGCGACCCTCCATTTTTCTTCCTTTGTCGCTTCAATATAACTTACTGGATCATTGTGAGAGGTTGTGAGAGGTATACATGACCAGATGTTGTGTCTCTTTTTCATCCTCCTCAGAAAGTCCTTCCCCACTTTCATAATCTTGCAAATACAAATATCTTGGTGGTGCTCTTTTCCTTCCTTCTTGAGTTTGAGATGTTTCGGCATGACTTCCAGCACGAGACATTTCAGCAGGGCTTTCAACATCTTCATTTGTTGCATTGTTTGAGGAAGCTTGCTGAGGTATGAGACTGGATTGATTGGGAATATCAGTTTCAAGTACCTTGCCAGCTTCTTCTTCTTCAACTATTACCAAGACATCATCCTTTTCTTCTTTTGAAGTCCTTCCCCAATTACAGCCTTGTTGCTCATCAAAGATCACGTCGTTACTGATTACATCCTTTCGAGAGATTGGGTCGTACATTTTATAAGCTTTGGACTCTTCACTAATCCCCAAGAAAATGCATTTATGGCTCTTTTCATCCAGCTTTATTCTCACTTGGTTGGGAATATGAACATGGCCAACACACCCAAAATTTTTGAAGTAGTCAACGTTGGGATTGTTGTTACTCCAACATTCTTGTGGTGTTTGGTTTTTTACTGCCGAAGTGGGGCTTCTATTTAGAATGTGCACAACCCACTTAGCTGCTTCACCCCAAAATCTCTTTGGCATATCTTTCTCACTTAGTAGACATCGAACCATCTCCATAATCGTCCGATTCTTCCTTTCCGCGACACCGTTTTGTTGCGGTGTGTATGCTGCTGTCAACTGTCTTTTGACACCATTAATGGCACAAAATTCAGCAAATTCTTTCGTGTTAAATTCTCCTCCACGATCACTCCTTAAGAAACTTAGGTTCGCCCCCACTTCATTCTCAACCATAACCTTGAATCTTTTAAAGTGAGCAAACGTTTCGCTTTTCTCGGACAAGAAATAGACCCACGTTTTCCTGCTAAAATCATCAATAAACGTTAGTACATACCTTTTATCTCCTGCTGATTTAGGTGTAATCGGACCACATAAATCGATATGGACTAGCTGAAGAGGTCCAGTTGCTCTCCAATTTGCCACCTTTGGAATCGAGACTCGATGTTGTTTTCCTTTAGCATAGGTCTCGCATACTTCTCTCACTTTCTGTATGGGAGTCAACCCCTTCACCAGCTGTTTCTTGGACAAACAATATAAGCTTTCTTGGTTCAAGTGACCGTACCTTAGATGCTAGAGCCTTGACGTTCCTTGCATTGAACTTGTAGTTTGTAGGCACGATGACATAGGTACCTCAGCTAATAAAACGAACATTCTGTTTGAAGTCATATACGTACTCATAAACAATCCCCAATCCTTATGAAATATTTTACATGACCCATCCTTGATCAGAATAGATAACCCCCTCTCCTGAAGTTGGCCTAAACTGAGAAGGTTTGTAGTCAAGTCGGGTACGTAATATACATCGCTTATCACATGGGTTCTTCCTTCTATAACAAGCCTTGCATTTCCCTTTCCATGTACCTGCATCCTTGTGCTATTCCCAAGCTTCACTGAGTGTGAAAATTCATCATCAAAGGTTGCAAACCATTTTTTTGTCTCGTGTCATATGGTTCGAACAACCTGAGTCTAAGAACCAAACATCTTCACTTTTTGTTTCTTCCTTTTCAACAAATGCCATGAGAAGTAACTCCTCATTTTCATCTAACTCAACGTAGTTAGCACTTCTTTCCCAACTAGGGCATTCTGAAGCAAAATGACCAGGTTGTGACATTTGTAACATTCAATGGCAGATCTGTAGCTTCCGCCACGACCATGTCCACCTCTATAGCCACCTTTGTAACCACCTCGATATCCACGTCTGTATGATCCTCGTCCTCTGCCTTCTAGTTCCTTCTCATCACTTGAAACCTTGAGAACCTGCTCTTCTTCGACGTTCCCTCTCATGCGTTGTTCATGAACTAACAAGCTGCTTTGTAGTTCGTCCAATGTAAGAGTATCCATATTATTGGACTCTTCAATCGAACACACCACATAGTTAAACTTTAAGGTCATAGACCTTAATATATTTTCGGTCACAGTAGTCTCCAGAACTGTCTCTCCACACTTCTTCATCCGCTTTGCTATTGCGAGAGTTCTAGCAAAATAGTTGTTTACAGTCTCCCCTTCCTTCATGTGCAACGTCTCGAACTCCTTTCACAATGCCTGTAATTGAGCTCTTTTTACCTTCGTTGAGCCCTAGAATTTCTGCCTCATACTATCCCAAATCTGTTTGCTAGTATCAGTATTGAGAATTGTGTGAAGAATGTCCATATCAATGGATTGATATAAGAAATTCTTGATCTTTAGGTCCTTCAATGTTTCATCGTCTATCACCTTCTGTTCGGCATTCGTCGGTGTGTCTTATGTTGGCTTAGTGATTCCTTTCTCAATAAGATCCCAATATTCTTTAGAACGAATGAAATTTTCCATTAGTCTAGCCCAATGATCGTAATGACCTTCGACTTTTGGAATAGCTGGTACGTACCACAAAACCCTTGGCGCTGTTATTATGGTCTCCCATCGGCTTCTATCTGCTTCTCTTGCTGACCTTTTCTCACAATCATGTAACACCCTCAAATTTGGAAAGAGCGACTAATTAAAAACTTTCAACAATACCTTAAAGGATAATAAATCTCTTACTACCAGTCCATAGTCCATAATTGAAATACATTTCTAGGTTGAACCATCAACAAATAATTAAAGTCTTGCATAAAGACTAACTAAAGTCGAGTGTTACTATAACCCAATACCAAATCGCTATCTCCAATAAAAATGCAGAAGACTTCATCACGCTAATCACTTCTTCGAGCACACAACTAGCACTTATCACTTCACGGTGTCGCTAGAACTAATTACCGAGATGGAACCTGATGCACATGCCGACAAATAAAAATGTTAGGCTAACACCTAGTGAGTTCAAGAGTTTATATCATGACTATAAAGAAAACGTAAAATGGAAATACTATAACTTATAATCATGATCCTTTAAAATGATTTACTTTAAAATAATGGAACAACTCATTTACCAACAATATGCAATTTATAGATGGACGCCTCAACGCCAAAACATTCTTTCATGAAATAATGCAATCCAACACTTACTCAAAACGAGAATAATGGTAATGCTCAAATAATGACATTTGAATAAACTTTATAAGAACAAACGACCAAAGTATGAGTAAACTAAGTCTC
Source organism: Arctium minus (assembly GCA_954870635.1). Lineage (NCBI taxonomy): Eukaryota > Viridiplantae > Streptophyta > Magnoliopsida > Asterales > Asteraceae > Arctium > Arctium minus. The sequence goes on along the minus strand of OX941083.1, from coordinate 889,106 downwards.
CAAAATAAGGGCAAGTTGGGTTTAAAATTGAACTGTTTGCCACATAAGGGCCTTTTCATATAAAAATTCATCTTGCGATGACGGGGGATACCCGATTTACCAAGGATTGTCGGCGGAACACCGAGTAGGCCACAATCCGAGTTGTGAGCTAAATACTTGGAACCATGGCCACGAACAACGTCGGTCCATACTAAGATGTAAGGAGGGCCCCCAAGGAAACCAAGTCATACTCGTTCACTAGGACTACATTATGACCCATGGCTAGTAACCGATCTATCATAATCGTACCAAAGGCCCCCGAGGATCAAATGCATCCATAGTTATAAAGAAGGGAAGATATGATTCATGGCAAGTAACCGGTCTCACATAACTAGTAACTGGTCTCACATAACCGTACCAAATGGCCCCCGAGGATCATATACATCCATATTTACAAAGAGGGGAAAATATGATCCATGGCTAGTAACCGATCTCACATAACCGTACTAAATGGCCCCCGAGGATCATATACATCCATTTTACGAAGAGGGGAAAAACATCCCAAAATATAAGCCGACTCAATACCTAGGGATCCACTAGTAATAGTCTAGACTTGTCACAATTACATTTGTGACTAACCAAAGCTAAACATATAGCTTCCAATAACATTTATTTCCAAAAATGCAATTCCATGTTTAACTGCTGATAAGAATGGAAATCATAAAATGAGACTCTACACTTTCTTTCAAGTACTTCATATAATTGTGCAAGTAATACTTCATAAAACATTCCATTTCATGAATGATGCATAAAACCTGACAACCATTTAAAAGTGTATCTCTTTGACCAAAGATCTATTTATGAAATAAAACATCAAAACACATTCATTTATGACCCTTTATCAAAATGCCCCAAAAATCCCAAATGTGAGTGTTATACAAAGTTTAAGAAGTTAAATACTTCAAATAATCAAAGATCAACATATAACCCAACATTTGATAATTTCATGTAAAACACATAAACACTTTAAAATGGACATTTTGGCATGTACACCATTTTCACAAATCAACTTGAACTCACCTTGCTAGATTTAGGCTAAATCTAGATTTTACCCACTTAGAGCTTCCTTGAAGAAACTTGAATCTTCAAGCCAAATCTTCCAAAACCTAGATCTACAAGGTTCCAACCATAAATATACATATTCCCCCATAAATAATCATAATCAATCACAAATAATCGTTTCCCAACCTTATACATGAATACCTCAACTGAAACCGAAACCCTAACTTCCATAAATGAAGAGAATAGAATATTACCTTAACCCAAGCTTGAATCCACCAATCAAAACACCTCTAGTTCACCAAAATGGTTACAAACCTCCAATCTACAAAAGGGAGAACAAAGGGTGGATGAAACTCTAGAAAACTTTGGTGAAGAAGATGAAGTGGGAGAAATGAGGAGCTTACCACTACAAAATACTCTTATATACTCCAATAGACTTCCAATCTCTTGCTATATCCTTGAAGAGGTCTCAAAAACAAAACCGTGGCAACTTGAATCACTGAAATCGGAGTTGGGATGAAGAAGATATGAAGAAATGAAGTTTTGGGTGAAAATGAGGCTGAAATCAGGTTTAAACCCGTGTTGCTGCTTCTGATGTTGAGCACGACCCATGCGCCTTTTGTGAAGGATTTAGCACGACCCGTGCACCCTACAGACTACGAAAAATATGCCCGAACACTGTTTTGGTCATAACTTCTTCGTTATAGCTCTGTTTTCGCTCCGGAAAGAACCGTTGGACTCGTAATTGAATGTTTCTTCTCTTAAGACTATGAAATCAAGGATTCAAGCCCAAAATCAAATATCTTATTTTTTCTTAATATATCGGTTTCTGTATTAACTTGAAATGATACCTTTCGAAAATCGGGGTGTTACAATCCTCCCAACCTTAAAAGAGATTTCGTCCTCGAAATCTGGAACCACCAAGCACCCAACATTACACTTGGAAAGATCGATTGATTTCCTATCCCAAAAGGATGCCTTCATGAAACTTCACCTCGTATATGGACCTGATTACATTTCGGTTGAGGTTTTCGCTGAGTTTCTCATAACGTGCCGTTACAAACTAAATCTCAACGTTCAATATATTTCACGGACGTCGGGATGAACGTTGAGTCATTGATTAATCAATTTCTTAATCGTTAAATCTCGGTTGCCTCCCAACCTTATATTGCTCATATTACCCCAAAAGCAACTTACGACCTTATCTAGTCATTTCCATCGAGAATACCCCAATCGGAACTATTCCCTTAGATACTTCTGATTACGATGCATCAAGGTCTCCTCAATAATTCATTTGTACTTAAATTATACCTCGACATTCCCACCAAATGTCTCCAAAAATCATCATCACTAAAGAGTTATTGTCCTTTGACGAAATTTCCTAACGACTAGTTTGGTTTGAACCATCGCAACCTTTAAATCCGTTCCTCAAAGCTGACCCGTCACGAAGTCTGCAAGGGCTCCCAAACTTCCATAGATCCCAGCATTGGCCCGATGTTTCCCCCGAAAACGCACCAACACACTCTACAGATATTCGCTTATCCCGAACTCCATGGTTACACAACTCCTGCCACGCACTCAAGTATCGATTGCCAAATCAACGAAGATCATGACAATTATCGAAACACCAATGATTGATTCTTACTTATCAACATCTAATTTCCTTAAGGCTACCGCTTGTCCTGCAGACACACCAGATCTGACGGAAGCACACTGAGGCACACCAACAATCATTGTCCTCAAAATCACGCGCCAACACCTAACCTCGAGATGGCCATTATGCAAATGTGGGTATACTACCAAATATTTCGTTCCCAATTAGCAATGTCGATTCACAGTTGACACCTACTCTTGGAAGTAGTCACTCAAATCAAACATCCTTACCAGTCAACCATAACATCATCATCATTCACGAATACCCAACAATATAGTACACCACCGACATATAGCATGTCGTCGTACCAAAGGCCAACAATTCCAAAACTAACCATACCCAAACAACCGAACACGGTGTTAACCTGAAGGTTCATCGAAGCATAAGGATCATCACTTAATTAACTGGGAGAGAGTATAAGTCTAACGCCTCAAATTCTTCTGCGTGACTAGATCACAAAGCTGAGATTTATAGTCTCAAAACTGACCATAAGTCAGGTCCTCCAACACTTCAAGCTCTGTGGGCTCCTTCAGTCCTTAAGCACAACCTCTAACAAGGGCTTACATCTATAGCTCTAATGAGTTCAAGGTTTTTCACACCACTATGCCAATTTGAACTTTTATTCTCTAAACGTAAAGGCTTTATAAAGATTAATCGTATGAATAAAATCTACTACCTTATCTCGGTAGGTGTATAGAGTGGTCACAACCGCCACATATATAAAACCATTTCAGAAAATAATTGATCAATAATCAAGGTAATACTAACACCAATGAAATATATTTCAACAATCTTTTTCAAAGGAACTGCTATGTTCTCCACACGTATAAATTGGTGTCACTAATGAGAAGTAGTTTTACGTACTAAAACAGTGCATAACGAAGCGTTTGTACAAAACTTCAGAAGGGAAAATATTCACGAAATCAAATCCCAAAATTTTGCATTTAACCATGAAATGTCATGAAATAAAACTTCCCGACTTAAATTGCATACATCGGTTTATTCCCCAAAATTTAGTAAAGACATAAGCATGCGATTTGAGCAATTGTAAGAGTAATTTAGTTTAGTTCCAAACTTTAGGATGTACAAATAAAATGTTTGCAAAACCCAAAACAACATGTTCATGATATCGAACTCTCAAAGTTTTCTCTCTTTTAGCCCCAATGCAACACGGAATAAGATTTCACAACAAAACTTGCATGCGACCGTTTATTTCACAAAACAGGTAGGGTGATATGCGTATGCACTTGGTTAAGACATGGAATAATTTATGTCGGTTTCAAGTTCAAAGCCAAATAAAATATGCTCTCAGTGTTCAAAATATTGACTAAAACACCGTGACGAAAATTCTCGATAAAAATATGCATACATGCTATGTGCGACCAAACTGTTCACTCGAAACCCAAAGGGGAAAACAACACCACTGGACGCTAATAAAATTTCCACGTCAAATCAACAAATCTCATAAAATAAAATTCTCAATAAAACTCAGACATCAAAATAATGAAAGGTAACTCTTCGTCCAAAACCTTAACACACGTGGAGGAGATCCAATATTAAGATCATAAGTCGTAGTTACTTGTCCAAGACTCTAAGAAACGTCAAAATACGAACATTACCATATTTGAAAATAGCGTTAGGCAACAATGAGAATAAACAAAATCTCGACAAAGCCTGCAATTACATGTAATAAAATAATTCTATGCATGTCTAAGATCATGGTTTAAAACTTGTGTGTGCTAACCATTTCAAGATTTCATGGTATGATCCACATGGTGGTTTTGGAAACATGAGAATCAATCGATGCAATTTATTTCAGAAATATATTTCGTGCATGAATTTGGTCGGCACTCAAAACCTCGAACCACGTTCCTAGATTTCTTAGTCACATTATCGTCAACCGGATGCTTAAACATCTTAAGGCAAAGATCAAAGATTTCATAGATTCACTTCATAATTTCCCCTCGAACTACATCAATCAAGAAGTCTATGGTTCTAATCCAACCAACCAATCCGACCCAAAACGGTTCACTTAATGCAATCACCATGCTTACCGCCACTCCAAGTGACGAATACTAACATTATCAACTTCTTCTAATGGCTACCCATATAGAAACTGTTTCACTACTCCAACGGTTATCATACCAAGGCAGTTCAAGCATACACATGTAACTCGTAGGTTCACCATAACACTGGCCAGGTGCTATTATGAACGTACTGTACATGATCATCCTTGCCATTTTTGGCGCGATTCCCGTTCCTAGTGACTCCACTCACCTTGAATCATCAAATCTTAAAGTGCCTAATTGTGCAATCTCACATTCAATCACTTAAAATCACGCTAGTTTGAGTCTAGGTATTCAAAATCAACACCTAAATCTCTCAAACTTAAGCTCTGATACCAACTTGTAACACCCTCAAATTTGGAAAGAGCGACTAATTAAAAACTTTCAACAATATCTTAAAGGATAATAAATCTTTTACTACCAGTCCATAATTGAAATACATTTCTAGGTTGAACCATCAACAAACAATTAAAGTCTTGCATAAAGACTAACTAAAGTCGAGTGTTACTATAACCCAATACCAAATCACTATCTCCAATAAAAATGCGGAAGACTTCATCAAGCTAATCACTTCTTTGAGCACACAACTAGCACTCATCACTTCACGGTGTCGCTAGAACTAATTCCCGAGATGGAACCTGATGCACATGCCGACAAATAAAAAGGTTAGGCTAACACCTAGTGAGTTCAAGAGTTTATATCATGATTATAAAGAAAACGTAAAATGGAAATATTATAACTTATAATCATGATCCTTTAAAATGATTTACTTTAAAATAATGGAACAACTCATTTACCAACAATATGCAATTTATAGATGGACGCCTCAACGCCAAAACATTCTTTCATGAAATAATGCAATCCAACACTTACTCAAAACGAGAATAATGATAATGCTCAAATAATGACATTTGAATAAACTTTATAAGAACAAACGACCAAAGTATGAGTAAACTCAAGTCTCCAAAATAAGGGCAAGTTGGGTTTACAATTGAACTGTTTGCCACATAAGGGCCTTTTCATATAAAAATTTATCTTGCGATGACGGGGGATACACGATTTACCAAGTATTGTCGGCGGAACACCGAGTAGGCCACAATACGAGTTGTGAGCTAAATACTTGGAACCATGGCCACGAACAACGCCGGTCCGTACTAAGATGTGAGGAGGGCCCCCGAGGAAACCAAGTCATGCTCGTTCACTAGGACTACATTATGACCCATGGCTAGTAACCGATCTATCATAATCGTACCAAAGGCCCCCGAGGATCAAATGCATCCATAGTTATAAAGAAGGGAAGATATGATTCATGGAAAGTAACCGGTCTCACATAACTAGTAACTGGTCTCACATAACCGTACCAAATGGCCCCCGAGGATCATATACATCCATATTTACAAAGAGGGGAAAATATGATCCATGGCTAGTAACCGATCTCACATAACCGTACTAAATGGCCCCCGAGGATCATATACATCCATTTTACGAAGAGGGGAAAAACATCCCAAAATATAAGTCGACTCAATACCTAGGGATCCACTAGTAATAGTCTAGACTTGTCACAATTACATTTGTGACTAACCAAAGCTAAACATATAGCTTCCAATAACATTTATTTCCAAAAATGCAATTCCATGTTTAACTGCTGATAAGAATGGAAATCATAAAATGAGACTCTACACTTTCTTTCAAGTACTTCACATAATTGTGCAAGTAATACTTCATAAAACATTCCATTTCATGAAAGATGCATAGAACCTAACAACCATTTAAAAGTGTATCTCTTTGACCAAAGATCTATTTATGAAATAAAACATCAAAACACATTCATTTATGACCCTTTATCAAAATGCCCCAAAAATCCCAAATGTGAGTGTTATACAAAGTTTAAGAAGTTAAATACTTCAAATAATCAAAGATCAACATATAACCCAACATTTGATAATTTCATGTAAAACACATAAACACTTTAAAATGGACATTTTGGCATGTACACCGTTTTCACAAATCAACTTGAACTCACCTTGCTAGATTTAGGCTAAATCTAGATTTTACCCACTTAGAGCTTCCTTGAAGAAACTTGAATCTTCAAGCCAAATCTTCCAAAATCTAGATCCACAAGGTTCCAACCATAAATATACATATTCCCCCATAAATAATCATAATCAACCACAAATAATCGTTTCCCAACCTTTATACATGAATACCTCAACTGAAACTGAAACCCTAACTTCCATAAATGAAGAGAATAGAAGATTACCTTAACCCAAGCTTGAATCCACTAATCAAAACACCTCTAGTTCACCAAAATGGTTACAAACCTCCAATCTACGAAAGGGAGAACAAAGGGTGGATGAATCTCTACGAAACTTTGGTGAAGAAGATGAAGTGGGAGAAATGAGGAGCTTACCACTACAAAATACTCTTGTATACTCCAATAGACTTCCAATCTCTTGCTAGATCCTTGAAGAGGCCTCAAAAACAAAACTGTGGCAACTTGAATCACTGAAATCGGAGTTGGGATGAAGAAGATATGAGGAAATGAAGTTTTAGGTGAAAATGAGGCTGAAATCAGGTTTTAACCCGTGTTGTTGCTTCTGATGTTGAGCACGACCCGTGCGCCCTACAGACTACGAAAAATATGTCCGAACACTGTTTTGGTCATAACTTTTTCGTTATAGCTCCGTTTTCGCTCCGGAAAGAACCGTTGGACTCGTAATTGAATGCTTCATCTATTAAGACTATGAAATCTAGGATTCAAGCCCAAAATCAAATATCTTATTTTTCCTTAATATATCGATTTCTGTATTAACTTGAAATGATACTTTTCGAAAATCGGGGTGTTACAAATCAGGTTTTGTGATGATGGCTCTGATACCAATTGTTTAAATTGGTTCTTCAAACACACACACTTTTAACACAGTTTGCTTGATCAAAATTGATTCGATACTTTATTTAAGATAGCAACCTGCTCTATTTATAGATGAAGCAGTACAAGAAAAATAAAAGAAATTAAAAGCAGAACTAAGCATAAGACTAGCTCAGCTAATACCTATTCCTACGCCTCCTTTTTCTTAGGAGCATACTACTTATTCAAAATAAAACTACTTTGAAACAGTCAAAGCTGACTCATCACAAAGGGGTTGAGTTCTTGGATTTGGGTTTTGTTGGCATTGAATGTTGGGTACATTTTTTGGTGTCACAAAGGGGTTGAATTCTTGGATTTTGGTTTTGTTGGCATTGAATGTTGGGTACATTTTTTGGTGATCTTGAAATGGAAGAATTAATTTGTTAAAAAGTTGATGGATTTTGTGTGATGATCGGAGTGATATGAAGTGGTTGGGGGTGATGGTCACCAACACCGTTATTTAGCATGTTAAATATGTGATTTTGAATAGGGTCCCCAAAATTTTGAGGCCCAATTTTATATTTTTTAGAGTCTTTGAACGGTTGGTGTTGGGTTTTGCCCCCAGAGGTGTTTCGTATTTCCGACGGACTTGGCCCAACAAAAATAGGAGTTGGAGTTTATTATCATCGTTAATAATAATAATGTCGTTATTGATAATCATTTAGTAATTATTACTCTTCCAATTTCATCAACATGTCGACATTTCATATAACCTTTGCCTTATTTGTGTTTTTTTTTCTTTTTTGGACTTGCAGAGCCCATTCTCAAGTTTAGACACTACAAACTCATGTGCTACTACTTCAAAAAGGACACCTTGGTCTTTTCATAATTTGATTGAAATGGATGTGAAATTCAATAGTGATGATAGAAAGATTATTCCATCCAACGAGTTGCTACAACTGCAAAAACTGGAAACGATTCATGTAAGGGAATGTAAGTTTGTAGAGGAGGTATTTGAAGCATTGGAAGGGACAGATAGCGTTGAGTTACCATCTGTTGTTGTGAAGTTTCCAAAGCTAAGAGAAGTGGAACTAATCATGTTACCTAATCTCAAATATGTATGGAAGAACAACCCATGGATGGTATTGGAGTTTCCAAACCTAACAAAAGTGTCTATTGATAGATGTAATAGATTAGAACATGTATTTAGTAGTTCCATGGTTGGTAGTCTATTGCAACTCCAAGACCTATATATAAGTAAATGCAGCAGAATAGAGGTAATTGTTAAGGAAACAAATGTTGTTGGAGAAGAAGGAGAAGAAGAAGAAGAATATGATGCCAAATTAGTGAACGATATTATTATGTTACCTTCTCTTAAGTCCTTGAAACTTGAATATCTTTCAAGTCTGAAGGGATTTTGCTTAGGAAAGCAGGCTTTTTCATGGCCATCATTGGATACCTTGCAAATCATTTATTGCGGAGCGATAAGAGTTTTCACAAGAGGAGATTTGTCAACTCCAGAGCTGAGAGAGCTGAGAGTAATAGATACACGTTTTGGGAGGTGTGAGTTAGGAAGGGAAGAAGACCTCAACTCCTTTATGAACACCAAACAACAACAAGAGGTATGTAAATTTTGTTAAATTACAATCATTATTAAAATCATTTTTTTAAAGGATATTAAAATCATTTTGTTAAAAGACCCAGTTATATATGCTCTAATTTTCCACATATTTTTATGCAGGGACTTGAATTGTAGAAGATGGAGATGATAATATTTGAAAACGTCAAACGAATATTAAAAGGTACATTCTCCCTTGATATCCTTGTTACCGTAATTCAAAACAACCTAATTCATAAAATAATAAACGGAAGATAAATACAACATTAAGATGTATTAAATCTAGTCAATTAAAGCCATAATTTGTATGGGTAAACGGAATTTGAGAGAGAAAGAATAGGGTTGGCTTTTGAGGTATGGAAAACCCCACATAAGAGAATTAATAAGTTTTCATTTTTTATTTTTACATTCCAATTAACAAATATTTTTTTAAATAGTTGTTTATATTAATTGCAAAATATTTCTTATTTGCAAAATAACTGTCAACAATAAAAATTGCACACGGTCTAAGAGACATGAGTAATTATTATATTTTTTACTCAATCGAATGATACTTTCATCCTTGAATAACATATATATATATATATATATATATGTATATATATATGTGAGTCTGTGATCGTTACCAGATAATCAAAACAAAAAACAATAGATAATAAACCAACCTGTTTGAATTACAAACGCGGATTACACGGTTGATTTCTTGAGTTAAGCTCTCTGTTTGTTTTTCTCTCTTTACACCTTTGATGTGTGTGTATTGTGTGTTCTTGTTGATCGATGAAACAGAGAGATAGATAATATCAGTATAAGATATTATCAAAAACTAATATTAACTAATATTAAACTAAACATAATATCTAAATAATATCTAGATATTAAAAACAACTTTGACTTTATTACAGAATAGACCCTAGACTATGGTTGAGAGTAACTTTCAGCATTAACTTCAGATTGCGATCTTCGTATTGGATGATCTTGAATCCAATGAGACTGTGTCTTAACAATCTCCCCCTTTGGATCAAGATCATTACGAAAATGATTTGGCAATACGATCTTCTCTTTCAGCACAGAAGATGCAATCTCTTTCTCTAGCTCAGAATGCTTTAGCAAAGTATCTTCAAAAAAAATTTATCTGAAATCAGCATGTCTTCAGAATACTTTGATCTCGCATTTCTTTGTTAGCTTTTCTTGTAATGAACATTTCTTCAAGCTTTATATTCTCCCCCTTTTTGATGGAAAGTGCAACGACTTCATCAAAACTTTGAGTAAGAAATGTCAACCACTTGGAGTCTCTGATCCGTCAATTCAATAGTTATTCATCCTGATCTTTGCAAATCTAGACAAAATAATCATGTAACACCTGAATCAACTAATGAATCAGTTAACGTGCCTGTCAGTAACACTAAGTCACTGTGTGTAACGAATACACATTGGAAAGGAGCTGTTTGATGTTGACTCCCCCAGGGCTTCCATTTAATCATCGAAACACCACAAAGGTTATTTCTATAAACGTTATGACAAAGAAACAAATTCCTTGTGTGTTCGTGCTTGTGTTGAAAGAATTAAGCACTTGATGATTGCTTATTTGGCTCAAAATTGTGTAAACCACTGAGACAACAGTAAGTTAAACACAGACTCAATGTGCATGATTGAAGTGCGAAGGTGGGGCAGACTTCCTTCTTTTCAATATCCAGGTTTTCCAAATGAAAATCAGATAGCAAATGTGCTGCATCCCCTTAGAAAATGTGAAACACTTTCTTGTTGAAAAGAAAATGAGTAGATGGTGAGGTTTGATCAAGAGTTGGCATGGGTTAGTTGCCTGTTTCAATAATGATCACCAAAGAATTGTGAAACATTAGAATGGTGGCTACTCGGCTCAGAAAAAGTTGGTGCAGAGTTGTGATATTCTTTTAACTCTGTTCTCACACGCTCTTTCTTTTAAACATTTAGCTTTCTCTAATCACACTCATTTCTTTTCGCTTTGCACACTCAATCACTAAGGATTTAACTTCGTGGGTAGAAATCACTGGTTAAGGTGAGTCCATAGAAGTTGTGTTAAGTCCTAGCACAATGATTCTTGTTTTTCTATGATGCATGTGATGCTCAGATTGGTTTAACTATTTCAGTTAAAGCACAATGTTGATTTTGAAAACATTTAAAATCACACTTCCATAATATAAAATATGTTGAAAAAAAATCGGGAAGTGGTTTGAACATTAAAAACAATGTTTTCTATGATTGAAAGTTGTCCTTCTTTCAACCATATATGAGATGAAGATTTGGAATTATACCTTTACGTACGATCTTCCATCTCATGAAGCTAAGCTTAAAGTCATAAAGATATGATCTTTTAAGCTTCTCTCAAACTTCTGCAAAAGTCTTAAGTCAAGTCAAAGCAAATTTATTCACTTAAATTGAAAAGACAAAAAGCAGTAAAACTTTTTAAAGAACGAGTTCTGATCTGAATTGATCAGAAGTCACCTTTTTATACTCCCCCTGAAATTATGCATTTGAAACATTATCAGTTGTAAAAGATATGCATAAATTTCAGACAAATATGTACTCCCCCTTGAAGGTTGATTTCCTCATTCGAGTATCGTAGTACAATTTCATTTTCAGCACGGAGTAAGGTCTTTTGATCTTTGAAGCGCGAGTTCTAAACTGTTGTGTTTAGAAGTCAAACTTCGTTGAAGTACGGGTTTTGAACTGCTGTGTTCAAAATCCATCTGTTTTGTCTTTGAAGAACGAGTCCTGATCTGTACATAATCAGAAGTCGATTTTGACATTGAAGTCCGGGTCTTGAGTTGAAATACTCAAGAGCCTATTTTCTCTATTGAGGTACGGGTTCTGATCTGTTGTAATCAGAAGCCACTGTTCTCCTACTCCCCCTTGACAGTAGGTGCCTGCAACACAGGTTTAGTTTTCTTTGGTACCCACTGGTATTTGGGTCCATATGTGTTAGTTGCAGTTCGTATGGGGGTTACTGATTAAGAACCATACCAGTAATGGTCACTCGTCTTGTGAACAGGATCATGTGTACGACAATAAGAACAATAAAATTTCTTACCTGACAAACTGATTAATTTATCTCTTGAATAAACAAAATCAGGTTTACCTTTCAGCGCATTGTTCTTCTTGGCAATCGGCGTATGTACACATGAGTTTTTATATTTCAGCTCTTCTTTCTTCTTTGCTTCAACTGGTTTCCTGTTCCAGACCAGTTCAGCTTCTTGGTAGCACCTTCTTCTTTGATGTGTACCTGAACTATCTATATTTCTGTCATATAAAAGATTAGTACTCCGAATATGATTAGAAGATTTCACTGACCTCTTTGAAGAAACAGGTTTCTTATATGAGCTTGCAGCTGACTTGAATGAACATTCTGAATCAGTAGAATCATCTCTAGGTGAGTGGACAATTGACTCTAGAGTCTTGCGCTCAGTCACCACCACCGTTGAAATAACCTTTTCAAGCTCTTTAACCTTTGAAGAATAGTTGTTTCGTTCTTTGACAAGAAGGTCAATCTTCGTCTCAAGCTCGGACCTCTTCTTCTTCTCTTTCTGTGCAAGCTTAGATAATTCAGATAGCTTTGCATTAAGCTTCCTAATTGCAGCTTCAAGGATGCTTCTTTCTTCTTCAAATCCTTTCTTAGCACCCTTCTGATCATTTGCCTTCCTCTCCTTGGCAAACTGATCTCTTTCCAATATGATTACTTTCTCAAAGTCTTCAACTTTTTGAGAAAGCATTAAACTTTGAAGCTCAATCACCTTCTTCTCTTCCACACCCTTCTTTGACAGATCTGAGAACTTCTTTTCAAACTCAGATATTTTCTTTTCAAGCTCAGTGTTTGCATTCTCCAAATCTTTGGACTTCTTCTCATTGCTCTCAACCGACTCTTGCTTTTGTATTTGAGCTTCCAGATCAGAAATCTTTCTTTTAAGTTCAGAGTTCTCAGCTTCCAAAACTTTTCCTTTTAAGAAAACGTTTCGGTTTGAGACAATCCACTCAGAGTTTAATGCAAGATAGTCCCAAATCTCTTTCCCTGAAGTTTCGGGAATATCCATTAAATCATATATTTCCTTAGAAATACTCTTTCTCAGATAAACTCTAGCTCTATAATCAGCATGATTTCTTTGTGCTCCTTCAGACAAGGATAATCTCATGTCTTGACCCAGTTCATCACTATCTATGAAGCTGAAAAAATTCTTTTTCCACTTTTCGTATTCTCCTTTATTCAACATGTGAAAATAGGAAGACATTCTGTTTAAAGTTCTAAGTCTGGAAAAACTTTGCGTTTTGAGAAGGTTTGCGCGAGAGGTTGATTGCGCAAAGTGAGGTTCGACCGGTAAGATGTAAAGAACCGGTAAGATTTTCGACCAGTAAAACTGATTGATCGGTAAAAAGATTGGATCGGTAAAATGCTCGACCGGTAATATTTTCTTTCGACCGATAAACAAACAATTTTATATTATCTAAAATGTGATTTTAGATAAGAGATTGCAATGGAAGTAGTGACTTTTTCAATTGTGAGTTTGCATGACACGTGAGTTTGCATGCATGAGAGTTTGCATGCATGAGAGTTTGTGAGTGGGTGGAATCACGTGAGAGGACCGAATTAATTCTAACAATGATACCAATGTTTGACCGGGAAGGTGAAGACCAAAAGAAGTGGAAGACCGGGAGAGAGAAGACCGGATGTGGGTTTAGAAAAGTTGTGGTTTGACCGGATGTGGGTTTAGATAAGACCGGATGTGTGTTTTGTGTGATTCGACCGGATGAGTTAATTTCCTTTGACCGGGGAAATGTAGTGGAAAAGTTTTATTCGACCGGGGAAGTGTAGTGGAAAAGTGGGGTTCGACCGGGAAAGTGAGTTTTACTTTGACCGGATAAAAAAAATATATTCGACCGGTACAAAGTGGGATTTGACCGGAGAGTGTTTGACTGATACCAAAAGTTTGTGAGATTCGACCGATAAAAAATGATCTTCGACCGGTAGAATGTAAAAACTAAGGTTCGACCGGTACGCTTAAGACCGATACGTCGTCTTCTCCGATTAAACGACCTGCAACTCTAAAATTAACCCAACTAGAGATCGATTTACCACACCAAACTTTGACAGAATGTTCTCCTTACCAACAACAACAATACACAACCTTTTGATTTAAAAAATAACCGCAAAATCAATATTTTGATGATTGATCAGTGTTCTTCAAAAATGAAGAACACAGAGAGTTGAAAATTTTGATTTTGATCTGGATCAGCTCTGATACCAACTGTGAGTCCGTGATCGTTACCAGATAATCAAAACAACAAACAATAGATAATAAACCAACCTGTTTGAATTACAAACGCGGATTACACGGTTGATTTCTTGAGTTAAGCTCTCTGTTTGTTTTTCTCTCTTTACACCTTTGATGTGTGTGTATTGTGTGTTCTTGTTGATCGATGAAACAGAGAGATAGATAATATCAGTATAAGATATTATCAAAAACTAATATAAACTAATATTAAACTAAACATAATATCTAAATAATATCTAGATATTAAAAACAACTTTGACTTTATTACAGAATAGACCCTAGACTATGGTTGAGAGTAACTTTCAGCATTAACTTCAGATTGCGATCTTCGTATTGGATGATCTTGAATCCAATGAGACTGTGTCTTAACAATATATATATAGGGAGAGGTTCATTTGAGAAATGGTAAATATATGAGAAATAGAGAAGTAATCTTAGCCATTCATCTGGTCAACATTTGCGGCTTTGACCGTGAAGCACCGGATAATTCCTTGCGTGGTCTATAGAAGGTAGAGGGGTAATTTCGTAAAATACACGGGATGAGTTCATATATGAATCTGTATGAATCACAAAGATTCATATATGAATTTGTTAATTAGTTCAACTGATTCATATATGAATCTTTGTGATTCATACATATTCATATATGAATCAGTTAATTGGTTCATATATAAATCTGTTAGTTAGTTCAACTGATTCATATATGAATCACAAAGGTTAATATATGAATCAGTTAAAAGAGTTCAGATATGAATTGCACTGGTTCATATATGAACATATAGTTCATATGTGAATTATACAGGTTCATATATGAACACAGCCCGTGTATTTTGTAAAAATTACGAAAGTGTCCTTCTATTTTTGGAAGAGCCGCAACTTTTGACCTGTCAAATCCAATCTTGACCGTGTGAATGGCTAGGATTACTTCTCTATTTCTCATATATTTACCATTTCTCAAATGAACCTAAGACTATATATATATATATATATATGTATATCTATACTACCTTAATATGCATTTATATCAAAAGTCTTAAAGACAACTTCTAAAGCACAAGGTACCATATTCTAAAGCATTAAATTCAAAAAACTCTTAATTACAAGTTGTGAAGCATAATATACAACTTTTTGGTACAAGTGTTAAAAACCCTTCTACCATATTGGAGCTCATGCCAACCTGCTTTCTGACCTCAACCCATACCCTTCTGCCAGCCCATGCTTTACGTGGTAATGTGGTATAGAAATGTACCCTTCTACCAGCCCATGCTTTACATGGTATAGATATGACGTTTCAGACCAATATCATGTCCAAGAAAGCTTCAGTCTGAAGATGACGATTCAAGCTTCTCTCGATCATCGATGGTATATTTTGATAAAGGTTAGTGTTACTCATCCTTTTGCTCTCCAACCTTCTGTATCGGTTCAAAGCTAAGGTTCTTATCAGTTGTTTTTTTACTTTCAGTTTGTTATCTGTTTTTCTCTTCTTTGGCTTGCTTTCTATAAATGGCTACTGAAATCAATTTGGTTTGCTTTCTATCGATTTTCCTTTCGATTCCTATGATTTCTATTGATTTCAACCCAATGAGGTAATCAATTTCTTGGAATCCTTTTGGAACAGACACACAGTATCAATTTCTATAGAAACTTTTTCTTAATATTGTTGATCGATTATTAAGAAGCGTATCAATTTCTATACACACAGTATGTCGATTTCTATAGACCTTATTTTTTGGAACACGATTTTTTTTTGGAAAACACACGGTTTTTTAAAATTGGTAAAGCCATCGAGTCCATCAATTTCTATCTATTTGTTTGATGCAGAGTACAGTTCATCGATTTCTACGTCTTTGTTTGATGCATAATACACTTCATTGTTTTGCCTCCATTATCTTGCCTCTTCATTCACAATTGATTCCTTCACTCTCAATTCTCTCCTCACTCTCAATTCTGTAGACAACACTGTGATAAATGATTGCCTTCAATCATATTCCATTTCATAGATTGCTTTCCAATCACTTGACAGCTCACTCTACTATGGCTCCTTGGTGTTTCCAGACACTTTCTAGCTGATTTATAGCCATGGTTCCTTCGTGTTTCTAGCCCATTTCCCAGCTGATTTCCTTGGTGTTTCCAGCTGATTTACAGCTGTGATCCTTTGCTCCACCAACCCACTTTGCACTACATTTTTTTTCTATAAATAGGCATGAGAACAAGAGAGGAAATCACATTGAAGATCACCTTCTCAATTGCTCTCTCTCTCTCTAAAACTTGTCTAAGTTTTTCTAAAACCTCAAGAGCCCTAATATTATTTCTCCATTATTGTAAGCTATAATCTCTCAAGTGTATCATCATCAAAGTGATAATGGATCAGTTCTCGGCGTCCTCCGCCCGTGGTTTTTCCCTTTCTGGGTTTCCACGTAAAAATATCGGTGTCTCTCTTACCTATGCTTTATTTTACATATATTGGGTTTGATCATTGTTTACATTTTCTTAGTGATTGATTATCTTACATTGTTAATCGTATTTCCGCTTTGAATCTCGATATAGAACTTTAGTTCATTTGTTCTTGGGTAATTTTGTGTTTTTATCGAGAACCACTTATTGAGCTTTTAGCTATTTGGGTCTTGGTAATTTCACAACAATTGGTATCAGAGCTCAAGGATTAATATTGAGATTCTTTGATCGATTGAAGATTGTAGGATTATTGATTTGCTAAGTTTTTTTTTATTTATGTCGACAATGAAATTCGATCTACCTTTGTTGGAACGAGATACCCGATATCCCTTATGGAAGATAAAGATGAGAGATGTCCTTGTCCAACAAAATTTACACAAATGTATTTTGGGACGGGATGTTGCGGAAGAGGAAACGGTACTGTATGCCTCATCCTTGATTAGATTGCATTTGTCTAACGATATTTTACAGGATGTTGCGGAAGAGGAAACGGCTTATCGAATATGGTGTAAGCTAGATAAAATGCTTATGACAAAGAGCTTGCCCAATAAGCTCCATATGAAGCTTAAATTGTATGCCCATCGTTTATCTGAAGATGGTTCAATTACTGTTCATCTATCGAAATTCAAAGAGATAGTTGGTGACTTGAAGAACCTTGAGGTGAAATATGACGATGAGGATTTGGGTCTCATTTTGCTATGCTCTTTGCCGCCATCATTCGCAACCTTTATGGATACAATCATTTATAGCAGGGATTCACTTACTCTTGAGGAAGTGTATACCGCTTTGAGTTCAAAAGAGAAGATGAAGGAGATAATCCCCGGTCATGAACCAAGGGATGAGGGATTAAATGCAAGGGGAAGATCTTTTGAAAAATGCTCGAGCTCTTCAAGCAAATCAAGATCAAAATCTCGTGGAAAGAAGTTTTGTAACTTCTGTAAATGGAAGGGTCACATCATTGACGAATGTTTTAAGCTTCAAGCCAAAAACAAAGCCAAGAACAAGACAACGGGTTCCTTCGGGGAAGCCAACATTGTTGAGCACGATGAAGGTGGAGCTAGTGAAGGTGAAGTCATGACGGTCTCGGATGGTAATCCAAAGGCCACCGAAGAGTGGATTCTAGACTCGGGTTGCACATTTCATATGTGTCCCAACCGTAGTTGGTTTCATACATATGAGCAAGTTTCCGAAGGTGTTGTGATGATGGGGAACAATGCTACTTGCCCTATTGTTGGTTAAGGCACAATTAGAATCCGTATGCATGATGGTGTCACCCGAACACTTAGGAATGTGAAACATGTTCCCGAGCTTCGAAAAATCTCATCTCTCTTAGTTCCCTTGATGAAAAGAGTTACGAGTTCTTTGGTAAAGGTGGAGCTATTAAGGTCAAGCGTGGAGCGCTAGTTGCAATGAAAGCTCAAAGAAAGTCCGCTAACCTTTATATTTTGCAGGGTCAAACCGTTACGGGTGACGTTGCGGTAGCTTCCAAGTCAATGTCCGATGGTGATCTATCCAAGTTGTGGCATCTTCGTCTCGGTTGCATGAGCCTTGGTGGCATGACCGAGCTAAGTCAACGTGGTTTGTTGAATGGCCACAAAGTTACCGATTTGCAATTTTGTGAGCATTGTGTGTATGGCAAAACAAAGAGGGTCAAGTTCTCAAGTGGCATTCACTTGACTAAAGGGCCGCTTGACTATATTCATTCCGACCTTTGGGGTCCGACTCGTGTTACTTCTTATGGTGGAGCTTCTTACATGCTCACTATTATTGACGATTTCTCTCGTCGAGTGTGGGCTTTCTTCTTAAGACGCCAGAATGATGTTTTCGATATATTCAAAGATTGGAGGACGATGATCGAGAAGCAATCCGGTAAAGAGGTGAAATATCTCCGAACGGATAATGGCTTAGAATTTTGCTCTGAGGAGTTCAATGCCTACTGTCGGAAGGAAGGCATTACAAGGCATCGCACCGTTGCCCATACTCCTCAACAGAATGGTGTAGCCGAAAGGATGAACCACACTATTCTTGAGAAAGTTCAATGCATGCTTTCAAACTCTAAAATGCCCAAGTCTTTTTGGGCGGAAACGACTTCTACCGCTTGTTATATCATCAATCGGTCTCCCTCCGTTGCTATTGAGAAGAAGACTCCCATGGAAGTTTGGAACGGATCACCGGCCGATTACACTAATTTAAAAATATTTGGCTGCCCGGCTTATGCACGTGTTGATAAAGGGAAGTTGGAACCGAGATCATTGAAATGCAAGTTCCTTGGATACAAAGATGGGGTGAAAGGCTTTAGGCTATGGTGCCCGGAAACAAAGAAGATCATTATAAGCCGAGATGTCACTTTTGACGAATCATCCATGTTGCATGATTCGCCGTCTCCTATATCCGAGACCATTTATGAAGCTCCTAAGGAGAAACCTCCGGTGAAGGTGGAGCTACCTATGGCTCAAACGTCGAGCCCACATGTTACTAATGACACTAATGTTTCTTCTTCTTCTTCCACTACAGGTGTTCAAGTGGTAGGTGATGCTCCATCACAACCTTCGCCACAAGAGCTCGAACCGTGCATTGCGCGTGATAGGTGAAGGATACAAATTGTACGCCCCGCACGGTATACTGAAGAAGCCGATTTAATAGCATATGCTTTGAGTGTAGCGGAAGAAATGGAATGCACTGTTGAGCCTACTTCTTATAGTGAGGCTATGAAACTAAAAGATGCGGATAAATGGATGATGGAAATGCACGTGGAGATGAAATCCTTGCAAAATAACGGAACTTGGGAGCTCGTGTCGGCTCCTAAGGGCAAAAAGCCGGTTAGATGCAAGTGGGTTTATAAATTGAAGGAAGGGACCACTCCAAATGAAAAGCCAAGGTATAAAGCTCGGTTAGTCGCGAAAGGTTATAGTCAAATTCCTGGCGTTGACTATAATGACATTTTCTCACCGGTGGTGAAACATACTTCTATACGTGCATTGCTCGGGATGGTCGCGTCCAATGATTTTGAGCTTGTGTAATTGGACGTAACGACCGCTTTTCTGAATGGTGAACTTGAGGAAGAGATTTATATGCAACAACCGGAAGGTTTCGAGATTCTGGGTAAAGAAGGTCACGTGTGCAAACTTATTAAATCTCTCTATGGCCTCAAACAGTCTCCTAGGCAATGGTACAAGAGATTCGACGCATTTGTGACCGCACACGGCTTATCAAATTCGTCGTACGACAGCTGCGTTTATTTCAAGAAGTGTGAAGATGGGTCGATGTTATATTTGCTCTTGTACGTGGATGACATGCTCTTAGCAGCTAAAGATATGGGAGAAGTTCAGAAAGTTAAAGATCAGTTAAATTCAGAATTTGATATGAAGGATTTGGGAGCCGCAAAGAGAATTCTTGGTATGGAGATTATTCGTGACAGAAAGGCGAGAAAATTATACCTTAGTCAAAAGGGGTATGTTCATAAAGTTCTTCGCCGGTTCAATATGTCTGAAGCAAAGTCTGTCAACACTCCATTTGCGCCTCATTTCAAGTTATCATCCGCTTTAAGTCCTTCGACTCAAGCCGATGTTACCTATATGGAAAGAGTTCCATATTCTAGTGTGGTGGGACCTTTTCTTCTTAAAACTTTATATGTTCAATCTAATGTAGTTGATTTGATTTGATGCTACTTTGTCATCATTGTTTTGAGTTTGTTTGTTGATGTCCAACAATTTGAATTTGATTGCAGTATGTTATTTTTTTTATTTTTTCGTGTGCTATTTTGATTGGTTAAGAATGGTTTCTTTTAGTTGAGTTCACTTGTTTCAAATTTACGGTACGAATCACCTACTAACCTTTCGATGAAATGCTTGGGAGATATTGATAGTAGTTTGAATAGTTTTGTTCATGGTGTTGTGAAAAGGGATATGTTGAATTGATTGCCTTGAATGTAATTTTAAAAAAATGATTTTATCATGTTAATTGGGGTGGTTTTACGACATTTGCAGTTTCTTTCAGTTCAATCTTCCAAACGCAGACCAAGAAATCGTGAAAAAATGGCCGTGTAAGTCGCTAATACCTCCTCTATTCTTGTTATTTGTTGTGGGTTTTGGGGTTTTGGTTGGTGAGAATGACTGATTTTGGGGGTGGATTGAAGTCATATTGCCATGTATTTGTGATCTAACTTAAAATATGTTGATGGGTAAAAGAGAAATTTGTTATTGAAAGGATTATGTGTATACATTTCTCAAAGATGAGTTCAAAACCACCATAACAATGATGATTATGAATTTCTTAGCCAAGAGGAGAAAGAAATATTACCATACGATTTCAATGGAAACCTTGTTTTATTATTTTCTCATGTCATTTCATTCACTTTTTTCAAAGATCGATAGATGAGTAGCATCGAACTATACCATAGGCTAGGTTGACATCTTCACCAGGTTTTGATAACGGAGAATTTACGATGTAATATATCTTAAACTGGATGCGTATATTACATTTACTCAGAACTTGAAGGTTTGGTAGAACAAATCAAGCATATGTCCTGTACTATGTACAATGGATGTTAAGCGCATTATTGTAGAGAGAAGAATGAAACCTATGTATTTGGTACAGTGACTTTTGTATTTCTCTTTTATCTGACATATATTTCTATAATGTAGTGTGTAACAATTCGATCCAAGATCTGCACCTCTAAATGCACATTGTATGTATTTGGCTTGCACTACTTTTGAAGCATGTAGCTCATATAAACACATGCCATCCCATCGTCCTGCAAATGTTAATAATAAAAAGGATCTTCTATAACTTGGTTATTTCAGTCTTCCTTTAGTAGAAGTAACTTTTGATGTTACCGGGATATAGGTTTTCTGATCTCACTGGAACATATAGATTCCTCCCTTCTTTCATTTTTTTCATTATTATACAATTTGTTACTATGATTTGAAATGCGTTTGTGTTGCATATTACCATTGGTGCAAATTGTTCTGATAGTAGATTGATCAACATATCATGTTATAAATATTATGAATGTGCCTTTACTGTTCAAACAACACCATGTGGAAAAAGAAAGCAGTAACATAACTTGAATTTTCAACACACTGCATGGTAATGAGGAACCCTTAGATAAAGCTGAAACGATTGCAAAATTGCGGACTTACATAAGAATACAAGCCAAATTGCAGCAAAATCAAAGAATAGGTAGGACAATGTCTTAAGTTTCACATATCAGGAATGTTCTATGAGATTCTAGAATAACATTGAAGCAACCATAACTTATACATGTATACTCTCAAGTAAGGGGGTGTTTGGGATTGCTTATTTAAAACAACTTATGCTTATTTTGAAAAGTGTTTTTAAACTTATGCGGCGTCAAACCGGAGTTTTCTAAAAAGTGATTGGATTAGATTATTGTGGTACCAAAACGTAATAAGCTAATAAGTTGTTATTTAAAGGTATTTGGGATTGCTTATACATATAGAATAACCAAAAAAGTCTTAAACACTTTTCAAATAAGTTGATAAGTTAGAACCAAATAACTTATCAAAAACTCATTTTCAGCGGTTTGGCACCGCTATAAGCCCTTTTAATTTTTCTCCATCCAAACACTAAAAAGTGCTTATCTCCGGTGTCACACCGCAATAAGATAGAAAGCACTTCAAACAAGCAATCCCAAACACCCCCTAAGTAAATTAGCATATTAATCTTATTTACATTTGAAAATCTGCAAGTTTTTTTTTAAATTGAGTATCATGCTTCCTTCAGCAAACTACTTTATAAAGTTACGAGCTATTTAATAAACCCTTACCCGATAAGTTCTACCGGATTACTTTATCTTATCGAATGAACATGACAAGAATTGGGAATTTTATCCGATAAGAGCGATGAATAGGACCGAGAGTCTTAGGGGCCGTTTACCAAAAGCTTACGCAGGTAAGCACTTACCAAGTCACATTATCGTATCGGATGAATATGGCAATGACCAAGAGTCTTAACTGGTAAGTGGTAAAGCAAGGACTGAGAGTCTTACTCGGTAAGTGAGGGTGAACGATTAGCGCTTACTTGATAAATTAGGGTGACGAATCATATCTGGTGAGTACTTACTGGGAAAAAATGTTGCATTTGATGTCGTTTAATTTACTAAAATCTTACATAGTAAGTTAAGTGAAGGTGGTGAGGTAAATGCTTACCGGGTAAGCGTTGGGTAAATAACTCCTTAGATTTTAAATTTATAAAGGCAATATATGCCTGCATATAGTTAACTTGAACTTCATGTATTTTCACACATTGATTCAGTTGTTGTGTCCAACCCATATTAATGTGCATTCGATGTAAATGAAAACATGTAAAAGTGGATATTATTAACTTCATCATTTTCCCAATCTGTCTATTCTTAGTCTGCAACTTCTTTCACTGTTTAACTTAGAACGTTTTAGCATGGTTGTAGGGAAAAGTTTCCCAGAATGGATTACGATGGTTTGGTGCCAGGTTTGTAATTTTACTTTTAAACCACCAGCTTTAAAGTTTTCTATCTCTTTCTTTTGTGTTGTTGTAAATTTAGTTGTTGTCTAGGTTACATTGAAACAACCAGCTCTCAAGTTGTGAAGAAACCCCAACTCCAACAAGATGCTTACGTCGGGGAAATGAAACCTTGCACTGAAAGAGCAGCTGAACCTAAAGGAGAATATCGAAATGCTTTGCACACCCCAATTGATGCTGAAAATGAAAACGATAAGGTTGCAAGTAGTGCTTGATTTTGTATCTTTCTTTGTGTGATAATCACATCACCAATAACCAATATGATAGTCGTTGTTTGATTTAGAGGAAAGAGACTCAAATGATGATGGTTCTCCTAATGAGGTGGAAATGGCAGCTGACGATGATTAGAATCGATTTTTATTTTGATTTGGGTTTATTTTGTTGATGTTTTATATTAAATGGTTGATGATGACTTGTCGAAATAGAAAAGGATTATGCCCATTAGTTTATGTAAAAAGAAGTCCTTTATCATTGTTTATCTATTTTGAAATTTGTCATTTGCGTAGGCCATATTGGAAATCTAATACATGACTCTTATTTACGTTCTTTTTATATCTATTTAATTTTTATTCTCACAGCTATGTGATAAAGTAGATACATCAATTTCACCATGTTAATGTTTTTTATATATAACACGATGAGACAATCATTATATATGTTGAAATAAGGAAATTTTTTGCTTTAGGTATTTTTTTTTTTTTGTCAATTTGCATCACAAAAGAAATGAATGGGTCTAATTTTATACTTGTAATATGAGTGATTCTTTTGCATTTTTTGAAGAACGATAGTGTTTTGTGTGTGAAAATAGCCAACTATGATAGGCAAATTGAAAAAGTCAATCACATTATTATAGTAATGCAAACTCGATTCTTATAAATTACAAATGGGCATACAATTTTTTGTTGCAATTGGAACCGTAACTCTTGTTTATTCAAAATGTATTAATATGTAAAGATTTGGTGTAAATCATATCATCATTAAAATCTCCTCCAACAAAACCACCGAAACTTCAAAATCGTTTACATTTAGCATCCGTCGCATTGCGTGGGTATACAACTAGTATGTATATATATATATATATATATATATATATATATATATATATATATATATATATATATATATATATATATATCTTGTCAATTCTTAAATATTTAAAAGTTAATTAAGAATAAATTTTAAAATTTAGTTATCTACTGTTTTTTAAATAGATACATAAACATAAATAATAATATAAAACTTATTTTAGGATGAAAGAAGTATTAAACTAGTGTTATAAGTTGCTAATTAAAGCAAATACACGTCTTCTTAAATAAAGATCAACTATTACCCTTAAAATTTATGAAATCTTATCTTAGAGGGAGGTTCAAGGAAAAATATCAAAAAAATAAAAAATGAGGAACACCGTGATAGTCGTTGATGATCTAGACGGTATGCACTTATGCATACAAGTAATTGAAGCTGTTTTTTTTAATCCACGTATGCATTATACACTTGTGCATATACATGTGTGCATGTTACAAATTACGTGTATGCATAAGTGTTTACCGTTCAGATGAAAGACTATCAGTTCCTCAGTTTTTCTCTTTTTTTAGGTTTTCCCCTAAACCTGATCCTCTCATCTTAATCAATAAATATAATAAATTTGGATTAATTTATTATAATTGGTCAATATTTTTAGTGAAGACAACATAATAACTCTAAATGATTTAACAAAATAAGTTTTCAATTAAAATAGTTATAAATTTCTTTGGTGATACAATGGAATATCTCTAACTCCTTTGTAAAAGCAAAAAAACAACTTGGTAAACGACTCCAACATTTAGTAAACTGTTTGATACGAATTTCTTTTATTTTCATTTATTTAATAATCTACAAACATGAACAAGATTTTTTATTCGTTTAAGTTCATTTAGTTAAACGAATGAAGACGAACAGATGTATTATTCTTTCAATTACGTTTGTGAATGTTGTTTATATTCATTTGTTAATGTTATTTCCCTATATACATACATATATATATATAAGGGACCATTCAAGGGAGAACATACATATATATATAAGGGACCATTCAAGGGAGAACTAGATTATCTGTGATAACTGTGAGATCCAATCTTAACCACAAATCAGAGTATAAAATAGGAAATCAATAATTTTGGTAATTTTAATTAAAATTTCAATTAAAGGGTAATTTAGGTATTTTAGAAATCTTCTCTCTCCTATCTCCTCCCTCCGGCGAACTTTATCCCCTCTATGGCGAACATTATTCCGGCGAATACATGATGCACACTGTGATACACTTTATAAACATAAAATATACATCGAAAATACGCGATGCACACTGTGATACACTTTGTAAACATCGAAAATACGTGATGCAGACTATGATACCATTTTGTAAACATCGAAAATATCGAAAATAAATAAGAAATGTTGTGATACCCTCGTAAAACAACAAAGATACATTGTGAGACACTTTATAACAACGATGATACATGTTGTGATACCCAATAATTCTAAACTTTAAGACTGTGTATCATTGTGATACCACAGTGCACACTGTGATACGCATCGTTAAAGTTCATCGTCGGTGTAGGAAATAGTTCCGTTGAGCCGTCACGTTCACGAAATCATTTAGCAAATGCACCACAATATATATGGTCACGGCCTTCTCTGTATCAACTGCCTAGCCATGACTGCCTCCTACACGACGACCACCGCCTCGACCACTACGAGATCTGGTTTCCATCTGGGTTATTCTCTAGCGAAAGTTCAATTGATAGACAAGGGATAAGAGACATAACCATCGCCTCCTTCACAGTGACCACCACCACCGCTTCCACCGCTGCACGATTTGTGTTACATCAGGGTTACCTCTTCGGCGAAAGATCAGTCGAGAGACGAGGGATACGAGAGAGGAGCCTCCATACCCGTCAACGACGACCATCTTTTTTTAACTTAAAGAAAGCGGATAGATGAAAGAGGCGATGACAAAAAGATGCAATGTGCAGCGGCCGCCATGAGAAGGGGATGAAAAAGAAATGTTTAGGGTTAACAGATATAAAGAGAGCATGAAGAATGATGTGTGTGTGTGTGAGAGAGAGAGAGAGAGAGAGAGTAATATATGCAAATTATAAATACAAAAGTAAATTAAATACTCAACCCAACTCAAATTACTAATTTACCCTTTACTTTATTTTAAGAAATTACATTAATTATCTTAAATGATTGGTTTATATTGGATCTCATGGTTATCACAAACTACCGAGTTCTCATTTGATTAAGACCATATATATATATATATATATATATATATAGAGAGAGAGAGAGAGAGAGAGAGAGAGCCTCAGGGAAAAACCCTAAAAAAATGAAAAACAGAGAAACACCATGATAGTCGTTCATCTGCACGGTATGCACATGTGTATACAACTAATTGAGATTGTTTTTTGGTTTTATGCACATATGCATATTCCAAATTACTAATATGCACATGTGCATAACGTCTAGATAAATGGTTACCCCAGTGTTCATCAGTTTTTTTTTTTTCTTTTTGATTTTTCCCTGAACATGACCATGTATATATATATATATATAGACTTAAGTTCGTATGAGACCAAACAGTTTCCGTGAGACCAAGCTTTAAAGTATGAAACTTCACACCAAAAAACTGTCAAGGTAAAAAAAATCGAACTTTTCATAGGGAAAACACCGTAAATGTTACGTTCATGGTATTTTTCGCTGTGAATGTTCATTTTTTTTTACCTTCACAGCGTCTTCACTGTGAAGGTTCAGATATACCTTCACAGTCTTTTATCTGTGAAGGTTTGATTTTTTTTAACTTGGTTTATGTTTTTTTACCTTCATAGTGTGATTACATTATGAAGGTTCGAATGTTTTTTACCTTCACAGTGTTTCGGTGTGAAGTTTCATGTTTTAAGGTTTGGTCTCACGCGGTCTCACGGAAACAACTTGGTCTCACGTGAACCTGACCCTATATATATATATTGAGAGAGAGAGAGGAGGGATTAAATATTGGAAACCAAAATTAAACTGGAAAGTTTGGAAACCAATATTGACCAATCAATGAATTTCATTTTTTTACTTTTTTTTTAATTGATAAGGGTATTTTAGTATTTTACCTAATTTTATAATATATATGGTAATTATTATTATTACTATAATATTAATTATTTAATTTGAATGCATTTTATATATGGTAATAATTGATGTTATATTAATTTAAAGTATGCACTTTGTGATTCCGATTTCAATTTCTTGTTAATTTAAAATATTAATTATTTAATTCCTATTAATTTAAACTATTTTTCTTGATTCTGATTTCAGTTTCATATTAACTGGAATAATTAAGGTAAACTATTTTTTTATTTCTTTTCCGTTTTATCAAATTTTAGGAAAGAGTTATTTTTATAGAAAATTCAAATATTTAATTATATTTAAAATCAATATTTGTTTTAATTGAATTGAAATATTTTTAAAATATATTCTTTTCATTATTTGTTATATTTTTGTATGGTTTTTTTAGTTGGAGTGTAAAAAATTAACCATACGGAGCAATACGAAGCAATGAAGGGTAACATGTTTGATGGTGTTTCGGCTAACGAAATTCATGTTCGAGATCTACTCGACAACAATGAAACGTTTTTTATCGAATTTTATTCGTTCGGTTGATGAAATTCCTAGTAATTAATGATTCTGATAAGATTCCCGATAGATGAAACATGTGTTTGATGAAACAATGTTGAAACTTATGAACCAATTTCTTTCATGACTTTCATTAGATTCCAAACAATGTACACAAATGTTTCATCAAAAATAGGTTTCATCAATAATGTGTGTGTATACCTTTTCCTCACTTCATCCCTTCACCAGTTTTCTAATAATCCTCTTAATTAATTAAGCATAGATATATAAAAAGAACCCTAAATTAGATCTATTGATCATTATGTTTAAAGGTGCAAGAGAGTTGTATAAAGAAACAACAAGCTTAAAAAGTTCCTTATTCAACGGATTTTCATTAATAAATTAATTCATTTATTACCATATAGGCAATAAAAGAAAAAAAAATTATCGGATGTTCCCGAAGGGACGATAGAAGATAAAATTTTGCAACGGGTCTCAATCAACTAATTCTTTAGATTATGTAACATAGACTCAACTACTTGTTTTCTCAATAGAATTCAAATTGGCTTGAAAACCAACATGCACCATATCCCGTTTGTTACAAAAACACGACTAGTATGAAACGCTTCAACAAATATATCTAATTAGCTAATCTAATCTGGTCACGGACTTCGAATTAAACTGCTAATTGCATTAAGATTAAACAAACACCAAAACTAACCAACAATCGAACGCCTTTTGTTTGAGTTAAATCATACAACACTTGCAACTAACAAATTATCAGTTGAGTGTTGCTTGCTATTACGAGAAATCCAAGAACAATTACGGATTCCAAAATTCCTTTAGCAAATCGAATTCAAGCAAGACAAAGCAAGGGATCCAACTAACAATTTCTACTTAAATTGAGTCTCAACTCATCCAAATTCCAAATTATCTTCCATTGCTAGAAATTGAAAGATTAGCTACTCATAACAAAACCTAAAACTTACAAATGATTCAATTGAAGAATTGATGAACAATCCTAGAAATTGTCTCCAAAATGAACTCCAACCTCTTAAAATCTAGAAATCATCTCCGATCTTTCTCCTTTGGTCCTCTGAAAATTGATAGACCGCTCGAAATAAAGCCCAAAACCCACGATATGCAGTGTGAGGTGAGTTTTACCTTGGCTTTAGCTGCTGGTGAAGTCGCCCGACATGCATGGAAAATGCAAATCGACAGTGTGTAAGGCGGGTAGGGCTGCGATTGAACCAACCAAAAGTCGTTTGCGACTCGTTTGGAGGTTACGACAGTTTTAAACGCGGGTTCTGAAACAAGAAGAGCCGCTGGTGAAGTCGCATGCTCAAAAACATCAATCGAGGTGCTCGATGAAGGTCACACAGCAGCTGCTGCTGGTTTAGGATGTGGTTTGTGATTTAGGCCTAGAACTGTTGCCAAGAAAACAACACAAAACCCAACTTTAAATGGGATATTTTTTATTTTTGAAACGTGTAATATAGGGAAACATGTGAACTAAAGATCTTAAGATTCTAGAGAGAGAAAGCTAGAGAGAGAAAGTGAATGAGGAGCCAAAAGAAGTATTGTATTGAAGATATGCAAAAGTAATCACATGTCCTTAAAAACAACTAAGACAAGGGTTTATATACCCTCAAAGTAAAATAAATACAAAGGTTACAACTAAAAAAGATCTAACAATCTCCCCCTTTGTAACCTTTGGCACCGAGCTCTAAAATCAAGAAAATCTTCTAATATCCACTTGAGCTTCAAGGCGACGTAAATCATTTCGAAAGTTGATTCGGTCTTGAATTACATCAATTGCCTTTTCCAATCTCAGTAACTCCTTGTTTCCTTCCTTTTGTGGATAAAAATTGAATCTCTGTCTGTTTGCCACATTCTGCTTTTCATAATTCAACTTATGAATTAGATGCATCTTGATAAGCTTCAAAGTTCCATCAGAATACTTGCAGACTTCTTCAAATCTCATAAAACAATGACGACCCTTCAAGTTTCTGTACACCACACCATACGGTTCATCAACAATAGTATATAATAAGAAACTTTTAATGTTGTCAAGCTTCTGTTTTGGCTTGTGCAAGTTGACCGTAGGTTGATGATTTTCGACACCCAACTGAAAGTCAAATAAGCTATAGAAGCGAATTGTTCTGATAATATGTCTTCTGACAGTGTTGAAGGCTCTATTCATATCATCTGATCGTTCATTGAGAGAGATGAAGAAATTGAATAGAAACTCAATATCATCCACATGAACTTCATTAAAATCTGCTTCTGTGAAGGTATAGTCTTTGCAGTCTCTTCGTTGAACAGTGAAATTAGAAACCCAAATGTTGAATATGTTGAACATGGAAACACATTTAACTTGTACAATCCCCTTCTCAGAATATACTGTTTCTTTCCCTTGTCTCAAATACCTCATAGCCATCAAATAGTTCTGTTTAACAAGATCAGACTCTTTTTCAATGCCCAAGAAAAACTCAAAACTCAAAACAGTCTTGTGTTTCACAAAAATACTTCGGTGAGTATCTTCAAGGTATACATTACGAAACACCTGTCTCATATCTCTAGCCTCAAACCTTTGTCGAGACCTTCAACATAGCTAACTCTTTTAATCGTTATGTTGCCTTGTACAAGATCGCCATAGCCAAGAATAGGAGAAGTGTCTCTGTTTCCGAATCTCACACGACCTCCAGACTTTTCTTTAAAATTTGACAATAAAAATTTATTGCCAGTCATATGTTTTGAACATCCAGAGTCCATATACCAGAGATGACTAGGCTGCATTCATGAAGAAAAACTCACAAAGATTTAGGAACCCACTTCAGAATGGGTCCCTTTTTATTAGAACAATCCATGAGTTTGTTAAAGAAAAATGTACTTTTCACAAAAGATTTTGCATATTGAAACAAAGAAGAGTTAGTACAGTTAGATGAAGTGTGTAAAGCAATAGAAGATAGATCACATGGAGAAGACAAACATGTGATATTCTGTTGAAGAATCAACATTTGCTCACGAGAATATTTTTGAACATTATTCAAACTAGCAAATGTGTTTTTATTACAAGTATCATCACGTTTATCTAATACATGTATATCATCTATTTTTCTATTCTTCACCCGCCATTCCATCTTGATTTCCTTTCTCAAAGGCCGATCTGAAAAGGAATAATCAGAATCAGATTTATCAGACTCATTCTTGTCTTTCTTCTTAGACTTTCTTGACCGTCTTCGTTTTCTTTTCTTTGAAAAATAAAAATCATTGAAAGTCAAAGAATCATCCATTTGATCAGACAACTTAGATGATTCACCTTCAGTAGCATAAGTCGTAAAATTATCACAATGATAAGAGTAAGAATCTGGTTTTCGTTCCAAGGATGAACCGAAAACTGATGTTTTCGTTTCTAACTGAGACCGAGAAAGTCCAGTTTTCGTTTCTAGCTTGGACCGAGAACCAACACTTGATGAAAATCCCATTTTATTTTCAACTGAAACCTCAGAAAATCCAGAAACTTGTTTTTCAGAAATAACATTCTCTTCAAAACTAGATTTAAAAACAGTAAAAAAAATATCTTTTTCCAAACTGTTTTGAATAAAATCATCATCTATCTTATCTTCCAACTCAACAATTTTAGATTCTAAAATCAAAGGAGGAACGTATTTCTTAGTATCATAAGATGTTTTAGAAACACTATCCTCATTTTTGTTTACAATATAAGAATCAAAATAGTCGTTTGGTAAAGTTGTTTTGTTAGATGAGTTTGTATTTAAAAATATTCCAGATTTCTTTTTCTTTTGAGGATCAGGAAAATATTTTGCATTTTCACGCGAATAAACAAATGGGAGTTCCATTCTAGTGTTTTCTGTTCTTCTCTTAGCCTCAATATCTAAGATTTGTTGTTCATTCATCCAATCTATTATAAATTGGGGAGCATAACGAGCAAGTCTCAAATATTCAAAGTGATATATAGTGGGGGATTTGTTAATGGCTAAATTTAAAAATTTAGGACTTTCATATCCAAGCCCCCACTTTTCTTTAATGGACTCATAACTACGAGGTTTATTCATATTAATTGTTTGTTCAGATTGAGCTCTCATGTATAATTTTTCTTCTAAATCAACAATGTTATTTGAAAGCTCATTTTTAGAATTGGTCAAGCTAGTCAATGAATCAAGATAAGTCTTGTTTGAACTTTCCAACTCATTTATTTTATTTTGCAAATTTTCTTTGGTATCATTTAGAATCAATTTTTGATCTTCCAAAGAAATTTGTAATTTTTCAATTTTATAAGACTTTTCTTGATTCACTTCCTTTTCAGATTTAAGCATTTTTCGAAAATTTTGCAAGGCAGAAATGATAATATCAAACTGAGAGTTAATGAATTTAATTTCTAAGTCAGAATATACCTCAGACTCATCAGTTGAATCATCATCTTCATCATCAATTTGATCATCACCGATAAAGCACATTGCTGCAGTTTCCTCTTTTTCTTCATCATTATCAGAGAAATCAATAAATGATTCTTCCTCAGCTAAGAGAACAACTCCATTTTCCTTCTTTTTCAACATATCAGCCTTCTTTTGATAGTAGGTAGAATCACGAACCACCTTTGTTCGGCATTCTTTAGAATAATGACCTACTTTACCACAGTTGTAGCATGTGGGAGGTTTCTTCTCATCCCTCTTTTCTTCCACAAGCTTTGAATGATCAGGCTTTGGATAGATAGTCTTTGACCTAGAAAAATCCACCTTCCTTGATCCAGATGAAAGTCGAAGATTGTTATTGGAGCTGGCCCGGTTAGGAAACTTTCGTGCAAATTGCTGAGAAATTAAGATTATTGCTTTTTGAAGATCTTCTCCTTCATCATCAATATTCCCATCATAAGTATTCTCAAAAGCTTGCTCAGTAAATTTTGCTGTCATTAGAGCAATAGGATCTACATCTTTTCCTTTCTTCTTCTTTTCTTGCTTTTCTTTCTTTGCCACAATCAGATTTTCTTCATTCAGGAGAATTTCAAACATTTCTTGAATTGGCATGATTGAAATCTTTGGATCAATACGAAGTCTATGACATGCCTTTGTCCATTCAGGTTGAAGAGCGTTCAGAAACTTTAAGTTTGTTTCCAACGGGGACTTTTCCACACTAATCTTGTATAAATCATTTATCACTGCACAGAATCTATCAAAGACAGTCTTCAAATCCTCCCCACTCTTTGCTTTGAACTCTTCAAAACTGTTCATGTATCTCGTTTTTCGAAGTTGAGTAGCCACCACTGAGCCAAGCATGATTTTCTCCAAATGAGTCCACATAAGCTTTAGATTGTTCTTGTAACAATCTACACGATTATATATGTGATTTGGCAAAGCAAGAATAAGATTAGACTTAGCAATTCTTTCTCCGTTGTACTTTAAAGATTCTTCTTCATTGTACTCATCAACTGGCTTTAGAATTGTGGATTGTTCAGTATGAGCAGTGGCTGGAATGATCTTGACAGGTCTCTCAAAAGGAGGATTGGTTAAAGCTCGAACCATGTAATCCCCATTTTGTTGTCTCTCAAGAAAATTAATAAATCGATCTCTCCATTGAGAATACTCATTCTCATTAATAAGCACAGGGGGACGTGTATCTGTCCCGAGAGACATCATCAACTCATTCTTATAGACTTGAGATTGAAGAGACATGCTGAATAGTAGCAGAGAGCTTTTCGGCTAAAGAAAATAAGAACCGAAAACCACGCTTTTCGGTTGTTGAGGAAACCGAAAACCAAACTTTTCGTTTATAAAAGAGACCGAAAACTTAGCTTTTCGGTTGAAGATGATACTGAAAAGAACGAAAACCCTTAGCCGAAAACCTTAGCTGAAAACCTTATTCGAAAGCCTTAGCCGAAAAGAACAAAAACCAGATGAATGAACCGAAAATCCTGAAGAATGAACCGAAAACATTGATGAATAATCCGAAAACTCTTATGAATGAACCGAAAATCGATTCTGTCCAGATAACGAACGAAGAAAATCACACAAGTCTAAAATTTCTCAAAACACTCTCACGGAATTCACTTAGAAACAGGTTCATTATCCAAAACTAATCCAAATATAGATCAAACACCAAAAATCAGCAAGAATTCGCGAAGAACAGAAAAACTCGAGAACTTTTCTGGAATATTCAAAATTGACAAATTTGATTACAAAATGATCAAATCTTTGCACGAATCAAGAACAAAACATGTTCTACACTGAATTCCGAAGCAATTGAATCCAAATTCACTGAAAATCGTTCAGAAAATCAACATAGATCTAAAAAAAAAAATGTCCAAAAAACTATTTTCTTAAAAAAAATTCTGACGAATTAGAAAATCGATTGATCTGATTAACACGAAATTTAGTACTCTACTCTCAAATCTCTCAAAATCTAACCTGCTCTGATACCAATTGTGAACTAAAGATCTTAAGATTCTAGAGAGAGAAAGCTAGAGAGAGAAAGTGAATGAGGAGCCAAAAGAAGTATTGTATTGAAGATATGCAAAAGTAATCACATGTCCTTAAAAACAACTAAGACAAGGGTTTATATACCCTCAAAGTAAAATAAATACAAAGGTTACAACTAAAAAAGATCTAACAAAACATAATCAAGGATTAATGGTATTCTTATGAGCCCATAATGTGTTAATGGAGAGGTAAATTTGCCATAACATTTGTGTGCAGAATGATACTTGTCACTGCTCCAAGGTTACTTCTTTTCATAGAAGTATCACATAAACTAGAAAGAGGTCACTTGAGTTTAATGGTCTATATATACCATCTTCGATGAAAACCAAATCTCAAAAATTGCAAACCGCATGAAAGTGTACTGCAAACCACACTGTAAAAGTTTTAAATCATGCAATATGATGCGGTGTGGGTGGTTTGTGTTTTCTTGACGATTTAGGTGAACACCTCTATTATCGGGCATATACCCAATTTTGCTACATTTACATAACAATGTGTGTCTTGTGCATTCATCAATTATTGAACCACAAATATAAGAAGGGTTTAGCAGGTGCAATTCCCCCTCCCCCCCCCCCCTCCCTTAATTTTTTTTAACTAATAGAGATGTCTTAAAATTTTATTATACATTTATAAATAACAAAATTTCACCACCCTTTCATTCGTATTTCTGGCTCCATCACTCCATTCACCTTAATGAAAGTGTATAACATATCTACCTTTAGTGTCATCATCAATCATCATACATGAGACCAATATCGAGTGCTCTTAGGGGACGTTCAAAAACCTTTTAGTGACTTCTTCCAATTAAGAAACTTTCAGAAGTATATATGTTTGTTAAACTCTTAATTGAGTAGGTCCTTTCTTTCCTTATTCAGTGTTGACTCATTCATCAGCTTCCCCATTCAATGCTAAATTATCAAACAACACCTTAGTATTTCCTATAACTATTTTAATCGTTTTAGTATTTTCAGTTATGTATTTTTTTTTTCAAAATAAAGATAAAAAGCTAGATAAGTTATAATTCCAATCAGCTCGATCTAAATCGGCCATATATCATGTTGGGAAAAAAAACGTGTCACAACGGTAATGATAAATGTGGAATAAACCTTCGTTGGACAAAACTTTCCCGACTTATATGAACCTTTGAGGATGCAAAAAAAATAGGGTATACTAAATGCAATGATAATCAACGGAAATAAGCAACAATCAAACACACAAATTTTAGCGTGGAAACCTCTCAAGGCGAGAGTAAAACCACGGGACCCGTAGGGGTTGTTAGGTTCATTTTTCATTAAGACATGTATGGATACAGTTGGCTGTATCAATAAAGTTGTATGTGTGAACAAATAAGTTGTTGTTCGATTGTCGTGTTGAATAAACAATCTAAACGACAAAAATGACTATATTACCTCTTATTGTTTGCTTTTTGTTTTTACCCCTAAATCTTGGTAATATAACTAATTAAAAAACAAGAAATCCTTAAAATTAATTAACCAACAATTACAATAAATCCTTAAATTACTACTAAATTAATTGCCCACCAAATACCCCACCGCCAAGATTTACCTATTTATTTTCTTTCTCAACTTTGACCCAAGTGGGTTTCATTTTAATGGATAAAGGAAAGTGGAGGATTCAAGGAACATGGTGATTGAAGCACTGTAGTATATACAGAAGCAGAAGGAGGAAGAAAATGAAGGCTGGAAGACAAAAACAAACCATAAAATCGATATCTTGAAATAAAAATCAACCAACGTAGTATATACGAAGGAGGAAGAAGATGAAGGCTGGAAGACAAAAACAAACCAGAAAATCAATATCTTGAAATAACAGGAGAAGAAATTGATATACCAGGATGGAGGAGTGTCTTTGAACAGGAACTCAATAGAGATGCTGTGAAAAAGGTCTTTTCTTTTAGGGATTTTCTTTAATTTGGGTAGTTGGGAAGGCAAAGATAGATAGGGAAATAAAATGGCTGACTGCTAAGGACTAATGTTTTCTAGCTTACCGATTAAGCCACCGGCTGAGCGAATAAGCCGCAACCGAACA
Source organism: Arctium minus (assembly GCA_954870635.1). Taxonomy (NCBI): domain Eukaryota; kingdom Viridiplantae; phylum Streptophyta; class Magnoliopsida; order Asterales; family Asteraceae; genus Arctium; species Arctium minus. The sequence goes on along the minus strand of OX941083.1, from coordinate 852,419 downwards.
ACCTTTTATAGCTGAGCGAATAAGCTATATCCTTTATACAACCCATTAAGCTCCTACCGAACAACCCCTTAGGCTGCTTAAACTCCACTACCACCAATAAACAATACAAAAGTCTTCTCTAGATAAAACTAGAGGCACACCACAATCATCATACTGTTGGAACAAACCATCAAGAAGTATGGAATCAAACCAAAAAGGAAAAGAGAAAGAAATATCACCCATAAAACAGCCTACTGTCGAACAGCAAAAGGGAGACCTCCGTATCTCCAAAACCGATCTCCACCGTTCAGAATGTAGATAACGATGTCGTGAAGGTATTTTCCAAAAATCACGACGATCCGACGGTTCAAACTCCGGAACGCAGCTGCGCTTTGCTGAAAGGTGCAGCCGAAAAACCTCTCTTTTCTCTCACTTTTGTATTTTATGGACTCTCACTTCTCATGTTATAAAACCCTAGGATACAAGACATTATATGGCTTGTATCGGGCCACTCTTGTTAGGCTATTTTAACTATTCCTCATGGGCCAGAAATAACTAAAACATAAAACCCTACATATCAATGCATGTAATCCGCGAATATGTTTGAATCTAAAAGTAACTTAGAAAAAACATTTTTACTACAGATTATAATATACTAGCAGTGTACCCGTGCAATGCATCGGGGTGAGCAATTGTAAATGGAAATAAAAAATTAATGTAATAGCTTATCAGAAAAAAAAGAAAAAAGATATATATGGAGTAAATCATATATTTAAAATTTATGTAGCATTAGTAGTGATAAACGCATAACTTGAGTTTTTTCAATCATGAAGCATTAAGAAATTATATTAAAGTAATCGTTAAATGTATATTTGAATTTTAAAAACATGTATTAATCAGCGATATCTAACGAATGATAATATTTTTTCAAAATACTGAAATATAGAATAGGTAAAAATAACAAATATAATGTTGGATAGTATTATTTTGTATCTAAACGTATATATAGGTTCATTATTAGTTAGTTTTATAGAATTCAAAAGGCTTTAAAAACTTGTATACATGAAGAAAATACATGTACCATCATAATTAAAGAAATATGTTAATTTGAGCAAGTAAATAACTTTTCTTCTTTTGGAGAAACCCCAAATGGAAGGGAAAAAACTTGAATATGGAAGATAGTGAAAAAGTAAAGTTTGAATTTTTTTCAAATGAGTTGTACCTTATGCATACTAAGTTGTGATTAAGAGATTTTTGAAATGTATGCATAAAATGGTAATACCTTATGTTTTATAAGTAGTAATTAAGAGTTTTTTATTCCGTTTTTATAATACACTCGAAATATCAAAAAAGACAATATCAAAATGATACCTTTTTTGCATACACTCGAAATATCAATATCATCTTTTCATCGGTATTTATACTAATTCCTAAGTACCGATGCTTATTGTAAAAACCAACAATAAAAAAGTAAACGAAGTCGTTTTCATCTTAAAAAAATGATCAAATCGGAATCAAAAACCAACCACTAAACAACAAAGACCAATAATATGGTTTAAAACATTCTAATCATCATATATTTTCCTTGTGAAATAATCAATGTAATTATTACATATAAAATACAGAAAATAAAACAAAGTATATCAAAAATTAATGAACAATTTAAAATCATTTTTCAGTTGTCGACTTGCAACGAATATATATATATAATGTGGCTAAAGCTGCTTACTTATATTTTATGAAGAGATTTCTTCATAGGGTTAATATACAATTTTGCTTATAAATGACTTTAGAAATGTGTTCATGGGCGGAGCCAGCTTTGGCCCAGAGGCCTCACTGGCCCACCCTCAAATGCCATTTTTTAAGATAAAACCTAATTTTGTCTTGTTATATTTCCCTTCCTTGGTCCACTCTTACACCTTTTAAAGACCCAAATTTTTTATAGATAAGGTCATCTGATTCCAACTCTAATATTTCACACACACTGTCTCGTGCCCAAATCTGTCCAGAAAACTCCTTCCTGCATCACACACGCATCACTCCATCCTTGTGTCCATATCCTAGATTGTAATAACCGGGCTAAGTCTTAAAGCTTAAAGTTTGGGGCCAAATAATCAAGACTCAAAGTTGAAAGAGGGAAAGATGTAACATTTGAATGAAGGGGATTTTAACCCTAAATATCTCTTTTAGTTTTATTCGGCGGCTAAGAAGGAAAGGGGTATTTGCGTGCGATTTTGGAGAAGGCAAGAAAGGGACCGGCATCTCTAAGTTGTGATCTTCACCGTAAGTCCTAATTCTCTTTTCTTTATTGTTAGCAAGGGTTTAGTTTTGATTTCTCAAAACCTTTTAGTTGGGTTTGTATCTATTGATAGTTCCCTAGAGTTTGAGTTTTCTGGGTTTTGAGATTAATGGAAGTCTGTGTAGAATTAATTGTTGGATCGAGGGGTATTATTGTCGAAAACGAGGCTTCTTCATAAAGAGTATTGGGTTGAGTTGGTTTAATCTGGAATTGGTGGTCTTTGTGTACCGAGTCTTCTGGATTTTCGTTCGAACTGTTTAGGCACCGGTCGAGAGGGGGGAGACCCCGGTCGACATAGGCACCGGTCGAGAGGGGGAGACCCCGGTCGACATAGGTACCGGTCGGTGCAGGGGGGGAGACCCCGGTCGCCAGCTCCACACCGAGCGGCGCCCTAGTCCCCGGGCGGCGCCCCGGTCCCCGGGCCTTGTTGGTGGGCCGAAACCCATGTTTACTTTTAATGAGAAATTAAGTGTTGGGCCTTGTTTGTTTTGAGTTATCGGCCCATTTTTGGTTATTCAAGGAATTTTGTCTTGGGTTGATTTTCTTCTGGGCCGAGGATATTTTAGGAAAATAGGTGACGTGATAATTTTGGTGTTAAAGTCAACCTTGCTGTAATAAAGAAAGAATCAGGTGTTTACCGATCAATGTTTCCTTTATAGGTTTTGGACCGAATTATAGGAGTAGACGCAAGATTTGAGCTAAGGGCTCCAGGTGAGTTTTTCTGAACTAAACCTTTGTTTACGAAAGCATGTGAAGTTTAATTTTAAACTTGATTTATTTACGATGGCATGATCATTATGAAATTATTAAAGCGTGTTATAAATCGTTGTTATTTTACATGTATGCATACATATTTGTGGAGATTGTGACCTAAGTCGAGGAGTGTGGCTCGCCTACTCGTACCGGGGAGTGTGACCCGTTTATGCCATTGGAGGTGTGTCCCAAAATTAAGGCAGTGCGAGTTAGACACACCGTCTTCGACGGTAGTGTGGTCAGTAGCGTGTTTTATCCTTATGTGTTTATAAATCTGTTGCTTTGAATTTCTGGAAAGTTATTATCTGTTGCTTAGTGTTAGAGGGGACTCACTAGACCTTCGGTCTAACCCTCGCTCTTTCAAAACTAAAAATCTTTTCAGGCAGACGTGATTTAGGGAGAGCGGATAAGGGCAAAGAGAAGTTGTAGCGGGAAGAGATAGAAGACCGTCATCTTAGATATTTCTTATTATTATCTCAGTTGTGTATAGGTTGCCTTTGCAAATCTTGAATTTAAATTGTAAGCTTGGGGCCGTTTTGGCATACATATTGTTGAGTTAATTTAATAGCTTGTATTTCTGGTTGGGTTGTTACATAGATGGCTTCTCGGTAAATGATTTTCTCCTTTTACTTCAATTATTCAAACTAGTGTCGGGCCCGTGCATTGCACGGGAGGATAAATTTTTTATTGGAATATTGAACCGAGTTAAAATGAAACGTAATTTCTCTGTTAACAGTTAATGAAATACAATGTGAAAAACGAATGTATTTTCATAAGTGGTTAACTTGCATATATTCTTAATCGTTTGTTGTTATGAGTTTGTGCAATAATATTGGTAATAGTTTTGTATTATATTATTTAAAACTCAAACGACATGTCTCACAACATATCACTGTTATTGAAATAATTATAAATATGAACATACGTTTTTACAGATTTTGCAATTTTTCTGAAACCTCCTTTTGTTCAGTTGCAGGTTCCGCCATTGACACTCGACCGTTCGTCTTCTTCTTGTACTCGGATGATACATAGAGAAGCTATATATATTTATAGTGAATGTAGAGAATATTTTAAAATCTTTTATTTTCATTTTCGATTTTACATTTAAATGTAAATATATTAAAAATATGGAAGAATATTTTTATATCTACATCGTTTCTATTTTATTTTCTTTACACTTGGTTAATTTGGAATGTATTACGGAATATTTTTATTTTAAAGAATACGATAATTTATTAGTGTATCTCGTTATTTTTTATTTTTTATTCATATCAACCTTCTTTTTCTTCTTTTAATGCTCGTGAAAAAAAATACGTGTAGATTTTATATTAGCAAAAAAATACGTGTAGATTTTATATTATGCTAATATAAAATACGTGTAGATTTTATAAAATAAAATAGATTTTATATTAGCAAAAAAAATACGGAAGAAAAAAGAGTTTATATTACATCTCATTATGTAAAAGGTTTTATAAAATAAAATATGGAAAAAGATTTTATAAAATAAAATATGGAAAAATCATTATGAGATGTAATATAAAAACATACAGAAGAAAAAAGATTTTATATTACATCTCATTAATATAGATTTAAATGTAAAATCTACATTTAAAATAAATTATATGCTAATATAAAATCTATTTTATAAAACCATCCACCAAAAAAAACAAATAGTTATATTAATAAATGAGTATTCATTCCACAAATAGATGATTATGTGAGATACTGTGCTTGGAAAGGTTGTACCAAAGCATTAAGAAATTGTAAATTAAGTAATTGGCTTTAATTAGTTGTAACTTGTGCTTAAAATGTTGTAATTAAGAGTTTTTTATGCCGTTTTTATAATATAGTATAGATACATTATCTTATTATTTATGGTTTACAAATTGATAGGTTATTTATGAGTTTATGTCTATCATATAGATATTCTTTTTTTTTATTGGTTATTATTTTATGTTGATTGTTATTAAATCATTTTTTTTTCAATTTCACTTGGTTAAGGTATTTTCTTTTGGGTTGTTTATGTTTTTGATCATAGGCTCATAACTAATTTTTAGGACCATGAATTAGTAAACAAAATTTTCGATTTGAATAATCTTTTTCAATTTATGTTTCCAGATGTTGTAATGAAAATATTTGGGATATGTTACAGTTATGGAAAAATTATTGGGATATGTTACAACCATGAATTAGTAAACAAATTTATGTTTCCTGACATTTTATTTTATTTGAATCATATATCTATTTTTTTTTAAAAGGACCATCCTTGACAAAAATTTTGGCTCCACCCCTGAATGCATGTGGTGTAGTGTATTCATATATGAATGTATTAATAAATTATATGTTTACTAAATTCTTTGATTAATTGATAGATGTCGTGCAGTGATTTTAGTTCCGATAATATGAAGAAATATATCCTTACAAATAAACAATGTTTTTATTTTATCTTATGAAAATACGATAAAACAATGTTATTTATATCTATATCTATACTATATTATAAAGAAGACATAAAAAATAATTCTTAAAGTTTAATGTACCGTCATTTAATACTAATTACTTAAAAAACAACCATTAAAGCTATATGTACTACATTTAATGCTATTTATTAATTTTCAATCATTATCTCTAACCATTTTAACTCCCTTAAAATAATTTCCCACTTTAACTTTCCTAAAATAACTCTCACCATAATTAAATATAGAATAAAAATCAAATTTTAAATATAAAATATATAAAATATAAATAAAAAAATCTAACATAATATTTTATAAAAAAAATTATATTATGAAACCAAAATAAATTACATTATATTATTAAGTCTAAATTAAACAAATTTATATAAAAAAAACATTATCACTCTCTCACAACCATCCAAAATCATAATGTAAATCGACAAAAAATAGAAAATAAAATGAAACATTAAAGTCGTGATGTATCTAACTGCATTGTGCGGGTACACTTCTAGTATAAATAAAAATAAAGACAATTATTTTTTTGCATTTGTATTTATAATATATAAAACCAAAGCAAATGAAATTTGTATATCTCACACAAAAATAAGATTTAAAAAGAATTGCACGCAAGATTTATTATATTCCAACAGACAAATATATATATATATATATATATATATATATATATATATATATGGGTGAGTTATTATGCGACCTTTTACATGATGCAACTCTTGCAACCCCTTTATCCACCACACATTTTATTTTTACCTTTTTTCCTTTTTTTAATTACATAAAATATGTGATGGATAGAGAGGTTGTAAGGGGTTGCACCATATGAATGGGTTGCATTTGAACACCCCTTGTAACACCCGTAAATTCAGGTAAGTTGAGGTTTTGTTAATCTTACGTTTATGTGTCTATCAAAGTAGAACGTATGTGTTTAATTGCCATTTTAGTCTATGATTAATTGCTCAATATCGAATTGGGAGTTTCAGACTTGTGTTTGGTAAACAGGGAGTTTCGCGACTTAGTCGCGAGTGGAAGTCGCGGCACTAGCCGCGTGATTCACTGTGTTCGAATTGATCGGGATAGCGGGCGACTTATGGCGCGGGTCCAAGTCGCGGCACAAGTCGCGATCGACCTGCAGCCCCTTAAACCCTTCTTTGGCCGATTTTCTCTCATTTGGTTCTTACATTCCCTCTCCATTGGCGATTTTAGAGATCACTAAATCAGCCCCTTTCCTCACCAAACCCCACCTCTCATAAATACAACCTACATTGGTGGTTGGAATATTGGAACCTTGCATTTACTCTCCTCAAGTCTTCAAGCTTCACCTACAAGTCTCCATCTTCATTATCCAACTTCTAGGGTTCCATATTTTCTAGATTTTGGTTCAAAATCTAGATTGTGAGTTTACTAAACTTTTGTTAAAACAAGATGCACATCATAATCTTCTATATGTTATTTCACTCTCTATGTGTTCAAGTATTTGGGATTTCTTAATGAAAATGATTGAAAATATGGATATTAGTGATATGCTATGTTTTTATGTTATGTGTACCATTATTTGGGGCTTTTCCCATGGATATATAATATGGGTACCTTGAAATGTTAAATGTATGCATATATGTGTGTGTTATGATGGTTTAGTTGGGATACCACTTTGATGACATATTTATACGCATGATGAATATAAGTGTCATTTGGGTCTTTTGTTGGAATGCATGAGGATAGGATGGTAATATTGTACCCGTAGTTGGTATTGAAATATGTTGGGTTGAAATACACCTAAAGGACCTCCTATATGCGTTATATGGACGAACCAAGTCAGTACACTAGGAGGATATAGTCTTGGGCGCCACTGTGATGGTATGTGCCTAGACCTCCGCCATTCGGGGAATTTTCTTAGCGATAGTCTTCGGGTGTGCCGGGCCTTTGGGGTGTTCCTTGTTAAGGGCATCAAGGTATATCGACTCTTGGGTGGGACTTGATTGGTGCTTTGGGTCTCCCCTAATGACTCCACATATATTGAACACCGGTTAACTGCTGATAAGAATTGTAACTGTTCATGCATGCTTATTATTGTTCAACTCACTAGGCTTTTTGGCCTAACACTTGTTTGGTGTCGATGTGTATCTCAGGTCCTAGCGGCGCCGGTCCTAAGCAGGCTTAGTTACTTTGGGGTGAGAGCTTGGGGATTTTGCACTTGGACATATTATACCTTTGAAAGTGAATCGTTTGGGTTCTTAGATGACAACCCTTTTGTAATCTCTTTTCTAGTTGTAGAAATCAGATTAGTTGATTGTTATTTATTGTCCATTGAATTACAGTTGTAATTAAACAGGTAGTTTATACATTTCCCCATTTTTGGGAGGCTCTTGCTATGGCTATTTTGCATACCTCGTGTCCGTTTTGCGGATTTTTGTTATCCCTATTTTTAGGGTGTTACACACCTATATATATATATATATATATATATATATATATAGGGGAGCGATCATAGGAAAACTAACCTTACGTAACAAACTTTGCAAACTGTTTTAAACCAATCATTGAATTTCTACTTTTTTTCTCTTTTTATTTATTATGAAGGGCTTATATGTCATTTTGGAGTAGAATACTTTATTTTAGGTATTTATCCTTTTATTTTAATTTTGGAATTATATACTCTCATTAATGAGCCTTAATTATAATGTAATTTTTTCTTTGTTTTTCAACATTTTTTAATTTTGTTGCAATTTTTTAATGTTGCGTCTTTTTTTTGTTCCTCAACGTTTTTTAATTTTGTTGCAATTTTTTTGTTCTTCAACGTTTTTTATCTTGTTTTCATCTCTGTTCTCGGTTTCATCTCCGTTCATCGTCGTTCTCCGTGTCATCTTAGTTTCATCTCCGTTCATTTCTGTGTCATCTCCGTTTCATCTCAGTTTCATATCCGTTTTTATCTCCATTCATCGCCGTTCAACTTTATTTCATCTTCGTTCATCTCCATTCATCGTCGTTCATCTTTATTTCATCTTCGTTCATCTTGGTTTCATCTCCGTTTTCATCGGTCTTTCACACTTTACGACCTGTTTTGTGTCAAATGTCAATCGGTATGGATTTTACTCGATCGAGAACAATGAAAACGTCCTTTAATTTTGAAAAAAAAAATAGAAAATTGATCCTACATATAAAAACGGTTAAGATTTAGCATATATTCAAAAAAAAAATTACCATAATAAACAATAATATATGCGTTTATTATTGAAAAAAAAACAAAAAATATATTTTCTTGTAAAAGGGTTATGATTTAGTATTATCTTGAATTTGAAATAAAAAATTACCTTAAATAAAAATGTTTTCATATAAAAATAGTCTTTCATCCGAATTTCTAAATTGAGTTGGAATGTCAATTGACAAGTTTGCCCTTTCATTAATTCTTTTTCCATTAAAAAAAATCAAAATAATTTAATTATTACCATATTTACAACAATTGCATCTTAACCGTTGATAAATTCAATCTATGGTAAAAAGATGTGTTTCATAGTTTGCTACATAAGGGTGGTTTGCAAATGAAACCACCTCTCTCTCTCTCTCTCTCTCTCTCTATATATATATATATATATATATATATATATAGGGGAGCGATCAATTGGAAATCAGTATTATATTGGAAACTTTGGAAACCGAAATCAACCAATCAGTGAATTTCTTTTTATTTTTAATTGAAAAGGTTATTTTTGTCTTTTACATTATTTCATAATATATATGGTAACTGTTATTATTATTATATTAATAATTATTTAATTTTAATTTAGCTTATATATGGTAATAATAATCATTGATTAATTTAAAAATGAGATATTTAATTTAGCTTATATATGGTAATAATGAAACAATAATGCTAACACGATGAACCTGATGAATCTATTTTCATTATTAAACAATAATGCTAACACGATGAACCTGATGAATCTATTTTCATATACGGATATGCAACTGAACAGGTAATGAAACAAAAATGGGAAGTTAACAAAAATGACACAAATTCATCATGTTTCATTATGAAGCAATAATGCTAACACGATGAACCTGATGAATCTATTTTCATTATGAAATAATAATACTAACACGATGAACCTGATGAAATCTATAATCCAATGAAATCTGTAATCCACAAATTCATTCTGTTTCATCACAATATTAGATTGCGTGAGAAATTTTATAATAAAATGAAATTAAAAAAATATTTTCTTACATTTTAAAAGAAAAATAATTTTTTTTGATGAAAAGACAAATGTTCCTCGTTTTCATAGTAAAAAAAATCAAAATTTAGATTGTGTGAGAAATTTTATTTTGGTTTCAAGTAATCTAAATAAAATAAACCTTTCTTGTCATATTTGAGACACAAAATCAAAAGACATATTTACCCTTTTCGTATATTATTTTTATTTATTATTAATAAATTAATTAATTTGCTACCATATATAATTCAAATGAATTTTAACCATTGATTATAAAAATCAATGGCTGAAATTTGGTTTCCAAAGTTTCCAATGAAACTTGGTTTCCAATTAATACCACAACTATATATATATATATATATATATATATATATATATATATATATGGTATAATTCTTATATAATATTGTTAATTTTTACTTGCTACTATATTATTTCATATTTTTTATAAAAAGATAATAAGATTATACTAAAAAATAAAGTATAATACTTTGCAAACTTAATTACTTGGTCAAGCATGAGTTGGTCTTAAACAAGTCATAAACACGATATTTGAGTATGTATCCTTTCTACTTTTCTATTTTTGTAATTTGTATTTTATTTTATATTTTTAATTTTCAATAAGAACTATATCAAAAAAAATGTCTAGTATCACTTAATTTGTTTATCATTTAGGGGTTTTTTTTTTCTTCTAAAAACCTCTTAATGGCTCTTAAGTCTGAATCATTCAGATATTTTTACACATCACCTCTTATTAATCATAACTAAAATAAGAATTCAGACTTTAGATCTATTAAAAAACAAACGACACCTTAGTCTTCAATCAGTATTTTATCTTGTTATGTCTTGGAAAGACTTCGTTATCTTTATCCTTATAAGTTTGTTTTTTTTTTTTGATTGTTTCAACTTTTAAATAATACACAATTTAAAAATGTTCGGGAACATCTTCATAACAATCAAAATAACATATTATTGTTTGTATTAATTATCAAAACCAAAACTGTAGATGTAATAACGAGGGGCAAATTTAGCATGTAAAAGGTGGGGGAATGGGTCTCCGTTAATTTATTTTTTTCCTCTTTTACCTATGTTAAAAATATATATTTTTCAATATTTTACCATAGTTTTCCCCAGTAATTTTTTGCATGTACCCCCCACCAACCAAAAAAATACCACGAAATCAACTAAGAAACCAAAAAACCCGAAAAAGTCACTCGACATCGACAAAAAGCTTAAAAATCCCTTCAAATTAATCAAAAAACTTTAAAATCCCTCGAAATGGTAAAATTAGGCTAAAAACACATTGAACGACTTTACGAACCTTTAATCTACCTTAAAAATGCCCCCACTAAGAAAAAATCCAGAATCCGCACGCTGGATGTAACATACCCGAGCCGATAACAAACCCATGATAAGGGAAGTTGGTTGGTTTGACTAATGTAGTCGAGCTTAAACTTGGTCTAGCTAGCTCACTCGGATCTTAATATGCTATGATGTTTTAGGGGTTGTTTACTAAATGCTAACCGGTTAAGTGCTTACCACGTCACTTACTTTACCAGGTAACTGAAAATTTTACCCGCTAATTAAGTGAGGGTGATGACTCTTACCCGGTTAGCACTTGTCGAGTAAGAGACGTTTACCAACAATTTTACTATGTCGTTTTAATGGCCAAACCGGTAAGATAAGTAAGAATTATAACTCTTACCTGATAAGCGCTTATAACATAGTTAGTATTGGTAAATGATTCATCAACTTTCCTTTACAATATAACCAATTGTTCGTATGTCTTTAAGTCACAATATGTCCTCAAGAGGACACTTGTGAAAAGTATGTGAAAAGTAGGGTATAATGTTCATCAAAATTGACTTCTTCAAACTAGCTATAAGCCATGAAATGTATACATTTTGAAAATATATATCCTTCAAAGTAAGAATTGAATAACCACAAGGGTTGTGACGTATTGGTTAAGGTTCTGGGGGATGTGGTGGAATATCCCATCTACCCAGGGTTCGAATCCAGACGTACACAACAATTGTGGCCACTGAGGTTTATTCAGGGTTGATGTCTTACAGTCAAAATTTGCCAAAGGATTAATGTAGGCATAGCCTAGGACACCCTTCCCAAGAAGTAAGAATTGAATGAAAGTACATACTTTTAATACAATTTACTTAATTTAAAAATTATAAGTTTGAACCTTGTCATTTTTTATAATAAAGAATTTTATCTGATTTAAATATGTATAAAAATAGACTTGAATACCATGATTTGGTAGTGACTTAATAATAATAAAAAAATGGCTTATTTAGTAAGCTTTTAGGCGAGAGACTTTATGTAGATAATCAAGTTTTCTCCAAACTTGTCCCAACCAAATTTAAAAACACGTTTTTTTCTATCTTTGAAAAAACTCTCATAAACAAAAAAATTTCCAATCAGTACAAATAAATTAATCCACACAAACAACTTTATCCGTACTATAACTTAATGGAAAACCAATTAATTATACAATACATAGAATAAAATATTAAAAGACAATAATAAATAAAGAATACTTGTGTAGAAGTATAGGTTGGTTATCTCAAGCGTACAATTTCCTTGTTTTGGCCACAAGTATCAAGTATGGCCGGCATTTTATTATACTACAATTTTTGTTTAAATTATTAATATTATTTTATAATAAATAAAATTATATATTCAATTCCAACCATGTTAAAGATATTGGTTTTACACAATCGTTACAGAGAATAGCTCAAAACAGATGACATCAGAATGGACCAATTATAAAGTATGTTTAAATAAGCATCCATAATTTATCGACTTAAAACATGAGATTAATTTACAATTTCTAAGTTATCATTAAAAAAATTAGAGGAATCAATCATACCTAATTAGATTATATTATATATGATTGATAAAAGAATGTAACATTATTTATCATTATAACTTTATTAATATAACCTAAACATAAAGATGCACAAAAACCAATATTTGGTTAATTCGGTTCACATGAACCCGTCCACTTAACCCAGAAATCCATGTCCATCTAAGAAAGATCATGACTTCTTACTAGACGACACAATTCCTTTTTTAGATGAAAAATGTTAGTGTTTGTTGCTTTTTAGAAGCAATCCAGCCGTCCAAAACTTTAAACAAATATCCGTCGTAAGGGATGTTGACGGGACCCGATTTGGTCCTTGACTGGACAGCTAATCAGGTTTTCACTGGACCGATTATGGCTCGAAAAGAGTGACTAATTAATGTAGGTGTTAATCATAAAATCTCAATCAATCAAGCTAATTACTCAAGATATGACATATATGCTCAAGAACTAGAGAGAGAATCTAGAGAGAGAAAGTAGATCTTGTATTCCACAATTACTGAATATTACAATGAAGCATAATCCTCTAGAACGTTATCACAAGATTACAAAGACAACACTATTTATACCATCTATCTAATACAAAGCCTTAAAGGCTAAGGAAACTAAAACACCTTTGACAATCCTAATACATTGACAATGTTGACTTCTAACATTGACTTTCCTAATTAAATCTTGTATACAATATTTGGACTTAACAATCTCCCCCTTTGTATTCAAGATTTAATAAAACAATTATACAGATCTTCAGCCCTTGATTCTTTAGCTTTTGTCTCTTTGAATCTTTCACAATCTTTAAACTTTCAGCTCTTGAAGAATCTTGGAAAGTCTTTTTAAACTTTGAAGCTTTTGGAAAGTCAACATGCCTTGAACAGGAAACAGATTTCTTGAAACTTTTTTGAAACTTTGACAACTTTAAAAATTCTGAAAAAATCTTTGAAACAACATGATTCTGTATCTTCATCACTTTGATCTCTTGACCATCTTTGGAAGACCAAACTTTCTCAAATCATCTTGAATTAACTTTGAACAATCTTCTTTCATAATCTTTTGGCTTTGACTTTCTTTATCAGGCTTGAACTTGATCTTTATCAGACTTGAAAGCGGAAGCAATTCGAATTTCTGACTTGTCTTTGAAACAGCGGAAGCATTTTGAACTTTCAGAAATTCTTCATCAGACTTTGAAATTGATCTTTGTAGAATTCTCCCCCTTTTTTTTCTTTGAGAAATTGATATCTTTGTATACTTCTCCCCCTTTTTGATGATGTGAGCATCATAATCATCAAAACTTCGTCAATTTCGGCACAGACTTTGATTTCCCCCTTTTTGATCAACTAACAATCTCCCCTTATGACAATAGGCGCGCTTTGATCTGAAGAGCCGAATCATGAACAGTATATATCCGAATCTTTTCAAATTCAGACATAATGAGCGTATAACCCTGATTCAACAAATGAAACAGTTAGAAGTGCCTGTCAGTAACACGGAGTCACTGTGTACAACGAATGTACAATATAAGGAGTTGGTTTGATGTTGACTCCCCAGGACTTCCATTCAATCATTGAAAAACACAAGGTAATTCTATGAATGTTCTGACAGAAAAACATATTTTCTGTGTGCTCGTGCTTGTGTTTGAAAGAATTAGCACAATGATTGTGTTTCATAAAGGTTCAAAGTATGTAAATCACTGAGACAGCAATGATTGTACATGGACTCAATGTGCATGAGAAAGGGTCGAAGGTAGGGCAACTTTCCTTCTTTTTCAATATCAGTATCTTCCAAGAGAAGAACCAATAGATTATGTGTTGCTTCCTCAGAAAATGTAAAACATTCTCTTTTTAAGAAAAGAATGAGTAGCTAGTGGGGTTGTATGCAAGAGATGGCATGGGCTATTTGCCTATTTCAATGATGGTCACCAAAGAAATGTGAACCAATCAGTAATGTGGCTGCCCGGCTCAGAAAGATGTTTGGTGCAGAGTTCTGATATTCTTTTAACTCTGATCTCACACCCTCTTTCTTTTAAACATATAAGCTCACATCTAACCAATCTCTCATTTCCATTTAACCTCAATTCACTCCCACACTCAATTCTTTTAGACCCCTCTCCCCTCAATCACTCAAAGGATTTCTTCCGGGGTAGGAAACACTGGTTATCGTGAATCCATGGAAGATCTATTAAGAACTCACACTGAATCCCATGTTCCTAAAAGTACATGCTGGTCAATGATTTTCTTGATATGAAGCACAATAAATCATATGTCAGTGTATGTATGCTCATCAAAAATCAGAAATGAAATTTGAGCAATTTTAAACATTTAAGATTTCTCAAAATTTTATATGAATGAATAATCAAGAAAGAATAGAAATGTTTTGAGAATCTGACAATGATTAACATCAGATCAAATCAAATGATTAGGGAATCAAAGAATTGGAAATTTGTTTATATGAACGAATATAAACAATTTGTCAATGAAAGCACAAATATGAAAAGGATGAATGATGCTTAACAACTTTGAAAACAAACGGAGGTATTACCATCGAAAAATTGATTCTTTTAGAGACATGGTAATAACAAATTCAAATAAAATATTGAACCGGTGTGTGTGAATACTTGACAGTATATGGACAAGATAATACACAAGTATTGATCTTTGGAAACACACGGTCAGTTTAAACATTAAGGCTCAATATTTGAAAAAAATTTAAAAGCACGCTTCTAAATTCATGAAATCGTTTGAGAATAAGAAGCGGTTTGAACATTTAAGAAAGTGTTTTTCATGTTCGAAAGTTGTTCTTCTTTCAAACAATCAGAGATCTCGGATTAGAAAATATTTACCTTTTCAGCTCCCCCTCAAATCATGATATAATGATTTATGTCTTTTAAGCTCCCCCTGGATATTAGCATAATATCCTTCTTTGATTGTTGAAGAATGGGTCCTGATCTGTCATGAGATCAGAAGCCATCACCTTTACTCCCCCTTAAATTAAGCATCTGAAATATTACAAGTAAAACAGGATAGAGATCAAACAATCCCTTTTGAATTGTTAGACCATCAATATCAGAAAAATCTAGCAAAGAAAAAGTATAGGATAGAGATCAGATCAATTCTCTTGGGATGAAGACCATCAATATCCATCGGATGCAAGCATACAGGAGTAAGGTCTTTTTGATCGCTGAGGTCCGAGTCCTAAACTGTTGTGTTTAGAATTCAAACTCCTTTGAAGACCGGGTCCTAAGCTGATGTGCTTAGAAGCCATTGTTCTCTTACTCCCCCTTGACTTGAGGTGCCTGCAACACAAAATCAATTTTCTTCTTTGGTACCCACTGGTATTTGGGTCCAGAAATGTTAGTTGCAGTTCGTGTAGGAGATATGGAGTAAGAACCATACCAGAAATGATCACTGGTCTTATGGATATGATCATGTGTATAACAAATAGAACAATAATATTTCTTACCGTTAGGTACTTTGTTCTTCTTTGCTTTGTGTACAGGTACACATGATTTCTTCTCTTTCAGCTCATCAGTCTTGTCATCTTTGACTGGTTTCTTTATCCAGACCAGTTTCTCTTTCTTGAAACTTGTTCTCCTTGGAAAAGTATCTGAACCATCTAAATAATCATCATAGAAAAGGTTAGTATGACGAATCTGATTAAAGGATTTGACTAAACTTTGTGAAGAGACGAATTTCTGATTTGAACTTGAAACAGATTTTTCAAGTTCTTTGATCTTTGATGCAAAGTTGTCTCTTTCTATCACAAGCTGGTCTATCTTTGTCTTGAATTCAGACTTCGTTCTTTGTTCTTTCAGTGCATTGGCAGACAGTTCAGACAACTTGGAAGTCATTTTCTTGATTTCAGATTCAAAGATTAATCTTTCTTCTTCAAACCCTTTTTCTGAATTATTTCGCTGGCCAGATAACTCTTTAAAGAATTCTACATTCTTCTGTTCTATGGTCTTCTTCTCTTTATCAAACTTCTCTCTTTCCAATATCAGTACTTTCTCAAAATCTGAGATTTGTTGAGAAAGTTTTAAGCATTTAAGCTCCACCGACTTCTTTTCTTCATAGCACTTCTTTGAGAAATCTGAGAATTTCTTTAAAAAAAATTTCTTTTCGCCTTCAAAATCAACTTTATTTGCAACAAGCTGTTTTTCCAAATCAGATAAATTCTTTCTAAGCTCATCATTCTCAGATTCCAATCCCTCAGACTTCTCTTTGAAAGCCTTCAACTTGTTTTGAAGCTCAACTGATTCTGCTTGTAGCTCAGGTGATTTTTGTTCAATTGTCTTCAGTTGGCTTTGAAGAGTTATAATCTCTTTCTCCTTTTCTTTTATCTCTTTATCCCTCTCATAAAGGATACCTGAAAAATTAGAACTATTTTTAGTACAATTTATACATTCAGGAGTTTTAATACAATTGAACAATTTAATTTGCAACTCCTGAATCTTTTTGAGGTATTTTGAATTTTTCAATTTCAGATCATTTCTTTCAGCTTCAATACCAGATATATCAGATCTATAGTAAATTGACATCTTGAAAAAGCTTGATAGGAAAGATCGTTCCCAAACAATATATCAGAAAATCAAAAATCAGATTGAATAGAAAATTTTAAAAAAATATTTCGTAAAAATTTGAAAATTTGAACAACACATGTTATGGCGCAAAGTTAATTTTTTTTTTCCATATATGACTAAAAAAAAATTCCATAGAATTTTTTTTTTTTAAACTAAGTCTGGAACAAGCGCAAAGTAGATCATTGCGTGTCAGGAAGAGAACGCAAAAAAGAGGTTTGCGTTTCAAGAGAGAACCGTGAACTGAACTTTGCGTTTGAACCTTGAAGCGCAAGATGAACTTTGCGTTTCAGCCTTGAAGCGCAAGATGAACTTTGCGTTTCAGCCTTGAAGCGCAAGATGAACTTTGCGTTTCAGCCTTGAAGCGCAAGATGAACTTTGCGTTTCAGCCTAGACCTGAAAAATTACACTAACACGCAAAATAGATCAAAAAGAACTATACGCAAAATATATGAATGAAGCGCAAACTTTTATGAATGAGGTGCAAAGCATTATGAATGAAACGCAAACTGTGTTCTTGTCAGATTATTTCTCAAATCGATTGTATCCTGCACAATTGATCTCAGAAACTTATCAGCATCAACAACAAACACTTCTAAACACAAATTCAATATCGATTTTCGATTAAAAACACCAATTCTCACAATTTCAATCAAGAACAGAAACCGGACATGTTTTCACGAAAATCTCAAAAATCAAAAATTGAAACCGATTTTGTTCGAATTTCGAGATGGAATCAAAACAACAATCAATCACCAACATAAATCGAACACAATGAATCCATTTTCTTGCATTAAAACCGATTTTTCACAAAAAGTTCAGATGAAACAGTAACAAACTCGTTTCTTGAAAAAAAAATTCGAAAAAAAAAACGATTTTCAATCCAAAAACACACAAATTTCAATTCAAATCATGATCTAATCATTCCTGAAAAGTTTGGTATGGCTCTGATACCAATTGTTAATCATAAATTATCAAGCAATTCTCAATCAAAACAATGAATTAACAATTTAAGGTCTAGAGAGAGAGTAGAGAGATAAAAGAAAAGGAGAAAGAGATTATAACTTTAACAGTAGGCCCCAAGATTCAGATGAGACCCATGTTCATGTTCTAGGATAAAAATCCCCTGTCCACCAATTTACTGTCACAACCATGTCCAGCCAATGAAAAGCTGCCAAATCAGAAATTATTTAATATTTATTTAATTGTGAAAAAAAGCTGCCAAATCAGAAATTATTTAATATTTATTTAATTGTGAAAGAAAGGTTTGACGGCGTCTCTCTCCGTCTAATAATATTTTATCTATCTAATATTTTAAAAAGTAAAAAAAGAATGACCCCTACTTTTTCTATCACGTATTTTTTCCTTTTTTCAACCAATAAAGATTCTTTTACTTATAATTTTATTACAACCTTAAATAAATTCAAATCTTTATTTTATTAAAAAAAAAATAAAGATTCAAATCTTTATTTTATTTTTAAAATATCTTTAAAAAAAATAAATATTCAAATCTTTATTTAATTTTATTACAATCTTTATTTTATTACAACCTTAAATAGACTCAAATCTTTATTGAGATAAATCTAATGTTTTTAAACAATTAAAAGGTTAAATAAATTTACGTCTTTATTTTTTTTATATATTTTTTTCTATTTCTTTCTTTAACTTATTTTTTAAACTGATTTATGAGCTAAATTTGAATTAAAGTTCTATTTTTTATTATAAAATTAATCTAGTGTTTATAAATAAGTTGTACCTACATAATCAATAATGATTTTTTTTTTATAAAAGTTAAAATTCAGAAGTACTAGTATTTGACATAATAATTAGATTCAAACATGTCAACCAACTTAACAATACAAAGTAGACAATATTTAATAATAAGAAAATTTCAAACATGTCAAATAAATTAGCAATACAAATATAACCAATATTTGACATAATAATTAAATCCAAAAAATGTCAACCAGTTTTAGCCTTCAGAAATAGCTAAGTTCACAAAACTAATCTTTATACATATTCTTGAAGAATTGACTATCTTCATATCTAGTGGATGCAGACTCGGCTTGTAAGAGTAATTCAGTCATACTTGTTTTGATGATTGGATTTTCAGGTGTCATATCAATCTGTAACAAAAAAAAATTATATCATCCATTTATAAACATAACCCTTAATAAAAAAAATTTAATAAAAAAAATATATTACATGGTTTATATTAAATGGTGTTGTGGAATGTGACCAATCTGACTGAGAAAATGACATATAATTATTGACTTGATCATTGTCGCTATTAAAGTCTTGTGAAACCTACAAGATTATATATAAAATTACAATACTTCAAAAATCTAGATCATTAAGAACATAAAGTTAAAAAGTAAGAGAAAGAAAAAGTCGAACCTCTTGTGTAGACAATTTCTTTTTGTAAACTTTGCTTTTCTTACGAGTCTTCTCAAGAGCATTCTTTGGACGGGAAGAGCAACTACGAATTCTCGTGTTATTTGTCTTTATACCTTTTATTGTTGTATTGGTTTCACAGCTAGCATTAGTCTTCCCGTTGTTTTCTATTCTCTCTTCCCTCAAACATGCATCAACTTCGTCCCACACTCTTTTTAATCCATCTTTAGCAACTTTATAGGCCTTTTCAGTTTCTGATGCTCGTGTTAGAATCTGAGTGTAAGATCTGGACAAATCTTGATAACGTAGTGCCAAACATGCTTTAGGATCATCTCCTTGTTTAATCTCATATGTACTACTCGTAACTCCCATCTTAGCATGTTTTGTCCACCTCTTCAAAATGTATTGTGAAGGTATTTTCACAACATTACGAAAGGAAAAGACCTTAAGAATATGTGAGCACAATATTCCTGCAAACTCAAACTTTTTGCAACTACATATCACTGTATTGACTGACGAGTCATATTTAACTTTGTGGTGAAAATTCTTACCATTAGGAGTAAGATTATACTCTTCTACTGCTCCTACCCCAGTACAAAGTTCCATAGCACAATTATAAGCATGTGAAAATTCAACTTCAAACATTCTCAACACTGCAGGGGTATACAAAGTTGCTGCATGGTTCAAAATTTCAATGGGGAGGGATGGTGCTAAACTACGCTGACTTACTCTAAAGTCTGCCTTTAGCTCTTCATAACGACGATCCACAATCAACCTATCAAAATGTTCAAAAAAACATACCATTGAATGTTGGTAGCTAACATACTTTTTAAGATAATTATTCATGCTTTCACTTCGTTGAGTAGTAGTCAAGTTTTCACAAAAATTTTCTCTTCCATATACCAGAGCCCATTTCTCCTTCAACTTAAACTGTTGCGCCAACCAATCATTACTTTCAAGACTATATTTTCTAAGCATATTCCCCCATGCCTTGATGAATTTACGTTCTTCATCATATTCATATATGCAATTTCCAAAATCAGTTGCAAATTCACGAAATCTTTCAAAAACACTACTCAAATGTTTTGCTGCATTTTGATACATATGCCAAATACATAACCGATGATAAGTCTCTGGCCATTGGGATCTTAATGTTTTTGCCATTGCTGCATCTTGATCAGTTAGAATGGTTTTTGGTTTTTTCCCTGACATTGCTGCAACAAATGTGTCAAATAACCACATAAATGTCTAAGTAGTTTCATCATATAACAATGCAACCCCGAATACGATGGTTTGCTTATGATGATTTACCCCAACAAACATTGCAAAAGGTCGGCAATCATTATTTTTCCGGTAGGTTGTGTCAAAGCAACCAACATCGCCAAAGTAAGAATATGATGCTTTCATTTGAGCATCTGCCCAGAAAATATTTGTTATCAGATCATCTTTATCGGCTTGTAAAGCATAAAAAAATTAGGACCGTTTGACTTCTTTCCTTGAAGATATTCAAGAACAACACCTGTATCCCCTACGCACATTTGAATTGTTCTTTTCGTGCGCAAATAATTTCGACAGTCATCCAAAATAAATCCAAGATTTGCATGTCCACCGGCTCGTCTAATCATTAGTTATATACTAGCTTTAGGAGCAATTCCTGAATTCTCAGCCAACACAATTTCAGATGCTTGAGCATGAGTTATTCTCCGTTGTGACCTATGCAAGTGGCTCATATGGGGAGTTTTTTTTGGAAAGGGTATCCTGGGCTCATATGGGGAGTTGTTGTCACATGTGTATGCTCTGCTATAAATTCAACAACTTTATATTTTCCACAGTCATGAAGTTTTATCTTCATCCTTGCCAAACAACCAAACCTTGTTTCAGCACGATGACATTTCACATTATCATACCGTTTATCTTTTTCACGGAAGCCTTCACATGAGCAACAAAAAATCCTACTTTTGATTTTTCCATCTTTATTATCTTTATGCCCTTTGCTTCTTCGTATGCTAAATCCAACTTTATACGCATAAAGATTATAGAAAATGTAAGCTTGTTCTTCAGTTTCAAATTCCATACTAACCTTTGGTATGTCTTCATCAAGAATGTTGGAATGAATCTGTTGTATTTTCACTGCATCATCAATTAGAGTTTCTTGGTCTTCAATAAACATGTTGTTGGATTCTCCTTCCAAGCCACTTGTATCAATATTCATCATCTCTAATAAAAAAATGTTAATTTTATGCAATTAGTTGTTTTGATTCACTATTTAATTGAAAAACATAACATAATCAAATATATACTTACATGGTAATGATGTCTTCTACAAGAAAATAGGGACAAAAATAGGAGAAACTAGAAGAAAGAAATAACTTCGATATTGTTCAGGGAATTAAGGAAGAGGAGCAAAAGTGGGAAATAAAATTAAGATGTAACATTATATTTATCTCAAATTACAAAAAAAATCTTAATTTATAGAAAATATGCAAAAATATTTCATAGATTGAAAAAAGGAAAAAATAAATTGGATAAAAAATTGTGAGTAAAAGAAGGAAATGCACCAAAATTAATAAAATTGGCATAAAAATAAGTGACGAATAAAATTGATTTTTTTTAATAAAATAAAGATTTGAGTCTATTTAAGGTTTTAATAAAATTATAAGTAAAAGAATCTTTATTGGTTGAAAAAAGGAAAAAATATGTAAGAGAAAAAGTAGGGGTGATTCTTTTTACTTTTTAAAATATTAGATAGAGAAAATATTATTAGACGGAGAGAGACGCCGTCAAACCTTTCTTTCACAATTAATAAATATTAAGTAATTTATGATTTAGCAGCTTTTCATTGGCTGGACATGGTTGTGACAGGAAATTGGTGGACAGGGGATTTTTATCCCATGTTCTAAGGTCGGGTTCAGATCAGATTAATTTGGATAACGAACATTTTGTATATCTCTAACTAAACAACACATGATCTACATCCAAAACAAAATGAAACGATTTTCTCAAGTTAGGAAAGAAGTTTTTGCATATTTGATAAGATAATATGAATCAAATATAATATTCCCAACAAATATTGGAGTAAAATGACAATTTTGACCATTTCAAAAATACTTGTTAATACCATATATATCAATTCATTAACACGCTTTGTAACTCATTCTTTATTATCTCTACTTTGCTTTTCTCTCCAATATATTTGTCCCTACACCAACTCTTTGTATACTTCATGCTCATTCTTGGAAGCCGGAAAAACCAAAGAACTCTTGCCGGCCGTTTGTGTGGTGGTCGCCGGAGAATATTTGCTTTTGATCGGAATTAAATGGCGGGAGGGTCGTCGTCGGAAAGGTCATTGGAGCAAACACCAACGTGGGCCGTTGCATTGGTGTGTGCGGTCTTCGTTATCATCTCCGTCATCATTGAACATGGGATTCATTCAATTGGCAAGGTAGGGTTTTTGTAGTTTCGTTTTGAACTTATTAGAGTCTTACATAAGACTTTTGGACCTATTTTCTTCAATATATGTTGAAACATATCTTTTGAGTCTGATTCAGATGAAAGGTTTGAGAACTAGAAACCCACTTATTCCATTTATTATATTCATGACAACTCTTGTGATAAATATTCATAATGAATGATATTCTTGTCTATTCAAGGTTATTCATTATGAATAATGCATGAATTTTTTTTTTTTTATAAAGGTTTCCTGGGTCTTTGGCCCAGATTAATCCCTTGGCAAGTAGAGCCTTTGGCCCAGCTGCTAAGCGTGCAACCCTGAGTTTATCCTCAGTGGCCACAATGCTGCGAGTGGGGCTCGAACCCGGGCAACCGCTATAAAGTCCCCAAACTCTTACCATCACACCACAACCTTGTGAATTATATATGGTTTGATTGTGAATTCATGCAGTGGTTTGATATATGAAAATACGAATACGTAATATATATGGTTTGATTGTGAATTCATGCAGTGGTTCCAGAAAAAGCAGAAGAAAGCATTGCTAGAAGCCTTGGAGAAAATAAAAGCAGGTAATATTAATCATAAAATAAAGTAAATAAATAAATACTTGATAAAATTATTACAACCTGTTGTTTTAAAATATTTTATCAAAAAAATGTCATATAAGTTTTTATTTAAAACTATTTGTTATCCATCATCGTAAAGTCGACTTTTTGTTCATAAGGTTTTTATATTGTTTGATTGAGATCGATAATAAATATCAAAATGTTAATAAATTTTCATAGTCAAGTTTTTCATAGATTGTGTTCGCCGCTCAAATGGTGTACTTTTTTTTTTTTTTTTTTATAATTATAGAATGTGGTCATATTATATGATATTGGAATATAATTAAAATAATAATTTAATATTTAAATAAAAATGCTAAGTATCATGATAAAATTAAGAATCAATCATGAAAAATTCAATCGAAGATATGCATGTATGAATCCATATGAATAATTGTAACATCGGTTCATATATTCATTCTCAAATAGATTTTTTTTACAGATTTTTAAATTATTCACATGCGAACCTTTATTTAATCTTCTTACAATATTTAGCCTTGTTTTTGAACTAACTCTCTTGCTAATATAAGTTATAATTACGGTTTTTTTATTTACACTATATAATAAAATGGGTTTGTTAGGATCGTTTAACTGTTCTAATATAATTTTTTATAAGATTTTTTTAAATTTATAATACTAACAACTATGCATCTTATACGAATGCATGGTAATAAGTTTGAAAATTGAAGTTAAAATACCTAAACCATAAAGGGTTGTGGCATAGTGCTTGAGGTTTATGGGATGTGGTAGAATATCTCATATGTTTCTGTTCGATTTCAGACGTCCACAACAAAATTATGACCACTGAGTTTATTAGGACTGATGACTTACGACCATCACAGTTTATCGATCAACATTAGTCTGAACATAATCTAGGATTTTCTTTTAAAAAAGTTAAAATACCTAACAATTAAGTTTTATCCTTAATAGCATAAAGTTGGACAACCTGATAGGACTCAATTTATTTATGGAACATTTAATTTTTAAAAAGTGTTTTATTTAATCAAAAAATGGTTGTGATTTTGATGTGGATATTTCCAGAGTTGATGCTGTTAGGGTTTCTATCGTTGCTATTAACGGTGGGTACAAAGTATGTTGCAAAGATATGTGTTCCTGAAAATATCGGATACAAGATGCTTCCATGCAAAGCCGAACATTACGATGACGACGGTAAAGAGAAAGATGGCGGCAAAGGCGGTGGTGGTGGCGGGGACGACGATGAACATCGCCGGAAATTACTTTATTTAGCTGAAGACGTGATTTTCCGGCGAGTTTTAGCAGCAGCCAAAGAGGATGGTGCTTCTTGTAAAAAGGTATGGAAATTAAATCGGTTTTTTATTTTTTAGGAAGTATAGAAAAATGAATGAATTAATTAATAATAAAATGAAATTTGTGAAATAAATAATTAATTATTATTATTATTGTGAATGCAGGGAATGGTACCAATGATATCGTATTCGGCAGTTCATCAGCTTCATATATTCATATTTATTCTTGCCGTCTTCCATATACTTTATAGTGTCATCATCATCGCTCTCGGCCTTGCCAAAGTAAACTCCATTCTCTCTCTTATATATATTATTTTTTTCTTCTCTTGACATCTGTATGTATTACTGTAACAAAATTGGGTTTATAGTACACCTAAAATGTCTAAACATCTTGATAAAATATTTTATAGATTTTAAGCTTATAATACTAAACTATTAAGTATTCTATCTAAAAGTGTTAATAGTAGTATTATATGATGCTTTTTGGTGTTTTAGCAAGTTTTTAAAATGAAATGTCGTTTTAGCTATTTTATAAGACACTTTTAACAAATGACTTATAAACTCATCTCTTTATAGATACTTGTATTTATAAAACATTTTTTCAAATAGTAAATACGCGCCTAAAAATCGTTCTATAAACATATTGTAACACGTTTAGATAAGACGTTTTTTGGTTTAGTACTATAAACTTAAATCTATAGTCTTTTAATTATTAGAACGCGTAGACATTTTTAGGCGTCATAAAACTCATTTTATTGTAGTGTATATATACATGTATATGTGTACATATATGCATGTGTGTGCATATAAATACTAGTTGTGTACCCTCAATACAATACAACATGATGTAAAGTTTATTGTAAACCGATAATAAATTTTTTATTAATAGAACTTCTTAAGAAAAAGAAAATCCGAATTTATATTTGAAGAAAATGAAAATTACAAGTAGTTGAAAATGTGGAAATCCAATTAAAAACCCAAAAAATGTTGTCAAATTAAAAATTATGCAAATCCTTTTTGTTATACGGCTAAATGATAGTCATTTAATTAAAAATAAAGATATACGTAGTTTATTAAAGTTTTAATGGTATCGTATTTTATTATAGAGTTACATGATTGTCAACTTGTCATTTATTAAGTTATGTTTTTCAGTTAGTTATTATTTTAAAGTTGTATGTAAGTTACAAAAAGCTTGTAAATTTAAACTTCAAGAAATATGTATATTCATAAATTGTTTTTAAGAGTTTTTACTAAATATTTTATAATATTGTATATATTAATTGTATGTAATATATATAGTCAAACAAATATGTTTTCACTATATTAATTTGTATGTCAAAAAGAAGAAAAAAACATGATAAATATTTATTGATGATTTTTACATAATATATTTTCTATATAATATACTCCCTCCGTCCCAAAATAAGTGTCCACAATTGATTTGGCACACAGTTTTAGACATGTATAATTATTACACATTTTGTTATCAAATGACATATTTACCCTTATTTAATTTTTATCTCTCTTCACAACTCTTATATATTTGTGCATTAATTAAGGGTAAATGTGGGAATTTAGTTATCTACATTTTTAAAGTGGACACTTATTTTGGGACAAACATAAATAGAAATGTGGACACTTATTTTGGGACGGAGGGAGTAATTATTTTTGTCGAAATTAATTATAAGAAATTTAGATTACTATATAATAAATTTTGATGGGTTTGACACAGATGAAAAAATGGAAAGCTTGGGAAGCAGAAACTAAATCTTTGGAATACGAGTTCACAAATGGTAAACTCTTTTCTTTTATTTTTTCAAAATATATTTTTCTTGAAAAGAAATCCAAAAACATTGGTGCATTGAATGATTGTACGGTACCAAATGAGAAGCATCATATTATCGGGTCGACCCATTGTTGGACCCAAGTTAAATGGAGCCTTATTTGTATTTTAATTTGTTTGCATTTAGATCCCGCAAGATTTCGGTTTGCTCATCAAACCTCCTTCGTAAGGCGTCACACCGGACTTTCTACAAAACCCGGAATTAGATGGGTGGTAAGTGTAAATTTCTTTTTGTTTCTTAAAAAGATAGGCTAAATGTACACCTACCTACTAATTTTCTCCTCATATATATCAAAATGAGGGCTTATTTTTTACATTTTCAGTGTATGATTGAACCTGATCTTGATATAAGTAAATGTGCATATATCAACACACTTCTTAAAAATCATAATGACTTCTATATCATGCATTCAAAGTTGTACCTTACTTCCTTACCAAGGGTTTGTCCATTTTGGTTCTGAAAAAAAAATTGTTTTACGGGATAGTGAATGTGTACATAAATTTGTTGCAACATTCGATTTGATATATATTTTAAGAAATTTGTTTGATTATCAAAATACTTGAATTTTTTTCAATCATGATAAAACGAAAGAATTTTGTAGACTGGGTAATGAAAAATAAATAACTATACAATGACTTTTCTAAAACATAGTGTTTTTAAGTTTATTAAGGAGATTAAATAGTTAAATTAACAAGTTGTACTAAGAATCGTTATTGAATTGTACATTTCCTTTCTATTTATGAATATTATTGAACTTTACTTAGATTTAATGTCAAAACAGGTGGCATTTTTCAGACAATTCTTCGGGTCAATATCAAAAGTTGACTATTTGACTATTCGTAATGGATTCATAAATGTAAGCAAAAGACCATTATTTAATTGGTTTTTCAAATTCATTAGAAACTGCGACTGAAACGAACATAATATCTTTATTTGAATAAGTTTTACACGAAACAATGATTGATTGACCCATAATCCATTTTAAACCGTTTTTTTTGTTATGTTCTTTTTAACGTAGGCACATTTTGCTCCAAATACCAAATTTGATTTCCATAAGTACATTAAGAGATCAATGGAAGATGACTTCAAGGCAGTCTTGGGTATAAGGTCACTCGCTCCCCTCTCCTTTTCTAACACTTTTATTTGTCGTTAAAAAAAATACAAATCAAAAGAGTTTAATATATATCTTACTTAATTAGAGGTCAGTCTCATTGGATGTACTTATACATATCATCTACCTTAAATAGTAGAGCGGTTGTTTTTATAAAGACATTTGACTTGTAAAAAGTTATTACACCAAAAGTTATTAACCTTAGAAATATATATAGATTCAAGTTCGTGTGATTTGTTCATTTAAAACATCAACTTTTATATATTGATTCTTATGCTTGATCCTCTTATACAGTATCCCGCTTTGGATGTTCTCGATCATCTTTCTACTTCTCAATGTTCACAGTTAACTCTCTCTCTCTCTCTCTCTCTCTCTCTGTGTGTGTGTGTGTGTGTGTGTGTGTGTGTGTGTGTGCGCGCACACGCACGTGTATGTGTGTGTGTGTGTGTGTGTGCATATACACATGACATGCAAATTATGAACTATTTAATTTGCAACATATAAATAAAATTTGGTCAATATTCAACTAGATTATTATATCAAATGTAACTTAGAACATGCAATTTGAGTGTTTATTCGACAAAACTTGTAATTGTATTTTGAGTGTTTATTCGACAAAACTTGTCAATGAATTGCAATGTAAGTGTTTATTCAACAAAACTTGTTAGTGAATTGCTTATTCATGCATGCATACTAATGGATGTTATGTATATAAGTATTTATATACATGGGGAAGAATCATGCAAGATGTTAAACATTTTGCGAGAAGGCGAGAAGTATGATATCATATATGATTACACGACCTGTTGTGTTTAATCATATATGATTAAACGTCTATGTATTGTCAATGTAACATGTGTTTAATCATATATTATTAAGCTAGTGTATCATACATGATATCACACTTCTCGCCTTCTCGCAAAATACTTACCTTCTCGTTTGAACCTGCCCCTTATATACATATATGTATATATACATGCATGTGTATATATATCATGCACATGGTTTATAAAACCATTACAATTCATAACAAAATTGTTGATAACACTGTTTTTTACAATGATGCAGAATGGCATGCACTTACTTATCTCTCATTCGTCCCACTACTGGTATACCCATGTTTTTCTTTAATTTTAAACTTTATTTAACTTTAACCATACATTTTTTTATTAAAACAAAATAATAAGTAATTATAGTTATTCATGATTCTATAATCATTTTGTTGGTGTTTTGTAGATTCTTTTATTAGTGGGTACAAAACTTGAGCTAGTGATCATGGAAATGGCTCAACAAATTCAAGATAAGGCAACAATTGTAAGGGGAGCCCCAGTGGTTGAGCCAAGCAACAAGTTCTTCTGGTTCAATAGCCCCCAATTGGTCCTATTCTTAATCCATTTTACTTTGTTTCAAGTAAGTAAAGTTTATAATTTAAAATTATAACAATAATTGTTTGTTTTTTTACTATATAAATATATAATTTATAGAATTACATTTCTCTAAAAAAACATGAGTTTTATTTTTCACAAATGGACATTTCAATATTCTCAATACTAAACCTTTAATACATAATACTCGATATTGATTGAAATTATTTAAATATTTTAAATTTGGTTTCGCCTTTTTTATAATATTTTTCAAAAAAATGTCATATAAAATGGCTAATAAGACGATTTACGTTTTGAAGCAAATTATGAGGTAATTTAATAGAAGTTTTTAGTTTGTACGTTCATCCAACAAGACTATCTAAAATCCAACTTGATGCTTATATCTTTACGTTTATTTTATTTTTGCTCATTTGCAGAATGCATTTCAAATGGCGTTTTTCTTGTGGACTGTGGTAAGTAGTTCATGTAACATGATGTTTGAGTTATGGTTTAACGTGTCGTTTACCTCGTAACTCATTCAATCCATCAACTCGTATTAATTGTACAAATGGTAATCTTTTTTAAATTGAAACAAATATGTTGATTTTAGTCGGTGCGCGTAAGCTGGCCCGGAAACCCACGGTTACCAAAAAAAAATATGTTGATTTTAAGAGAAAATATGTTGGGTATTTCGCAGTATGAATTTGGCATGAAGTCATGTTACCATGAGAGCATATTGGCAATTGGTATTAGAGTTGGACTGGGGGTGCTTCTCCATGTCATGTGTAGCTACATCACTTTCCCTCTTTATGCTTTGGTTACACAAGTAAGTACCATCTGATCAAATTAAAACAAACCCTAATTAAACACGATATTTCAGATATTTGATAAATAAAATTATTTATCTGATTAATTGATGTTCAAACCATTTATTTGAAATTTGAAGATGGGATCTCACATGAAAAAGTCGATATTCGAAGATCAAACCTCCAAAGCTCTAAAGAAATGGCAAAAGGCTGCCAAGGAAAGGAGGAGGTTGCGAGAACTTGGTGATGGCAAAGGAGGGCCAGATATTTCAAATTCTGGCATAATGAGCGTGGAAAATACGCCAAGTCATGGTTCGTCACCGGTTCATCTCCTCCATAACAACAAACACCGATCATCTGCAGCGGAGAGCGAAATTGACATTCCATCATCTCCGAGAGCTTTTCCTTCGGAGACCGAACTCTCAGATACAGAAAGTTCATATCATGCGAGGGATCATCACAAAAATCTGCATCAGGATTTCTCCTTTTCAAAGTAGGGTTTTAGTAGGTATAACATTTTGTGGAGTTTTAAGATGCAACAATTTTTATATTTATTTGATTTTTAGGAGCATCACTTTCACTATTTAAAGGGTATCAATGTGCATGTACTCCCTTCTTAAATGTATCAATAAACAACTTCTTTTATACAGTGTTTACATCAATAACGTTATATAGTATATAGACTGATTTAATTTTAATTCTTTTATAAAGGACATAAGATTACAGTTGCAACAGATATGTTACGATCAACCCAACAACATATTTTTTTTCCATGTGGATATAGTATGTTTGGTATCACAAAGAAATACCAACATTACGTGTATGTTTCATGACCACCAACATCGACCCCAAAGCCCTTTAACTGACATATCATTAATTCAACTGATGATCGGATTACTAAAACTGAAACATTCCATCTAATGAATCATCGGCCACACTTATAGATGATTACACTAAAAACATTTGAAATCGAGATACTCAAATGATACTAATGTCGATGATGATGCCTTGGATACTCACTGCTTATAATGACATGGATGACTATGACTTCTCGGTCCAGCGACTGACATGAGGAGACTCTAGTCCAATTAAAGGGGCATCAGATATGAAACTTTGACATAAAAAATATCCTAAAATTGATTATGTCATGCGAAATTTTGATACCATTTGGATAGTTACCAAACAATAGAACGAGAACAACTATAAAAAATAGGAAAAAAATGCTCCACACTAGCAACCAAACGTAAGGCTTTTACATTACAACATTGTATTTTTTTGTCAAACTTTTTGCTAAAATATAATCTATACTATATTATAAATATGGCATAAAAAACTATTAAAAACAAGTCTTAAAGCTTAATGTACCGCTATTTAATGCTAATTACTTAAAAAACAGTTATAAAAGTTGTATGTACTACATTTAATGTTATTCATTAATTTTCAATCATTATCTCTAACCATTTTAACTCCCCTAAAATCATTTCCCACTTTAACTCCCCTAAAATAACTCTCAGCATATTTTAGATATAAAAAATCTAAAATATAATTAAAAAATCTTACAGAATATTTTATAAAAAAAATTATATTATTAAACCAAAATAAATTACATTATATTATTAAGTCTAAATTAAACAAATTTATATAAAAAAATCATTATCACTCTTTCACAACCATCCTAAATCGTAATGTAAATCGACAAAAAACAGAAAATAAAATGAAACATTAAAATCGTGATGTATCTAGCTGCATTGTGCGAGTACACTTCTAGTTATTTTTAATGTGTACATAACCTTTACGGTCAACCAAATACAAAAAATAAGTTCCATAGTTTATCTATCATTTATTGAAAATGAAATTATCAATGCATTCTTTTTATTTAAATAAGCTAAAAGACAACACTCACTCTTGGGACAAAAGAATCCAAAGTTCTTTGGTGTAATAAAACATTACATGGGAATCAACCATTATTTTTCATGGCAGGTACAGGGGCAGCTCACCAAAGCCTAAGCAAATATATATATATATATATATATATATATATATAGGAGCGATCAAATGGAAACCACTCTAATTTTGAAAACCGTGGAAACCCTCAGTTATTGGTTAAGTTAATGAATTTGTTTCATGAAATTGTTTAATTTGATGAAATTGTTTCATATGATTCTTTTATTGATGAAATCGTTGCATATATTTGTGTTTTTTATGTAAAAATGAAAAAGTTTCATCAGACTGCAAAAATACATTAAACAATTTCATCAGAATGAGAAAAATAGATGAAACTACATAAAAAACACAAATATATGAAACAATTTCATTAACAAAAGAATTATATGAAACAACTTAATCATATTAAACAACTTTAAGAACCAATTTCATTAATTTAACCAATGAAATTGACGGTTTCCAAAGTTTCCAATCTAATATGGTTTCCAATTGAAACAACCTATATATATATACATATATATATATATATATATAGACGGTGGTTCAAGGGAAAACCTCAAAAAAACGGAAAACTGAAGAACACTCTAGTAGCCCTTCATCTGGACGGTATGCACTTGTGCATACAGATAAATTATGTTGTTTTTTGCTTTTTATGCACAAGTGCATTATGCATTTGTGCATATGCACAAATGCATGTTACAAATTACTTGTATGCACAAGTGCATACCGTCCAGATGAAGGACTATTAAGGTGTTCCTCAGTATTTCGTTTTTTTGAGGGTTTCCCCTGAACCTGACCCCTCTCCCTCTCTCTCTCTCTCTCTCTCTCTATATATATATATATATATATATATATATATATGTGCCTAATCAAATGAGATCTAGATTGTTTGTTGTAACGATGATATCCAACGTGAGCCACTCATTTAATATAATTAATTTTGTTTTTAAAATAAAGTAAAAGGATAATTTGGTAAATTGATAATTTGAATTTTCTTTTTATAAAAAAAATCAATTCCTTATTTGACACATTCCAAATTCCAATCACACGCTTACCTATTCTAATTTCAATTACCCTAATTTACTATGAAGAAATAGAGGATTTTGTATGGTAATCACAATGTAACACAGTTGGTATCATAGTGGTACCACATTTGGTATTACCGTCGTATCATAATGGGTATCACATTTGTATGTTAATCACAGTGTAACACAATGTTAATTACAGTGTAATATAATGTTAATCACAATATAACACAATGTTTTTTGAGTGCATCACAATAGTAATTATAGTGTAACACGATATTAATCACAGTGTAACACAATGTTCTTTGAGTGCATCACAATAGTAATCACAGTGTAACACAATGCTAATCACAGTGTAACACAATATAGTTTGAGTGCATCACATTGGTAATCACAGTGTAACACAATGTATTTTGGGTATTCGTCGGAATAAAGTTCATCGGAAGTCGACTGATGGAGGCTGAAAAGAGGTGAGAGGAGAGAGATTTTTTTTTCAAATACCTAAAATGCCCTTTTAATTAAATTTCAGTCAAAATTACCAAACTTAATAATTTCCTAATTTATCATCTAATATGTGGCTCATATTGGATCTCACGGTTATCACAAACAATCAGGATCTCCCTTGAATAGCGCCCTATATACATAGAGGAAGGATCATGCGAGAAGTTAAACATTTTGCAAGAAGGCAAGAAGTGTGATATTATATATGATTACACGGCTTGTAGGTGTGTTAATTCATATAAGATTAAATGTCTATGTGTTACCAATATAACATATGTTTAATCATATATGATTAAGCTTGTGTATCATATATGATATCACACTTCTCGTCTTCTCGCAAAATATTTACTTTCTCGTTTAAACCTGCTCGTATATATATATAGGGTCTGGTTCATTTGTTAACCACATTTTTTGTGTTAACTTTATGAACCAATCCAAGCACTTGATTTTGAAAATCAACGGTTGAGATTGATTTTTTTTAAAAGCCTTATTAAATGCACAATTGATAAAAAAAATGGGGAATGAACCATAGTGAAAGGGTATTTTGCGACAAAATATCAATGAAATATTATGTCTTTATTCTCTCACAATTAATGTTTCTCCCAAAAGAATCGTAACCCCCGATTCTACATCGATTAATGAGTTTTGTTCTTTGTTCTATGCCATTTGAACATGACGTTTTAAAATGAACAGTATGTGCATTCTTGATCTATCTCATATGAAGATGATGTTATAAAATCAACAGTATGTCCACACATTATTCATAATTGCATGCACTTATGATATGAACACGTAAGAAAATTACCTTAATGATATGTTCAACTAGAACATAAAACATGAGTTACGTGCAACACATGTGTTCATACACATTTGACAGTCCAAAACCAACTTTTTAAAATTATGTATAATTCACACCAGTTACGTGCAACACATGTGTTCATACGCATGTGTTCACAAATGTTCAATATGTGCACAGTTGTTTCCCATATGTGAATGAACATATGGATGAACACTACACACACCCAACTGCTCCATAAAATGAAAAAATATATTTACGTATGAACCTCTGTGATCAACGATGTAGACACGAAACTAACAGGATGCTTAATTATTTGTTCTCATATGTTCATTAATAGTTGGGAATGAAAACATCATAAAACTAAATAATCAAAACAACTCGAAATCATTCAAAAAAACTTACCAACACAAAATTTGTTATTCGATTCGACTATATCCACATTGCAATTACCGTTGCTTTCGTTTTGGTGCTCATTCCTATTAAGTAGATTTCCATTGGTTTCACTCAGTGTTGTTGTTTCCATAGATGATACATTTTCAACAAACTCACTTCTATCGACGTCGTTAAGGAGCCCGAAATACATAATGTCGGTGGACGTTATTGCGTTCATTTGTTGTGACGTTGATACGATTTGGGAATTAAGATGAATATGGACAAAGATTTGAATTGAAACCACTAGCTACTTGAATTCTTGTGATGTTCATATGATTTTAGCATGAAATCGATTATGGAAATTTTTTTGAAATCAAACAATTAGCTAAAATCGTGGAATTTTATTTTTTGTAACTCCCACATAAATAGATTAAATATTGTATAAATTATGATTTCCTTTTCTACCCTTTGTCATTAATTACACATAGAATCAAAACAACACATCAAGATGCAATTCTATTGGTTGGTTTAGGTTCACAAAGTTAACAAAAATTTTATGGTTGACAAATGAACCTTCCTCCCTCTCTCTCCTTCTCTCTCTCTCTCTCTCTCTCTCTCTCTCTATATATATATATATATATATATATATATATATATATATTCAGGGGGAAACTCCAAAAAAATGAAAAATTGAGGAATACCTTAATAACTATTCATCTGTATGGTACAATATGTACATGTAATTGAAGATGTTTCCTGCTTTCTATGCACGTGTAAATGTCATGTACACGTGCATAGCGGACAAATTACTTGTATGCATATATGCATACCGTACAAATGAATGGTTATTAAAGTGTTCCTCAAATTTTCACACACACACACACGCATATACATATACATACATATATATATATATATATATATAACGTAAAAAACACTGCATTTTCACACGTGCATGTTTCGGTTCAGTCCGGTCCTTGAGAGCAGAAATCAAAAAAATTAAGCTCGGAATCGAATCGTATAAAACTCGTTGGAACAACAATGTTACAACAAAGATCAATATATTCTTCTGGAGAATGCATCTCAACCGTATCCCTACCAAAGATAGATTGGAGTTGCTGGGAGTGGATCTCGACAACGTTCTTTGCCCTTTTTGCAGATGCGAGATTGAGACGGTCCAACATATTTTCTTCAGATGCACTAAGGTGATAGCGATATGGGATAAGATGCAAAGATGGTGGAATTTTCCATAATCTTCTTTCAATTATACGGGATCAGCTTTGGATGGTATCGATTCTTCCCGTGTCCCAAAGGCAATTCTAATGGGCGTCGAAGCCATTCTCATGATCACTTGTTTCTCCGTATGGTGTTTTCGCAACAAATCTATTTTTGATAGGTCAACGCCTAGAATTAGTGATCTGTTTGACTTTATTGTTGAAAACTCTTTTAGATGGGTGATTTATAGATGTAAGAGGAGTCGGAAAAACTTAGTCGAGTGGAGATCTTCCCCTTTTTCCTGTCTGGGGTCCTGTAATCCGTTACTCAGGGCCTTGATTCATTTATTTTCTTGAAAAACATCGGATTCTACGGGAACCATGGGTATTTTGTGGATGATCAGTTTGTTATCACCGACAAAAATTTCCTTAGGTGATTAGTTTTATATTGGATTATGTAACATAGTATCTTACAAATAAATGACATTCAAGAATGTTTATTTTTAAAGCAATTGAAAAAGAAATATAAACATGGAATAAAATGGTCATGCTTGACTAATAAATTGACTATGAGGTCCTTTCAAAAACGGTATTGATGTTTGTGTGCGCACACATACACGTGCACACACGCACACGCACACACACATATATATATATATATATGTGTGTGCATGTGTGTGTCGGTGTGTGCATATGTATATACACGTATAGTAGGAACTTCAAAATCCATCAAAACTGTAGGAACCACCTTAATACACCTTAACACATAGTGAGTTGTGTTACTACGTGTTAAGATTTTCATCGTTAATGTTTCTTAATTACCATGAGTTACAGTGTTTTAATATTGCAAGTTAAGATGTGTTAAGGTTATAATGTTAATATACATTGTGTGGTATGCTAACATATATTTATGAATGTTCATAGTTGTTATGGTGTGTTAATGTATATTAAGGTTGAGTATTTGCATGGTAACTTGTGTTAACATGGTCATTTTCAGGTATGTTACGGTTTCAGATGGAGGGTACATGTGTTATGTTAAGCTCCTTGCCCGACTACTATAATGCCCATCAAAAGTTTATCTTAATTACGAAAATGCCACCCCGTCCATCGAGTCCGTCGGATCAAGATGCACTATTCATCGAAAGGTATTAATGAGGTGGAACTTACGATTCATACAAAAAGAAGTTTTTACCAAATCCCAAGTCTATATATTGTGTAGAAGTTAAGATTTTTTATGTACTATAAATGCATTTTATTTTATTTTGGATGCATATGAAATACTCATCAAGAAGTGATTCAAATTGACTACATAAAAATTACATGTCCTATATTTTCACGTTTCATTTACCGGGTAACCACTCCCATATGTGCCAATCGCTAGAGCAGCTAGGACCCCGGCGCCCAGCTCCCGCTGGAGACTGCCTTCTTGTGACACATCGATTGGGTTCCCACCCCAACTCTGAGTTCCCTTGAGAGGCAGAGAGAAAGCCTAAGCATAGATCTTTCTTTAAATTCTTGGTCTTGAAGGTTGGTGACCGATCAATCAGTCTCTACGACCGGATCTAGTCTGAGAGATGAGTTAGTTTTCTTTCGGGTGTGAGTGGAGCAGAATGAGTGTGAATTTTACATGGGGGTATATTAATACAATATTTTTATTATATTATACAACATTTACAGTTTATTATTACATATATGCAACTTATTAATACGTTTGAATTTTATAAAAATAAGTTATAATAAACTGATAAAAATGTTCTTATATATATAAAACTTATTATTACATATCTTTTTCCTGCTAATGAATTGCATAAACAATATCATGTATTTTGAATATTCAAAATTTTACATATACATTTTAACACATATTTACTTAATTGTTTATATCAATTATTAGGTGAAATGAAAGCATAAATTACCTATTCATACATTAATGTCTTCTCAATGATATGAATTCTTAGTGGTTGAAAATATTTAAATTATATATTGGATATTTTGTTTAAATATATTGAAAATGACTTGTTTTCACATTTTTTTATTGAGGTAAATAATTGAAAGCTCAGTTGGTAAACGGTGAAATAACTTTATTTAAATACAAGACAAGTCCTGGGTTCGATCCTGGGTTTTCGATCGACGTTAGTATCAACCGTTAAGTGAGTCAAAAAATCCCTCTTACATTGATTTTTTTTGAGACGGGTTCTATGTCGAACCGGTTGAGATCATTAGTAATCAACTTTTTGTTCAAATAAGTAATCGAAAATTCATTCACCCAGTGAAAAGTTAGCCTCAGGTATTATTTTTAAAATGATGAGTTATTTAAAATAGAAAATATAAATATAATTTAAAAAAGCTAACGACTAGTTGCTAATTAAGGATATTACGTAGAAATTTGTTGGATTTCTTTTATTATATACAATTGACATTAACTTTTTTAATTATTTGATATAATTAATGTAACCACACAACATATTAAATAATTAAGCACTTGCACATTTAATAATTAAAGCTATACAATCCAACAACTCTAAAGTATTTTATTTGATGTTTAATTATTAAATATATATAATATCAAAGTAATAACAATTATCTTGGATGAATAAAATAAGATTGATATCTACTCTATATAAAATCACAAAAATACTTTATTGAGTAAACGAAAATTTTGATCCCTGTGATATGTCAAAAATAACAATTTCGTCCCTCCAGTTTTAAAATTACAATTCAACCATTGTAGTTTACAAAAACGTTTGGATTTGATCCTCCCTCTAACAATTGTTAAAAGTTTCGTTAAATGAAGGGAATTTTCATCTTTATCCGTTTCTTTTTTGTCTTTTACCCAATCAAAGTCTATTTTATTATTTTAGTCCCTGTGATTTTTGATTTGGTAAAAGACGAAAAAATCGATAAAAGAACAAAAATGCTTCTTATTTAACTGAATTTTTTAATGTCGTTAATGAGAGGGACCAAATTTGGACGTTTTTACAAAAACAAGATAGTTATTTTGTAATTTTAAAACTATAAAAAAGAAAAGTATTTTTTGAATTAATCACAGGGACCAAATTTATAGTTTACTCTACTTTATTTTATGTAGATAATAATGGAAACTTAGGTGCCGTTTGTTTTTTAAGAGGTCTAAAGTCTGAAGTCTTATTTTAGTTATGATTAATAAGAGGTGGTGTGTAAAAAGATCTGAATGATTCAGACTTAAAAGCCATTAAGAGGTTTTTTAAAAAAAAACAAACAACCCCTTAGAATTAGAAGATTTAAACTTTAAATCTTGAAAATAAAAAAAACAGTTCATTAATTTGAGTGTTTGAAAATGAATCATGGAAATTTTGATGAGTTAATTAGAAATTGCAGTAAGAAAATTGATTATTGAGATAAATATAGAATTTCATCACAATCCATGTTTATACATAATTAGTTATCTAATTTCAATTATTACATTAAAGCTATAATAATCAATTATCAAACTTATGTCAAAGACATCCTTATGATTAGGGACGGATTTAGTTTATTAAATACGGTGGCACGTGTCATCGTATTATTTCTTCGACGAAGGGTAAAAAAATCTAGGTTCGTGAAAGGTGCAACCGTATCGTTTTGGAAGGTGCTACCGTATCATTTTGGAAACTTCAAGAAAGTGCAACCATACCTCATAATCAACCAAAAAACCAAAAGAAACTATCGAAATCAATCAAAAAAACCGAAAAAATCATTCGAAATCGATAAAAAAAAAGCTTAAAAATCCCTCGAAATTATGGAATTAGGCTAAAAACGCATCGGACAATATTAAACGTCGGTAAAAAGATGAAGACACGTCGATAAAAACCGTACTTTTTGTAATTATTTTTTGTCTGTATTATATGGTACCACCGTATAAAAAAATTTCTGGGTCCATCCCTGCTTATGATGACAAATTATAACAATTATTTTCATTTCTTTACAATTAGATACTTAATCAAAACAATATATCAATAATATAATTATCCATATAAATTATATTATTTTAATTTTAGTTTTAATTTAATCAAACATGAAACATCAATAACAAAATACGAAATGAATTGATTAAAAGTATCATCAACTTAATTATGTTAATAATTTTTAAAAAATGAATAGAAATAATCCATCCAATAATAATAAAAAATAGAAAAATATAATAGTAATTATTTTTGATCTATTTTTATTTAATTTATACGTAATTGAGACTGCAGCCGGCAAGTCCTCTAACTGTGTGTAAACTTTGACCCTTGAAATTTTGTGCTGCAGGCCTAAGAAATTGTACCACTTTTTACGCACACACAGAGTTCACAGATAAACCCCCAAATTTTTTTTGGCCTTTAGATTGTAATTTATGGTTTTAGCAGACCAAAACCCACAAAATTTCCTCCCTTTCTTCCACGTCTCATTGATCGATTAATCAATTCCTGCATAGAAACCCTAGAATTTGAGAAATCAAGCATTCGGGTCGGGTTATTTTGCGGGTTTAACATCTGGGTCAAGATCAAATATCGTCTTCTTGAGTCATATGTTCTTCATTGAGAGAGAGTCAAGGACTGAAGAACAGAGTCAAGTGGTTTCTGTTTGTTAATTTTTTTGTGGGGGTTTCTTAAATTTGGAGTTTTTATGGTTAATTTGACTTTGTATGCTCTTTGATTCTGGAGGTTTGGTTTTTGACTTTACTTTTTGATCATGGCTAGACGCCATGGATGGGAGCTTCCTGCTCATACTTTTCAGGTACAAATTTTTCTCTCAATTTGCTACTCTGATTTAGTTCTGTGTTTGTGTTTGTGTTTGTGTGTGTTGTTATCATGTTGTTTGAATTACATATTAATTTGTAATTCGTAGTTTTATCATTTTGAATTAATGTACTTGTTTCTGAAAATCCAAAATCTTGGCACAAATTCAAGAAAATCATTCTAGTTTGATATTAGCGAAGAAAATGGTGGTGATGGGAAGAATGCTGTGTTTCATTTGCTATTTCCTTTGTTGGGTTCTTATTTACAAAATGCAATTTAGAATGATTTTGAGGTTGATCACTTTGTAATTCTAGGGTTCTTTGTAATGTAGGTTTTTAATTTTTTCAGTTTCGCTATTCGAAAATTGAGCACATCCATGATTTTGAGCTAATAATAGTGTCGAAACTGGTGTCCGATGAGACTGCATTGTAACATTTCTCGTGGGGTTGTTTGTTTTACTTTTTATGCTGAAATGGAAGTATTTATAAGCATATGAAATTGTGTCTGAATCGTTAAATAATTTGTGAAATCACACCAAGATTGAAGAGAAAACCGTTCATTTATGATTTTGAATGCCCACTTTGAAAATCACGGGTCTGTCGTTGGATGGTTGTATAAGCATGGTGCCTAGAACAAAAATCATTGGCATATAGTGTCAAACTCAAAGGATTCGAGAAGATTGAAGTGTTTGACTATTAGTCAAACTAAATACACCCTTCAATAATAAACAAAATGGGCGAATGTTGTGGACCAAAGTCAATGCCACCGATATTTTGTAATGATTGCTTATTGAAACAAAGACGTTAACTTGGATTGGAACTTGGCCAAAAAGATATTAGTCGGAAAATTCCCAATGGTTCTGAGGAGACTCGATCTGGCGACCTATGAGGAGGAGCCACAAGGCCTGGCCTTTATCTGCCAGTTGAGCTGGCCCTCAAGGTTATTTCTTTTTGTAAAAGGTTCACCGGCTCAACTGCTCAAGGCTCATGTCTCCGGTCACGTTAAGCCTGTGGGACACCATGGCCCAATGCGCGGTTTTATAACGCGATATTTGAGTTTTCTTACCTTTTTAGTGTTTGACCCTTTAGTTTTTAGTATATAAACTAATTAAATTGTTTAATATCATTGCATCATTGAGTAGTAGTAAAAAAACATATGTGTATATATAAATTAGAGGAAAACCTAAAAAAACGAAAAATTGAGGAATACCCTGGTAGCCTTTCATCTGGACGGTATGCACTTGTGAATAGAAGTAATTTGTAACATGCACTCGTGCATATACACTAGTGCATAATGCACACGTGCATAAAAACCAAAAAACTACTTAATTTACTTGTATGCACAAATGCATACCGTCCAGATCAATGGCTACTATTCCTCAGTTTTCTATTTTTTTATAGTTTTCCCTTGAACCTCTCTCATATAAATTATATATATGATATACTGATTTACCGCCTTTTTGTGATGATTGAGTGTCATATATTTGCTTTTGAGGTTGGCTTCTTATTTGGTTTCCTCCTAAATTTGCAGGTTGTGGCTATTACGGTATACTTCTTATTGGCTGTCGCCTTCTATGCGTTTTTCTCTCCTTTTCTTGGAAAAGAAATATATGAACATGTGGCCATTGGTGTTTATTCCTTCTTGGTAAATGATTCTTTTTGGCCAATAATCGGTTATGTACACATTATGCACTGATTTTTGTTTTTTGCTAAGAGTAGTTTTTGGCGTTATTATATTTTAGGCTCTCGGTGTATTTGTCCTCTACGTAAGATGCACGGCTATTGACCCTGCTGATCCCGGCATTCTTATTGAACCTGTAAGGGCATCACCAAATAGATCAAATAATGGTTCAGAAGTTCCTGGTTAGTGATTGGATTCCTGTGTAATTCTATTGTTAGTTGTTTGGATATGAAATGGTTTTAGGTTTACTTTATTATTCTTTGTTTCTTGATTGACATTTGCATACACAGACATATATATACACACATACATATGCATGTATATATCTTTGTCTATGTGTGTATATGTATGTGTGTGTATGCATGAATATATATATATATATATATATATAGGGTTGGGTTCCGGTGAGAAGTTGAGTTAATGGTGAGAAGCGTGAGAGGTGGTTATCGACCGTTGGATGAGAAATGGACGCACATTAGGATGCGATGCATCGAGATAAGTTACACCGAGATACACCAGATCAATTCCCTTCTAAGCCTCAATTCATGGGAGGGCTTGAGATTAAAAGAGATCAACGGTTCAGATCCACTTCTCATGCTTCTCACCGTTAACTCAACTTCTCACACGATCCTTCGCCTATATATATATATATGTATGTATATATATGTGTGTGTGTGTGTCTTCAT
The DNA here is from genome assembly GCA_954870635.1 of Arctium minus. Classification (NCBI taxonomy): domain Eukaryota; kingdom Viridiplantae; phylum Streptophyta; class Magnoliopsida; order Asterales; family Asteraceae; genus Arctium; species Arctium minus. The sequence continues at coordinate 809,458 of OX941083.1, read as the reverse complement.
ATGTATGTTGACTTAGGTTCAGGGGAAAACCACCAAAAAATAGAAAACTGAGAAACACCCTAATAACCATTCATCTGTACGGTATGCACATGTGCATAAAAGTAATTGAAATTTTTTCCAGGTTCCTACATTGTATGCACATGAGCATACTGAACAAATTACTTTTTTTGCACATATGCATGCTGTATAGATGAATGGTTAATTAGGGTGTTCCTTAGTTTTCCATTTTTTTATGTTTTCCCCTGAACCCAACCATATGTATGTGTATAAATGTGTGTGTATGTGTATATGCACACATATGTGCTATAAGCTAATTATCAAGTCACGAGATTGGCTTGTCAGATTGTTGTGGAGGTGCAACCTTTTGTGTTCATCTAGTAATACAAGCAACAAGCATGAAAATAGAACGATGAATACTGTGGTTATTGTAGCTTGGATTATAATTTGTGTCCGATGACCTTTGCTTACGAGGGTTGTTCTCACTTTCCTAGAAATTAATCAAAAAATCCTCATTGACATAAATATGTGAACATATATAGTTTGTAAGAAGAAATCAAATTATCAAAACCGTACATTAAACATTTAAAAACTCAAAACAATTACTAGATATATAACTATATCATTTCAGATTGGTGGTTTGAAATAATCCAAATTTTGGTAATGAGATTCTTAATTGAATTCCAAAGCGTTGATAGTTTAGAACCGTAAATATTTTGAGAACCATGAGAACCAAATATTCATAATGAATATCATGAATATTCATAATGAATATCATGATACTTTTGGTTCTCAGAAGTATTACGGTCTTAGATGAACTTTCCCCTAACTAGATATTGAGAACGGTTGCCATGGAGATAAACGGTTGTCATTGAAACATAATTGAACATCTACTTACTAGTTCCATTATAATGTCAGGAAACGCGTCTTCCGTTGGAGAACCTAGCAAGACGGGGTTTCAAAATGGAGGAATATATGATAATGGTAATTCAGGTTGTTGTTCAAAAGTTTCGGGGGTCGTTTGTGGCTGTATTGTCAAAGAAGATTGCCGTAATGATGAAGAGATGCAACTAGGAGGAGAAGAAGAGGCTTTATTCTGCACATTGTGCAATGCAGAGGTATCGATCTACCCGTCTTATTCATTTGACCTTTTCATGTAGCTTCGATTAACGCATTTTACTCGTTCAAATTCCAAACTTTTCCTTTACAGATATAAATGAACGAATTATCCTAAATCTCGTTATTGGTTTCTTACAGGTGCGTAAGTTTAGCAAACACTGCAGAAGTTGCGATAAATGTGTTGACGGGTTCGATCATCATTGTCGGGTAAGTTCTAGACTCGAGATTGACGGCATTCAACGTTTTTGGGTTTACGGCCTTTGTTGGATCCGTGTCAAGTTCTTGTTTCTAAAAAGAAGCATTCTTTGAAAATTTTCACGCACTACACGCTCTTATATTCATTATCGGCGCTGCTCGGTTCTAGTTGCATTTTTTTGTCCATATCTTTAAATTCATGTGATCGGCTTCTCTAATATGTAATTTAGTTTTCTTTAATACATTTTTCGTGCAGTGGTTGAACAATTGTGTAGGGAGGAAAAATTACTTCACATTTGTGTGCTTAATGGCGGTGGGCCTCATTTGGGTAAGCGGTACATTAAGATCGTAACTTTTTGATTTGACATTCACCTACCTTCAGGCGGGATATATTGAGTTTGTTTGGTTTGATTTTATCTGAAAGTGGTATATAAACCAAACCAAACAAGCCCAGTATATCCCACTCGGAGGTGGGGTCCGCGAAGGGTGTGATGTACGCAAACCTGATTTCTATCCCAAAGAGTAGAACGGTTATTTATGTGAAATCTCTGTAAGTAAGTGGTATCTCACATATGCATAATGGTTAACGAAGTTCCTAATTCAAATGTTCGCTTTTGTTTTCATTTCAGCTGACTTTTGAATGTGGGGTTGGTATTGCTGTTCTTGTTCGATGTTTCGTTGAGAAACGGGCTACGGAAGACCAGATAGCGGATAGACTTGGAGATGGATTTAGTCGGGCCCCATTTGCTACGGTTGTGGTATGTTTGCGCTCTTTAAACCACTATACCGACATGTTTGTAACCATTCCGTATTTATAAATGTTTGTGACTCGTTCATCCAAATCATCAAATGTTACAAGATCGATAGGTGGTCAAGTATACCATCCCGGAACTAACTATGATATCCTCTGGGAACTTTGAAGCACCCGGGTTGTCCTTTTTGGAATAGATTGCTTGTTTGCATCGAGTAGTCTTCACTTTTCTTTGTTTTTATGTACGCCCTTTGGCCATGTTCGACTTCTTGTCAAACGTCTAAAATACCCTTACGGGAACATCATGGAGTCAACCTATGTCCTTTTGCTAGTGATTGTTCTTTTTGCAGGCTATATGTACGGTTGTTTCCTTTCTAGCCACGATTCCGCTAGGAGAACTCTTCTTTTTCCACATAATCCTAATACGCAAGGTTCGGTTTTTCACTCACGTCCACCCTTAAGACCGTCTTATCTCGTATTCATGAAATAACCACCGTTTGTGATATCTCGATGCAGGGTATCACAACATACGAGTATGTTGTTGCCATGAGGACCCAAAGTGAACCTCCGGGTCCCTCATTGGACGGAATGGATCAACAGAGCTTGCAGTCTTCCCCCACGAGCTCTGCCGTCACCGCTATTAGCGGCCGAAGTTCCCTCGGTTTGGGTTTGCAGTATAAAGGTGCTTGGTGCACCCCTCCAAGAATCTTTATGGATCACCAGGTATCATTTTAGTTCTCTACTTTAAGGAAGTTTTGGTGATAAACTCTGAAGTCTTATTTTATTTATGTCGCAATTTGAAGCGGTTGTATGATGTTAACAACTTGTGATTTTACAATACTACCCTCTGTTTCGAAATCAGGATGAAGTTATTCCTCATCTAGAGCCTGGGCGGCTTCCGTCTACGGTCGATCCGGATGCTGTCCTCGACAAGGGTAAAAGACCACCTCAACGACCGGTTCGAATTAGTGCTTGGAAGCTCGCGAAGCTGGATTCAACCGAAGCAATGAAAGCAGGTGCTAAAGCTCGAGCTTCCTCTTCTGTTCTTCGTCCGCTAGCCTCTAAACACAATCAATACGATCCCGACCATTTATCCAGCAGCAACGTGAGCATAAAAAGCAGCCCGAATAGTTCGCACCACCGGTTTCATGACTCGAAAAGCTCGTATCCGCCGAGTCGAGCCAGCCGGGACGATACCGAAACTTGTGCTCATAGTGTTGTTAGTAATTTGAGCAGCCCACTGCCTGCCAGGGACCATTTTAATCCCATGTATCAGTCCTCAGGAAACCAGTCTCCGTGGGCTAATGATCCACCACCCGTGCCACCGCCTGCCATCGTGGTCCCGCAAGCGGCTTCGGCGGCACCACCGATCCGGGTCCCACAGGTTCCGAGAAGAAACGTGGTGGTCAATGAAGGTGGCGGATCGTCGTCGGTGTATTGGGATCAAGAAGCGGGACGGTTCGTGTCGGCTGCGACAGCGAAGACCGTAGGCGGTGGTGGTGGTTCGTCATCTCAGGCTTCCGGCACTGAGCTTACCTACACGGGTCAATCGATTTTCTTTGGTGGGCCCCTTGTGGGCCCTAGCGGTGGTGGTGGTGGTCAGAGGGAGACCGCCAACAACACCGCTGTAACGACCACCACGTCAAGTTATTATCAGCAGGGTAGATCGCAGCGGGGCGGGCAGCTTCCGGTGTTTGTTCCAAGTGAGCAAAGATTACATAGAGACATCTAACTTTTTAACCACCATTGGATTTGTTTTCCTCATTTTGTAGAGTTGTTTCTTGAGTTGTTTGACTTTGACTTTGACTTTTTTAATTTTCAATGTTTGACCTGGTTTCCAAATTTTGTGCATTATGTGCTTCGATTTAATTATGCTTTTATGGTTCATTATTATGGGTTTTGTTTTGTGTTTTCATTTCTGTAAACAGGAATGTTATATTTTTATTTTCGGAATTTATAATATAATAATGTTAGATGATAAAACAAATAAGGATAATAATGTTAGATGATAAAACAAATAAGGATAAATCGGGCTTCTTTTTAAGGCGTTATTTATGGCTCCAAATCTCTTGGTTTCGTCTAGTCATTAATAACTTGATTATTTTTAGATAATAATAAACAGAAACAACGCTTGTAAGAAGTCCTATTTTAACCAAGAAATAGAGGCCTGACCTGCCTGTCTGTCTGTCATCCACACCAGAATAAATAGAGTTTTCCCGAAGCTATGGGGCTATTTTGCCGAGTTCCTTAGAGAGAACTGTCTCACTGACATTCTACATATAGAGACAATTAAATACATATAATGAAAATGTTACAATCTCCACCATCCAACTGGTCTAACAAATATATGGTTTATAAATATATCAATTGTTTTCTAATATGCGTTGATCATAATTAATTAGCTTTAATCGTCTTCCATAAATATTCAAATTAGAATAAATGAACCTTCATCATTTCAATAAATATCTTAATATACACTACAAAATTTGGCCCTATTAGCGACGGACAATATCGTCGCTAATCCATTGCTAATAGTTATATTTGTCACTAATCCATTGCTAATAGTCAGTGGGGCAAAGGGTCGTGAGTGATGCTATCAACGACATAATTCAGCGATGGATTAATGAAAGACACTATAAGCGACTGATTAGCAACGAATACTTATAACGACTGACAATAGCGCCAGGCAATATTAGCGACGAAATAGTGACGGATCCTTTTAGCGACGGACCCACTCACTTTTAGCAACAACTTTCCATCACTGATCCGTCACCCATTTTTTAAATTTAAAAAAATAAATAAATGAAAAATCAGTATTTTATGTATATTTTTTTTATATAAAGCCTGTCCAAAGATTAAAAATAACAAACCAAAACAACCCAACAAATTCAAAATTACCAATTTATACAATTCAAAATTCAAATTTTATATAATTCAAAATACTGTACAGGAAATGGACAATCTAACTAGGGGGAGGGTCGGGAGGGGGAAAATGTATCCTAGTTGCCACATAAAACCAGTAAAATGCTGCGATAAAGTGACATGCTCAGCTAACTGAGACAACTCCAGATCCGCGTTATGCTTCTTTTCGGTCTCCAACTGGCCAAATATCGTTCCTCCCGCAGCTTTGCCTCATTTGCCTCTTGCTCTATCGTTGCCACTTTCTATCTCAACTCAGCTACCTGTAAATATTCAATATTTGACAAAAATAATAATTTGTTGGCAATGAAAATTAACGACATGATACATAACAATATAACCAACATACCTCCGCTGCCGATCCAGCCACAGATGATCTTCCGGTGCTGCTACTATAATCACCGGTCATATCATAATGGGGATCCTGGGTGGTCCCGAACCTAAAAGACGACCCTTCCTCCGTCCTCCAACACTCTGCTCCCAAAGAAATAACTCATCAGGAGGAGGGGTGTTAGGATCTTGGCTAGCCTGAGCCTCATCCCTAAGCTCTCAAAACTGTTCCTATGGTTTACTAAAACAAATACGGGTGACTAAAATATATTATTTTAAACCTACTTTAAAATTTATCTATAGACATTTCAGCATCATAACGACTGTATCAAACATATCCAACCTATCTATTTAGCCATAGTCTAATGTCTGCCCAATAGTGGCATCCCAAACTAATAGCATAACTATGTTTATTAAAATATATTACTTTAAACCTACTAAACGATTATACAAAACAATGTAATGGTTTTAGAAAACTTACCGCTACTCTAGCCGCTCTAGGGTAAACAAACACCCGAAGATCAGTATGCGGGTCAGATGAACCTTGAGTGACTTTCTGGTTTGATCAGTGGATCAGCTCAAACACCTCAGAAGAACTCGACTCACGACCACATGTATCTCTCTATAATAGACAATTAAATTAATTTGTTAGTAAACATACAAATTTAATTACATATTAAAAAAAACAGTAGACTTACCATCTGGTGTCGATGTTGTGCAACACTGATCGACCCCCCTGTGTCCTTGGACGACACCCCCTCAAACTAGGTCACCCGATTGGCCCTACCAGACCTAGACTGGGATCTCCAACTGTCAGTATCTCACTCATGTTAAAAACATAACACATAAGTCGGTATAAAACAAAGGTAATGCACAAAGCTCAAAATAAAGATAAAAACCTGATTAATCATCTAGTGGGTATGAAGTCCTGACCGTCCCACCATACCTTAGTCGCCTGAAAAGCTCGTTTCGCGGCCCATTCGCGTGCACCCCTCATCCAGCCCCGTACTTATTGTGCATGGTACGGACCCATCCATCATACACCTCTCGCTCCTGCTCTGGGTTCTACTGAAAATTACCTTACATACACAAGATTCGTATGAAGGTTAAAACAATAATATGATATGTATAATTCTTTAAAAGTGAACCAACCAGAAAACTATCAAGCATGTAAGTGCGGTCAACCTGAGGGACCTCCTTCCAACGAAACCACATAGCACAAAACGAACTCCTAAAAATGGTGGTGATATCCCGAACAACATGGATATTTAGAAACCTGCACACTTAAAAAAATATACAAGACAAAAGTCACTAATAGCATTTGATTATGTAATATAAGGCCTTATACCACATCTCATTACCCGCCTTTGCCCATAATGACTCGCTCACACTGACTAGGATGTCGTGGGATCGACATCGAATGATTAGGGCTTCTTCCTGACCCCGAGCCACTCGAAATCCTAATATTCACATGCTTCTGCTGATCCTGGAGCCCAAGGGTCGGGGTGGTGTCATCCAAAAACTCCCCCAAGTCATCAACACACGCCCGCTACGCCCACCAGTGCTACTACTGCCCCTACCTCCGTTGGGGCCACCTCGAGCTATACCTTGTGGACGACGTGTTATTGCTTAGAATAATGAAACTATATTTTATATATTAAAAAGGGAGAATGTAAATTTCAATTATATCAGAAGAATGATCAGATAAAGTAAGTTCATTTTCGTTATCTGAATCATCATTTGTGTCTTCAAATTCTGCTTCTTTTTCACCATCTTCATTAATAGGTCCATCGTTGCTGTCATAAGCATCGACTACACTTACCTCATTTGTGACAAGACGAATGGAATCGAGGTCATCATTTACTCCGGTGGATATTGTATGAGTTACCCTTTCGTTGATTTGAAAGAATTGTTCTCCATCCAAATTATCATCAAACTCGACATCGTTAACATTTGTTGCTACTTCATATACACTTGGAGAAATGCATCTGATACGGAACAATATCCCATGGCGTGTAGTTTTCCTTTCAACATAAGTTGCATTGGCATAGGCAGAGTCCAAAAAAACGTCCATTGATTTGACATAGTCAACTCTAAGAGACCCCTGACTGTCATCCTTTCTATACATCCATCATCTATCTGTAGACATATTCAATAACTATAGTTAAGAAAGAAGTAGTTAGTCGGCATAATCAAGGTAAAGGTGGTGTAAAGGAGTTGGAGACACTACAAACAATTATTTGACTGTTTGAAAGTCAAAACATAGGTGCATGATCTATTAAAAGTCAAACCGTAGGTTTAGAGGAGTTTTGGATGACTTTAGAACCCTACGTGTAATGGTTTGACTATTTGAAGGTAAAACCATATGTGTGAATGAAGTTAGAGGTCTTTTGAATGACATGAAAACAACATGCGTAATGGTTTGATTATTTGAAAGTCAAACCATAGGTTTAGAGGAGTTTTGAATGACTCTGAAATTCTAAGTGTAATGGTTTGACTATTTGAAGATCAAACTGTAGGTTTAAGTCAAAGCAGAGAGGTATTTTGAATGACTTGAAAACACTACGTGTAATGTTTTGACATAAGATTCTAAATCCTATAAACCAAGCCAGGTGGAAGATCTTTGGATCTCGATCATCGTCACCCATACATGGTGGGTTTCTTCACACGTGTTAGGGTTTGGGCCCCTCCTCTCCATCTGCTCTTTTTGGGGGCATTATGTTAGTGATAATCGTATAGGTTGCACAACCTCAATATGCCTCGAGGGTTTTATCTTCCATTACGCCTTTGGTCTTCAACCCGTCCAACATCTAATGCTTCTTCATCATTGTCAACATCCTGGTTTGGTGGTTTGTTTGGCGGCAAATAAGAGGAATTGATTCTAATAGTGAAGAATGAAGTTTTGGAGAGTTTTGACTTGCCAACGCCACAGTGTTTTTCAATGTTAGGATTTGATGTAGGGTTTTGATTGTAAGATTTGTACGAATTCGTTATTTATGTCTCTACTTTATTGATGTTATTGAGATGTTATATGCGATCCTCCTTTAAGTTTTTTTTAGAAGTTTATATTTGTTCAGTGTTTGTATTTTGCTCTAAGATGGTTTAAGATGAGATGTTTATGGTGGTGGCCACCCTGTCAACGACTAGCCACAGTCCCGCTTCCTCTCACACGGGTGCAACCATAGGGCATCCCTCAAAGTTGTGCCAAATGTTTTCCACATTGCAATTGCATAGCGGATACAAAGGAGAAATACAAATCCCTTTTCTTTGGAGGGAGTCTCTTGTGGGTAAGACGTCACGTAGAGCACTCTAAGCAAAAAATCTAATTTTGAAGGGGATATTGGCTTTCCAAATACGTTGCCAATCTGCTTCGATAAAGAGAGGAGAATTTTGAACCAGACGATCCACGATGAGAGCATAACTGGATTTGACGGAATAAATTCCGTTGGGAGTCCAATGCCAAATGATTCTGTCAGGGCTCGAATCCTGTTGGGGTGGTAAATTAAGAATGCATGATCGGTCCCGGGAACAGAAGATTCTCTCAACCAAATACACATTCCATGCCATGGAATGTGGATCCAACAAGTCACGAACACTAAGATCACCAAGATTGGCGACCATGGGAGTTTCCAATTTAAAATTACCATCTTCTCGGAGCCAAGGATCACGCCATATGTTTATCGAACGACCATCCCTCACCTTCCAACGAAGCCCCTTTTGTAGTACCAGTTGCGAGTGCCAAATGCATCTCCAAAAAACACTGGGGGAGTTTCCCAGACGGGCCTCCATGAAATCCCCTTTAGGGTAGTATTTGGCTTTGAAGATTTTGTTGACAAGAGAAGAGGGATTTGACACGGGCCGCCAACCTTGTTTACCAAGCATAGCTACGTTAAAGGCAATGAAGTCCCGAAAGCCTAAGCCGCCCAACTTATGGGGAATACAAACCTTGTCCCATGAAAGCTAATTTATAGAACGACATCCATTAGACTTCCTACCCTACCAAAAGAAGTTTAACATTCTTTTAAGTTCTTTGATAGTAGTCACCGGAAGGATAAAGACATTCATGTAATACACCGGGATTGCTTGGGCCACATCCTTGATCAAAGTGGCCCTACCCGCGATAGAAATGGGCCGCCGACCCCAATTGTTTAATTTCTGCCAAAGCCGTTCTCGAATATGTCTAAAGATGCACTTTTTCGGTCTTCCCACAAGAGACGGTAGGCCAAGGTAACGACCCACTTTAATGGGTTTGTCGATGCCAAGGATATAAGAAAAATCGTGCAGAAGATCAGAAGCCAGATTGTTGCTTCCCATTATACCAGACTTAACATAATTAACAGCTTGCCCCGAGGCCGCTTCATAGGTCGAGAGCATGAACTTAACATGATGGATTTCATTGACCGACGCCTTGCAAAAAAGAAAAGCATCATCTGCAAAAAAGAGATGAGAAATAGGCGGGGCTCCCTTAGCGGCAAGGCAACCATGTAAACGACCACTAGCTTCCTCGTGGTTGATATAAGCCGAGAGGCCTTCCATATACATGATGAATAAATAAGGGGAGAGGGGGTCTCCTTGTCGAAGGCCTCTTTGGGGGATAATGGGCCCAACCAGGTCATTGTTAACACGAATAAAGTACTTCACAGATTCGGCGTAGACCATTATCCTGTTGACCCATCTCTGCGGGAATCCGAAGGCTTGAAGCATCTGTCTCAGGTACAACCAATCAAGTCGGTCATAAGCTTTACTGATGTCAATTTTAAGCGTCACTTCACCGATTTTCCTGCAGGTATTACGTTGCATGGAATGAAACATTTCAAAAGCAATTAAGACATTGTCTGCAATCAACCGGTATTTGACAAAGGCGGTTTGGTTTTCCGAGATCAGCGAAGGAATGATCAGTTTAATTCGGTTATCCAAGACCTTGGTGATAATTTTTAGGATGACATTGCATAGAGCGTGTAACACCCAGTATTTTTGCAATGTACGTATCTGTCCTTCGTTGACCTTGTATCCGGTTGCCATTTACCTTTTTGGGAAAAATATGTCGTACTTTCGAACCTTAAATCGACCCATGCGAAAATCTCGAGTTTTGGACGATTTCGGGATTCGGTACATCTGGAGCGACTGTTCCTCGCGATAGTGAAAATGTCACTATCGCCAGGGCACTATCGCGAGCCAAGTATCACCTACGATACATATGGCGCGATTGTGCCTCGCGATAGTGACACTGTCACTATCGCTTGGCAAGGTCGCGAGAAGGGTGCAGCGGGTTAAAATCCGATTTTTAGCCTCATTTCTCATTCTATACTCATTTTCTTCTTTGATATTTCCTCTCATCGTCTTCCCTTCATAGAAACCGAACCTAGGGTTCATCCTCACCTCAATCACATCATCTATTGCTAGGAGTTGGGTATTTCATCCAAGGTTTCGGTTTGGAAGCTTCATCACCATCTTCATCTTCTCCAACGGGTCAAGATCTAGGTTTTTGGGTTTTATTCTAAAACCTACTTGGTGAGTTCCTACGATCATTTTCTAAACCTTATACACATCAAAATATATATTTTGAACTCCTATACACCTCCTTGGTTTTGGATTTATGAAAATCACATTTTGACCTAACTTGAGTTTTAGGAGATTTTAGGGTTCTTGTTATATCTTGCGAAATGGAAGGGTTTCATTTGTTATGAAATAACACAAATTATTACTTGCACATTTTGGTGAAGTATTTGAAAGAATGTATAAAATCTCATTTTTATGATTTCTCATTCTTATCAGCAGTTAACTTGGAAATTGCATTTTTGGAAATAAATGTATTTGGAAGCTATATGTTTAGCTTTGTTTGGTCACAAATGTAATTGTGAGAAGTCTTGACTATTACTAGTGGATCCCTAGGTATTGAGTCGGCTTATATATAAATTGGGATGTTTTTCCCCATTGTAGCTATGGATGCATTTGATCTTCGAGTGCCATTGGTACGGTTATGTGAGACCGGTTACTAGCCATGGATTCATAATGTAGTTCTAGTGAACGAGTATGACTTGGTTTCCTCGGGTGCCCTCCCTCACATCATCGTACGTACCTTCGTTGTTCGTGGCCATGGATTCCCAGTATTTAACTCATAACTCGGATTGTGGCCTACTCGGTGTTCCGCCGACAATCCTTGGTAAATCGGGTATCCCCCGTCATCGCAAGATGAATTTTATATGAAAGGCCCTTTTATGGCAAATTGTTCAATTGTAAACAATTTTTTTCTTGAAAAGAATTCCCTTCGTTACAATTGCATATATTTATTCAAATTATAAACTGTATGTTCTCACTAGGCTTTAAGCCTAACACTTTTTCGAAAATGATGTGTATAACAGGTTCCCTTAGCGGCGGGTCGTCAAGGGGTTGAGTGAAGAGTTTGGTCTCTTGAGGAAATTTCTGGATGATAGTTATTTTAGAGACTTGGTGTTTAAACCAATTTATTCATTATGGTATTGGGTTGACAACCTATGTAATCTAGATAGACTTGGTTTGGTTTGGCTTGGTTTGGTTGTTGTCATTTTTCCATACTCATTGGCAGGTTTTGTGAATGTTCACGCCTTACCCATTATTTGGGTGGTTTGTCCTATTTATAGACGTTATATTGCCGAATTTTCAATTTTTTTAAATTACCCCAATTTTTAGGGTGTTACAAGTTGGTATCAGAGCTCTAGTTTAAGTGAACTAGGCATGAATGTAAGATGTCTAGACTTAGACTAAGTACGTTAGGCAATGATTTGTGAGTTGGGTAGAATTTCTAAGATGAGTTAATCTTAGAGTCGACGGAAATTATGTTCATCAAGCGTTATGATGATGGTAACGAGAACCCTTATGTGCAATATGTTCATAATCTCACTTAGCTAATGTTATTATGAGGATATTTTACATAACTGTACTTAGTTTGCTAATGTTATGACAATTGGTAGATGTAGTAGTACGTTTCTTTTGTGTTTGTTCCGTTAACATCTTTCTCTTACCTCTTCTCGTACGTGTGTGACATCTATTTCTCAATTATGGTGAACACACGAAGTCGTCAGTTAGACATCGAAGACCTTCGCGATGACAGCTCGCCTGAGCGGGATCCAATAGTTCGGGCAGCGACCGTCATTCCTCCCCGTATGCCACAGGTTGTCACGGGAGAGGTGGAGCAAGGGCCAAGAGTGGAGTTGGCATCCATAAACCCGACTGTTCAAGGGGCGAACTCTCAAGCCGTCATGATTCCCAACATTATGCAGATGGTATCATCGGCTATGGAGAAGCAACAGGAAACGTTTCTGAAGCTATTATAAGACCGCGATGCCAGTCTCAAGAAAAATGAGGCGGTTACAGAGAACGTCTTTGCAGGTTCTGGTGGCTCCGGTCAGGGTGTTAGAACTGAAGAACACAGGGTTATGGGTGCTCAGAAGAGAGGAATGAGCTGTTCCTATAAGTCCTTCCTAGGATGCGGGCCGCCAGAATTCTCTGGTTCTGACGACCTTGTTCTGTGTGTGAAGTGGATTAGAGCTGTCGAACAAGCTTTCGGCTCCGCTGAATGTGGAGACGATCAGAGGGTGCGGTTTGGCACTCAGTTGTTGAGAGATGAGGCACTCACTTGGTGGGATATTACTCAATCCACCCTCTCTCCTACCGTATTGGCTCAGTTGTCTTGGGCCGAATTCAAAAGAAAGCTTATGGAGGAATTCTGTAGCGAAAGATCGATGGACCGCATCGAAAAAGAGTTTCGGTCCCTGGTAAAGGGAAGCTTTACGGTGAGGGAGTACACCCGTCAACTTATGGAGAAGCTGAGGTTGGTGGGGCATGTGGCCCCAACGGAGAAAGATAAGATGAAGGCCTACCTCAATGGCCTACCCGCGAATATGTTATCCATGGTCCACAATTCTAAAGCTTCTAATCTCCGCGAGATGGTTGAGGAAGCTCAATTTATGGAAGAAATCTTTGCGAGAAGCAAGGCGGAGAAGGCTGTGGTGGTTAATGACAAGAGAAAGTAGGAGAGTAATTCTGCTCCTCCCAAGAGAACTCGACCTTTTGTCGGGAACCGAAACCTCTATAATCAAGAAGGTAGATGGTGCCCGAAGTGTCATCGCAAGCACTATGGCAACTGTAACCCCACTCCTCAATCTTGCAGCAAGTGTGACAAGTCTGATCATACCACCAAAGATTGCCCGATCAGAGGACTTATCTGCTTCGAGTTCAAGGCACCGGGGCATATGAGGAGAGATTGCCCGAAGCTCAAGTCGGGCAACGCACTGGAGAAGAAAGAGAACCCATCCAGGGCTCCGGGTCGAGCTTTTTAAATGACGACCGATGAGGCCAAGGCATCCACCGATGTGGTATCGAGTACGTTTCTTCTAAACTTCGTACCTGTTCTTGTACTGTTCGATTCGGGTGCCAGTTTCTCTTTTATATCTGATTCGTTTCGTCAAAAGTTTGCTATGCCCACTACTAGTCTAGAGAATGCGTTAGTGGTAGAGATAGTAGATGGTGGTCAAGTTTTAATCCGCGATGTTCTGAAGAAATGTACTCTCAGAATCGAAGGGAGATAATTCCCGATTGACTTGATGCCGATGATTATTGGTGGTTTCGATGTAGTGATCAGCATGGATTGGTTAACAAACAATCATGCCGAGATCTTTTGTTCCAAGAAATTGATCTGAATTCCTATTTCTAGTGGTGAAGTCGTCATGATCTATGGTGAGAAAAGGAAAGGTAATATAGCAATCATCACCATGGCTAAAGAACGCAAATGCTTGGTGAAAGGATGCTCACCCTTCCTAGCCTACGTAATCGACGCCAAACTAGGGAAGTCGAAGCTTCAAGATGTAAAGATAGTGCAGGATTTTTCGGATGTCTTTCCGAATGACTTGCCCGGGTTACCGCCCGATCGTCAAGTGGAGTTTTGGATTGATCTCGTACCGGGAGCAGCTCCTATTGCTAAAGCTCCTTACCGGTTGGCGCCATCAGAGATGCAAGAAATAATGGCTCAACTCCACGAACTTTTGGAGAAAGGTTTCAAAAGACCGAGCTCGTCGCCGTGGGGAGCTCCGGTCTTGTTTGTCAAGAAGAAGGATGGCACAATGAGAATGTGCATTGATTATCGTGAGTTGAACAAAGCAACGGTAAAGAACAAGTACCCGCTTCCGAGAATAGACGACTTGTTCGATCAGCTTCAAGGAGCGGGGTGTTTTTCCAAGATCGACTTACGTTCGGGTTACCACCAAGTGAAGGTGAAGGGAGAAGACGTCTCGAAGACGGCCTTTAGAACGAGTTACGGACATTATAAGTTTCTTGTAATGCCATTTGGCCTAACAAACGCACCGACGATGTTTATCGACTTAATGAATAGGGTGTGCCGACCATTCCTCGACAAATCGGTCATTGTATTCATTGATGACATACTTGTATATTCCAAGAGCGAGTTGGAACACGAGCAACACCTCCGTGAAGTTCTAGAAGTGTTGAGGAAAGAAAGATTGTACGCCAAATTCTCCAAGTGCGACTTTTGGCTTGAAGAGGTACAATTCTTGGGTCACATTGTCACTCGAGATGGAGTGAAAGTGGACCCCTCCAAAATAGAATCCATGATGAATTGGGAGCCTCCTAAGAGTCCGACCGAAATCTGAAGCTTTTTGGGTTTGGCAGGTTATTACCGGAGATTTATTGAAGAATTTTCGAAAATCGCTTCTTCCTTGACGGCGTTGACACGGAAGAATGTGGAATTCAAATGGACCGAAGCGCAAGAGAAAGCGTTCCGGACTTTGCAAAAGAAGTTGTGTGAAGCTCCAATCTTGTCGTTAACCGAAGGTTCAGAAGATTTCGTGGTCTATAGCGATGCTTCAAAAATGGGATTAGGATGTGTGTTAATGCAAAGAGGCAAGGTGATCGCTTATGCCTCGAGGCAACTCAAAATCCACGAGAAGAACTATCCTACCTAAGATTTGGAGCTAGCGGCGGTGGTGTTCGCCTTGAAGCTTTGGCGGCATTACCTATATGGCACTAAATGTACACTCTACACAGATCATAAGAGTTTGAAGTACGTCTTTGATCAGAAGGAGTTGAACATGATTCAAAGGTGGTGGCTTGAATTACTCAAAGACTACGACGGTGAGTTGCTTTACCATCCCGGTAAGGCAAACGTAGTGGCCGATGTGCTAAGTCGTAAAGACTATATGAAAGGCCCTTTTGTGGCAAATTGTTCAATTGTAAACAATTTTTTTCTTGAAAAGAATTCCCTTCGTTACAATTGCATATATTTATTCAAATTATAAATTGTATGTTCTCACTAGGCTTTAAGCCTAACACTTTTTCGAAAATGATGTGTATAACAGGTTCCCTTAGCGGCGGATCGTCAAGGGGTTGAGTGAAGAGTTTGGTCTCTTGAGGAAATTTCTAGATGATAGTTATTTTGGAGACTTGGTGTTTAAACCAATTTATTCATTATGGTATTGGGTTGACAACCTATGTAATCTAGATAGACTTGGTTTGGTTTGGTTTGGTTTGGTTGTTGTCATTTTTCCATACTCATTGGCAGGTTTTGTGAATGTTCACACCTTGCCCATTATTTGGGTGGTTTGTCCTATTTATAGACGTTATATTGCCGAATTTTCAATTTTTTTAAATTACCCCAATTTTTAGGGTGTTACAGAGCGATTGGTCCATAGTCTTTCAAAGACGTCGTTGACTCGCATTTTAGGGTAATAATGGTGTCATTGATAGCATTCGGAAGGGTCCCAGTATCCACCCACGACAAACCTGCATTAAAAATATCAACACCAATATGAGTCCAAATTTTCTGATAGAAGCGGGGGTTAAACCCATCGGGGCCGGGAGACTTATCCGAGTGCATTTGGAAAAGAGCAAGCCGAAATTCTTCTTTCGTGAAGCCCATCTCAAGACGAGCAATATCTCTGTCAGAAGGCCTTCTTTTTATCAACTTGGTGATCTGATCCAGGGAGCCCGAACTAGCCGAAAAAAGACGGAAAAAATCATTTATTACAAAAGAATCATTTATTAAAAAAATATTCTTTTTGTTTCGTTTTTCTTTGGTTATGGTCTTTGCTACTAATGTCTGTTAAAAAGGACCGTTAAGTGACTTCATGTGCCTTGACGTGAGGGTGATTATGTCTTTTGACCTATTTCTTTATTACTTTTAAGGGACTTAAGGGGCGTTTGGTTCGCAGAATATTTTTGGATGAAATGGAATATGTCAAAGGAATTTGACTTTGAAGGAATTTGAATGAAATGTTGTCAGGTTTGACTACCTGTTTGGTTGACAGAATTGGAATGGAATCTATTAAATGAATTGGAATTTTTCTGTTTGGTTCACAGATTGTAGCTTCGGAATTGGAATGAAATTTTGGTAAATGATCAAAATACTCTTTTTGATTATCTTAATTTTAAAAAAAAATTACTTTAATGAAATAGTCATTAAATAGTTTAATTTTTAACTAAAATTGTTTTGATTATTTTAGCACACAAATGATGAGAGAGAGAGGAGAGAGAGAGAGAGGAAAGAAGAAAGAGAGAGGGGAGAAAGAGAAAGGGGAGAGAGAGAGAGAGGGAGGAGAGAGAGAGTGGGAGGTGAGAGAGATAGGAGAGAGTGGGAGGAGGGAGAGAGAGAGAGAGTTGGTGACTGTTGATAATCAATATCAGTAGGGTTTAGTTTGGGGTAAAGGGTAACTTTGGAATTATCAAAATATGATATTCCATTCCATTGAAATCCTTGGGTTTTATGATGGAATGTTCAAATCCTATATCTATGGAATTTATTGGAATTCACAGATTCCATCCATTAAAAAGTTTGAACCAAACAAGGGAATGAAATTTGGTCAAAAGAATTCAACATTCTAATTCCACTAGATTCCATCACATTTTGTGAACTAAACGCCCCCTTAGTCATAACTCATAAGGACCGAAATCAAAATCGAAAGGAATTACAAATCACAATTACCATTAATATAATAAGTGAAATTCATGGACGAAAACCGAAAGTTTTAACATACCACAGGGACCAAAAATGTTAAAATGTAGTTTACTCGTTTATATATGAAGTCAAATGCCACTATTAACATGTCTAATGAATCATTAATTAAGAATTAATAAAACAAGCGATTAAGTGGTAGTTAGAGACATGTCATGTGCATATAATTGTATTCAAAATAGACAATAATTGTCCAATTAAGGTTGACAAATAATACCTTTGAATTTAAAATTAGTTCATATTTTATGATTTTAAAACTTTAATTTCAATTGAAGATGATAGTATTATTTTAGCATTTTTTGGATCATTTTAGTTTGGTTTAGTGTAATTATTTCAATTTATATGCATATTATAACAACATCGATTATTAATCTTGTTATAGTTAAGTTGCTTACATAATATAATAGTCAGATACATATCATCAACATTTTCTAAAAGAATACCATAAAAAGTCTTCAATTAATAAAGCATAATCCACACCAACATCATATAACCCAACCACAAGGTTTGTGGTGTAGCGATAATCACCTGCGGAGTTCATAGCGCTCAAGCCGGGTTCGATTCCCTACATTCGTAACTTTGTGGCCACTGGGTATAACCTCAGGGCTGTATGCTTTTGCAGTCGGTTTCATTGTCAAGGAATTAGTCTGGACCAAAGGCCCAAGACACCCTTTCCAAAAAAAAAAAAAAATATCATATAACCCTCTTCATTCATAAACTTATTCTCCATTATATTTTCTTTATTCTGATTGTCGAATAAAATCAAAAGTTTCATTTCGATTATAAAGGTTTAGTCTAAATTTTATTTAATAACCATATAATGTGTTACTTGTTATTAATATCAAAATAAATATTTGATTATATTTATGAAAATACATGTTATTTATAAAAACAATATTTGTGAATATTTTTATATATTCACTATAAATAATTCTTAAATAATTTATTTTTACACTTCCTAAAATATCTACGATTTCTATTAACCTTTCTCTGCTCAAATATACTATTAAATTATATAACCAATGGATCATTATTGTATTTGTAAAGGAAGAAGTTTAATTATGTTCACATGTAATTTATATATATTTTTTAATTAAAGTTGACCCTCTAAACTCGGAAACCAAAAACTTGCTGAGAAACACACCTCACAAAAGCAATGGCATGTATATAATATTATATATTATATATATAGTGACCTTTCTCTATATATACGATTAATAATATGAATCATTTGTTCATATATCTCTCTTTGCAAACTGCAAAAGCAAGCAGCAAGAGCACTCGCACACCAAAATATCAAAGCCAGGTACCTCTTTGAATTCTAGCAATAATTTTTATTTTATCTCTATTAATTTATATAAATCTCTAATATTGTTATTCGTTTCTTATTTGTCGCTTTTAATTTTGCTACTAAATATTGAAGCTTACACGAACAAGGAAAACTAATATAAGAAAATGCAAAAACACTACAAAAAACAACGGGACTTCATCCACGGATTTTTCCGTTGGATTTATGGTGGATCACGGCGGATTGACAACCACCAATGGTTTTCTCCATCTGTGATTGACAATCCCTGGTAGATCACCCGCCACACTTTAACTTTCCGGCAATGAGATCCTCCGGTGATAGTTTTTGTGGCGGATTAATGATGGATTTTTCCGTCGGTGAAGCTCTTTGTTTTGTAATGAAAGAAGAAGAACCATTAATTCACAAAGGATCTAGGAATTAAAAAGGTCACGACATGTTTAATTGTTTGCTACGGTTACCAAGTGTTTATCGGGTGTCACTTACCTTACTAAGTAAACATAACAAGGACCGGGAATCTTACCCGGTAAGTGTTACTACCAACAATCCATTTCGATGACCGAAATGTTAACCAATAAGATTAGTGAGGATAATGATTCTTGATAGTATGTGCTTACCAGGTAAACGTTTGGTAAACGACTCCTAAAACTGAGTGATAATTGAAATTGGGTTATACAAACTGTTTCACTACTTTGGGATCTAATTTTTCGCTTGATAAAGATCTATGTGTTTATTATAGCATTTTTTATTAATAGTACTGTTGGTGAAATACATCTTATTTTCTATTTTTCAGTAAAATATTAAAATCCTAATCATTATTATGAAATTCAATAATATTTTTCTAAATTAGTAATTTAAACCTAATGTTTAAGATTGGCGGTGCGTGAATTTATGAATCACGTTAGAAGGGCGGACCTATTAAGAGGGTAGGGGTTGTTTACACTATCGTTTAATGGTATCATCCATAATAAAGAAAAATTTCTTAGTGATTACCAAGGTGCATTCATTTAAATTTGAGGGGTTCTCTGAAATGTTTTGAAATCAAACTAATAAAAGAAATACAAAATGATTAAGGGTCTGTTTGTTAACAGCTTAATGAGCTTAATAAAACTCAAAGCTTATTCAGTCAGCTAGTTTGGTAGTGGCTTAATGATATAGAAAATGTCTTATTCAGTAAGATTTCAAGGGGGAGCTTTATGCAGAAAGCCAAGTTTTTTTCCAAACCAGCTCCTCGCATTAAAAAACACGTTCCTTCCATATATGAAAAAACTCTTTCAAATAAAAATCTTCCAAATCTATACAGACAGATTAATCCACACAGACAACTTTATCCATACAGAACTTAATGAAAAACCAACCAAACAGCCCCTAAGATGGTCTAAACAAAAGGGCCTTTGACTTAGCAGTATTAGAGTCTTTGATCTCCTAGGAAGTCAGGGGTTCAAACCTCACAAAAGATGAGGAGAATGTGTAAGTTTATTTGTTGCATTTATCGTATATAAATATTATATACTTAAAAAAAAAAAGATGGTCTAAATTACCGCATTAATGCTTGCCTCTTGAAAGGTCGCATTTCAACTCTCGTTTTTAGTGATCAATATCTACTCTTTTACTTCTAAATTTTGGTTTATAATGTTTTTGCGAAAAAAATAAGGTTTTCCTTGCTGTCTACATGGGCGTGTACTTGAGTAGTTGAGTGTTCGGGGTATAGAAATTTAGGATATTTTTATTAACAGCTTAGTGAGATTAATGAGATTTTCAACTTATTCGATCAACTTTATATGACGGTTAAATAATGACTTAATGGTATAGAAAATGACTTATTTATAAGCTTATAGGGGGAGATTTATGCAGAAAACCAAGTTCTTCCAAACCTGATCCTCCCAATTAAAAACATGTTTATTCTATGAAAAACCTCTCCTAAACAAAACCTCACTGGGTACCAACAAATTATACAATTAGCAACCAAACATCCCGTAAATCATTGGTGGAGACATGTCATCTAAACAAACATTTTTTTAAACCAAAG
Organism: Arctium minus; assembly: GCA_954870635.1. Lineage (NCBI taxonomy): Eukaryota > Viridiplantae > Streptophyta > Magnoliopsida > Asterales > Asteraceae > Arctium > Arctium minus. Next base: position 788,811 of record OX941083.1, on the reverse strand, counting down.
TGTATTTTACCAAACATAAAAGCTTTATTTACAAATAAAACACAAGTTCTTATATTTTAATGCTTTTAGTTATTTACGTATGTTGCTTTCACAAAGATATCAATCGCATATCTATATCTATACTATATTATAAAGATGACATAAAAAACTCTTAAAAACAAGTCTTAAAGCATAATGTACCGTTATTTAATGCTAATTACTTAAAAAACAACCATAAAAGCTTTATGTACTACATTTAATGTTATTCATTAATTTTCAATCATTATCTCTAACCATTTTAACTCTCTTAAAATCATTTCCCACTTTAACTCTCCTAAAATAACTCTCAGCATATTTTAGATATAAAAAAAATCTAAAATATAATTAAAAAATCTTACATAATATTTTATAAAAAAAATTATATTATTAAACCAAAGTTAATTACATTATATTATTAAGTCTAAATTAAACAAATTTATATAAAAAAAACATTATCACTCTCTCACAACCATCCAAAATTGTAATGTAAATCGACAAAAAACAGAAAATAAAATGAAACATTAAAATCGTGATGTATCTAGCTGCATTGCGCGAGTACACTTCTAGCTTGAATAAATTGGCATATAAATGTTTAGCATTTAGACAATATTTGATAAAGTAGCTATTAAGTTTAATTAATGTTAATTGTTAGTTGAAAAACTATTTAAAAATTTAATAACATTTGGTAAAAACTAGTTGATAAGCTAAGTGACGAATATAAAATAACAAAAATAAACACCTTAAAAAATTAAAACCAATTAATTAATTAATTAATCTGTTGGTTTTTCAATTATTTAGATATAATTGACATTCATTGGATGCAATATCTAATGTCACAACCCTTCAAATGTTAGGCATGCATGTAACACATTTTCTATAATCATCTATTAATGCAACCAAATATGAATTCTAAAACTTTGTCACAATTGTGATGATTTCTATTACTTGTTACACACATAATAGTCATTTTGAGTTTTTTGACAAACATAAACTAACTTATTTTTTAAGCTTACTGAAAAAGACTCACTAATAAAGTCTATAAGATTTTTGTCCTTGTCTTACAATTATATCCCAAATTTTTATTAACTGCCACTAATTAGTCCGCCAAAAATCAAACATATATGAATGTTATAATTCTTCTATTTCATTAATAATAAAATTTCAATTAATAGTTTTGGGTTGTCGGTAATCAACTTTTTGCCCAAATAATAATTCAAAATAATTAATAGTTAATATAATAGTAGATTACATAAACGGTCTTTCATAGTTATAAAGAGCTCACAAATCTACTTCATTGTCCATGTGGCACGAGTTGTTACATATAATTCCTGACTCCTCCATCACTGGCACCACCTTCGCCTTCGCCTTCGCCTTCCCGCTGACAACCTTCATCACAACCTCCCTCCACCCCTTTAATTGTGTTCCAGCATTATCCCCAACCCACTTCTCCGGCCTCCCTTTTGCTATGGTAATATTGTAATATCCTCAGTAAACAATACCAAATATTGTCCGTTTTATCCACACCTGAATTCACGGTTTTAAAATGTGTCGGATACACCAATCTTTGTCCCTTATAAGGCAACCTTCACTCTTCTCCCCATCCAACATGGGATCTCATAATCCACCTGTAACACCCTAAAATTTGAGGTGAATTTAATATTTGAAAATTCGGCAATATGACGTTTAAAAGTGGAGGAAACCAGTCCACCCTAAATGGGGGACCAAACAACCTGTATAATACGGATAGGACAATCTAAACCAAATATATGTCAACCCAACACGGGGACAAAGTATGACAATTACAATCCCAAATCAAATAAAGAATAAAATTCGACAACCTAATAATCTAACTTGGTCAAGTAAGATTAAGGTCGCGTGTCGCTATTATTCCAAAATGTGTAATATCTATACTTCAATGTATTGGTCACTATATCTTCAAAAAGACCTCTCTCGACCCCGACGAGTCCTCTCAATCCCGACGAGCCCCACAGCTAGAATAACCTGCCATACATGACCACCAAAGAACAAGCATTAGGCTAAAACCTAGTGAGAACAATTAAGCTGAAAAATAAATAAATAATAAACCCGTCTGAAGTCATACAACCAACCTAGTCGTGAGCCAAATCAAAACAAATCAAATAAACCATTAGTGATCATTATATGTTACAAATAACTCTAATCACATAGCGAGCTCAACTACTCCAAGTCTATTGCTCGAAAACATCAAGTCAACCATTTCAGGTCTATTCTTGAGAGTTCTAAAACAGGGAAACTCATGCACAATAGAATTACACCTTACTGCCCATGGGACGTTGCCCGACCGTATAGGTCCACACCTTACTTACCATGGAATCCGATGCCTATTCCGTGCCAAAGTGGTGAACCAAATGTCCCAAAACGGGAACATAGGAACACCGTGCCTATGGATCCATTGCACTAAGACAACTATAAAACATTGTAACACATTCAACATGATCATGTACATAAGTGTTAAACCCAATTGCATATAATAAATCTATCAACATGAAATCTCGTCCCCCTCTTTAAAGAGATTTCACTTCCGCCATCCCATTGACATTATATTATAAATCTCATTTAGCCATAGAATTATCCATAACTAAACAATTACTTAAACCACATCAAAACCCTATTTACTTTATGAGAGTACCAAACTCTCATAGAAAGAGACTCTCATAGAAAGAGAGTAGGTTCTCAAATACGTAGCGAGTTATAGAATGCCATTACTCATAGTTTAAACCCATTTGCCGAACACTATTGTTTAGGTCCAAAAACCCTAATATTCCTAAAACTCAATTTTAGGTCAAAATACAATACAACCCAATACATGGTTGAAAGACACCAATAAGAGTTATAACAAGTAAACCCTAGCAAATATGTCAAAGCAAGGTAGAACTCACCTTTTAGAGTTTATAGAAAACCTTAGTTGAGGATATTTGAGAGAGAAGTTGGAATGGAACTCGAACTCCAAGTACAAGACTCTTAAATAAATCACCAACCTAAAAACAAACCCATAAATGCTCAAAAGGTAACCATCTTGAAGCATTGAATGAAGAAGTGATGAAACCTTACCTAAAAACTCTTCCAAAATCCAAAGTCTCCACAATGAGCAAAGTGAAGAAAAGTCGGTTTTGAGGGTTATTTAAAGGCTGGAGGCCCGATCGCGACTTTGCCTTGCGACAATGACACTGTTATTCTCGTTTAGGCATTGTCGCCCGGGTTTGACACCATTCGGTACACCCTCGACGAATTTGCCCTGCGAGAGTGACATCATGTCATTCTCGCGGGCATTGTCGCCCACTCTCACACCCTTTCGGTACGAGTTCCGCAATTGTGCCTCACGAGAGTGACTCCTGTCACAATCGGTGGGCACAATTGCCCCGAGTGTACCGGAGTCCGATTTTTTTCGATTTCGGCCTGACGAACTTCCGATCTTAAGTCCCAATACGTAATTAACGATTATAGTTGGGTTTACGGATTAACCAAATAAATAAATACTTGATATAGACGTACCCAAAATCACGGGTGTTACAATCTTCCCCACTTGGAGAAGATTTCGTCCTCGAAATCTCGGCTAGGTGAAGAGGTGAGGGTACCTCCGCTTCAAATCTTCTCCGGCTTCCCAAGTCACGTTAGCACCGCGGTGGTGCTTCCATTGGACCTTTACCATGGTTACCTCTTTGTGATGAAGCTTCTTCGTCTTCTTCTCCAAAATTGCTTCAGGTTCTTCAATGCAACGGTTTCCCTCATCAACATCTTATCTTTGAGAGTGGGATAACACTCTCCTCCTCCGCTAGACATTTGTGAAGGTAGCACACATGAAATGCGTTGTGAATTCCATTCATTTTCGGAGGGAGTTCCAATTGGTCGGCTTGAAGCCCTACCCGCTTAATTATGGTGAATGGTCCAAGGAAACGGGGACTCAAATTCCCACGCTTTCTGAACCGGATAATTCCCTTCCAAGGTGACACATTCAGCATAACACGGTCTCCCACTTGAAAATCTATCGGTCGTCTTTTCTTGTCGGCATAACTTTTCTGTCTGTCTTGGGCCGCTTTTAAACGTTCTCGGATACCTTTAACTTTGTCCGCCGTCTCTTGCACGATCTCAGGTCCGACAAACTGCTTGTTGCCCGCTTCAAGCCAACATACGGGAGTTCGGCATTTGCGACCATACAAAGCTTCAAACGGTGCCATACGAATACTTGAGTGGTAGCTATTGTTATACGTAAACTCCACCAAAGGTAGGTGTGAGTCCCAACTACCCCTGAAGTTGATCACACAAGATCACAACATGTCCTCGAGTGTCTGAATCGTCCTCTTGCTTTGACCGTCAGTTTGGGGATGGAAGGTCGTACTCAACTTCACCCGCGTGCCCAACTATTTTCGCAAGTCGTCCCAAAAGTAAGACGTGAACCGACTATCGCGATCCGAAACAATAGATGGTGGCACCGCATGGCGAGACACCACTTCGTTGATATACAACTTTGCTAGTTTATCCATGGGTAGAGTTTCCCGCATGGCTAAGAAATGAGCGCTCTTGGTCAAGCGGTCTACTATCACCGATATGGTGTTATGTCCTCTTAAGGTCTTTGGCAATTTAGTCACGAAGTCCATAGTGATGTGCTCCCATTTCCATTCTGGAATCTCCAAAGATTACAAACTCCCATAAGGTCGTTGGTGCTCGACCTTCACTTGCAAGCAAGTCACACATCACTCCACATAACGCGCCACATCAAGCTTCGTAACCGGCCACCAATAGTGTAATTTCAAGTCCCGATACATCTTCGTGCTTCCCGGATGGATAGAATACTTAGACTTGTGGGCATCCTCGAGAAGAAGTTCTCGATTGCCCCCCTACCTTAGGCACCCAAACTCGCCCATTGAAAAGCATTACTCCTCGACTATCTTCCGTCAAAAGTAGATGTTGTTTTATCATGACCTCTCCCTTGAGGTTCTCTTCTAGCAAGGCTTTGGCTTGCGACGATTTGATTCGATCTATGAGTGTTGACGTCAACTCGATTCGTGCGAAAGTGGCTTGGGAATTCCCTCCGTAATCTTTTCGACTGAGAGCATCGACGACCACGTTTGCCTTATCCGGATGGTAAAGCAACTCGCAATCATAATCCTTCAGTAGTTCCAACCATCTCCTTTGCCTCACATTTAGTTCTTTTTGGTCGAAGATATGCTTCAAACTCTTGTGGTCCATGTAGAGAGTGCATTTTGTACCATAGAGGTAGTGTCGCCATAACTTTAATGCAAACACCACCGCCGCCAATTCCAAATCGTGGGTAGGGTAGTTGAATTCATGAACTTTGAGTTTCCTTAACGCATAAGCAATTACTTTACCTCTTTGCATTAGGACACAACCCAAACCCATCTTCGACGCATCGTTATACACCACAAAGTTTTTCATCCCATCGGGTAAAGATAAGATGGGAGCTTCGTAAAGCTTCCTTTGTAGAGATCGAAACGCCTTCTCTGACTCCTGGTCCACACAAACTTCACATTCTTTTGGGTTAAGGCCGTCAACAATGAAGCTATCTTGGAAAAATCTTGGATGAATCTCCGGTAGTTACCCGCCAATCCTAGGAAACTTCAGATTTCCGACGGGCTCTTGGGAGGTTCCCAATTCATCATCGCCTCGATCTTTGCGGGGTCCACTTTCACTCCTTCCTTCGTCACCACATGACCCAAAAACTGTACCTCTTGTAGCCAAAAGTCACTTCGAAAACTTTGCTTAAAGATTTTCCCGCCTTAACACTTCCAACACTTTTCGAAGATGTTGCTCATGAACTGTCTCGTCTTTGGAGTATACTAGGATGTCATCGATGAACACTATTACCGACTTGTCAAGGAAAGGTTGACACACTCGGTTCATCAAGTCCATAAATATCGTCGATGCGTTGGTTAACCCGAACGACATTACTAGGAACTCGTAATGGCCATATCGCGTCCTAAATGCCATCTTTGGAATGTCTTCCTCCTTCACTTTCACTTGATGATATCCCGAACGGAGGTCGATCTTTGAGAAACAACTCGCGACTTGAAGTTGGTCAAACAAATCGTCGATTATCGGGAGTAGATACTTGTTATTCATCGTCACCTTGTTCAGTTCTCTGTAGTCGATACACATCCTCATTGAGTCGTCTTTCTTCTTGACAAAAAAACGGAGCTCCCCAAGGCGACGAGTTCGGCCTTATGAAACCCTTCTCAAGAAGGTCTTGGAGTTGAGTCATAATCTCTTACATCTAAGTGGAAGCCAGACGATAAGGGGCTCGAGCAATCGGAGCCGCCCCCGGAACGAGATCAATCAGGAACTCCACTTGGCGATCGGGTGGCAAACCAGGCAAGTCTTCCGAGAACACATCGGAAAACTCACGCACCACCCTAACATCTTCTAGCTTCATCTTCTCAAGTTTGGCGTTGATTGCATATGCCAAGAAAGATGAGCAACCTTTCGCCAGACATTTCCACGCCTTGATCATAGAGATAATCGCCACCTCGCCTTTCCTTCTTTCACCATAGATCATAGTCGCCTCTCCATCCACAACAGGGAATCAAATCATTTTCTTAGCGCACACGATCTCGACTTGATTCTCCGATAACCAATCCATTCCCACCACCACATCAAATCCACCAATTTGCATGGGCATCAAATTGATGGGAAATTTCCTCTCTTCGAACTCAAGAGTGCAACCCCTCAAAACATCGTGAATTAACACTTGACCACCATTAGCTATTTCCACTACTATAGCGTCCTCTAAACTACTCATAGGCAAGGCAAGCTTTTGATAAAACACATCGGATATGAAAGAGAAACTAGCACCTGAATCAAACAATATACGCGTAGGCACGGAGTTTAGGAGAAACGTACCCAACACTGCATCAGCAGATGCCTTGGCTTCCTCTGTCGTCATCTAAAATGCTCTCCTGGCCGCTTTCGAGGATCTATCTTCTTCTCGTCGACTCCGCCGGTCTTCAACTTCGGGCATTCATCCCTAACATGACCCGACTCTTTGCACCCGAAACACATTCGCCACTTGATAGGACAATCTTTATATGCATGACCGGGCTTCCCGCATTTAAAGCAAGCTCTGGGGACAAAGTTCCACGACCCGAAATGCTTGTTTCGACATTTGAAACACTACCTAGCCTTGCACCTAGGATCGGCTCCATGTTGGTAGTTGTTGTTGAAAGGTCTTGGTTTCTTGGAGGCCATAGAATTCCCTTCCCATCTCCTCTTCTCGACCAAACGAGAACCTTCTTCTTTGCCCCTGTTGTACGCATCTTCCATTAAATGTGCTTCCTCAACCGCCTCTCGAAGAGTAGATGCCTTCGACACTCTGACCATCGACATCATATCAGATGGAAGGCCCTTGATGTAGGCTTTGATCTTCTCTTTCTCCGTCGGGACCAAGTGTCCCACCAATACCAGCTTGCCCATGAAAAGCCTATTGTACTCTTTCACAGTTAGATTGCCCTTCTTCAAGTTCTGGAACTCTTCTTCGATCTGGTCCATTGATCTGGTCCATCGATCTTTCATTACAATACTATTCCAACAATTTCTTCTTGAACGTCGACCATCTTAGATTTGCCAACACCGTGGCCTCAACAAAATTGGAGTAAACGTTCCACCATGTGAGGGTCGCCCCTCGAAGCATTTAAGATCCAAATGTAGCTTTCTGGCCTTCGCCACACTCACTTGATCGAAAGGCCTGCTCAATTTCCCGAATCCAGTTCTTGCAAGCCACTGGATCATTCGTGCCTTTGAACTCCGGCGGTCGACAACCAAGGAATGCCTTGAACGTGCAAGCTTTAGTCGTGAGCCTTGCTTCCGGGGTCGCAGTCCCATCAGTGGGAATGTCATGTCTGGTACCCCCGGATCCTGCCACAATGACGTTTTCGGCAACCGTCTCAGACCTTCGGTTGTTGGTCTCTCTGTCTTCTAGAAGCTTCAAGAATAACTCTTGTTGTTGTGCCATGACCCGATTCATGGCAAACATCATTCGGTCTATCAATCGGTTTTCCGCCGTAGCCTCTTCCAAAATAGGCTCCTCTGTATTCAGATTGTGTTGGGGAATGTGATTGGGTCCCCCTCTCAACACATTAACCACACGAGAAGGCTCTTCCTCTACAGTTATCCGCGGGTGGTCGGCCGTGGATGTCGTGGCTTCTTGACCTTCCAGTCTATTCTGGGTGGTAACCATTTGTCTACCACCACATGCAATAAATAAGATGAGAGACGAACTACAAGAACAACACAATAAAACGTACTATTACATTCATCAATTATTATAACAACAGTAGCTCAAGTATGCTCACGTAAAACATATTCATAATAATGTTAGCGAAATAAAATTATGAACACATGATACGTAAGAGTTCTCGTTACCATCACTACAACTTTCAATTTGTGTAGGTTCCGTCGACTCTAAGACCATCCTATCTTAAGAGTTCTACCACATCTCACTAGTCATAGCTTAATATCCTAAGTTTAAGTATAGACATCTTACATTCATACCTAGTTCACTTAAACTAATGCTCTGATACCAACTTGTAACACCCTAAAATTTGAGGTGAATTTAAAAATTGAAAATTCGACTATACGACGTCTAAAAGTGGAGGAAACCAGTCCACCCTAAATGGTGGACCAAACAACCTGTATAATACAGATAGGACAATCTAAACCAAGTATATGTCAACCCAACACGGGGAACAAAGTATGTCAATTACAATCCCAAATCAAATAAAGAATAAAATTCGACAACTTAATAATCTAACCTGGTCAAGTAAGATTAAGGTCGGGTGTCTCTATTCTTCTAAAATGTGTAATTTCGATACTTTAATGTATTGGTCACTATATCTTCAAAAAGACCGCCCTCAACCCCTAGCCCATCCTCTCAATCCCGATGATCCCCACCGCAAAATGACCTGTCATACATGACCACCAAAGAACAAGCGTCAGGCTAAAGCCTAGTGAGAACAATTAAGCTGAAAAATAAATAAATAATAAACTCGTTTGAAGTCATACAGTCGATAGTGATCATTATATGTTACAAATAACTCTAATCACATAGCGAGCTAAACTACTCCAAGTCTATTGCTCGAAAAAATCAAGTCAACCACTGCAGGTCTATTCTTGACAATTCCAAAACAGGGGAACTCATGCACAATGAAATTACACCTTACTGCCCATGGAACGCTGCCCGACCGTATAGGTCCACACCTTACTTACCATGGAACCCGATGCCTATTACGCGCCAAAGTGGTGAACCAAATGTCCCAAAGCGGGAACATAGGAACACCGTGCCTATGGATCCATTGCACTAAGACAACTATAAAACATTGTAACACATTCAACATTGGTCATGTACATAAGTGTTAAACCTAATTGCATATAATAAATCTATCAACATGAAATCTCGTCCCCCTCTTTAAAGAGGTTTCACTTCCGCCATCCCATTGACATAATATTATAAATCTCATTTAGGCATTTAGCCATAGAATTATTCATAACTAAACAATTACTTAAACCACATCAAAACCCTATTTACTTTATGAGAGTACCAAACTCTCATAGAAAAAGAGTAGGTTCTCAAATACGTAGCGAGTTATAGAATGGCATTACTCATAGTTTAAACCCATTTTTCGAACACTATTGTTTAGGTCCAAAAACCCTAATATTCCCAAAACTCATTTTTAGGTCAAAACACAATACAACCCAATACTTGGTTAAAAGACACCAATAAAAGTTATAACAAGTAAACCCTAGCAAATATGTCAAAGCAAGGTAGAAACTCACCTTTTAGAGTTTATAGAAAACCCTAGTAGAGGATATTTGAGAGAGAAGTTGGAATGAAACTCGAACTCCAAGTACAATTATAAGACTCTTAAATAGATCACCAACCTAAAAACAAACCCATAAATGCTCATAAGGTAACCATCTTGAAGCATTGAATGAAGAAGTGATGAAACCTTACCTAAAAACTCTTCCAAAATCACATTCCAAAGTCTCCACAAAGAGTAAAGTGAAGAAAAGTCGGCTTTGAGGGTTATTTAAAGGCTAGAGCCCCGATCGTGACCTTGCCTTGCGACAATGACACTGTCATTCTCGCTTGGGCATTGTCGTTGTCGCCCGAGCCTGACACCATTCGGTACACCCTCGGCGACTTTGCCCTGCGAAAGTGACATTGTGTCATTCTCGCGGGCATTGTCGCCCACTCTCACACCCTTTCAGTACGAGTTCTGCGGTTATGCCCCGTAAGAGTGACTCCTGTCACAATCGCGGGCATAATCGGCCCAAGTGTACCGAAGTTCGATTTTTTTTTCGACCCGACGAACTTCTGATCTTAAATCCCAATACATAATTAACGATTATAGTTGGGTTTACGGATTAACCAAATAAAGAAATACTCGATATAGACGTACCCAAAATCATGGGTGTTACACCATCCCCTCCCAACGTCCTTGTTGGCAAACCAGTCCAGTTGTTGGCTCTGATAACATTTGTAACAACTTCATCAACCGTAGCAGATATTGTCTACTTTATCTGCACGGTTTTAAAACTTGTCTGATAGATATGATATTTGGTCCCGCAACCTTCGTTTCATTCTCCAACGGGTGTGGCCGTGTGGGATCTCCAAGGAAAGACCACTATATCGCAAAAAAATAAAAGTAAAACACATGCCTTTACTAGCATCTTTTGGTCCCTCATCCTGTTGGTGATTTTAGGGTCACCGACCATTTAAGTTTAATTGGATTTAACACAAGTGCCAATGAGTTTTAAGCTGTGATCTATTGCAAGTTAGGTAGTGCGGAGTGCACACTTGTTATAAGACGAGTTTGATCCTAGACACGACGAAATGGTAGGGCCAAGGGGGTCGCACCCCCTTGCGTAGTCAAGGGGCAGAAAATGAAGAAATACTTCAGTTTTGATCAGTTTTGGGATTAGATTAAGTAGTGTGCCTTCAGAGTTAGTTCTGGAAAAGTTGAACCAGATCTTCTAGTTGCTCGGACCAAAGGAGAGGAGAGGCTCTGGATAGAGATGGTTGCTCGGTAATGCTTCTGGTCGGGACTATCTCTGGTTGATCAGACTATCTCTCGTTGATCAGACCATTAGGGCTCTACAGAGACCCTGGTTGGTCAGAAGGTTGGTTGGTCAGACCAGAGTTGGCTACTTTCTGGTCTCGTGTAACCAGAGCTATCTGCACATCCAAAGAGTTCTCTCTAGAGCAGTTACTGTAAATTTATTGTGCAGTTATTTCCAACCAATGATCTTAGCTAAAACGGTTGTAACCGACCATTACTGTCAATAATTTGTCATAATTGTCATTTAAGCTATTTTCCTTCTTTGACGAATGGAACTAGTATATATACCTTATATACTTAAGTTTTTTAACAACCTTCATATATTCTCCGGTAATTTGCTCTCGATTTTGTGCCTAACATCGATAGTGGTCTTGAGTCTTATCCCATATTGAATTTAGTGAAACCTAGGTATAGGGTCAAAATATCAATTTGGAAAGTGAACTCACACGATTCTCAAGCAATCCGGTTACCTGATCGATTATTTTACCTTATTTTCTTAATCAATTTCCTAACACATCCTTGTTAATTGTTATATCTAAAATTCCAGTTTCTCTTCTCTGACTGTCTTCTCCAAAAACCCACAAAGAAAAACACACAACATAAGGATTCCATTTTTGTGTTTTTTAGTTATGGGAAAGGGTTGCTGGTTTTAATTTTGGTTCTTGGATTTTGGATCTAGAATTTTGATGGTGGGGAAGTGATTTCGTTCTCGGATTAATTTTGTTGGATGAAGGGGAAGGGGTTGCAGGTGCAAGTGATTTAGAAATGAAGAAATTGTGGTGAGACGAGGGGTGAGGTGTCGATTTAGATTTGACAAAAAATAGAGAGACGATGAGGTTAGGGGTAGGGGTGACCACAGGTTACGTTGGTCGGTGTGCAAACTTGAGATATCTCTTCACAATCAATGTGGCAAACGGTCTCATGAAGCTTGAGTACCTTGAAATCACCTGGTGTCCTATTCTAGAAACACTGGTAGACAATGAGAATGGTGGAGTTGAGGCGATTAAATTTCAAGCGTTAAAGTTTCTATTTTTGGGTCATCTACCAGAGTTAGTGAGTTTGTGCAACGATGTCAATGCAATTGAGCTACCACAACTGGAGGAGTTGATACTGGAGAGCCTACCAAATTTCACTAGCATTTATGCTAACAGCAAGTCAGCTGATGATTCTGCAATGCAACCTTTGCTGAACAAAGAGGTACGAAACAAATTTAATAAATTGAAGAAATAAAGTTGTATATGGATTCAACAAGGTTGAATTATTATTATTATGCAGGTTGTTATTTCTCAGTTAAAGAAATTGGAGATACGTGACGGAGATATGGCCGAGTGATACCGAAGAGGTTGGGCTTTCAGAATTGAGAGTGATTACAGTACAAGAATGTGATAATGTTGTGAATTTGTTTCCGAGCAATCCGATGTCGTTGTTGCACCATCTTGAAGAACTTTATGTTGAGGATTGTGGTTCCATTGATGTGATATTCAACATCGACTTGGAACATGTTGGTGAAATTGAAAAAGCCAGTATCTGTTTGAGAAAAATTCATGTGCATGGATTACGGAAGCTAAAGGAAGTGTGGAAGATAAAAGGTGCAAATATGTCTGAGCTCCTCATCTGTTGTGGCCTTCAAGTTGTTGAACACATAGAAATAAACGACTCTATGAGGTTTGGAAATATATTCACCCTTACCATAAGTGATGGTGGAGAAAGTGGGAGAAACAGTGAATTGATTAAAAGTACCCAAGAGCAAGAGGTATGTATGACTTTCAATTTCTATTTTATATATATTGATCAATTTTTATTTTATTAATTACATTTTGTTGTTGGTATACATACGCAGATTAATGCCATATCTAATGAAGAGATAACGGAAGTTGGTGATACTATTTCTAGTGTTGTAGTTCCATCCTACCTCATCCACAATCTTCATCACGTTCATACAATTTCTATAGAAAATTGTAAACAAGTGGATGTGGTTTTTAAGATAGAGATTACAAGTGGTAGAAAATTAAAAACAAGTGACACTACTCAACAACCGCTGAAGGATTTACTGTTGGAGAACGTGGAGGATATTAGTCATGTGAGGAAGTTTAATTGGAATAAATTCTTAATTCCTCAAAAACAACAACCAGAAGAATTCGTATCATTCCATAACCTCACAACCATATCTCTTGAAAGATGCAAAAACGTAAAGTACTTGTTTTCACCTCTCATGGCCAAACTTCTCTCCAACCTAAAGGATATTTGTATAGAGTACTGTGACGTTATTGAAGAAGTTGTTTCAAACAGAGACGATGAAGATGAAGGAATGACTGCATTCACATCTACCAACACAAGCACCAATTTGTTTCCTCATTTGGATGTTCTCTACCTTAGAGAACTACCAAATCTCAAACGTATCGGTGGTGGTGAAATATCTTTCAATAATACCAATACAACTACCTCCATTGATGATCAATTTAAGGTATGTTTACTTAATTACTTCTGTAGTATCTATTTTATTCTTTTAAAAAAGTTATTGAACTTTTTATTGTTTTTTTATTCCATACTTGAAAAGAAAAATGATTTGTGTTGTTATATAGGCTATCATATCTATTAAATTAAATTGTCAAACAACCCTTAATCATTGTTATTATAAGTAATATAAATATAAGAAACGCTAGCCATCCCTAGAAATTCATATCTTTTCTCCAATATATAATCTCACATGCATTTTTTTTATATAAAAATATAATATTTATTTTGGCAAATAATAATGTTCACAATAACAAGGTATTATGTGTGCAATGGGACACCGAATAAATTCAACAAAGGAATGAAACGATGAAAATCCAAGAATCAACATCATTTTCATACCTCAAGTTTAATAGTTGGTAAATCAAATTTAAATGGAATGGCCCCTCAACAATAGATCACTCTCGTTTCAAGTTAATAAGAGATCGTACCTTTATATAGCCGAGATAGTCAAAACACGATGCCCGAATGCCAATGTTTCCACTCCTTGCTTGTCAGATTTCCTATCACAAGTAATGTACACTTAGAATTATACCATGATTACCTATGTTTGTTTAATCTATTTATCCTATTTGCACCTTTCTTTTAAGTTAATTAAACTTTATTTACATCCTAATAAACTTATAACTCATTTCTAGTGTTGGTTAGAGGATGGTATGGTTAATCAAACAAACAAAACATTGCAGAGGGAAATTTCATCCCTTGCACATTTCAGCTTCTGTCCATCTCTGTGTTATACATTTTACTCATACTTAGGTGTTGAATTTGGCGTTGTTGTCTAAATGAGAGTTGTGAATATACCTCTTAGAATTCCACTAGCACAAGATTCATGTTATTTGAAGCTACGACCAATTATATACGAATTTTATACTAACAGTGTACAATCCCCAAGTACACTGAGACCAACTACTGTAATTCAGTATTTTAAAACACTTAAGGTCAAAATTAGCTTTCGGACTCTTCATAACAGTTCTAATGGACACACGAAGATTTCCAACGGTATATCGCACACCTAAATTGGATCAGTGTTTAATCTTATACACATTTTTAAAAGCATCTGCAGATTCATGTCTCTTCCATAAGCACCATATTTAACTTGTTTTAACATACCAACACTACCACTTGATTTGGTAACCATTCTAAGTCATCTATTGACAAATCAGAGTATTTTGTTTTGGTTTTACAGCCTTGAACATCATATAATCCAAAACTCGCTAGAATTTTAGGTTACCAAACATCTAATTCCAAATTTTTCTGAGTTCTTACATGTGGGATGATTACATCATCTTTAAAGTGTTGATTCAGATTGTTAGTATATAAATCTGTAGATTAATTAACAACATTCAACCCACATCAAATATGACAAAGAAAATAAATGATTTTTATCTTTTGTAACTGACAACTCAACTGGTATAGTTCAAATTCACTCAGTACCACTTGAAAATTTATCTGACTATTGACTTCAATACCTCATAGTATTAGTCGATAAAAATAAAGATATGTATATATATTTTATTCCCCTACTTCGAAAAATATGATTGTGGGTTTTGAAAAATATAAACAAATCCTCAGTAAATAAAATAAAATATAAAAAAGTAGTTTTTCAAAGAAACAAAAATATAGTGGAATACCTTTTGTTCAGTTGCAGGTTCCGCCATTGACACCCGACCATTCGTCTTCTTCTTGTACTCGGATGATACATAGAGAAGCTATATATATTTATAGTGAATGTAGAGAATATTTTAAAATCTTTTATTTTCATTTTCGATTTTACATTTAAATGTAAATATATTAAAAATATGGAAGAATATTTTTATATCTACATCGTTTCTATTTTATTTTCTTTGCACTTGGTTAATTTGGAAAGTATTGCGGAATATTTTTATTTTAAAGAATACGATAATTTATTAGTGTATCTCGTTATTTTTTATTTTTAATTCATATCAATCTTCTTTTTTCTTCTTTTAATGCTCGTGAAAAAAAAATACGTGTAGATTTTATAGTAAAAAAAAAATACGTGTAGATTTTATATTATGCTAATATAAAATATGTGTAGAATTTATAAAATAAAATAGATTTTATATTAGCAAAAAAATACGGAAGAAAAAAGAGTTTATATCACATCTCATTATGTAAAAAGATTTTATAAAATAAAATATGGAAAAAGATTTTATAAAATAAAATATGGAAAAATCATTATGAGATGTAATATAAAAAAATACGGAAGAAAAAAGATTTTATATTACATCTCATTAATATAGATTTAAATGTAAAATCTACATTTAAAATAAATTATGCTAATATAAAATCTATTTTATAAAATCCTCCACCAAAAAAAACAAATATCTATATTAATAAATGAGTATCCATTCCACAAATAGATGATTATGTGAGATACTATGCTTGGAAAGGTTGTACCAAAGCATTAAGAAATTGTAAATTAAGTAATTGGCTTTAATTAAGTGTAACTTGTGCTTAAAACGTTGTAATTAAGAGTTTTTTATGTCGTTTTTATAATATAGTATAGATAGATATGAATAATTGTTTTTAGTAACATCCATTAATGGATGGAACCAATCTATCCATTGGATTAGATTGGATCAAATGTCAAATATTAATTGAATTTGATCGGATGACAACATCCATTGGATGATTTGATCGGATCGGAGCAACCTAAATCGATTGGATTTCAACCTATAAACACGACCTAAAGCATGCGGTCTAAGAATGTAATGATCAACTCTAAATTTTATATAAACTACACTAACATCAAATCTGATAAATATGAATTTAGAATTCCAGTTATATATACATGTATATGTATCTGTATGTCATATAAATGTGTAAATTCTATTATTAAAAATGAAAATACAAGTAATTGCACAATATGCAAGTTATTTTCTTTAAATTCTAATTGAAGTTTAGGTTTTTTATTTGTTTATATTTATTTATGCCTAAATTTCAACAACTGATAATATTATCCCTCCTATCACTAGTCTTATCCAAAAACAACTCATCATTAACGAAGAGCAATAGAAAACGTAATTTAAACAAATGCTTTTTGAACCTTCCAGAATTTAAGGATGTAATGTAGAGACATATATACGTCATGTATTATCTCTTTAATAAATCACGATATTTACAATAGTTATTTTCTGCAGTTTTCTCAAGCGGATGTTGTTCAGGGCTGGTGCTTATGCCAATACTTTAGGAATATACGTATATGGAATTGTGATGCATTATCAAGTGTGATTCCATCCTACGCAGTAGGACATATGCAAAAGCTTGAAAACCTTAACATACGGGAATGCAAATCGCTAGTGGAGGTATTTGAAACTCAAGGGATCAACTACAATACTAACATTGCTGAAGGAAGTGATGGTACCAATACTACACTCGCAATTCCAAGACTAAAATATATTGATGTGCCTCAACTGTCCAACCTAAAGAGATTGGAGATCAGTTTTTGTGAGCGTTTGGAACATGTATTCACATTTTCCGCACTTGAAAGCCTCATGCAACTCCAAGAGTTACTCGTAACTGATTGCAAGGAAATGAAAGTGATTGGGAAGGAAGAACATGGAGATCAAGCAACAATGACATCGGCTAAGGTTGTAGTCTTTCCTCGTCTAAAGTCCATTGCGCTAAGCAGACTACCAAATCTTACGGGTTTCTTCATGTGGAAGAATGAGTTTCGGTGGCCATTATTGGATGATGTTCATATTCATAATTGCCCACAAATGATGGTGTTCTCATCTGGTCTCTCGATATGTCCAAAGCTCAACTACATGCAAACAAGCATAGGCAAACTTAGTCTTGAATGTGGCATTAACAACTTTCACTTTCAGGTATGTTTTAATTTTTCGCATCATCTAATTAATAAATCATCCCAAGTAAACATATTGATACTACTGTGTGAAAAAGTTTGGGTTGTCCATTGTAATTTATAAATAATACCTTGAATCAACTTTAACTTTTTTTTCCATTAATTTAACTTACTTTATGAGGTGAAAAAAATTAACCCGACAAAATCTTTTAATTGGAGTAACTTATCATCATTTAATTAATAATCATAATGTCTTCATTTATTAATTATTACTCTATCTTCAAATCTCATCAAAATTAGTTACGACACAAAAGGTATTGTATGACAAGCTACCAATTAATGTATTTCTATGGTTGTTTGAATATATATTATTCTGTTTGTCTTTTTTGGCCTTGCAGAACCCCTTCTCATGTTTAGACGGTACAAGCTCGTGCCTTGCTACACTAGATTGGTACAGTTGGCATTTTCATGATTTGATCGAAATGAATGTGATTTTCTATCATGATGTTAAAAAGATTATTCTATCCAACGAGTTGCTACAACTGCAAAAGCTGGAAAAGATTCATGTAGGAGGGAATAATTGGGTAGAGGAGGTATTTGAAGCATTGGAAGGGACAGATAGCAATGATCAGTTACAATCTGTTGTTGTAGAAATTCCAAAGCTTAAAGAAGTCGAATTAGAGAGGCTACAAAATCTCAAGTATATATGGAAGAACAACCCGTGGATGATATTGGAGCTTCCAAACCTAACAAAACTGTCTATTTCTGAATGCAGAAGTTTAGAACATGTATTTACTAGCTCCATGGTTGGTAGTCTATTGCAGCTCCAAGAGCTACATATAGATGACTGCCATTGTATGGAAGTAATTGTTAAGGAAGCAAAGGTTGTTGTACAAGGAGAAGAATGTGATGGAAAAGTGAATGAGATTATTATGTTACCTCGTCTAAAGTCCTTAAAACTCAAGAATCTTCCAAGTTTGAAGGGATTTTGCTTAGGAAAGGAGGCTTTTTCATGGCCGTCGTTGGATACCTTGAAAATCAAGGGATGCCGAGCAATAACAACTTTCACAATGGGATATTCGACTACTCCAAAACTGAAAGTAATAGGTACAAGTTCTGGGAAGCATTATGTAGGGGAAGACCTCAACTCTTTTATAAAGGCAGCACGAGAAGAGGTAGGTAGCTAGATGTTAATTTGTTTCATGCATTTTTTAAACATGTTTAAAATACATTTGTTAAAAGCCCCAACCACTCTCTAAATTTTCGACATATTTTCTGCAGAGACTTAAACTCGAAGAAGACGAAGAGGAAGAGGAAGACGAAGACGAAGACGAAGAAGACGAAGAGGAAGATGAAGACGAAGACCAAGACCAAGACGAAGACGAAGATGAACATGAACATGAAGATGAAGATGATACTTAAATGTCAAATGAAAAAGGTAAATTCTCGCTCTACACCCTTGGATTAAATAAGATTTGTAATTCATGTTAAAAGAAACAAAAACAAAGAACTACAGACTAAAATAAAATAAAATAGGAAAATATAATTGCAACATTTTTAGCGTTGGATAGACCCAATGGCTCAAAAAAGATGTTCCATTTGGGCCATGTGTAAATTCTAAATGACTCATACCATCTGATTGACAATAAAAGTTCCCAATATCGGTTTCCATTTATAATGTTAAGTAATTTTAATTCTGGATTTTCAACTTCTATCAAGACAAATGAAAAATACATGTAAGATGCAAGAATGAATGAAAAAACATAAAAACATCTAATCTTGTTTAAGCTTTTAGTTTTCTCTGTGTGTTACTGTTACATGCCATTGCATGGTAGACGAAGGCCTAAAATGTGTTTGACTTCTCACAGTCTTTTTAATATTTGCATTTTATTCCCAACAATACCGTATATATTATTCCCAGCCAAATTAAGAGAATGAGGTCCATTAATTATTTTCTCTGGTCAGAGGGTTTTTCTCGATTTTTTTTTCAACAAATTTGGACTATGTTTTCGCATTTCTCTTTATCGAATTGCGAGTCAAATTAGAACAAGGTTGTGATTTATTTGAAATCTTTGTGAATTGTAGTTGTTCCAGAACCCAAAAAAGTTGTCTTGAATTGCCCAGGTTTGTTTAGCGAATATGATATATCCTAGAGAAGAAGTGGATAATTTGATGTGTTGGTTTATGGTGGTAGTTTGGGGATCTCCGTTGCCACAACCTTAAGTTTGATAGGCCTTCGAGTAGGAGTTTTGGACAGGAATCTACGAAAATGGGTATATAAATTATGGTGTGCAATTTTTCTATATGATATGTGGCTTCTAGCTTGTGATCAATGCTGGTAAAGTGAATCGATCTTTTGACATTTGAGTTCATTTAACATTAGAAAGAACAAATGGAATATATCAAAGAAAGAACTCTTGGAACTTTTTGAACTGGGCACCTTAACGATATATTTTTTTTCTAATTATCATTAGGGTTACTGGTGTTTTAGTGTTATCTTGGGTAATTCTGTCTCGGTGTCATTCATGATTTTGTGGTCTATTGTTACTTGTAGGCCTTCAAAGCTTATAGATATTATGAGGGTGTGATTCATTTCGCTTGGCAGGGTAATCTTTGATGAACGCATTGTTGTTTATATAAATAGTACGCATTAGAAGTAGCTAAATTTGGGTCATAGACTCTTCTTGTGATTTACACTTATGGAGATGTATTTTGCTTCATTTCAGGAGATCTTGATGAAGTAGTGGAACATGTTAAGTTGCTATCAAAAGCCAATCTATGTGGTTTTGGGAGCCAACATTCTTATTCAATATATTTGGGGAAGGTGGGAATGCATCCCCTTTGTGGGTTTAATTTCAGATAAAATCTTATTGAAAAGCTACTTGGGTTTTGGATTTTGTATGTTCTTGCAGGAATCATGCCGAAGCTTTTTTGTAAAATTCTTTCGATTTGGTTATTTCAGATGAGGACTTATGCATCATTTATAACAAATCTCTTGGCAATACTTTGAGTTGCATTTTGAAGAAGTCATGCTTCATTGCCTTCTCGATTTATTCATTAGAATGATGGAAATAGTTACATTAACATCGACTACTGCTCGTCATTTTCATTGCTACTTACAAATGGAAGACAACACGGTAAAAGTAATTCAAAGAGTGTTTGGATGTGTTTTTCAAAGTTATAGATAATGACTTTCAAATAAATCAAGCATTAATACAAAATCTTTTGCTCATATCTCCCCCTTCAAACTATAATAAATGGTTCACAATCTACAACACAAATCACATAATCAATGGACGTAGTACCTTTTAAAGTGGATCAAACACCCGTAAAGACGTCCAATGTGTTTTTAGCTGAATCTAACCGTTTTGAGGGATTTTTTAAGTTTTTTTGGTTGATTTCGGGAGATTTCTTATGTTTTTTGACTGATTTCAACCAATTTTTTTGTTTTTTTTTTGTTGATTTCGAGAGACTTTTTCGGTTTTTTTATTGATTAAGGGACTTTTTGGTTGATGTTCCTTGTTTAATCTAATATCACAGATAAGGCTCAAAGTTTAGTGAGTGTACCTTTCTTACACCCAAAACAAATTACTTCTGAAATTCAGTAAGCGGTATGCAGGACTGCTCGAGCATATAATCAAAATGATTTGCGTTTATTCAAAATCTTTTTACGTTCGTGTTTTGGGGATTAATTAAATGAAGGGAGCAAATTATAATGATTCGAGTTTATGAATCCTTTCATTGTGGTATGACAATAAGATATGGCTAATCAAACAAAGTTTTTTTAATCAACTTAAAAAAATAAGCTAACTTATGATTATCAAATATGACCTTCAAATATTGTCAATTGCTGTCAACTGTCAATTAGCATTAGTTCCACTTCAAAATAATTTTTTATTGTTGTTGGTTGTACTTATTTAAGAGTACATGCTTGTTCTTTTTAGTGACGTAATAAGGACATTTTAACATAAAATATGAATGGAACCAAGTCTACTAGGTATCCGGTGTTTCAAAAGGTTCGTCGTAACAACCCTTGTGACTTAAGGCTTGTGTCTGACATAACGTCAAGCTAGTGATGGCCTATTTTTGTAATGAGATATTTACTTTTTCCTATCTTTTAATGTCTTACTTGTTTGTTTTTTATATATAACCTAATTTAAATTATTTAATATCATTAACTCATTGAGTAGTAATAGAAAATTAACATATGTTTAAACATAATATTATATATATATATATATATATATATAGAGAGAGAGAGAGAGAGAGAGATTTGTCGTTATAAATCACGCCTTGAAAAACGTCATGATCTGAGACTTGAGGTTTAGTCTCCCTGCCACATTCATCACACTGGACACTATTTAGAACCTTGATTTTAGGTAAAAGTAATATATCATGAAAATGGCTTTGGTACAGAACTCTAAAGTTAAATAATGAAAAAAGAAAAGAAAAAAGTTAATTAATAATATAACCACATTCATCGATCATCTCGACATGACAAAAACTACTAAGACTACACAAACGCACACTCAACCACCCTAGCATGGTAAGGCTATTTAAACAAATACATGTACCTGTAAATTTGTAATTACACTGGCCAGGTGTAATTCCAAATTTACCTTACATGACAGTCCTTGTTACCTTATCATTAGAGCACTTAAAGTGGAATTCTTAAAGGCATCTTATATCTCGGCTGCGTTCCTAGGTTCACAGTTTAAGTTTAGGCCCCTCCGGTCAACTTAATCTCTTAAACTATGGCTTTGATATCAAATGTAACAACCTCAAATTTCAACTCAAGGAGTTAAAGCATAAAAATATAATTCCATACTCGGGTCCCAAAACAAACCGATAATTAATAAAAGAATAGCAAATTTTAAATGCAGAAGTCTCATCTACAACCGAGAATCTATAGGGCTATACAAACTTCTACCGTCAATAATTACGCCTTCTACTCGAATTCCTTTCCTTTGGAAGAATTCCCGCTAACGATTTTCCCTGAAAATGGGTTTTCAGATTTAAAGCGAGGGTTAGACCATAGGTCTAGTGAGCTCCCAAAGAAAGAGACGTAAACAAAAATCAAATCAAGAACATATAATAAAACGTTTGATATTAAATTTACTCTATAAACGATAGCAACACCCATTGATAACTTCCAATCTCATCGAGCATGTATCACCCCCGATCGGGGCCCAAGCAGACTCCCCAAATTACCCATGTGCAGAAAACGGATTTCACGCACATGCGGCTATCCATGAAATTTCACAAAATCAAATGGATCTCATGATCCGTTCCACACAAATATTAGCCCAACAGTACAATTATTAACCATAATCAAGGTTGGCATTAAATGTAAGAAAATATGCACAAGCAGTATGTCCATTGTGATAGTGTAAATCAGTATATCACATTAAGCAATTTCAATATTCCAACACTTAATTACCAAGAAAAGACAGGAAGTTAACGGGAACTCACCTGATTGAGTAAAACTTCGCCACATGAACACTACTCTCTTTCGACCGATACGAGTCCCTACATAGCATTGAACCGCTTATAAGAAACCGATCTGTTTCTAAATTATGCCCCCTAACACTCGGCTCGATAAACCCCCAACTCCCCGAGACTAGCTCCCGAGTGAAACTCGGATCTCGGCTGGTCATCGGTCTGCCCCGGGCGCTCCCGGCCCAGGTCCCGGCTCACAGATTCTCTGCTGCACCCCCGGTTGGGAAGAACCCCGGGTGGAAGTTTGAAAGAGCCAATATCAGGTGGATGCTAACCCTACGTCCCCTCTTGGGCACTTGGGACCAGTTGTGGGCACTCCCCGGGTGGAGGCGACCCCCGGTTGGGATTTACTCCCGGCTGTGGGTGCTCCCCGGTTGGAGGATTCCGATTACGGTCACAAGTTTGGGGGATTCCTAATCAATTTCCAACTGAATCCATAGAACCAAAATATAATTCCTTCAATGATTTCCAACCAAAACTCCAAGCAAACATATTAATTCCCATCCCTAAGTAGATTATCAGATTAAACAATTTAAAGATCTGAGAACAAACAAGGGTTTACATTTCAGTAGAAATTCTAGGTTTCTTCTCCCACGATTACTTCCCAATCTTTTCATATTCACGAGGGATAAAGGATTGGTAGAATAACAATAAAAAAAAGGAAAATTGCATTAAAATGGAACCAACTTTGTCCTGATTTCTATTTTGGAGAACAAACTTTCAAAATCATCATTTAAGGGTTTCAAGCAAAGTTTATGTTTATTTAAGGGTCTCTTTAACTTGTTTACCTGTTAATGATGACATGGCAGAAGTATTTTGCCACTAAGGTTCCACGTCACTATTAAATTGACAAGAATAAATCTAAAATAATGACGTAGCATAAAAATGTTATTTATTTAGAAACTAAAAAATTTCACATAATATTTTAAAATAAAAACAATAATTATTTTATTTTTGACTAATACATCAAAATCTCACATATTAAAAAAAGATAAAATCTCACGTACTTTTGATTCAATTAAAAATTAACAAAACAAATGTCTTTTAACCACAATTATTTTCATCAATAAAAAAGATACATATTCACCATCAAATGGACCTGTATAGAAGAAATATCACCTCAACTTTAAACTTTAAAGCTAGTTTTCGCCATAGAATAAGGTCGATGTCGATGATAAAACACTGTTAAGAAAATGGTGTAACATTAATAAACACATAAAAAAAAATACCATAATCAATGAAGCAAAAAGTATCTTAGACATCTTTAATTCCAGGGTAAACAACAAATTGTGTTTCAACTATAAAAAGGTAATCTAAGTACACTTGTACTTGAAGGTGCTTGACAACTTGTTCTTCTTATCTTCTTATGTAACAACTTCTTCATTCAGATTCACTTGAGCTTTGGCTCCTGTCTCTTATGCAATCCTCCTACTTGAAGCAATGTTTCAGCTTGAGATTTCAATTTTTCTGACTTTTCTCTTTTCATGATTCTCCCAAACTTGAAAATATTCACTTCTTCACGCTTTTATATATCGATCAACAACACACCATAATCACATATTTAGTCACTCTCGACACAATATAAACGTGATTCACAAGATATAAGCGCACTCAGCCTCGTCCCAAGCCATTGTTTGGGTTTAAAAAGGATTTATTTCGGAGCGAGAGGACGATTGAACGGACTTCGAACAACTTGAGCTTTTAACTTCCCGGATTCTTAGATATTTAGCAACTTAGATGAGACCCCAATATTTTCCATGTAATTGTTAAGATTGGGGGTAAAGTATTTAAAGCCTTGAGATCTAAGCACCTAACAGCAGACAATGTTAGTTAAAAAATAACAGGTTATGAATCTTAAAGCATGCGAAAAGTCAAAACAAAATTCTTGTTTAATCCAAATGAAAAGCATCTTCCCTATTTAAAGGATACACATAAAATCGGTTAGGGCTTTCGACGATCTACGAACCGGGGACTACAAAATAATCAAATTCGAGCGTATATCCGTAAGAACATGGAGAGATTTACCTGAAAAATTCTCAATATTCGACTGTATGTGAAGCATCTGAAGACGAAGGCACTGTCAATTGGTAGAAGAGATGGAATCTACGGTTTGGAAATGAGAGAAAGTAGAAGGATAATGATGCGGAGGGAGGGAGGAAGAAACGTCGTTTAATTTGGTTCAACTCATAATTTTTTTTTATTTTTTAAACTAATGGTTAGTGTCAATTTACATTATTTTAATAAATAATGACATGGGTTTCTTTAATATCCAGCTAAGCACTTTTAATTAATAATTTTGCCACGTCATGATGAGGTAACCGGTTACCTGCTAGACAAGTCAACGACACCCTTAAATAAACATAAACTTTGATCCAATCCCTTAAATGATGATTTTGAAAGTTTGTTCCCCAAAATAGAAATCAGGACAAAGTTGGTTCCATTTAGAAGCAATTTTCCCTAAAAAAAACAAGAGGAGCTTACCTTAAAACCCTTAATCAAATGCTAATATACTTCAAGCAACTTGGTGATTCTTCCTCCTCCTTCTCGATTCTCCACAACCGCCACCTCCATTCAATGTTAATTAACGAGGTGGGATTAATGCCCGCGCGTTGCTGCGGATGGAAAGAAATATTAAAACCATAAATTTGAGTATCACCAATTATGAGAACAAAACATTTTGTGTCTGTTAGCAGCATGACTATAATTTATAAAATGCCCTATGAGGATGATGTGTGTGTATGATAGGAAGCGAAAATAAATTGGCAAATGGTACATTACATCATTAAACTTAAAAAAAGTTACATTGTTATTAAACCTAAATTAAATTATAATAAAAATATGAATTAAACAAATTTTACATCATTATTAAACATAAAATAAATTATGATAAATTACTTTATTAATAAATAAAAAATTGGTGCGTGAATCACCTACGACTATGTGCTTGGATTGATGGGGAAGGCGGAAGGTTTTGGGTTGGAGAAGACACAGTCATTGAGATGCGATGCATGTTAAGGGATCTTTATTTTATGCTTATATAATAAAAATAATTTTTATAATATAACTTTTATTTATTTAAATTAGAAAATGAAAAAGTTATAAATGATCGAAATGTCAATTACTTAACGGTCAGGAGCTAACAACTTTTAGTTTCGAGGACCAAAACGTTACGCAAATGCAAAATCGAAAGTCTATTTTGGAATCAACAAATTATGGGGACTAAATCCAAGAGGAAAATAAAACTATAGGGACCAAATATGTAACTCTACAAACATAGAAAAAAAAATCAAAGCTCAAGGACCAAATCTGTAATTTACTAAAAACCTGAGGGACCAAAAATGTAATTTACTGTTCACTATAGAGACCAAATCTGTAACTCTACAAACATAGAAAAAAAAAAGATAAAAGCTCAAGGACCAAATCTGTAATTTACTAAAAACCTGAGGGACCAAATATGTAATTTACTGTTCATCTACAGTAACTCGTTCCTGGTAAATGTTAGTATTATAATAGGAGAAAGAATTTAGGGATTTTATCTCTAAAGTAACAATTCCAAAATTTGCACCCTAGGCCTCATAGTTCGTTTTTTTTAAATAGACCCCAACACTACCAAAATGGAAAACTTACAATTTCGGTCCTTACACCGCCGGTTGTAAAAATGTCTCAAACCGCCCAACCCAACCCACGTACACCCCTATTTGCGGGAATTCGAAGGCTTGAAGCATCTGTCCAATCAAGTTGGTCATAAGCTTTACTGATGTCAATTTTAAGCGCCACTTCACCGATTTTTCTGTAGGTATTACGTTGCATGGAATGAAACATTTCAAAAGCAATTAAGACATTGTCCACAATCAAGAAGTCTTTGACAAAGGCGGTTTGGTTTTCCGAGATCAGCGAAGGAAGGATTAGTTTAATTCGGTTAGCCCTTGGTGATAATTTTTAGGATGGCATTGCATAGAGCGATTGGTCTGTAGTCTTTCAAAAATGTCAGGGACTCGCATTTCGGGATAAGGGTAATAATGGTCCCACTATCCAGCCACGACAAATCTGCATTACAAATATCATCACCAATATGAGTCCAATATTTCTGATAGAAGCGGGGGTTAAACCCATCGGGGCCGGGAGACTTATCTGGGTGCATTTGGAAAAGAGCAATCCGAAGTTCTTCTTTCGTGAATCCCATCTCGAGACGAGCAATATCTTTGTCAGAAAGCCTTCTTTTTATCAACTTGGTGATCTGATCCGGGGAGCCCAAACTAGCCGAAAAAAGACGGGAAAAAATCATTTATTACAAAAAAAATCATTTATTAAAAAGAACTTTTTGTTTCGTTTTTCTTTGGTTATGGTCTTTGCTGCTAATGTCTGTTAAAAAGGATCGTTAAGTGACTCCATATGCCTTGATGTGAGGGTAATTATGTCTTTTGACCTATTTCTTTATTATTTTAAGGGACTTAGTCGTAACTCATAAGGACCGAAACCAAAATCGAAGGGAATTACAAATCACAATTACCATTAATATAATAAGTGAAATTCATAGACGAAAACCGAAAATTTTAGCATACCACAGGGACCAAAAATGTTAAAATGTAGTTTACTCGTTTATATATGAAGTCAAATGCCACTATTAACATGTCTAATGAATCATTAATCAAGAATTAATAAAAAAAGCGATTAAGTGGTAGTTAGAGACATGTCATGTGCATATAATTGTATTCAAATAGACAATAGTTGTCCAATTAAGGTTGACAAATAATACCTTTGAATTTAAAATTATTTCATATTTTATGATTTTATAACTTTAATTTCAATTGAAGATGATAGTATTATTTTAGCATTTTTTGGATCATTTTAGTTTGGTTTAGTGTAATTATTTCAATTTATATGCATATTATAACAACATCGATTAATCTTGTTATAGTTAAGTTGCTTACATAAAATTGTATAATAGTCGTCAGAATACCATAAAAAATCTTCAATTAATAAAGCATAATCCACACCAACATCATATAACCCTCTTCATTCATAAACTTATTCTCCATTATATTTTATTTATTCTGATTGTCGAATAAAATCAAAAGTTTCATTTCGGATATAAAGGTTTAGTCTAAATTTTATTTAATAACCATATAATGAATTACTTGTTAATAATATAAAAATAAATATTTGAATATTATTTATGATAAATATAATAAACAATGAAAATACATGTTATTTATAAAAACAATTTTTGTGTATATTTTTATATATTCACTATAAATAGTAATTCTTAAATAATTTATTTTTACACTTCCTAAAATATCTACGATTCCAGATTTCTATTAACCTTTCTTTACTCAAATATACTAATTAAATTACATAACCAATGGATCATTATTGTATTTGTAAAGGTAGAAGTATAATTATGTTCACATGTATTTTATATATATATTTTAATTGAAGTTGACCCACTAAACCCGGAAACCAAAAACTTGCTGAGAAACACACCCACAAAAGCAATGACATGTATATAATATTTATATTATATAGTGACCTTCCTCTATATACGATTAATAATATGAATCATTTGTTCATATATCTATCTTTGCAAACTGCAAAAGCGAGCAGCAAGAGCCCTCGCACACCAAAATATCAAAGCCAGGTACCTCTTTGAATTCTAGCAATAATTTTTACTTTAGTGCAATTTAACGAGATACTTCACGATTTTAATGTTTCCTAGATACATCATGATTTTAATGTTTCCTTTTATTTTTTGTGTTTTGTCGATTTACAGTACGATTTTGGATGGTTTTAAAAGAATGATAATGATTTTTTATAGATTTCTTTAATTTAGACTTAATAATATAATGTTTTATATATAAAGAAAATAAGTATTTTGTTAGAATTCAATAATTATCTTATATATTTTAAAAATAATTTATATTTAAATTGATATGTATATTTTGTTTTGATTATGTTTATAGTTATTTATTAATTCAAATAGAGATAAGAATTGCAATTTAACTAATTAGGATTAAAAACTTTAAGGGGTTGTTTGTTTACCTCTTAATGGTTCCATTAAGAGGTAACCTCTGAATTGCTAAGAGATAAATCTTGTTTGGCAAAAAAAAGAGCTGCCTCTTAATGGTTCTAAAATCCTCTGATTGATTTTGTACCCTGGCCCTCCCTTAACCATTAAGCGCCCAGATTTCATTATGAACAATTAGTAAACATCCAGGGCCGTTCCTGACATTTTATAGGCCCTGGGCGAGATTAAAAAATGGGCCCTCGATAAGTAAGAAAAAATATTAATGTATTGTTTTTTTTATCATCAAAGATAACATTTAATTGAAGAAATATTAATACTTTATATATAACCGTTTTTCGTAGTATTTTAGACGCAAAATCAATCAATAATGATTTCTAAATCAATATTATCTACCATCACATTTTACATAGCATCCTCAATCTATTCTAGGGTTAAAATCATCCTATGATACATCTTTAGTATATAGATTGACATCATTTGGGGTCACAATATTGACTATTCGGAGTAACATTTATGGTTTTCATCACTATTTTAAACTGTTACGATATGTTTTCGAATTTGGGAAGAAAGAATTTTTTTTAATGTTCTTGAGTAGGGAAAAAGAAAAAAAAGATGTCACTTTTTATAAATATACTCTTGTTTATTTCATAATGGATTATAATTAATGGGTATATGTGTGATTTTTTAAATAATTGTTTTAAATTCTTTATTTTTCTTTTCTCTCACATTTGGGAGGAAAATCAACATTCATTTTTTTTCCTCCTTAAAAAACTTGAGAACACAAGATTTTTCCTTTCTCTAAATTAACTCGAGAAGATAAGATTTTCCTTTTCCCCTACTTTTCCTTCCTTTACTTCGTAAAAAAAGGCTTGAGAACACAACGTTGGGGTTAAAACAAACTTTTTCGAATCATCATTCTCATAATCAAAAGCGTTGATGGTTATAGCTTGAGATCTTATTCTTATTTTATATAGGAGATCATGACTTAAGATTAATGCACTCAATATTAGGTAATAAATAGTCAATAATGTATGAAAACAAGGTAGTTTTAAAATCCTAAAATAGATCTAAGTTGGGCCGTCTCATATGATTGATAATTTTTTTGAAAGATAGGGGTTTCTTAGTTACTAACAAGAAATTTACTACTACCTCCGTCCCAAAATAAATGTCCACAATGAAAAAGACACACAATTTTAGGATTGTGTAATTATTACACTTTTTAATTAACCAAAGTACAATTTTACCCTTAATAATAGAGAGGGAAATTTTCTCCATCACATAATTAAGGGTAGAATTGGAAAATGGACATTTACTTTTTGAAAGTGAACACTTATTTTGGGACAAACTAAAATAGTAATGTAGACATTTAATTTGGGACGGAGGGAGTATAAACTAAAACAAAAATAGAATTATGTGACGGAATAATCAAGAGTCGGTGAAAGATGAATGATAGAGAAGATATAAGGTTTTCAAAACAAGTTATTTTAGACTTTCCCACTATATAAAAAACTTAGAGAAACAACCGACAATATTATAAAAGGAACAAAAAATTTAATTTTTACATATTTTCTTCTCCAATGTAATTATCTAATAAATACTTGGGCCTTTAATGGTTAATATAATATTAAATTCTTTTTTAGACCCATTTATATACTAAAAACAATTTGTATCTATTTTATTTACTAATTTTATTAAACTACTACTATATACTAAAAAAAATTGGGTCCCTAATTTTTGTGGGCCCTGGGCGTACGCCCGGCCCGCCCTCCCCCAAATACGGCCCTGTAAACAACCATATTTCATTTTACACTATATCATAAATACCTCTTAATCATTCAGACCACTTAATCATTCTGCACTAAACCATTCAACAACTGTCAAACAACCCCTTAGCTTTATTAGTTGTTTTTAAGAGATTTTAAGTAGTTAGCTCTAAATAACAATACAAAAAGTTTAGTGAGTTGTTTTTAAGAGTTTTTTATTCGTGCTTTATAATATAGTATAGATAAATCTCTAATATTGTTATTCGTTTCTTATTTATCGCTTTTAATTTTGCTTTGCTACCAAATATTGAAGCTTACACGAACAAGGAAAATTAAGCTAATTAATATAAGAAAATGCAAAAAACACTACAAAACAAAGGGACTTCATCCACGGATTTTTCCGATGGATTTATGTCAGATCACAGCGGATTGACGACCACTCACGGATTTTTCCATCAGTGATTGACAATCCCTGGTAATCACCGATCACCCGCCACACTTTTAACTTTCCGGCAATGAGATCCTCCGGTGATAGTTTATGTGGTGGATTATCGATTGATTTTTCTGTCAGTGAAGCTCTTTGTTTTGTAGTGAGAGAAGACAAAGCCATTCACAAAGGATCAAGGAATTAAAAGGTCACGACATGTTGAATTGTTTGCTATGTTTACCAAGTGTTTATCGAGTGTTACTTACCTTACCGAGTGAGCATGACAAAGATCAAGAATTTTACCCGATAAGTGTTACTACCAACAATTCATTTCAATGATTGAAAATATTAACAAATAAGATAAGTGAGGATAATGATTCTTGATAGTAAGTGCTTATCGGTAAATGTTTGGTAAACGAATCATAATTGAAATTGGGTTATACAAACTGTTTCATTAGTTTAGGCTCTAATTTTTGGCTTGATAAACATCTATGTTTTTATTATAGCATTTTATTAATAGTATTGTTGGTAAAATACATCTTATTTTCTATTTTTCAGTAAAATATTAAAATACTAATCATTTTTATAAAATTGAATAATTTTTTTTTCTAAATTAGTAATTTAAGCCTAATATTTAAGATTGGCACTGGGTGACTTTATGAATCATGTTAGAGGGGCGGACCTATTAAGAGGGTAGGGGTTGTTTACACTATCGTGTAACGGTATCATCATAAGAAAGATTTCTTAAGGATTATAAAGATACATTCGTTTAAATTTGAAGAGTCCTCTAAAATATTTTAAAATCAAACTTATAAAGAAATAAGAAATGACTAAGATGGTCTAAATTACCTCATTAATTCTTGCCTCCTGAATGGTCGCATTTCAAGTCTCGTTTTTTAGTGAAATCCAGTTTTTTACTTTAAATTTTTGGTTTATAATGCTCTTGCGTAAAAAATGAAGGAAGACAAGGAAAATGACCAAAATTGCGACCTTCACTGATGAAGGACAACAACTAATTTACTATAATATCATGAAAATTCTCAATAACTTTCATTTTATAATGTACTCTTCTACATGGGAGTGTACTTGAGTAGTTGAGTGTTCAGGGTATAGAAATTTAGGATATGTTTGTTAACAGCTTAATGAGGTTTACTGAGATTTTCAACTTAATTGATCAACTATTTATTTAGTAATGACTTAATGATAAAGAAAGTGGCTTATTTGGTAAGCTTATAAGAGGAGACTTATGTAGAAAACCAAGTTCTTTCAAACTTGATCCTTCCAATTAAAAACATGTTTATTCCATCTATCAAAAACCTCTCCCAAATAAAAGCTCACTCATCCATACCAACAAATTAATTTACACAATTAGCTTTATCTAAACAAGATTTAATGTTAATTGTTAGTTGAAAAACTAAAAATTAATAACGTTTGATAAAAACTAGTTAATAAACTAAATGACAAATATAACAAAAATAAACATGTTGAAAAATTAAAACCAATTAATTACTTAATTAATTTATCTATTGATGTATAATAACTAAAATAAATAAATTTTCAATCATTTAGATTTAATTGACATTTATTGGATGCAATATCTAGTGTCACAACCCTTCAAATGTTAGGCATGTAACACATTTTCTATAATCATCGGTTAATGCAACCAAATATGAATTCTAAAACTTTGTCACAATTGTGATTGATTTCTTTTACTCGTTACACATATAATAGCCATTTTGATAACCACGCATGCTAACTTATTTTAAGCTTATTGAAAAAGAATTATTTAGATAACTAATAAACGAGCTTATTGAAACGCTACTTAAAATAACATTTCAATAAAATCTATAAGATTTTTTGCCGTTGTCTTACAATTATATCCCAAATTTTTATAAACCACCACTAATTAGTCTATCCAAAATCAAACATATATGAAATTTATAATTCTTCTGTTCCATTAATAATTAAATTTCAATTAATAGTTTTAATAATATATTTCATTCAATTAGTATTAGTAATTATTATATTTCTGAAATTTATTTATTAATTAATTAAGATATGTATGAATAAGAAACTTTATTTTTATTCATATTCTATGTAGCACAACTATTTAAGGTCATCAATACAAATATACATACATGATAATATTAACTAGGAGCGTACTCGCGCAACTCAGCGAGATATATCACGATTTTAATATTTTATTTTATTTTTTGTTTTTTTGTCGATGGTTTTGAGAAAGTGATAATGTTTTTTTTATAAATTTGTTTAACTTAAGCTTAATAATATAATTTTTTTATATAAAAAAATTAAGTATTTGTTAGAATTCAATGATTATCTTATATATTTTAATGACATCTAAAAAAAATAACCAATTACATATTTAATAATATAATTAAAACAAATTTATAATAATATAATATATTAATTAATAGTGATAAATGAAAATGTCTGCATAAAAGGAAGACCCTACACATATCATATTGGTGGGTGTTAGAAATATGTAGTAGTAATATGTATCTTGTGCTTTGATACTTGTAAATTAAGAGATTTTTAAAATCTTGCATAAAATGATGGTATCTTGTGGCTAATAATTTGTATTTAAGAGTTTTTTTATCTGTGCTTTATAATATAGTATAGACAGATAATAATAATAATTATTATTATTATTAATTAAATTGAATTACTACTAATTAACGTATTATATTATTTTTATTCAAGATCTTATTATATTATTTATTTTTTCTTTACTATCTGGTTTGTATTGATTAACATATTATATTATTAGAGATTTGTTTAAGAATGAATTGTGGATTTGGTCCCTGTGGTTTTATGATTTCTTTGACCATGATCCCCATTCTATGTTTATTGTGGATATAGTCCCTGTGGTATGCAATATATTGTGACTAGAGTCCCTAAACACTAACATCATTAACTTTAAAGAGTTAAAAACATCATGTGTCTTGCACACTATGGGTATAATAGTCATTTTACTTTTCCCTTTCAATTTATTTTATACATCTTTAAAATAAACAATACTAAATTGTGGATTTGATCCCTATGCATCACTCATCATCTTTAAAACACATTTATCATCTCTCTTAATTTTTTTTTCATCCAATCTTCATTGTCAAAGTACAAGAAAAACTAACTTATTAAAGTGCAAAAAAAAAAAAAATTTACTTGCATTTAAAAATAACAATTGTTTGAACCCAACACTACATCCTAAAAAAGATAACCTATCAAAATAACAATTGTTTGAAACCAATATTACATCCCCAAAAAGACAACACATCAAAATGAAAATTGTTTATATCAACATTTATGAAGTAATTGTTGGCAACAGTTTTGTTTATTTTCTTGATGACATCTAAATGACTTGAGTAGGAAGTACATTAATCATTTTCATAAAATGCATAGACCATTTGGAAACCATGATGTGGGAAAAGGCTTATATGCATGTCAGTTGACATCTGTAAACACAAATATATTATGACATAGGAGGTTGAAGGGAAGACAATAGTGTCATAAGAGCATCTCCAATCGGCCGTTAAATCGCCTATCAAAATTTATTTATACCAAAATTACCATTTTAACATTAATAATTTGTTTTTAAAATTAACATATTTATATTAAGTAAATTATATATACATTTAATATATATTTGATGTTTTTTTATAGTGTGATTGGAGTTGAGTTTTTTTTTTGGTGTTGATGGACCCACCAAATTTGGTATTTTTGTGTTAAATTTGATGTTGTGGTTTGAGATGCTCTAAATAGTCATATTTGAATTACACACCAAGTCACTTGAAACTTGTTGGGGGATCCATACATTTTCAATTAGCATTTTAATATCTAATGCACTATATAATGAAGTTTGGATCTCCAAAATGAAGATGATTATATCACATTTCCATATGTATTTTATGAGAAGAATTATTGTACTTCATACTCAAGTCACTTAGATGTCATCAAGAAAATAAATAAAACCGTTGCCAACAACTACTACATAAATGTTGATATAAAACAATTGTCATTTTGATGGGTTGTCCTTTTGGGGATGTAATATTGGTTTCAAACAATTGTTATTTTGATAGGTTGTCTTTTTTAGGATGTAGTGTTGGGTTCAAACAATTGTTATTTTTAAATGTAAGAAATTTTTGTTTGCACTTTAACAAATTAGTTTTTCTTGTACTTTGACAATGAAGATTGGATGAATTTTTTTTTTAAGAAAGATGATAAATGTGTTTTAAAGATGATGATTGATGCATAAGGACCAAATCCATAATTTAGTATTGTTTGTTTTAAATGTGTATATAATAAATTGAAAGTGAAAAATAAAATGACTATTATACCCATAGTGTGCAAGACACATGATGCCTATAACCCTTCAAAGTTAATGATGTTAGTGTTTAGGGACCATGGTCACAATATATTGCATACCACAGGACCATATCTACAATAAACATAGAATGAGGACCATAATCAAAGAAATCACAAAACCACATGGACCAAATCCACAATTCACTCTTTGTTTAATTATATTATGTTATTAGAATTGACAGATTTTTTAACATGTTATTTTTGGTTATTTTACAATTTTTAAATGTAGCTTTTATCAAACGTGATTAGTTATTAGCTGGTTTCAGCTATCAACTAAATTTTAGATAAGAAATATTTTTTCAACCAATTAATAACTAACTAATTAGCTAGTTTATCGAACATAGCAAATATGTATAAAAATACGTGTCAACTATAAAAAATTATAACTAATGACTCTTCAAATAAAATTAATGGTTTTATTTATTAAAAAAATTATTGAAATTTTATTATTTATGAATTAGAAGAAATACAACTTTAATCTCTATAAAACTTACCAAAATATTTTATATCTGATATATTTAATTTTCAACTAGATATATCTATTGTATAATAATAAAAAAACAATGACATAATAATGTGTTTGGACAACTCTGTTTGTAGGGATAGGGCAACTTTTCCCAAATATAAGATAGGTCCTGCCCCCACAAGTTTCACCCGTTGTTTGAGCCAAAAAATACCCCTTTACATTGGTGTTCTTGAAGGCTGATTTCGTCTAGGGTTGGTTTGGGGTTGTCGGTAATCAACTTATTCCCCAAATAATAATTCAAAATAATTAATAGTTAATATTATAGTAGATTACATAAATGGTCTAAGGAGCTCACAAATCTACTTAACTTATTGTCAATGTGGCACGAGTTGTTACATATATATAATTCGTGACCTCCTCCATCACCATCACCGGCACCGCCTTCGCCTTCCCGCTGACCGCCTCCATCACAACCTCCCTCCACCCCTTTAATCGTGTTCCAGCATTATCCCGCACCCCCTTCTCCGGCCTCCCTTCTGCTATGGTAATATTATAACATGCTCAGTCAACCGTAATAGATATTGTTCGCTTTATTTGCTCCTAAACTCATGGTTTTAAAACGCGTCTGATAGAGGAGGTATGCGGTCTCTGTCCCTTATAAGGCAACCTTCCTTCTCCTCCCCAACCAACGTGGGATCTCACAATCCAACAACCCCCCCCCCCCCCCCCAATCCTTGTTGGCAAACAATCCAAATGTTGACTCTGATAACATTTGTAACATCAAGATCAACCATAGCAGATATTGTCTACTTTATCTACACAGTTTTAAAACTTGTCTGATAGATAAGATATTTAGTCCCGCAACCTTCGTTTCATTCTCCAACGGGTGTGGGATCTCCAAGGAAAGACCACTCCATCGCAAAAATTTAAAAGTAAAACACATGCCTTTACTAGCATCTTTTGATCCCTCATCCTTGTTAATTGTTATACCAAATGATTCCAGCATTATAAAAATCCACGTGAACAGAAAACTTGACCCCAATTCCACTTTCTCTTCTCCGACCATCTTCTCCAAAAACCCACAAAGAAAAACGCACAACATAGGGATTCCATTTTTGTGTTTTTTTTTTAGTTCTGGGAAGGGGTTGCAGGTTTTGATTTTTGTTCTTGGATTTTGGATCTAGAATTTTGATGGAGGGGAATGTTGGATCATAAACTTGATTTGATCCAAACAACATTGGATCACCCAACATAATCTTCTAGGCCAAAATCCATAACTAAAGAAATATCTAGAATAATCTTTGGAAGAATCATGTGGAAGGATGTAGAATAATCTAGATAAAGAATTATCTAGAGATGTATAAATATCTCATGTGGAAGGGTGTAGAATAATCTAGATAAGAATTATCTAGAGATGTATAAATATCTAAGATATTAAGTACATCCGTGGAAATATCTAGAAAATGTAGAACCTTCCATGGAGTAGTATAAATAGGTGGTGAACCCTTGCATTGTAAATCAAGCAATGTTAAAGATATCAAATCCTTTCTTCAAGTATTCTTCTTTCATCGTCTTCAAACCTCTCCAATCACTATAAGCCTAAAAGGTTTCCTATCAATTCCTAACAGGGAAGTGATTTGGTTATCGGATTAATTTTGTTTGATGGAGGGGAAAGGGATGCAGGCGCAGGTGCAAGTGATTTAGAAATCAAGAAACTCTAGTGAGACGAGGGGGTGAGGTGTCGATGTTGATTTGACAAAGATAGAAAGACAATGAGTTTAGGGGTAGGGGTGATCGCGGGTTACGTTGGCCGGTTTGAAAGCATATGAACAACTCAAATCCAATGTTTAATGTTTAAAAAATCTCACTCAAACCAAACAACAATACACAACCCAACCCAAACCTTGTAGGTTAGGTTGAAACTTAATCATAAAATGGTTTGAACCAAAGAGAATATATCAAACACGTACAACAATTGTTTTGGATGTATCCAACTTCGATGTTTTCTTTGCTTTAAATTTAGTCATTTTTTCTGTAATCAAACATAAATCACCTCCACCACTAGATAGACCCAATTTAAAGTCCATGGTATCAATGTTGTTTGTTGTTGTTATCCCTTGAACAAAGAAACATATGAGTATTCAAAGGTTTTTAGAAATTCCAAAATAGGTTTTAGGGGTTTTGATTTTTTAGGGTTGTGCGGGTGTTAAGGTTGGGTTAACCAGGTTGAAGGCATTTGAACAACCCAACCGGGGTATTTATGTTATGAAAAATCTCAACCCAACTCAAATAAAAGTACAACTCAACCCAAAACATGTGGTTTAAGATGGAGTTGCAAACATGCACCGTATATATGATGGCCAAACATACATTGTAGGATGATCTAAAATAGCAAGCAATCCCGACCGGATGGTAACAAAAACAAAGAGATGAGAAATTCAATGTTAATGGTATCAAAGGCATGTGATATGCACGTAAATTTCAAACACTAAAATAAAAACTTGATTTCAGAGTTCTCCAAGCTTTTGATCACAAAACCCTGCTTTTTTTAATTTGGCATTCATTCTTTCATGCTCTTCTCCTCCAAATTTTTGAAAAACAAGAAATAGTAGAGGATATGATCTCAGGTAGTCTTTTTTATGTACAAGCCAAAGATATTATAAAAAACATACTTATGACTGTTAAGCTCTATGCTAACAACCTTAATTACTGATCAATGAAGATATATATAGAATCTAGGATGCATCATGCATGTAATTGCTTCTATATATTATAGATTTCCCTCTTATATCGCATGAAATTCCCTTTGTTTTCCTCTATGCAGGTTCTAGCATAAGTAAAAGAATATTGAGCAATGGAGATTCTATTAACATCAGGTGCTCACAATGACTTCAAATCAAGAGAGAGGACTTTTATGGAAGCACTAAAAGCACTCCAACCAGACCACAAATCTCAAATGATAGCTTTATGCGGGATGGGTGGAGTGGGGAAGACCACCATGATGGAAAAGCTTAAGAAAGTTGCAGAAGAAAGTAAATTGTTTAATTTAATTGTTAAGGTGGTCATAGGGGAAAAGATGAACACCAGTGCAATTCAAGATGCTGTAGCAGATTACCTTCGTATATGTATGACAGGAAAAAGTCAATCAGCGAGATCTGATCGGCTCCGTAGAAGCTTTGAGGCTGAAATTGATGGAGGCAAGAAGAAGATTTTAGTAATATTGGATGACGTATGGAAATTCGTTCATCTGAATGATATGGGTTTAAGTCCTTTGCCAAATCAAGGTGCTGGTTTCAAGTTCTTGTTGACATCACGAGACCAAAGTGTTTGCACTACAATGGGAGTTGAAGTTAACTCAATTTTCAAAGTGGATGTCTTAGAAGAACTTGAAGCAAGGGGTTTCTTTCAACGATTTGTAGAACTTTCAAATGATGATCATGAGCTCCATAATATTGGGGAAGATATTGTAAGGAAGTGTTGTGGTTTACCCATTGCCATTAGAACCATTGCTGTTACTCTTAAAGATAAAAGCAATGATGCATGGAGAGATGCCCTTTCTCGTTTAGAGCATCATGACAATATTTACCAAGTTGTGCATGAAGTTTTTGAAATGAGCTACAAAAATCTCCAAGACGAGGAGATTAAATCAATATTTTTGCTTTGTGGCTTATTCCCAGTAGACTTCGATATTCCTATAGAGGACTTGGTGAGGTATGGATGGGGACTGGAGTTGTTTAACAAAGTGTATAGTATAGCACACGTTAGAAATAGGTTGAACATCTGCATTGATGGACTCATACATGCAAATTTGTTGATTCGAAGTCAGAAAGTTGGGTGTGTCAAAATGCACGATTTGGTACGTGATTTTGTTTTAGATATGTGTTCTAAAGGCGAGCACATGTCAATTGTTGGTAAAATGTCAAACTGGCCCGCAAAACTTATGAGTGACTCTTGCAAAAGAATTTCACTAACATGCAATGGTATGTTTGAGCTTCCTAGAAACTTCAAGTTTCCAAACCTTTCACTGTTGAAACTTATGCATGGGTATGAGCCGTTCAAGTTTCCTAAAGACTTTTATGAAGACATGGAAAACCTTCAAGTTATAGCATATGACAGAATGAAGTATCCACCGATTTTTAGATCACTTCAATGCTCTACCAACCTTCGAACACTTTGTCTCCATGAATGCTTATCCAAGTTTGATTACTCTTCTATTGGTGATCTTTTGAATTTGGAAGTGCTTAGCTTTGCTCATTGTCAGATACAAAAGTTACCATCCACAATCGGAAATCTAAAGAAGCTAAAGTTATTGGATTTGACCGGTTGTTATGATCTTTGTATCGATGATGATGTATTGAAAAATTTAGTCAAGCTTGAGGAGCTTTATATGAGAACACATAAATTCTTCAGGCTCACTAAAAAGGGAATTATGTTCACACATGCCAATGGTGATGAATTGGTAGAGTGTTCAAAAAACCTTACTTCATTAGAAATTGAGTTCTTTGATTACAATGATCTGCCAAAGAATATGTCGTTGAAGAAACTTGAAAGATTCAAGATTTCTTTGGGATGCAACTTAGAAGAAACTGATGGCCAAGACTTAGTGATGAACACGTTGATGTTGGTCACAAACAAATGTGAATTATTGGATTCTGGGATGAATGAGTTGTTTGAAAAAACAGAGGTGCTTCATTTACAAGTGAATGATGTAAATGATCTTGGAAATGGTTTAGTAGGGTCCTTGCATGATGATCAACAATGCTCATTTTACAAATTAAGAGTCCTTACTATTTGTAAGTGTGCAGACTTGAAATATCTCTTCACAATCCATGTGGCAAATGGTCTCACAAAGCTTGAGCGTCTCACAGTTTCTTACTGTCCCATTCTAGAAACACTGGTAGATGGTAAAAATGGTGGAGTTGGGGCGATAAAATTTCAAGCGCTAAAGTTTTTATCTTTGGGTCATCTACCAAAGCTAATGAGTTTGTGCAACGATGTCAATGCAATTGAGCTACCGCAACTGGAGGAGTTGATACTTGATAACCTTCCAAATTTCACTAACATTTATGCCAACAGTAAATTAGGTGATGTTTCTGCAATGCAACCTTTGCTGAACAAAGAGGTACGCAAGCAAAATTTTTAAACTTAGTAAATTGAAGAAATAGAGTTGTATATGGATTCAACAAGGTTGAATTATTATTATTATTATGCAGGTTTTGATTTCTCAGTTGAAGAAATTGGAGATACGAGAGATGGAGAAGTTGACGGAGATATGGCCGAGTGATACTGAAGACATTGGGCTTTTGGAATTGAGAGTGATTACAGTAGAAAGATGTGATAGTATTGTGAATTTGTTTCCGAGCAATCCAATGTCGTTGTTGCATCATCTAGAAGAACTTGAAGTTAAGTATTGCAATTCAATTGAGGTGATATTTAACATTGACTTGGGACGTGTTGGTGAAATTGAGGAAGCCAGTATTTGCTTGACAAAAATTCATGTGCATGGATTAGGGAAGCTAAAAGAAGTGTGGAGGATAAGAGGTGCAAATAAGTCTGGTCTCCTCATCTGTTGTGGCCTTCAAGCTGTTGAACACTTAAAGATAAAAGATTGTATGAGGTTTAAAAGTATATTCACTCTTGCTATAAGTAATGGTGGAGAAAATGGGATAAAGAATGAACTAATCATTAAGACTACCCAAGGGCAAGAGGTATGTATGCATGACCTTCAACTTCTGTTTTATTTTTTGAAAAAAACATATATATATATATATATATATATATATATATATATATATATATACACACACACACAAATCAATTTCTATTTTTATAATTACGTTTGTTGTTGGAATACATATGCAGATTAATGTCATATCTAAGGAAGAGATAATGAAAGTTGGTGATACTATTTCTAATGTTGTAGTTCCATCCTATCTCATCCACAATCTTCATCACCTTCATACAATTTCTATAGAAAATTGTAAACAAGTGGATGTGGTTTTTGAGATAGACATTACAAGTAGTAGAAAATTGGAGACAACTCAACAACCGCTTAAGGATTTAAAGTTGAAGAACATGGAGTGTATGAGTCATGTGTGGAAGTGTAATTGGAACAAATTCTTAATTCATCAAAAACAACAACCAGAAGAATCCTCTTCCTTATTCCACAACCTCACAACCATATACCTTACAAGATGCAAAAACATAAAGTACCTGTTTTCACCTCTGATGGCCAAACTTTTCTCCAACCTAAAGGGTGTTCAAATAATCTTATGTGATGTTATTGAAGAAGTTGTTTCAAACAGGGATGATGAAGATGAAGGAATGACTGCATTTACATCTACCAACACAAGCACCAATTTGTTTCCTCATTTGGATATTCTCTACCTTGAAGACCTACCAAATCTCAAACGTATTGGTGATGCCAATACAACTACCTCCATTCATGATCAATTTGAGGTATGTTTATATAATTACTTTTGGAGTATCCATTTTATTCTTTGCTTGTCAATAACATATGATTTCCATGAGCTTAAACCGAAAAAGACAAAAAAATAGTTATTGAACTTTCTATTGTTTAATTTTATTAATTTCATACTTCAACAAAAAAAAATTACATTGTTATATAGACAATTGTATCTATTAAATTATTAAACCCTTAATCATTGTTATCAGTAATATACATATAAGAAACGCTAGCTATCCCTAGAAATTCATATCTTTTCTCCAATAATAATCTCACATTTTTCATAAAAAATCATATTTATTTTGGCAAATAAATGTGCACAATAACAAGGTATTAAGTGTGCACAATTAACAGGGTATTAATTATGTGTACACAATATAATAAAAATTCACATATGTGTACACTTAGTTGGTGTCACCATTGTGATACGCCTGGTTCACAATGTGAACATATACCTAGTAATACAAACCTTATTGTTTCAGTGTGTTCACAGTGTAATTTAGTTATATTAACTATTCAATCTTACTATTATAGTGTATTCACAATGTTATTTCAATATATTTATTGTTTATTTGAAACTTTCAAATAACCTAAAAGTAGTTAGAGTGATTGGGTTTTCCTATCTAGATGTCAGATGAAAATGAATGGTTGGGGAGGTCTGAAAACAAAAGGGCGATACAGTTAATATATAAAAGCATCTCCAACAGCTTCTCAAAAATGGGGATTTTGTGGATTTTTTGCTCCAACAGATTCTTCAAAACCTTTTTCAGAATGGAGAAAGCACGAGAGATACGAGAGAGATAATGAAAATCTCCAAATTTTGAGATATCTCCAAAAATGATTACTAAATATTTTTTTATTCCTTCTACCAATGGAATTGCTTTAAATTAATTGTTTAGGAGAGATAAATAATATTTTATAAGTTGTATTGAATATTTTAATGATATAACTAATTGTGTAATCTCCAAAATAGAGAATCTGTTGGAGATAAAGGTGATTTTTTTTAAGATTTTGACTTTTTTTGAAGATTTTGACTTTTTAAATACTCTATTTTATAGAAGTTGTTGGAGATGCTATGCTCCAACATCATTGCTAAAATAGAATGTCAGGATCGAATTCTCAACAAGAATTATAAATACTCAGAAACTAATATCAAAGAAGTTTGCGGAATAACACTTTGATATTCAATGAAACAGTAAACAAACAGTAAATATGATGAATAACTTGTAAACTTGTATTGAATGCTTTAAATCACAAGATTACACACACAATCTCAATCTTGAGGAACAGATTCTTTCAAGACGAATTCTACTTCTCTAGAATTAGGAACTATGCCTTGAGGTTGATTCTCTCTCTAAAATAAAAACTTAGAAACTATATATTAACTATTCTA
The DNA here is from genome assembly GCA_954870635.1 of Arctium minus. Classification (NCBI taxonomy): domain Eukaryota; kingdom Viridiplantae; phylum Streptophyta; class Magnoliopsida; order Asterales; family Asteraceae; genus Arctium; species Arctium minus. The sequence goes on along the minus strand of OX941083.1, from coordinate 744,923 downwards.
AAACAATTCTATACATATACTGAACAAAAAATAATTACAATTAATAAAATATCTTAAGAATATCTTCCATGAATATCTTCAGTCTATCCAGCTGTCATTCTTGTAATTCGGATCTCCATCTCATAAGCAGCACTAATCACCTTGGAAGTATTAACTCAAACTTGGCAGTATTAACTACTAAGCAGCACTAACCTCTAGCAGTACTAACTAGCTAAGCAGTACTAACTTTGTTCAAGCAGCACTAACTTTGACTAGCAGCATTAATTCTACTAGAAGCAGTAATACCTAGCAGTATTAAACTTGAATTTCTCTGGCAGTAGTAATTCTGTACTATCAGCATTAAACACTTAAGCTTTTCTTCAGTTCCCAACAATCTCCCCCTAACTTGACTTTTAGGAAAAGAAGTCAAGTTCTTCAGATCTTCTTCAAGATGCTCCCAAAACTCTGTCATGGCTTATATTCCAGTGTTTGCATCCAACCCCAAACTCTGATTAATTGTTCTTTGGATCAAATACTTAGCCATTTCTGAATTTTCAACACATCCAAGCTTCTTCTTCAACATTAAATGAAGTTTCAATCTGCTATGGTTGTATACTTTATCCACTAGGAAGTATTCAATGTGATTTCTATCCAAAGTCACAGAATATACTCCACTAGTTTCATACAAAGTCCAATTGGTAACTGCTTAAAAGACACTCCTTATAATCTCCTCCACTTCATCAGGTTTGAACATGATACACAGATACTCCATTACCAGTTTTGTAATTGAAATCCCTGGAGATTTCAACTTATCTGTGTACAACTTCATCCCTATATCAAACATTTCTTCAATATCTGATCTTGAGCATGTTCTGACAATTTTAGCCCAAGTACTGTAGACTTCATACTTTTCATCTTTTCTCTTCAGTCTGATATACTCCTTGCCATCTACTTCCAAAACATCCCAGTGAATGACTTCAGGAGGTTTAACTCCTACAGGTTCTGCTGCAATTGGTTCAGGCACTTTGTCCATCACAACCATGTACATATTGACATCCTCAGTACTTGCAGGTTCTTTCATTGTAGATAACTCAGGTGCCTCTTCTTCTTCAGCAACCTTTTCGGCCTCTTCTTCCACTAATCTAGGCTTCTTTGTAGGCTTTCTCCTGGCAATCATCTTTGTTCTTTTTAAAGTCCTTAGACTTTCACCAATTGTTGCTTCCTTCTCTGGAGTTTCTTGCTCATCAGGGAATGGTTTTTGTAAGAAATCATTGCTTTCTTTCATTCTTTTCTCCATTTCAACCCTTGCAAGATCATCCCCTTGAAGCTTTATCATCTCAGCATCATACATCTTCTTGAGCTTCTCAAAAGACATTTTTGAAAACATCTCTACCTTGACACCTACTGCACCCTTGAGGAAAGTAATCATTTTCTTCCTCTCTTGAGCACCCAGGTATGTCTTTGAAGGTTGTCTTTTCCTTGCAGCCATTTTGATCTTAGTAGGCTTCCTCAAAGATGTGGCTTTCTGCTTGGCTTGTTCTGTTGCTAAGCTTTGTTGATAGGCTTTGTTTAACTCTGCAGCCATTGCTTTCGCTATCTCTCTATCCTTTTGCACTTGCATGGTTTCTGCTTCTTCAAGCTCAGCCTGTATCTTCCTAGCTAGAGCTTCATCTGATTCAATTAGCTTCTGCTTTTTCATTGGTTTATCAGATTCAACTAGCTTTGCCTTACCTTTCTCTTTACCCATCACCTTCTCAATGCTAGAGTTCTTTGCTGTATCACCTCTTTCTTTTATGACAACTCCTTTGGCCTTTGAGGTGACCTTGGGAGTATCATGTTTGGCTTTGATGAGTGTTTCTGCAATCTCAAGCTCTGTAAGGACCTCTTTTACTGTTTCTGCTGCTTCTTTCAGCTCAGCAGTATTAACCATTTCTGCTGCTTTACTTGAACTGGCAGTATTAATGGTTTCTGCTGCTGGCTCTGTTTCTGCTGCTTGCTCATTCTCCCCCTCAACATCATGTTTTTCCTCTTGCTCCCCCTTAGCTTTGGCATCAGCTTCTGACTCCCCCTTTTTGGGAGCATTAGTCACTGGTTTCCTCCTTCTGAGCACAAATTGTTTCTTCTTCCTTTACAGAATCAGTTTCCTTACCATTTGCTTCAATTTGATGATTTGTTCTTGTTGTGACAGAACTATGAGTTTAAGCTCTTCTATATCTTTGCCCTGTTTGAGTACATCCATGTTTCCATCAATTCATAATAGTTATATCTGTCCTCACCTTCTCCAGAAGTGTTACCCTCTTTTGAAGGATCATTGGATCTTTTTGTAGTGGAAGTCTTCTGCCTAGCAGAAGCACTATCCACCCCCTTGGCTTCTTGGCACCTAGGACCTTTGGATGATTGCTCACCCAAAGTTGCCATGGGGAAGGTCTTATGTATGTTACCACTGACCTCCTCTGTGCTAGCAGAAGTAGTGACAACCTTCTCACCCATATGCTCTTCCATCTCCTTAGAGAGCATCTCCTGAGGGTTGGGAGACACCCTATTGGTTTCCCTTTGGATATTCTCTAAAAGAGAATTCTCCCTTAGAGGGCTTAAAGGTTGAGTGGGTGAAGGTACAAGAAGGGAATGAGCCTTCTTTACCTGTTTCCTTGTATAAGTTTGGGTAATTGGAGAAGTGGGCTTTTGAAGTAGAGACTGGGGAATAGATATAGAGTGGGAAGGTTGGGATTGGCTAGCAGTGGGATGGTCTGAGGAGGGCTTTGACCCTGCTGCCATACCTTCATCAGTGTGGGACATCACCATCATTGTGGAGAACTGTGAGTCCGTGATCGTTACCAGATAATCAAAACAACAAACAATAGATAATAAACCAACCTGTTTGGATTACAAACGCGGATTACACGGTTGAGTTCTTGAGTTAAGCTCTCTGTTTGTTTTTCTCTCTGTTTACACTTTTTAGTATGTGTATGTGTTTGTTTGTTTTGATCTGATGTGTATATTAGAGAGATAACAACTAACATAATATCTAGATATATAATATCTAGATATTATATTTAAACTAATATAATAACTAAACTTAATATCTAAACTATAATATCTAAATATTAAAACAACTTTGACTTTATTACAGAATAGACCCTAGACTATTGTTGAGAGTGACTTGTCAGCTTTAACTTCAGATTGCGATCTTCGTATTGGATGATCTTGAATCCAATGAGACTGTGCTCTAACAATCTCCCCCTTTGGAACAAGATCATTTAAATAAAAAGATTTATCTAATTCGATCTTCTCTTTCAGCTTGGAAGATGCAATCTCCATCTTTGTCTTCAAATTGTAATAATCTTCCCCTTTTGATGTAGAGAAACTCTCTTTCGGTTGTTGGGAAGAAATTTTCTTCAGTGTTAGCTTGGACATTTGTTTCTTGATCATTTCTTGTACTTTATTTGCTCTGCTCTCCCCCTTTTTGATGGATTGAGCATCGATATCTTCAAAACTTTGTTGACAAGAAATGTCTTTGATTCGTAGCCTCTGATCCGTCAATTCATAAGATATTCATCTAGATCTTTACAAATCCAGACAAATTAGTTGTGTAACACTTGAATCAACTAATGAATCAGTTAGAATGCCTGTCAGTAACACTAAGTCACTGTGTGTAACGAATACACAATGGAAAGGAGCTGTTTGATGTTGACTCCCCCAGGGCTTCCATTTAATCATCGAAACACCACAAAGGTTATTTCTATAAACGTTATGACAAAGAAACAAATTCCTTGTGTGTTCGTGCTTGTGATAGAAAGAATTAAGCACTGATGATTGCTTTTAAGTCTCGAAATGTGTAAACCACTGAGACAACAGTAAGTTAAACACAGACTCAATGTGCATGAGTGAAGTGCGAAGGTGGGGCAGACTTCCTTCTTTTCAATATCCAGATTTTCCAAGTGAAAATCAGATAGCATATGTGTTGCGTCCCCTTTAAAAATGTGAAACACTTTCTTGTTGAGAAGAAAATGAGTAGATAGTGAGGTTTGATCAAGAGTTGGCATGGGTTATTTGCCTGTTTCAATAATGTTCACCAAAGATTTGTGAAACACTAGAAATGTGGCTGCCCGTCTAGAAAGTAGTTGGTGCAGAGTTCTGATATTCTTTTAACTCTGATCTCACACGCTCTTTCTTTTAAAGATTAAGCTCGCTCTAATCACACTCATTTCTATTCTTTTTGCACACTCAATCACTAAGGATTAACTTCTTGGGTAGAAATCACTGGTTAAGGTGAGTCCATAGAAGTTGTGTTAAGTCCTAGCACAATGAAATTCTTGTTTTCCTATGATGCACGTGAAGCTCAGATTGGTTTAACTATGTCAGTTAAAGCACAAAATTGATTTTGAAAACATTTAAAATCACACTTCCATAATATAAAATCTGTTGAAAAAATCGGGAAGTGGTTTGAACGTTAAAAACAATGTTTTCTATGATTGAAAGTTATCCTTCTTTCAACCATATATGAGATTAAGATTTAGAATAATACCTTAACGTATGATCTTCCATCTCATGAAGTTAAGCGTAAAGTCATAAAGATATGATCTTTTAAGCTTCTCTCAAACTTCTGCAAAAGTCTTAGTCAAGTCAAAGAAAATTTATTCACTTAAATTGAAAAGACAAAAAGCAGTAAAACTTTTTAAAGAACGAGTTCTGATCTGAATTGATCAGAAGTCATATCCGAATTCCTTTGACGTGAAGAGCTCCCCCTAAAATCTTGCATTACAAAAATTTGTCATAAAACGTAAGTGCATAAATCTTATGAGCTCCCCCTCAAATTAATATTGACCAAGTATGAGTTTCTTCTCATACTCCCCCTAGAATCATGAACATTAACATATGAAATACAGATATCATTCACAATTAAGCATAAAGATATGAGGAAAAAGTAAACAATAGTGAACTTTTATAGGTAACTACTGATTATGTCTTAAGATTTAGCATACCAAGCTTAGAGATAAGAAAGTTGAATCTCTTTTCATCTAACGCCTTGGTAAACAAATCTGCAAGTTGATAATCTGTTTTTATAAAGAAAAGTTCTATGTTTCCTTTTTCTACATGATCTTTGATAAAGTGATACCTGACGTCGATATGTTTGGTTTTTGTGTGTTGAACAGGATTCGCTGTTATTGCGATGGCGCTTTTGGAGTCGCAGTAGATCGGAATTTTGTTGAAGTGGAAACCGTAGTCGCGAAGTTGTGTTTGCATCCACAAAACCTGAGAACAGCAGCTAGCAGCAGCTACATATTCTGCTTCGGCCGTGGAAGTTGAAACGCAAAGTTGCTTCTTCGATCCCCAACTTACTAGTTTGTCACCGAGGAACTGTACGTGTCCTGACGTGCTCTTCCTGTCTAACATACAATCTGCATGATCTGCATCTGTGTACGCTGTTAGTTCAAAAGTAGTATCTTTGGGATACCACAGACCGAGATCTGCGGTGCCCTTCAGATACCTGAATATACGCTTGACAGCAGTCAAATGGATTTCTTTTGGATTAGCCTGATATCGGGCACAAAGACATGTTGAAAACATTATGTCTGGTCTACTACTAGTAAGATACATTAAAGAACCTATCATTCCTCTGTAGGTCCTAATATCAACAGCCTTTCCCGAAGGATCGGTGCCAATCTTAGTTCCTGGTGCCATTGGGGTACCAATCGGTTTTGTATTTTCCATTTGGAATTTCCGGAGAATTTCCATAATGTACTTAGATTGATTGATAAAGATACCCGTAGAAAATTGTTTTACTTGAAGCCCGAGAAAGAAGTTCATCTCTCCCATCAAGTTCATTTGAAATCTAGACACCATAAGGTTTGCAAAATTCTTACAGTACTTAGTATTAGTTGAACCAAAAATAATATCGTCGACATAGATTTGTATTAAAACGATATCGGCTTTTTCTTTCTTTATGAACAAGGTGGTATCCACCGTACCTTTTGAAAACCCAGACTTGACTAGAAAAGTGGAAAGGACATCATACCAGGCTCGAGGGGCTTGTTTCAGACCGTAGAGAGCTTTGTCGAGAATGTAGACGTGATTCGGTTTCTCTTGATTGACAAAACCTTCTGGCTGAGAGACGTAGACTTCCTCCTTCAGAATTCCATTGAGGAATGCTGTCTTCACGTCCATTTGAAAGACCGTGAAGTTCTTGTGGGCAGCGTAGGCTAAGAATATTCTGATTGCCTCTAAACGCGCCACAGGAGCGTATGTCTCGTCATAGTCTAATCCTTCCTCTTGTCTGTATCCTTTGGCTACTAGTCTCGCCTTGTTTCTGATGACGGTACCAGCTTCGTCCTTTTTAATCTTGAAGATCCACTTCGTACCGATGATTGTTTTACCTTTAGGCTTTGGTACGAGTCTCCAGACTTGCAGTACGTCGAACTGGTTCAATTCTTCTTGCATAGAGACTACCCAATCTGGATCCGCAAGAGCCTCTGATACTCGAGTTGGCTCAATCTTGCTTAGAAAGGAGTCGTGCATGCACCAGTTGATTGACGCTGACCTAGTTTGCACCGACTTGGATGGATCACCTATGATCTGACTTGCAGGGTGCGCTTTGGTCCATTTACGTTCATGAGGCAGTGGATTATAGGAATGAATGTCAGTTGTGTCATCTATAAATCCACTTGCACCTTCTTCAGTTTGATTGGGAGGAGATATGATAGTTGCTTCAGTTGAAGTTGTTGGTTCAGAAGACTCAGCAGGTACAGCTTGGTCCGGCTGTAGTTGGATCTGTACGGTACATCCTGCTGGTTCAGCTTCTTCTTGAACTGTAGGAGTTGGTATTTGAATTGTGACGTCTTGATGAATCGGGGTACTTGATTCATTTGGAATGTCTGAACTGGTTGGATGAGTAGGCGTTGGCTCTTCTATCCTGTCAACCAAAACAGATTTCTTTATGTTAGTTCCAAGAAATTCGTCATAAAACGATTCAAATAATAAATCTAAATCAGATAAATGGTTAGTTGATGTTGAAGCTTCATCTGATTTGTTATGTTGAGACGCAGGTTCTGGACTGAGTTGCCCAGAAGCTAGTACTCCGGTTAAAACGGGTTCTGAACAGTATTGTTCGGAAGCCATCTCTTCATCAAAGGTGACGTTGACGCTTTCAATCACCGTCTTTGACTTCTTGAAGTAGATTCTGAATGCAGTTGATGATGAGGAGTATCCAATGAAGATTCCTTCATCTGCCTTGGTGCTGAACTTGTTGAGATTCTCCCTATCGTTTAGAACGAAACACTTACATCCAAAGATATGGAAGTATTTGATTGTAGGTGTTCGGTTGTTGATCAACGCATAAGGAGTCTTCTTGAATCGTCTGTGAATCATGGACCGGTTCTGCGTATAGCATGCGGTAGATATAGCTTCTGCCCATAAGAATAGAGGTAGGTCAGAATGACTTAGCATAGTGCGAGCTGCCTCGACTAGCGTCCGATTTCTTCTTTCCACCACTCCATTTTGTTGAGGCGTACGTGCAGCAGAGTACTGATGAGTTATCCCTTTAGATTCGAGATATTCTTGAACAGTTTTGTTCTTGAACTCTGTGCCGTTGTCTGTTCTTAGAAGCTTTATCGGTTTCTGCAGATTCACCTGGGTCGTCTTCAGGAAAGTGATGAGCACATCAGGTGTCTCATCCTTTGATCGTAGGAACTTGACCCAAGTGTATCGTGAGTAGTCGTCCACGATCACTAGAATGTACTTCTTGCCTCCTAGACTTTGAGTTCGCATTGGACCACAGAGATCCATATGCAATAGCTCTAGCGGAGCGCTTGTACTTGGTTCAGGCTTCGGTTTATGCGGAGCCCTCTTCATCTTGCCCTTCTCACAGGCTGCACACAGATGATCTTTGTCATATTTGAGCTCTGGAAGTCCTTTGACTAAGTTGCCACTGACCAGTTTGTTGATGTAGCGAAAGTTAAGATGAGAGAGCCGTCGATGCCATAGCCAGCTTTGCTGCATCGATGCTTTAGATAGTAGACAAATCTGATTGTCAGTCTGGACGTCTGATAAATTGATCGTGTAGAGGTCTGACTTTCGAGTGCCGACCAAGAGTTCTTCGCCTTCTTCTGTGCGAACAGAACACCTCTTGGCTTTGAAGTTGACCTCTAGGTCTTTGTCACAGAACTGACCTATGCTGAACAGGTTGTGTCCTAATCCTTCTACGTAGCTCACCTTCTTGATCGTTATATTTTCTCGTTGTATATCACCGTAGCCTAATATTGGTGAAAACTGATCATTTCCGTATCTGACTGTTCCGCAGTATTTCTCTGTAAAGTTTGTCAGCATATCTTTCTGTCCTGTCATGTGTTTGGAGCAACCGCTGTCCAAATACCACATATGACGGATCTGCATAGGAGAAATAACGAAACACAGATTTAGATTTTAAGCATTATAAATGAGTAAGACGTTGGAGCGTTAATATTATAGTGCGGGTTTTGAACTGATGAATTCAAAAGCCTATTTTTCTTAAGCACGGGTTCTGAACAGACGTGTTCAGAAACCATCGTCTTGTCTTTGAAGTCCGAGTCTTGAGCTGTCTTACTCAAAAACCATTTTCTCTATTGAGGTACGGGTTCTGATCTGTTGTAATCAGAAGCCACATGTTTTGCTAAACATTGAGTGCCTGCAACACAGATTTAGATTTTGGTACCCACTTGAATTTGGGTCCTGCTGTGTTAGCACAAGGTTTTGATTTTGGTACCCATTGCAAATTGGGTCCTCTTTTCTTTTGAAATAGATATGAAGTAGGATAATGATAAGAATGCACATGAGATGATTCAAACCGTATAGCAGAATCTTGACAGAAATTAGAAGCATGTTTATCATAAAAGGAAGACTGTCTAGCAGTTTTAGATAACAGGAATAGTTGCTTAAAAGAGTATTTCAGTTTAGGAGCAACATTCATATTCAAAGTATCTGAACTAGACATATTCTTATTACAATAAACAGAATCAAAAGATTTAAAAGTCTTGTCAAGCTTCCGTTTGGGTTGCCATTTCTTGGTCATATCTGAAACAGTTGAAACCTTTGAGTTAGACATTAGAGAAACAACTGAATGCATTTTCTTTGGGTTACCAGTATTGATCGGCTTCTGTGAATGCTTCTTGCCTTTAGCATTTTTAGCTTTCACAGAGACTGAGTTATCAACTCGCGTTGATTTTGCACTGTTAACAGGCTTACTGGTTGATCCAACAGATTTCTTAATAAAGGATGAATGGTTTGGAAGTTTTTCATTAAAGTCAAACTGTTCAAGACAATCATCTAAACCACCGTTAGAGTTCAGAAAATCAAACCCTTGATTTGATGAACTAACCATATTCTCAGAGTTTGAAGCCTTAGAAAGAACATAATTTGTAAACACAGTTGTAAAAACATTCTGTTCAATGTTTATCAAAAGTCTTTCATCTGACAAGGAATTCTCGAGTTCAGAAATTTTACTTTCTAAAACGAGAGGAGGGACATATAGTTTACCTTGAGTAGGTTTCGCCTCCATTTCTTTTTCAGAATAACTTAGAAAGAAGTCATCTGAAAGAGTTTTCTTCTTTTCAGGTTTCTTATCATAGCTATTATTCAGCTTCGCATAATAAAATGGAAGATGAACTTTAGATGATATTAAATGTTTTTCTGTTTCTTTGGCTTCATCCTCTTTAGATAGTTTAGTCCAATAAACTTTAAGTTCAGGGATTCTTCTAGCTAACTTTATAGAAAGAATATCATAAAGTGCAGGCACTTCAGACATTCCCTTTTGAAGATAGTGAGGATTCTTATAACCGATTCCCCATCTTTCTTTGTTCTCTATTGGTTTTTTAAGATGAATGGTTTGCTCAGTTTGACCTAATGAGTACAACTTCTTTTCCAAAGCATCCATTTTTGCAATTAAAGATTTGTTTTCTTCGATAGACGAAGAATGCATTTGTGTAACCTCGTATAAGTCAATCTCACGTTTTAGCAGTTTAGACTTGAGTTCAGAATTCTCACTAAGAATTATTGTCTTCTCCGTTGCGTTGGTGTCATTGTTTTTATGTAAAACCTCAACCAGTACTTTCTTCTCAGCAATTTCATTGCTAAGTTTCTGTATTGATTGGTTTTTGTCAGTAATGACACCCTTTTCACGCTTTAGGTTCGACTCTAACTCTTTGAGTTTATCATTCATGGCATGCAATTGATTTATGAATTCAGCATACGATAAGTTGCATACCTCTTCTTCATTCTCTGAATCAGCTTCATCATCTGATTCATGCTTTCCCATCAAGCACAGGTTGACAACTTCATCTTTCTCTTCATCTTCTTCATCATCATCAGAATGATCGAGCCAGAAAACGTCTTCAGCCATCAATGCCTTCCCAGCCTCTTGTTGCTTTGCAAGCAACATCTTGTTCTTGTAGTAGTCCGAGTTCTTGACTTTTGGCTTTCGGCAATCTCTGGCATAATGACCGGTTTTGCCACAGTTGTAGCACGTTATAGGTTCTGTCTGACCTGATCCTTCTGCTTGAAACCTTCTCTCTTCAGGTTTCCTTTCCTCTGATCTCTTTCCTTCAGCAAGATCTCTTCTATCTTCTGGTTTCCTCTCCTCCATTCTCCTTCCTTCAAACCTTCTTCCTTCAAATCTACTTCCTTCGACCCTTTCTCTATGAGCGTAGTTGTTTGGACCAGACGAATACCTCTGACTGTTTGAGCTTGGCTTTGTGTAGAATTTCTTCTGGAAAGCCTTAGTCAACAAAAGCAATGCTTGCTTTAGTTGTTCACATTCATCTTCGTCAGAGTTTGCTTCAGCTTTATCTTCATCTGATTCATACACAGTCGCTTTGTTCTTCTTCTTCTTGACAACAAGAGCAACTGTGTCTTCAACCTTCTTTCCTCTCTGCCTTTTCTCTTCTAGAATTTCATCCACTTCTTCTTCATTTTGTTTGAGGGTCTCATACACCTCATGAAGTGGAATCTCATTCAGATCTTTAATCTGCTTCATCTGCCTCGCAAATCTCTTCCATTCTGGCTGTAGAACGCTTAGAAATTTGACGTTTAGCTCAATTTGAGATTTGTGGACCTTGTTCTTGCTTAGCTCATTCAGCAAGGTCACAAACCTGTCATGTACTTCTTCTAAGGTTTCTCCGACTCTGCCTCTAAATTCTTCATAGTTATTTAGGCAGTTGGAGATCTTCAGTTGATTTCCCACCTTAGAACCCAACATCATCTTCTCCAGCTGATCCCACATTTCCTTAGCTGAGGCCTTGTAGCTGTCAATCTTTATGTAGATTTCATTGGGGATTCCTTGAAGAATGTATGACATAGCTAGCTTATCACCTTTAGCTCTGTTTAGGTTGTCACCGTCAAGCTCATGGTACTTCAGTTCAACTTGTGTTGGCAATGTTCCAACCAGACGAGTTGTCTTTATTGGTTGCATATTTCCTTCTGCAAATGACTGTCTGATGAACTCACAAAGCTCATGTCTGTCTATGAAGTTTAGAAACCGATCCTTCCACTGTTCGTATTCACCTTTAAATAGAACTGGTGGTTTGGAATCAGTTCCAATGGCAAGAGCTTCTCTGGAAGTCATAATTGAACAAGATTTAAGATGTGTGAGGCTTGAGATGCGAGGGGCTTTTAGATATAAGAGAATTTTAAAAATTCAAAAGTTTGCGCGAGATGTTGATTGCGCAAAGTGAGGATCGACCGATAAGACGTAAGAACCGGTAAAAATTAGTGAGACCGATAAATTAACAAAGTTTGAATCTTGGACCGATAAAAAGCGAGTGGAATGCAATAATTAACTAGAGATGAGAGTAATTGTGATAGAGGTGGTCACGTGAGGTAAGGAAAATTCTTGTGAAACAAATAAATTTATGACAAACAAATAAATTTATGACAAATAAATTTATCACAAACAAACGCACCAAGTTAATTGTGATTCCTTTGGTGGTGGACACTTGCATGCATGATAGGACCGATATTATGGAAAGTGTGAGTGTGAGTGTGGTGGACACTTGCATGCATAACTGGAAGTGTGAGTGGAGTGGGTGTGAGTGTATGAGGTTTGCATGTAAGTGGAGTTGCATGTGGAATTGATAATGAGAGACCACGTGAGATTAAATGTGAGAGTGTGAAGACCGAGAGTGATGATTTGTGGGTTTGAGAGTAGTGGACCGAAAGTGATGATTTCTTTGACCGGAATTGTTCTAAGACCGGGATGGGGAAGACCGGATATAGGGAAGAATTGTGTGAGATTCGACCGGTATTTGTTTCTAAGACCGGGGATTAATGTTTGACCGGAAGAGAGAGAGGTAAGACCGGGGAAGTGTGAGGTAAGACCGGAAGTGTGAGGTGTGTGATTCGGCCGGATAAGTTAATTTCCTTTGACCGGGGAAATGTAGTGGAAAAGTTTTATTCGACCGGGGAAGTGATTTGGAAAAGTTATATTCGACCGGGGAAGTGAGTTTTACTTTGACCGGATAAAAAAAATATATTCGACCGGATAAAAAAAAATTCGACCGGTACAAAGTGGGATTTGACCGGAGAGTGTTTGACCGATACCAAAAGTTTGTGAGATTCGACCGATAAAAAATGATCTTCGACCGGTATTTGCAAGAGTCCGGTCGAATGCTTAAGACCGATAGAATGTAAAAACTAAGGTTCGACCGGTACGCTTAAGACCGATACGTCGTCTTCTCCGATTAAATCGACTGTAACTCTAAAATTAACCAAGCTAGAGGTCGATTTACCACACCAAATTTTGACACAACGATCTCCTTATCAATTAGAACAAGACACAACCTTTTGATTTCGAAAATAACCGTAAAATCAAGTTTTGATCTAAAGATCAGTGTTCTTCAAAAATGAAGAACACAGAGAGTTGAAAATTTTGATTTTGATCTGGATCAGCTCTGATACCAATTGTGAGTCCGTGATCGTTACCAGATAATCAAATAACAAACAAATAGAAAAGAACAGAATTTGTAAACAGATAATCAAAACAACAAACAATAGATCAAAAGGGGTGTCAACTCATTCCGAGTCCCCAGCAGATCTTCTCATGTTTGAGAAAACCTTGCCTTTAGGGGGTTTAGGTACATATACCCCATCAAAATGAGGTATATTCGTCAATTCATTAGTGATAACTGCCTGTACAAACCTGGGATACATGAAGAAACTCTTCTTGTTGTCCAGATTTGAGACAAGATCATTGAAGATCATTTGAGAAAAGTTGTATTTTCTAGCAGTGGATAAACATACCAATGCATAGGCAATTGGACTGCTAAATTGGCTCCAGCCAGTTGTTTTCTTAGAAATACAATGCATCAAGGTATGAACAAAGAACCTCCATTGGGGTGAAAACTTAGCTTTGAAAAACTTGAAAATCCCCAATGGGCCTTCATACCCCATTCTGGTGAGGTTTGAAAACAAATCCTCATTTGGGATAGAAGAAATACCTGAAGCATCGTCTAGACGTAGACAGATGCGAATAGTCTCCTCAGTAACTGTCAAGGGTTTGTCACACACCCTTGTCTTGATCATTTGGACACCATCTTCAGTAACGATGGTGGCATTGGCCCAGAATTGCCTCTGATGCTCTATGAAGATGGTAGGAGACATAGTGAGAGCATGAGCGATGTGGCTGGACTTCAGAAAGTCGACTATCTGGTGAAAACCTTCAGCTTGTTTCGGCTTTTGGAGCATCGCGATTTCATTGTGCTCGTCAATGAAAGCCATGGATGCCATTGAGCTTGAGTGTTCTTGTCTGAAAACTTGGTACTTGAGAGAAAAAGGTTAGAGCGCAAGTGAACAGTATGCACAGAGTCGTTATGAACTTTTTAGGCGCGCAAAGGGTATTTATAGTATTCGGATTAAAAGCAGTATTAAGCTTGGAAAAATAGTGAAAGCAGTATTAACAGAGAGCAGTATTAACCACTAGCAGTATTAACTGAGAGCAGTATTAACCACTAGCAGTATCAACTAACTAGCAGTATTAACTGAGAGCAGTATTAACCACTAGCAGTATTAACTAACTAGCAGTATTAACTGAGAGCAGTATTAACCACTAGCAGTATTAACTAACTAGCAGTATTAACTGAGAGCAGTATTATCTACTAGCAGTATTAACTGTGCACTGGCAGTATTAATACTGTACTGGCAGTACTAATACTGTTCTGGCAGTATTAACCATACTTACACTGTTAAGCTTGTGAAAAACTGAGTACTGCGATACATTTCCTGAGAAAGACAGTTAGTAACACCAAGAATAAACTATATACAAGTAGTGAACCACTTTTAGGAAGGGGCTTATTCAGAGTTGATCATTCCCACACTTGTTACCAAGAAAGTGAATCTACCCACATCAAAGGCTTTGGTGAATAGATCAGCAAACTGGTTATCAGTATGAACTTTTACAACTTGAATAAGTTTCTTTTCATTGCAGTCTCTTATAAAGTGATACCTGATCTCAATGTGCTTTGTCTTTGAGTGCTTGACAGGATTGTTAACAATGTTAATAGCACTGCTATTATCAATAAAGATTGGAGTGTGTAGAAAGGTTACCCCAAAGTCCAGCATTTGATTCTGAATCCACAACACTTGAGAACAGCAACTTGCAGCTGCTATGTACTCTGCTTCTGTTGTAGATGTGGACACTGTAGTTTGTTTCTTGCACTACCATGAAACTAGTCTTGCACCCAAAAACTGGCATCCTCCAGAAGTAGATTTTCTGTCCAAGTTTGCTCCACCTAGGTCACTGTCTGAGTATGCAAGTAGGTCAAATGATGAGTCATGAGGATACCAAAGTCCCAATCTAGGTTGCCCTTTGAGATATCTGAATATCCTTTTAACAGCTTGATAGTGTGATTGCTTTGGCCTAACTTGAAATCTTGCACACACACAGACTAGAAACATTATATCTGGCCTAGAGGTTGTAAGGTACATGAGAGAGCCAATCATGGATCTATAGTGATGCACATCCATATCCTCCCCCTCAAGATCTGATGTTATCTGCTTGTGTGTCTCCATAGGTGTGCTGGCAAGCTTTGAATTTGAGAATCCAAACTTGGTTAGAATGTCCTGCACATACTTGGACTGACTGATAAAAATACCATCTGACTTCTGTTGGACTTGGAGTCCAAGGAAAAAGGTAAGTTCCCCCATGGAACTCATTTTGAATCTTTGATGCATTAGTTCCTCAAACTCCCTGCACATACTTTCTCTTGTGGATCCAAAGATGATATCATCCACATAGATTTGGACCAGCAAGATGTCCTTCTTCTTTCTCTTGATGAATAGAGTCTTATCAATGACTCCTCTTTCAAAGACATTTTCCAAAAGATAGGATGACAGAGTGTCATACCATGCCCTTGGTGCTTGATGCAGTCCATAAAGTGCTTTCTTCAATTTGTATACTCTGTCTGGATAGCTTGGGTTTTCAAACCCTGGTGGTTGACAGACATATACCTCTTCTTCAATTGAGCCATATAGAAATGCACTTTTTACATTCATTTGGTAGACTTTGAACTTCATATAAGAAGCATAGGCCAGGAACAATCTGATTGCTTCTATCCTAGCCACTGGTGCAAATACTTCTTCATAGTCTATTCCTTCTTCTTGTGTATACCCTTGTGCTACCAATCTTGCTTTGTTCTTTATTACTATCCCTCTTTCATCTCTCTTATTCCTGAAGACCCATTTTGTGCCTATAGCTCTTTGACCTTTAGGAAGGTCTACTAGATCCCAAACATCTTGCAGCTTGAATTGTAGCAGATCTTCTTGCATAGCTTCTATCCAACTGGACTCTTTCATAGCATCATGAGCCTTCTTAGGCTCAAGTTGGGATAGAAAACAAGAAAGCACTGTATGCTGTTGATCTTGCATATCTTGCAGCCTGCTTTGATGTCTAGTCATCATAGGAGAAGAGATATCCCCTATTACCAGCTGAGGAGGATGATTCTTTTGAGTTCTTGATTGATGATTAGGTTCTTCATTGAGTTCCACCTCTAGATTGGAATCATTCAACTCAACTGAGGTGATTTCAGCAACTACTTCAGGTTCTTTATTTGCTTGAGTCTCCTCATCTCTCCTTTCTTCTTCACTCTGATTTGATTCAGTAGATGGCTCCTTTTCACAGTCTTCAACAGGATTCACTTTAGGTATGGGAAAAATCACAGACTGAGATATACTTTCTTGAACTTGTGAAGTCCCTGATCCTCCATTTCCTGAACCTGCATACTCATTACTACTTAAACCAAAAGAATTAGTTAGTGAATCAATGTCAAATAGCCACTGAGGACCAGACCCAATAGGATTTGGTGTGTTCTCATTGCATTTGACATTGTCACTTTCTTCAATTATTCTAGAAGAAGAATTAAAAACTCTGTAGGCCTTACTCTGAGATGAGTAACCAACAAGAAATCCATCGTCTGCCTTGCTATCAAACTTACCTAAGTGAGATTTGGTATTGAGAATTGTACAAGGACACCCAAAAGGTTTGAAAAATCCAATAAAGGGTTTTCTTTTATTTAAAAGCTCATATGGGGTCTTGTTCTTTGGTTTGACTATTAGTACTCTGTTTTGGACATAACAGGCAGTATTAACTGCTTCAGCCCAGAAAGTAATTGGCAATTTAGAATCAGCCAACAGAGATCTAGCAGCCTCTATTAGTGTCCTATTCCTTCTCTCAGCAACACTATTTTGTTGTGGAGTCCTAGGAGCACTATATTGTCTCTCAATTCCTTTTTCTTCACAAAAGGTGTTTAGGTCAATATTTTTAAATTCAGTTCCATTATCAGACCTAATGACTTTTACTTTTTGATTAGTCTGGTTTCAATTCTTAGAATAAAGGATTTGATCAGTCCACTTGTCTCATCCTTAGTCCTTAGAAAATATACCCAAGTAAATCTAGAGTAATCATCAACAATAACTAAGCAGTATGATTTCTTCCCTATGCTCATCACATTTGTAGGGCCAAACAGATCCATATGTAATAACTGGAGGCAAGAAGAAATTGAATTTAACTCTTTGGTCTTATGAGAAGTTTTGTGCTGTTTGCCTTTAAGACAAGCAACACAATGATCATCACATGAAAAGACTTTTGATGGTAAACCTCTTACAAGATTGTTTTTAACAAGTTTGTTCATTGTCTTGAAATTTATGTGACACATCCTTCTGTGCCAAAGAGAGGATTCATCCACAGAAGCTTTTGAAACAAGACAGTTCAGGGATGAATCACTTGAAACATTGTCCATATCTAGACAATACACATTGTCCTTTCTTGGAGTTCTAAGTAGTATCATGCTTTCATCAACTACCTTGAACCCTGGAGCAAGGATCATACATTCTGTATTAGTAAATAATATACTATGTTGTTTGTCACAAACCTGTGATACACTTAACAGGTTGTACTTTAGCTGATCAACATAGTAGACATTCTCAAATGTCATCTTACCTTTTGTAACATTACCTTTCCCACTTATTTTACCACATGTGAGATTGTCTCCAAATGCAACATGTCCTCCATTGATAGGCTTGAAATCCTGAAGGCATGACATGTTGCCTGTCATGTGCCTAGAGCAACCACTATCCACATGCCATATGCTCTTCCCCTTGAGCTGTTGGTTGCCCTGCACATATGATAAATCAGTTAGTATGGATTAGGAACCCAAGCCAAAGTGGTCTTGGGTACCCCTTTCTCATCAAAATATTTACATTCTTTCTTGACAAGATTTTTAAACTTTGACTCCTCATTACTGGAGTACTTTGTTACAATAATAGGTTTGGATGCATATTTGCTAGAAGCAGTACTGTTTTTAGAATAACTAACTACATTAGCAGCACTTGCATGCTTAGCAGCAGTAACTGTGTTAGCAGTAGTAACCTTTGAAGAAGTACTAACAGTGTTAGAAGCATTAAAATTCTCAGAAGTACTAACACTGTTAGCAGCAGTATTGCTACTGGCAGCACTATCCCTCTCAGCAGTACTATTTGATGTAGCAGTACTAACAGTTTTAGTGCTTCTAGGCACCCACATTTTAATACTCTCTTTTAAAAACTTTTTCTTCATGTGGCCTTTGGTTTCAATAGATTTCTTAGCCACATGTTTCTTTCCAGCCTTCCTATAACCAACAGGTTTTTGCACAAATCTTTGAAAGTTCATCCTTTGGTTAATAGGATTAAAGAAACAGTACTTAGCCAAATGATTTAGCTTGCCACATATGAAACAAGGTTTTGGTCTGATTATCTTACTCAGATCAACTCCTTGTTTCTGAGCCCATTGATTATTCCAGTTTCTTTGATTACCTCTCTTTGTACCAGAATTTGGGCTCTCAGATTTATTGCAAGCACACTGTTTACAAGGGCTAGGGTTCACAACCGTGGTCTGTTTGTAATGGACCTTGTTAGCCTTTCCTTTGGTCTTCTCTATCTCTTTAGACTTGACCCAGATCCTTCCACCACCCTCATTGGTAACAATGTTGTTTTCTAAGGGTATCTCTTTACTCACATCATTGTTCCTCTTCTTACTGGCTTCTTTCTCAGTCATATCCTTAACAACTACCTCATCCAAAGGATCTATCTCAAAATCTTTATCAGACAAGTCCTTTTTCTCCTTGGTCTCTAACAGATCTGATGTAGGAGAGATATAGTTGTTGTTGTAAGGAGGGGGTGTGTTGTTGTATCCAACACCAGGCTTCATCTTATCATGAATCTGAGCCTTTAGAAGAGAATCCATTGCTTTTGAAGCATATGGAAACTTTTCTATATCAAGCTTCACCTTATCTAATTCTTCTTTCAACCTATCATTCTCTTCTTTGGACTTAGACAGTTTGGTCTCTAACTCATTCTTTTCCCACTTCCAGTAGTTTGTGTCATAAGAGTGTTGAAGTTCATTGGCTTGAAAGCCTTTGATTTGTTCTTCAAACCTCTCCACTATCAACACATAATCTCTTCTGTCCTTTTCTAATCTTTTGAGGTCATCACACATGCTTTGGTTATGATCCTTGTACCTTTTGACAGTGTCTATGCAAGATTTAGTGCAAAGATTAGAAATTACCTCAGAAGGGAGATCAGACACTTCTGCTATAAGAGCTTGGTTCTGAATGGCTTCCTCATCCTGGTCACTCCAGTCAAATCCCATTCCTTGTTGAGAAACAAGGGCTTGAGCAGAGTTCTTGTTTTGATTGAAACCACCATTCTGGGCTTGTTGGTGGTTGTTGTTTGGCACACCACTTCTGCACTCTTTAGCAAAGTGTCCCTTCATGTGGCACTTGTAACATTCCACCTTTGTTTTGTCAAACCCAGCTCCATCTTCTCTTCTTTGAGAGAAGTTGTTCCTCCCAGTTCTTTTAATAAACTTCTTTACCCTCATAGATAACATGGCCATCTGCCATTTAATGTCCATTTCCTCCAGATCATCAGGGTGAAGTTGTTCCAGATCATCATTAATCAAAGAGTTGTTGCTGTGACTGGATAAAAAGGCTTCAAAGATAGTTTCAGTGCCTTTTTCTGAATTCACTCCACTGGCAGCACTAACTGCTTCAGGGTTGGTAACAGTATCAGTAGATGCTGATAGAAGTGCAGCATTGTGAATGTATCCAGTGGGCTTTTTCTTGGCTTCTACCTCAGATTCAAAAACTCTTAGATCATTATATAGATCATCAAGTTCCTTCTCTTCCAGATTGTCACTCTGTCTATATGAGACAGTGTACATAGTCCATTCATCTCCAAGAGATCTGAGGAACTTCCTGTTGATATCATCTTGCTCCATCTTCACTCCAACAGTAGCCAGTTCACCAATAAGCTTGTTGAATCTGTCAAAAGTTTGAGTCATTGACTCATTCTTTGAAGAAGTGAAGTTCTCATACTGCTGCTTCAGAACATCCCTTTGATTTCTTTTGATGCTTTTAGTTCCAGCAAATCTTTTCTCTAGAGCATTCCAGAGAATCTGAGCATCAGTGCAGTTGCAAAATTGATGCTGATATTCATTTGGGATGGCCAAGAGCAGAGTGCTTAAGGCCTTCATCTCTGTCTGTCTGATCTTCCTCTCACCATCTGTCTTTGGTGGAGGTCTTTTCCCATCTGGTCTAATCTTTCCTGCTTCAGAGGGTCCATTCTCAATGATGTCCCACATTGAGTAGTCTGTGAGAAGAATGTATTGCCTGATTCTGATCTTCCACATGTCAAACTCACTGGGTTTGAGCATTGGGACCTTAGAAACAAGAGTACTGTTTGATTCTGCAAAGTTTTCCATGATGAATGTGTTAACTCAAGATCTTAAGATTCTAGAGAGAGAAAGCTAGAGAGAGAAAGTGAATGTGGAGCCAAAAGTAGTATTGAATTCAAAATATGCAAAAGTAATCTGTTGTTTTTAAAAACAACTAAGACAAGGGTTTATATACCCTAAAAGTAAAATAAATACAAAGGTTACAACTAAAAATGATCTAACAATCTCCCCCTTTGTAACCTTTGGCACCGAGCTCTAAAATCAAGAAAATCTTCTGATATCCACTTGAGCTTCAAGGCGACGTAAAGCATTTCGAAAGTTGATTCGGTCTTGAATTACATCAATTGCCTTCTCCAATCTCAGTAACTCCTTGTTTCCTTCCTTTTGTGGATAAAAATTGAATATCTGTCTGTTTGCCACATTCTGCTTTTCATAATTCAACTTCTGAATTAGATGCATCTTGATAAGCTTCAAAGTTCCATCAGAATACTTGCAGACTTCTTCAAATCTCATAAAACAATGACGACCCTTCAAGTTTCTGTACACCACACCATACGGTTCATCAACAACAGTATATAATAAGAAACTTTTAATGTTGTCGAGCTTCTGTTTTGGCTTGTGCAAGTTGACCGTAGGTTGATGATTTTCGACACCCAACTGAAAGTCAAATAAGCTATAGAAGCGAATTGTTCTGATAATATGTCTTCTGACAGTGTTGAAGGCTCTATTCATATCATCTGATCGTTCATTGAGAGAGCTGAAGAAATTGAATAGAAACTCAATATCATCCACATGAACTTCATTAAAATCTGCTTCTGTGAAGGTATAGTCTTTGCAGTCTCTTCGTTGAACAGTGAAATTAGAAACCCAAATGTTGAATATGTTGAACATGGAAACACATTTAACTTGTACAATCCCCTTCTCAGAATATACAGTTTCTTTCCCTTGTCTCAAATACCTCATAGCCATCAAATAATTATGTTTAACAAGATCAGACTCTTTTTCAATGCCCAAGAAAAACTCAAAACTCAAAACAGTCTTGTGTTTCACAAAAATACTTCGGTGAGTATCTTCAAGGTATACATTAAGAAACACCTGTCTCATATTTCTAGCCTCAAACCTTTGTCGTCTATGCTCTCTTGAAATAGGAATTCCTGAAGATCTAAGATTTTCTGGAATAAAATCAGGAGCCATAAAATTAGGATCAACTGATTTATCAGATTTACTTGTTGGAGCACGAGGAATCTTGGTAGGTGGAATCACGACTGGAATAGACACATTAGAAACAATTGCTGGAGGCTTAGAGACAACTGATGTAGAATATATAAGAGTTGTAGAGACAAACAGAAGATTTGAAACTGCTTCAGACTGAATCTGAGAAGAATCATCTTGTGGAGAATTCTGTTCATCTTGAAAAGGAAATCTAACTTCTTGAGATGAAAGATCTGCATACAATACATCAGCATCACTATCATCATCATCTTCTTCTTCTTCTTCTTCTTTAACTTTCCAAAAGCTTTCAAACTTGGCATCAATTTCATTTTCAGAATCCACATCAATAATATTTTCGTAAGATGCTCTGAAATTCTCAAACGCTTCAGCCTCAGTCATATTCACAGATTTTGGTATAACAGAAGAAACTGGCTCAGAATCTGGATCAACATAAAGTACCAGCTGTAAATTGTTTTCTGTAGAAATGTCAGTCTCTGGAAGATTTACTTTGCTTAACATGTCTTCAAACATAGACTGCATTTCTGTTTCTGCTTCTTTAGGCTTTTCTTTATCAGCAGAGCATGTTTCACTTGGAGCAGTTTCTACTTTATTTTCTTTAGAAAGATCAGCTGCAGACTTATCCAAGCGTCTCTTTTTCTCCCCCTCATGATCAGGTTGAGAATCATCATGATCATGTGAACGCTTGTTAGATGGTCCAGCTTCAGCACGACACGAGACATTTGGAACCTGCAAGTGTTGAGCAATGGCAAAAACAGTGGATTGCAATTGACCCAAACCTAACTGTACCTCATCTCTAAATTTCTCAAAGTCTGATCGTAAAGCAGAGAGAGAATCTTTAGTTGTAGGTGGTCGAAATGATGGCTGAAAAGATCTGAGAAGAGACAAAAGATCGATCGACTGTTGATTTGCTGGAGCCATAGATGCAAGTCGAGCTCTTAAGTGCTCAGCTACTTCCTGAACAGAAAGATCATCAATACGAGGACCTGCCGGAGTAGAAGAAGAAGATGCACCCGCAAAAGTTGATAACATAGTAGCACATGAAACCATTTGAGCAGAAGAAGATAGAAGACCCGATGACATAGTAGAAGACGAAAAAATCGGTGCAGATAGTGAAGGTGCAGAACCCAGAACTGCTGAATGAGAAAGATGAAGTTCTATGGGTTTGCCGGTCAACAACTGTGGAGGGATAATAGAAGGATCAATATTTGACAGATTTCCTTGCAGAAATGCCTCCATCCTGGATAATTGAGTATCCCTTTCTGCATCCATGGAAGCTTTTGTTGTTCGTAGAAGATTATGAACAATGTCTAATTTTGAAGAAGAGTGCAAACCAGAAGAAGTGAACCCCATAGTGAATGCTGAATCAGTTGTAGATACAACAACAGTAGAAGATTCATGAGCAGCAGAAAATTTCTTCAGTGAAAGATCAAGCTTGTCTACAGCAAGATGACCAACAATTGGATTTATTGGAACAGACTCATCATCAGAACCTTCTTGATTGGATTGAAAATCATCAAACTCTTGATTATCATCATCAGCATGTAATTCTTCAAGTTCATCTTCAATGACAAAGTGAATATCTGAACCTGATTCAGGGATTGCCTGAACCAAACGAGAACCAACAGGGATTTCCTGTTGTTGTTTCTGAATTTGCTCTGCAACTTCTTGAATTTCATCAACATGTTCCTCTGCATCTTGGTCTTGATCTTGTTGTTGTAAATGAGCAACTTGAACATCTGCATCAGCATTCTCTGCCTGTGGAATCTCGTAATCATGATCTAGCATGTATTCGACCACAGCTTCATTTGTCAAATCTGCATAATTCACTATAAGAATTGCTGGAATGGGCATCCATTGATCTTCATTCGTAAACGTATGCTTTTGAATCTGGAAGTATTTACACTGATAATCGGCAATGCGAGGCCACTGTGTGCGAGCAGGAAAATTCTCTGTGCTATCCATAATGCTCCGAACAAAGATCTTCAAAAATCGCAAAAACGGCACAAACTTTCTCCTATTGTTTGTCGCTTTAGCATATACAACTTCTGAAAGACCAGTCCAGATGGCCAAAGTATAATCAATATGAAGATCGTGAATAACACAGTAGAATAGCTTCAGAATCAGCATGCTTGTGCTATCTGTACCAGTAGCCTTTGAAGTTAAGCACCGATTGAATATAGAGAAAAAATCATACCAGAGAGGTGGAAGCTTAGCCTTGTGAAACTGAGTCACTTTCCTGAGTTCACCATTATAACCAAGTGCAATAATGCCATCAAGAACAGTTTGATCAGAAGGAAACGGATCATAAGCAACTTTGCCTGGTCTGGAATCAGGGCCTGGAAATTGTAGAAACACACGTAACCTTCTGAAAGTAAGCCGAGATTCAAACTGATCGACATTTATCAGGAAATGTGGAGGATTTACTTTATCATTCTTTGTAATATAGTGCCAGGCTTGCTGCACATATACCTCAGGAACATCAACTGTTTTTGTCAAAGCATAAGCAAGGGGATGTCCTCTTAAAATTTCTTTCACCACTCCACGTATGTTCAGATGTCCAAAATCAACATAATGATTATTGCCCTTGTAAGGAAGGAAGTGAGAATGATGCAGAAAATCATCCGGAACAAGTCCTTGAGCAGATTGATCAGCTGTTGTTGAAGGATGAGAAGGCATAGGACGAAGCCTAGAAATCTGTTCTTGATCATTAAGATGATCCAAGAGATCATTCTCATCTTGTTGTACTTGAACATCAGCCATTAAGTCTGAAAAATAAGCATAGTTAAAAAGTTAGGACATAATCAATCTGAAAGAACCAAGTGAGGTTTTCGGTTGAAGAACAAACCGAAAAGGGTAAAATTCGGTTGAAACAAGAACCGAAAAGCAAAGTTCTCGGTTGTACCAAGAACCGAGAAGAAAGGTTCTCGGTTATAACATAGACCGAGAAATGATCTTATCGGGTATGGGTTGGACCGAGAAGCAAAGATGGCAAAAATATATAGTGAACCAAGGTCGAAGTACTCGGTTGGTGAGAGAACCGAGAAGTGAAGTTCTCGGTTGATGAGGGGAACCGAGAAGTGAAGTTCTCGGTAGATGAGGGGACCGAGAAGTAAATTTCTCGGTTGATGAGGGGACCGAGAAGTAAAGTTCTCGGTTATGAGAGAACCGAGAAGTGAAGTTCTCGGTTATGAGTAAACCGAAAAGTGAAATACTCGATCCAGATTATAATCGAAAGAACTCCCTTTGCTCCCCCTACAAAAATGCATTCATAAAACCTTTCAATTGAAGCATAAGAGTAGAAAAACATACCTGTAATGCGGAATTTGTTGAAAAACAAAAAAAAATCGACTTAAAATCTAGAAGAACCAGTCGATTCAAATACTCCCCCTGAACTTCACCACCACCGAAATGATCAAGACGAATCGAAGATAAAGCAGCGAACCACGAAATACTCAAATGAAATCAAAATGAGTCGAAGACAATCTGAACTTTGGAAAAAAAATTTGTAACCCAAAGAAACCGAATGGAAGAGAAAAATGAAGAAGAAGATGAATAGTGACCTTGGGAAAAGTGAAATTTGAAAAACGTTTAAAGAACCGGGTTTTTCAAGAAAAAAAAATTTAAAATATTGAGAAAAGAAAATCATTTCATATTACATCAACATTTTTAGAAAATAAAATTAAACAAGATTTTGTAATTACTGAGTATTTTAAAGAATAAAAAATAATTGACAAATAAAATTTTACCTAATAAATTTTTCATAAAATAAACCATCTAATGAAATCCTATGCATGCTTTTGGAACTATAGACATGTATTATTGCATAAAGAGTGTATATTAGTTCGAAAACAAAGATTTTCATCCTTCTAATAGGTGGACAAACATGAGAAAAAATGACCAGTCTTAAGAAAAATGTATTTCACTATATAAGAGTAAAAACAACTGTTACTCACACTAAAAAAAATAGAACTTTCATAGATTTAAAGGTTTATCACATCTTAGCAGTTTCACCAAGTATCATGAGATGTGGTGCTCATTGGCATCTTTTTGTACAGTGTGCACAATGGCATCTTCAAATGAGTGTGCTCTTAAAGCATCTTTTGCAATTGTGCACTTTGGCATCTTTTTAACCAGAGAGTTTAGTAAACCTAGAAAACATCGTAAACATAACTTTCTATCTGATCCTATAGCAGGTTTTCTGATCAGCCACTCCCAGACCATAGCCTTAGGGGACTAGGTGACAAGCACCCCACAGAACTTACTTACCCAGATCAGAAAGGCTATATCGATATTTCCTAAGCCCATTCATATCAGTAGAACATGACTTTCTAACTGGTTTTATATCAGAATTTCTGATCGACCGCTCCCAAACCGTAGCCTTAGGGGGTCAGTTGTCAAGCAACCCACGGATCTTACTCTTCCAAACCAGAAAGGTCACAGATATGAACTATCAAACTAAATGATTTCTGTATTACAAAATATGAATTATTTTATCATCTCAATCACTAGGATCAACTAACTAATTAGTTTAGCCTATATCTCCATAATCATCCATAAAATTTGTAAAATAGGATTTCAAAGCCTTGATGACTATTATATATTGACCTACATATCTTAAAACACATATCAACATTTTCATGAAGTGGACCATTCAAGATCAGAAATTTTGAAATTTGAACAAATAACACTCATTTATAAACAATAAACTTGTAAATATTTCCTAGGCATGCACAAGCAATCAAAAGATAGAAAATTTATAAAAATTCTATTCTGTTAAACAATATTTGTTAATCATTTTGAATCTTTAAATTAAGCATTCCAATTTTCGTCAGAAGAAAATTAAAGCGTTTTTCATCCAATGCTTTAGTAAAGATATCAGCTAATTGATACTCAGTAGGTACAAAATAAAGTTCAATCGTACCTTCTTCGACGTGATGCTTTATAAAGTGATATCTCATATCAATATGCTTTGTTTTAGTGTGCTGAACCGGGTTTACAGAAATAGCAATGGCAGATTTGCTATCACAATAGATTGGAATCTTGTTGTAATTCATCCCATAGTCTCGCAGTTGTGTTTTCATCCATAACACTTGAGCACAGCAGCTTGCAGCAGCCACATATTCTGCTTCAGCAGTACTGATTGACACACAGTTCTGTTTCTTTGATGACCATCTAATCAAACGATCTCCCAAAAACTGGATATGCCCGGAAGTGCTTTTGCGATCAAGCTGATTTCCTCCGTAATCTGCATCTGAAAAAGCTGTTAATGAATAATCAGAAGATTTAGGATACCACAAACCTAGATATGGTGTTCCTTTGATGTAACGGAAGATCCGTTTTACAGCTAACAGATGAGATTCCTTTGGATTCGCCTGAAATCGTGCAAGTAAGCATGTTGAAAACATGATGTCCGGTCTACTGGCAGTTAAATACATTAGAGATCCTATCATGGCTCTGTAAGTCTTGATGTCAACAGTTTTTCCATCTGGGTCCAAGCCTATCTTTGCACCATGAGCCATTGGAGTTCCAATGCTTGTAGATTTATCCAAATTGAACTTCTTCAGAATGTCAAAGACATATTTGGCTTGATTGATAAAAATCCCATCTGAAAGTTGCTGAACATTGAGTCCGAGAAAGAATTTAATCTCTCCCATCATACTCATCTGAAATCTAGAAGTCATGAGATCGGAAAACCAAGTACAAAGTGAAGGATTAGTAGCGCCGAAAATAATGTCATCAACATAAATTTGAACTAAGCAAATATCAGAATCTGTTCTAAAAACAAACAGAGTAGTATCGATTAAACCTTTTGTGAAACCTGAGCTTAGCAGAAATGCAGACAATTCGTCATACCACGCTCTTGGAGCTTGTTTCAAGCCATACAATGCTTTGTCGAGGATGTAAACATGATCTGGATGATCTTTGTCCATAAAGCCTTCTGGTTGAGAGACATAGACCTCTTCTTTTAGACGACCATTAAGAAACGCTGTCTTTACATCCATCTGATAAACTTTAAAGTTCTGATAAGCAGCAAAAGCAAGAAACATTCGAATAGCTTCAAGACGTGCAACGGGAGCAAATGTCTCATCATAGTCTATCCCTTCTTGTTGACGATAGCCTTTTGCAACAAGTCTTGCTTTGTTTCTGACAACAATACCCTCTGAATCTTTCTTGTTTTTAAAGATCCACTTCGTTCCGATAATGCTCTTTCCTCGTGGTTTTGGAACAAGACGCCATACCTTTAATGCCTTGAACTGATTCAGTTCTTCTTGCATTGCAATAATCCAGTCTGGATCGGCCAATGCTTCAGAAACTTTTGTAGGTTCAAGCTTGCTTAGAAAACAAGTGAACAAACATTCATTTGAAGAAGCAACTTTTGACCTAGTTGATACCGAAGAAGCAGGATCACCAATGATTTGATGAAAAGGATGCGCCTTTGTCCATTTTGTCGTATGAGGTAGAGGAATTATTTCATCTTGAACACTTTGAATATCATGAGATGAAATTATGAGAGGTTCTGAATCAGAAGAGATAATCTGAGTAGTAAATGTTGGAGGAGGGACTACTTCAACTGATTCAGAAAACGTAACATCTGGAAATGTTGTTTGAGAGTCATCAGAAATAGCTGGAGCATCTTCAGATTGAACTGGTGGAGAAAAATTCAGTTCTATAACAATGGATGGTTCCAGTTGAGATGTAGTTTCAACTGCTGATGTAGGAAGTTCAGTCACAGGAACATCTGGAATTGCATCGTCAGAATTTTGTGTAGCAGCGGAAGAACTAGAAGAAGCAATGCCAGGTTCCTGTAATACAGCAGTAGAAACATTAGAAGAATTAGTTTTAGGTACATCATCATAAAAATTTTCAAATAATAAATCAAGATCAGTAAGAATAATAGATGAAGTATTAGATGAAAAATCTTGATTATCAGAAATCTTCACTGGTTCTGATCTTAGTTGATCAGAAGCATTCTTAATAACACCGGGTTCTGATCCAAGTTGGTCAGAAGCCAAACCAGCAGCTTCATCAAATCTGACATTGACACTTTCGATGACTTTGCCCAAAGAAGTAAGATATACTCGATAAGAAACTGAAGAAACTGAATAACCAAGAAAACTTGCTTCATCAGCCTTCGGTGCAAACTTGTTGAGGTTATCTCGATCGTTCAGAACATAACATTTTGACCCAAACGCTTTGAAGTATTTGATATTGGGCTTGATTCCATTCATCAATTCGTATGGAGTTTTATTGAATCTGCGATGAAGAATCGAACGGTTCTGAGTATAACATGCAGTAGAGATAGCCTCGGCCCAAAGAGAGATAGGAAGTTCAGAGTAAGCAAGCATGGAACGAGCAGCTTCTACAAGCGTACGATTGCGGCGTTCAACAACTCCGTTCTGTTGTGGTGTACGTGCGGCAGAAAACTGATGTTAGATGCCATGATCATTATAAAAAGCTTGTAAAATGCTATTCTTGAATTCTGTACCATTGTCTGATCGGACAATCTTGACTGGCTTTTGCTTGTTAGTCTGAGTAGACTTGATGAGAGTGATGAGTATCTCCGGGGTTTCGTCTTTGGATTTCAGAAAACGAACCCAAGTGTATCTTGAATAATCATCAACAACGACCAATACATAGCGTTTCTTACCAATACTCTTTGTCTTCATTGGGCCACACAAGTCTACATGAAGGATTTCTAGAATATCCTTTGTGCAAAAATTGGGCTTTGGCTTGTGTGCAACTTTCTTCATTTTGCCTTTCTCACAATCTCGGCAAAGTTTTTCTGTTTGAAATCGAAGAGTCGGAAGACCACGAACTGAGTCGTTTTTAGCAAGACGATCAATGTACTTGAAATTGAGATGAGCTAGCCGTCTATGCCACAACCAGCTTTCTTGAACTGAAGCCTTTGAAAGAAGACAAGTCTTGGAAGGAAACTTGGCTGTTGAGAAGTCAATAGTGTAAAGATTTGACCGTCTTCTACCAATAAGAAGTTCCTTACCACTGTCATCTTTGACTGTGACTCTCTTTGATTTAAAATTGACTCCCAAATTCTTATCACAGAATTGCCCAATACTAAAGAGATTGAAGTCGAGACCTTCAACATAGCTAACTCTTTTAATCGTTATGTTGCCTTGTACAAGATCGCCATAGCCAAGAATAGGAGAAGTGTCTCTGTTTCCGAATCTCACACGACCTCCAGACTTTTCTTTAAAATTTGACAATAAAGATTTATTGCCAGTCATATGTTTTGAACATCCAGAGTCCATATACCAGAGATGACTAGGCTGCATTCATGTAGAAAAACTCACAAAGATTTAGGAACCCACTTCAGAATGGGTCCCTTTTTATTAGAACATTCCATGAGTTTGTTAAAGAAAAATGTACTTTTCACAAAAGATTTTGCATAGTGAAACAAAGAAGAGTTAGTACATTTAGATGAAATGTGTAAAGCAATAGAAGATATATCACATGGAGAAGACAAACATGTGATATTCTGTTGAAGAATCAACATTTGCTCACGAGAATATTTTTGAACATTATTCAAACTAGCAAATGTGTTTTTATTACAAGTATCATCACGTTTATCTAATACATGTATATCATCTATTTTTCTATTCTTCACCCGCCATTCCATCTTGATTTCCTTTCTCAAAGGCCGATCTGAAAAGAAATAATCAGAATCAGATTTATCAGACTCATCCTTATCTTTCTTCTTAGACTTTCTTGACCGTCTTCTTTTTCTTTTCTTTGAAAAATAAAAATCATTGAAAGTCAAAGAATCATCCATTTGATCAGACAACTTATATGATTCACCTTCAGTAGCATAAGTCGTAAAATTATCACAATGATAAGAGTAAGAATCTGGTTTTCGTTCCAAGGATGAACCGAAAACTGATGTTTTCGTTTCTAACTGAGACCGAGAAAGTCCAGTTTTCGTTTCTAGCTTGGACCGAGAACCAACACTTGATGAAAATCCCATTTTATTTTCAACTGAAACTTCAGAAAATCCAGAAACTTGTTTTTCAGAAATAACATTCTTTTTAAAACTAGATTTAAAAACAGTAAAAATGATATCTTTTTCCAAACTGTTTTGAATAAAATCATCATCTATCTTATCTTCCAACTCAACAATTTTAGATTCTAAAATCAAAGGAGGAACGTATTTCTTAGTATCATAAGATGTTTTAGAAACACTGTCCTCATTTTTGTTTACAATATAAGAATCAAAATAGTCGTTTGGTAAAGTTGTTTTGTTAGATGAGTTTGTATTTAAAAATATGCCAGATTTCTTTTTCTTTTGAGGATCAGGAAAATATTTTTCATTTTCACGCGAATAAACAAATGGGAGTTCCATTCTAGTGTTTTCCGTTCTTCTCTTAGCCTCAATATCTAAGATTTGTTGTTCATTCATCCAATCTATTATAAATTGGGGAGCATAACGAGCAAGTCTCAAATATTCAAAGTGATATATAGTGGGGGATTTGTTAATGGCTAAATTTAAATATTTAGGACTTTCATATCCAAGCCCCCACTTTTCTTTAATGGACTCATAACTACGAGGTTTATTCATATTAATTGTTTGTTCAGATTGAGCTCTCATATATAATTTTTCTTCTAAATCAACAATGTTATTTGAAAGCTCATTTTTATAATTGGTCAAGCTAGTCAATGAATCAAGATAAGTCTTGTTTGAACTTTCCAACTCATTTATTTTATTTTGCAAATTTTCTTTGTTATCATTTAGAATCAATTTTTGATCTTCCAAAGAAATTTGTAATTTTTCAATTTTATAAGACTTTTCTTGATTCACTTCCTTTTCAGATTTAAGCATTTTTCGAAAATTTTGCAAGGCAGAAATGATAATATCAAACTGAGAGTTAATGAATTTAAAATCTAAGTCAGAATATACCTCAGACTCATCAGTTGAATCATCATCTTCATCATCAGTTTGATCATCACCGATAAAGCACATTGCTGCAGTTTCCTCTTTTTCTTCTTCATTATCAGAGAAATCAATAAATGATTCTTCCTCAGCTAAGAGAACAGCTCCACTTTCCTTCTTTTTCAACATATCAGCCTTCTTTTGATAGTAGGTAGAATCACGAACCACCTTTGTTCGGCATTCTTTAAAATAATGACCTACTTTACCACAGTTGTAGCATGTGGGAGGTTTCTTTTCATCCCTCTTTTCTTCCACAAGCTTTGGATGATCAGGCTTTGGATAGGTAGTCTTTGACCCAGAAAAATCCACCTTCCTTGACCCAGATGAAAGACGAAGATTGTTGTTGGAGCTGGCCCTGTTAGGAAACTTTCGTGCAAACTGTTGAGAAAGTAAGATCATTGCTCTTTGAAGAGCTTCTCCTTCATCATCAATATTCCCATCATAAACATTCTCAAAAGCTTGCTCAGTAAATTTTGCAGTCATTAGAGCAATAGGATCTACATCTTTTCCTTTCTTCTTCTTTTCTTGCTTTTCTTTCTTTGCCACAATCAGATTTTCTTCATTCAGGAGAATTTCAAACATTTCTTGAATTGGCATGATTGAAATCTTTGGATCAATACGGAGTCTATGACATTCCTTTGTCCATTCAGGTTGAAGAGCGTTCAGAAACTTTAAGTTTGTTTCCAACGGGGACTTTTCCACACTAATCTTGTATAAATCATTTATCACTGCACAGAATCTATCAAAGACAGTCTTCAAATCCTCCCCACTCTTTTCTTTGAACTCCTCAAAACTGTTCATATATCTCGTTTTTCGAAGTTGAGTAGCCACCACTGATCCAAGCATGATTTTCTCCAAATGAGTCCACATGAGCATTAGATTGTTCTTGTAACAATCTACACGATTGTATATGTGATTTGGCAAGGCAAGAATGAGATTAGACTTAGCAATTCTTTCTCCATTGTATTTTAAAGATTCTTCTTCATTGTACTCATCAACTGGCTTTAATATTGTGGATTGTTCAGTATTAGCGGTGGCTGGAATGATCTTGACAGGTCTCTCAAAAGGAGGATTGGTTAAAGCTCGAACCATGTAATCCCCATTTTGTTGTCTCTCAAGAAAATTAATAAATCGATCTCTCCATTGAGAATACTCATTCTCATTAATAAGCACAGGGGGACGTGTATCTGTCCCGAGAGACATCATCAACTCATTCTTATAGACTTGAGATTGAAGAGACATGCTGAATAGTAGCAGAGAGCTTTTCGGCTGAAGAAAATAAGAACCAAAAAACCACGCTTTTCGGTTGTTGAGGAAACCGAAAACCAAACTTTTCGGTTATATAAGAGACCGAAAACTTAGCTTCTCGGTTGAAGATGAAACTGAAAAGAACGAAAACCCTTAGCCGAAAACCTTAGCCGAAAAGAACAAAATCCAGATGAATGAACCGAAAAAAACTTGAAGAAAGAACCGAAAACCCTGATGAATAACCCGAAAACTCTTATGAATGAACCGGAAATCTGATTCTGCCAAGTTAACGATCTAAGAAAATCACACAAGTCCAAAATTTCTCAAAACACTCTCACGGAATTCACTTAGAAACAGGTTCATTATCCAAAACTAATCCAAATATAGATCAAACACCAAAAATCAGCAAGAATTCGCGAAGAACAGAAAAACTCGAGAACTTTTCTGGAAAATTCAAAATTGACAAATTCGATTACAAAATGATCAAATCTTTGCACGAATCAAGAACAAAACTTGTTCTAAACTGTATTCCGAAGCAATTGAATCCAAATTCACTGAAAATCGTTTAGAAAATCAACATAGATCTAGAGAAATGACCAGAAAACCGATTTTCAAAAAAAATTCAAACGAATTGGAAATTCGATTGATCTGAAAACACGAAATTAGAACTCTACTCTCAAATCTCTCAAAATCTAACCTGCTCTGATACCAATTGTTAACTCAAGATCTTAAGATTCTAGAGAGAGAAAGCTAGAGAGAGAAAGTGAATGTGGAGCCAAAAGTAGTATTGAATTCAAAATATGCAAAAGTAATCTGTTGTTTTGAAAAACAACTAAGACAAGGGTTTATATACCCTCAAAGTAAAATAAATACAAAGGTTACAACTAAAAATGATCTAACAGAATGAATAGATGTTTCTGAGAGAACAGGCTCTGATACCACTTGTCAGGATCGAATTCTCAACAAGAATTATAAATACTCAGAAACTAATATCAAAGGAGTTTGCGGAATAACACTTTGATATTCAATGAAACAGTAAACAAACAGTAAATATGATGAATAACTTGTAAACTTGTATTGAATGCTTTAAATCACAAGATTACACACACAACCTCAATCTTGAAGAACAGATTCTTTCAAGACGAATTCTACTTCTCTAGAATTAGGAACTATGCCTTGAGGTTGATTCTCTCTCTAAAATAAAAACTTAGAAACTATATATTAACTATTCTAAAACAATTCTATACATATACTGAACAAAAGATAATTACAATTAATAAAATATCTTCAGAATATCTTCCATGAATATCTTCAGTCTATCCAGCTGTCATTCTTGTAATTCGGATCTCCATCTCATAAGCAGCACTAATCACCTTGGAAGTATTAACTCAAACTTGGCAGTATTAACTACTAAGCAGCACTAACCTCTAGCAGTACTAACTAGCTAAGCAGTACTAACTTTGTTCAAGCAGCACTAACTTTGACTAGCAGCATTAATTCTACTAGAAGCAGTAATACCTAGCAGTATTAAACTTGAATTTCTCTGGCAGTAGTAATTCTGTACTATCAGCATTAAACACTTAAGCTTTTCTTCAGTTCCCAGCATAGAAAATTTTGGTTTTTTTTCTTTGTTATTCCTCTCCAACAGATTTGCTATATGGTTTGCTAAAATAGAGAAAAATCAAAAAATCTTTAAATATAGAGAATTCTCTATAATTTATAAATTGGAGAGAGAAAATATTATTTTATGCAATCCAACCAATAAGATTCAATTTTTAACATTTTATTTTAAGTTTTTTTTTTAAAAAGTGTATTGGGATGATAAATTATGGAATATTATAATAATATAAATAATGATTAATTCTCTAAAATAGAAAAGCTATTGGACCTAGAAGAAAAAATGTTTTTAAAGATTTTGACTTTCCATTCTCTATTTTAGAAAAAAATTAGCAATGATGTTGGAGATGAGAGCATCTCCAACAGCATTGCTAAAATAGAAAAAAAATGACTTTTGCTTTGCTATTTATCTCCAACAGCAATGCTATATGGTTTGCTAAAATAAAAAAACTTAAAAAAAACTCTAAATATAGAGAATTATCTATAATCTCTAAACATGAGAGATAAAGTATTATTTTAATGATTTTTCACCAAAATTAAGAGAAGAACAACCCTTTCATTTCAGGAGAGAGGATATATTATTTTAATATCTAAATAGGAGAGAGAAAATATTATTTTAATAATATAAGTAGTAATTGATTCTCTAAAATAGAAAAGCTGTTGAAGTTAGAAGAAAATATTTTTAGAGATTTTGACTTTTCATTCTCTATTTTAGAGAAATTTTAACAATGCTGTTGGAGATGCTTTAACAATAATTGACTTTTCTAAAAAATATATGATTAGTTGTCATTGATTATTACACTATTAAGGGGGTGTTTGGATTTGCTTATTTGATGTGATTTTTAGCTTATTGCGATTTAACACCGGAGATAGGAACTTTTGAGTGTTTGGATGAGGAAAAATTAAAATGGCTTATAACGGTGCCAAACCGTTGAAAAACACTTTTTGATAAGTCATTTGGTTTTAACTTATCAACTTATTTGAAAAGTACTTATGACTTTTTTGGTTATTTTATATATATAAGCAATCTCAAACACCTTTAAATAACAACTTATTAGATTATTACGTTTTGATACCATAATAAGCTAATTCAAACACTTTTTTAAAAATTTCGATTTGACACCGCATAAGTTGATAAACACTTTTTGAAATAAGCATAAGTTGTTTTAAATAAGCAATCCCAAACACCCCTTAAATTAACCTTTTATGTTTAATTAATTAAATCAAATGAGTGAACAACAATGAATCTTATAGATTTTACACTTTTTAGGGTTTTCAAATGATTAAGCTTCTTATTACTACGCATCACAAATACATTTTGTGTCTTAAAACATTGCATTATATATTTTATTTTCTATAGTTTTATTCTGAACCGTTCATATTTTTACTAGTAAAAATTAATACATTTTAGAGTGCATTACATTCTTGGTCCCGGGATTTATAGGTTGTTATTATTAAGGTCCCTTTAAACGCATTTATTACACTTTGGTGGTATGCAAAAACGCAAACTTCGAGTCCCTCTCGCTTAGAGGTGTGTAAAACCCGAGTGGTCCTAAAACCCGAACTGAGCCCAAACCGAAAATGAGGTGTTTTGTATAACCTGAACGCACTGAAATTCGACTTTTGGAGGGATATTTGGGTTCGGGTTAGGTATTGTTTTTGGCCATCCGACCCATCCAAAAACGAATATATATATATATATATATATATATATATATATTATATAAATATACTTATTTATCTAATTATCTTTGGAAAATCTTAAATCCTAATCGACCGTACTCTTTTCTAATTTTTAAACCTGCTATTGATTTCATCAATCCTATCAGTTGATATGCTATACTCGAACCCGAACGACCCCAATCTAAACCCAACCTGAAGCAATCAGAAATCTAAAACCTAACCTAAAATTCAGGGCTTGGTTTTTATATCCGAAATCCGATCGGATTTTTGGTTTGTCCACCCGAACCTGCCCAATGAACACTCCTACTCTCGCTAACGAAATATTTTAACTCAGTTAATTCAGAGGGCATTTTTGTCTTTTTACCATCTTTTTGTTTTTTTCCAAATAAAAATGTAAAACTATATTTATACAAGAATAGTAACGAAATAAAAGAGCACAAAAACGGCCAAATCTCATGTGATTCAGGCAACTTCGTCCGTTCACCCTTACATTGATCATGTTCCTTAGTCCCATGTAAAATCACATATATAAATTGGTTAAGTTTTTTTTTAATTATTATTTTGACCCAATTCTCATTTGATATTACATACCTAGATGAATATAATGTGTCTTCTCCGTGAAACCCGTCAATTTAATTACCTCCATCTCCGTCAATTTTCCCCCTTTACTTCCTGTTGGTTTCCCTCCCCCTTCCCTTCCTCCCTCTCCATCAACACAGAACACACATACACACAGAATTGAGGTTAAACCCACATCTCACCCACACTCATACACATTAACACACACACATCATATACATGTCTTATCCGAAAACAAACTCATCATTAACGATCAAGAGCAATAGATAATGTACGTATTTAAACAAATGGTTTTTGAACCTTCAAGAATTTAAGGATGTAATGTAGAGACATATATACGTCACATATTATCTCTTTAATAAATCACGACATTTAAAATAGTTATTTTCTGCAGTTTTCTCAAGAGGATGTTGTTCCCGGCTGGTGCTTATGCCAATACTTTAGGGATATAAGTATACGGATGTGTGATGCATTGTCAAGTGTGATCCCGTCTTATGCTGTAGGACAAATGCAAAAGCTTGAAAGGCTTTCAATATCATATTGCAAATCGCTGGTGGAGGTATTTGAAACTCGAGGGATCAATTCTAATAGTGGTTGCTCTAGTACAAATGCCACACTCGCAATTCGAAGACTAAAATATATTGATGTGCCTCAACTGTCCAACCTAAAGACATTGAAGATCAATGGTTGTGATCGTTTGGAACATGTATTCGTATTTTCCACACTTGAAAGTCTCATGCAACTGCAAGAGTTAAGCATAGGGGAATGCAAGACAATGAAAGTGATTGTGAAGGAAGAACATGGAGAGCAAATGATGACATCAGCTAAGGTTGTGGTCTTTCCTCGTCTGAAGTCCATTCAACTAAAAGATCTACCCAACCTCGTGGGTTTCTTCTTGGGGACGAATGAGTTCAGGTTGCCATCATTGGAGGACGTTAACATTTATAATTGCTCACAAATGGTGGTGTTCGCATCTGGTCACTTGATAGCTCCGAAGCTCAAGTACATATACACAAACTTAGGCAAACTTAGTCTTGAATGTGGCTTTGACAACTTTCACTTTCAGGTATGTTTTTCTTTTTCCGCATCATCTAATTAAAAAATCATCCCAAGTAAAGGTATTAAACACATTGCTACTACTTTGTCTAAAAGTTTAGGTTGTCTATTGTAACGAGGAGTGCTAAAAATCCCGATCAACCCAATGATAAATAACTCAATCCGATGTCTAATCGAGTTGTAAAATCTTCAAACGTTATTTGAACCCGACCCAACCTGATGAACCCGATATCATTTTATTACTTGGAATTAATATAATTGTTGAGTCTCTATTAATATATACATAGATAATTATACCATCTATATATAACTCCTTTGTATATATGTTCCATAATTGTGAGCACACACACACACACACACATATATATATATATATATATATATGCAAATTGAAAAAATTAATTGATTGTGATGTACTTAAAATTTAAGAAGTATGGATAAGTTGTACCAAATTGTTTATTATGAAAAAAAAAATGAGTAGACTAGAGAAAACAAGTTAGGAGAATATTTTGATTTACCAAAGTATCAACCCGACCAATGCGACCTACCCATAAGTTTGGGTTGGGTTAAGTTGAGATTTTCCAAAGCACAAACATTAGGTTAGGTTGGGTTATTCAAATGCATTCAACCCGATCAACACAACACATGAGCACCCCTAATTATAACTTAGAGACAATACCTTGAATCAACTTTTTTCCATTTTCAAGGGTACCTTACCTATATTTAACTTTAATTCTTTAATCGAGGTAAAAATCTTAACCCAATTAACAACAGAATCTTTTAATTGGAGTAACTTATCATCGTTAATTATATATAATGGATTCTAAAAAGTTATCTCGTTTTTATGTATTCTTTAGATCAAACCAAACGGATATTAAATAGAAAGTGTTTGTTGGATCAATT
This sequence comes from Arctium minus, assembly GCA_954870635.1. NCBI lineage: Eukaryota > Viridiplantae > Streptophyta > Magnoliopsida > Asterales > Asteraceae > Arctium > Arctium minus. The sequence goes on along the minus strand of OX941083.1, from coordinate 706,455 downwards.
GAATTGATGATTATACCTACATATATATGCCTTAATTGTGTGTTTCTTTTTTGGCCTTGCAGGACCCATTCTCATGTTTAGACGGTACAAGCTCGTGCCCTGTTACATTAGAAGGGTGTCGGTATTTTCACAATTTCATCACAATGAGTGTGTATTTCAATGAGGATATTAAAAAGATTTTTCCATCCAACGAGTTGCTGCAACTGCAAAAGCTGGAAAGCATTCATGTATGGGGTTGTTATCTTGTAGAGGAGATATTTGAAGCATTGAAAGGGCTAGATAGTGAGTTACTACAATCTGTTGTTGTGAAATTTCCAAACCTAAGGGGCGTGCATTTACTGGAGCTAGATAGTCTCAAGTATATATGGAAGAACAACCCGTGGATGGTACTTGAGTTTCCAAACCTAACAACACTGTCTATTCAAGATTGCCAAAGTTTAGAACACGTGTTTACTAGTTCCATGGTTGGTAGTCTATTGCAACTCCAAAAGCTACATATAAATCAATGTAAAAAAATAGAGGTAATTGTGAAGGAAGCCAATGTCGATGTCGAAGAACAAGAATGTGATGCCAAATTAGTGAACGCGATTATTATGTTACCTCGACTAAAGTCCTTGACACTTAAGGAACTTCCAAGTCTCAAGGGATTTTGCTTAGGAAATGAGGATTTTTCATGGCCATCCTTGGATACCATGGAAATCATTGGATGCCCAGAGATAAGAGTTTTCACGAAGGGATTTTTGGCAACTCCAGAGCTGAGAGTAATAGATACAAGTTCTGGGAGGTGTGAATTAACAAGGGAAGAAGACCTCAACTCCTTTATAAAGACAAAACAAGAAAAGGTCGGTACCTAGATGTTAGTTTCATGTTTTTCTTAATCGTTTTTAAAATACATATGTTAAAAGCCCCAACCACTCTAAATTTTCAACAAATTTTCTACAGGGACTTGAACTCGGAGAAGATGAAGACACTACACCAAATATCACTTAGGCAACAAATGAAAAATGTTGCTTAAGAGGGGTTTATCTGTTGCCTAAGGCTTAGGCAACATGCCTATGTTGCCTAAGCAATGTTGCCTTATCAATGTTATATAAGAACTTAGGCAACATATGCAAACATCATATGTTGCCTAAGCAGCCTCCTTAAGCAACACAACACACAACAGGTTATGTTGCATGTGAAAAAAACATATGTTGCACCCACCAAACACTAAGACAACATTAGATTTATGTATGTGTTGCCTAAGATATCAACTTAGACAACATACTATATTTGCATATGTTGCCTTACACTACGAGACATACCTGTTTTACCGACGGAAAAATTCATCGGAAAAACGTGTTTACCGTCAAAAAAAATTCGTCGGAAAAACATGTTTACCGCCTGATTTTGGCAGATTTGTCGGTCGGAAAAACTTTCGCCAAAAAACATATTTTACAAAAAAAATTATAATGAATTTTTTTTATTAATTAGAATTTTATCCAATAACAAATAATATTACGAATTACATATGTTCAAAAAACCAATATACAAATTAAAATGATCAAATCCAAGCTCTTCAATTGTCTTCCTTCATAACAAAGCTCGTTGGTTTCAATATAAAATCGACCAACTTTCTTTTTGAACTTGTCCCTTCATCTCTCCGTTGTTTCTAAAGTCGAAAAATCTAATGTGAGATTGGCTCAATATATCATTCGATGAGGAGCTATTGTTCGTCGGGGATAAAGGCGAGGAGGGAGGCCATTGTTTTGCCAAGGGAGATGACCTTCAACAGGGATGGTTTTGAGGTGTCGAGATAACCGAGTACTGCTTCGATCACATGTTGCTGTAAATCAAAACCAAAAAGAATCATATAGTCAAGAATCCAAACTTTCAATTTTTTCTGCTATTTTATCAAAATTTCAGCTCAAAATTAGTCGACAAAAAACTACAAAATCAGACATCAAAATATGATATAAACACAAATACCCACAAAATCAAAACATATATATAAAGAAACCAAAAAGATGCAAATATAAAAAACAAAGGTAAATTCTCGCTCTACACCCTTGGATTAACTAAGATTTGTAATTCATGTTAAAAAAACAAAAAGAAAGAACTACAGACTAAAATAAAATAAAATAAAATAGGAAAATATAATTATATTGCAACATTTTTAGCTTGGATAGACCCAATGGCTCAAAAAAGATGTTCCATTTGGACCATGTGTAAATTCTAAATGACTCATAGGTTTATGTACACCAACTGATTGACGATAAAAGTTCCCAATCGGTTTTCGTTATTGATTAATTCTGGATCTTCATCTGCTATTAAGACAAATGAAAATACATGTAAGATGTAAAAATGAATGGAAAACATAAAAACATCTAATCTTGTTGAAGCGTTTAGTTTTTTGTGTAGCTGTTACATGCCATTCAGCCATTGCATGGTAGACAAGGCCTAAAATGTGTTTGAGTTGTCACATTATTTTTACTGTTTGCATTTTATTTTTGTTGGGAAAATGGTCTCAGAGATTCCCAACAAACACTGCCCTATAAAAATGAAAAAGAAATGAACACAAGAATATACGTGGAAACTCCAAAACCGGAGAAAAACCACGGGCCTCCAGAGAGAAAACTCCACTATACGACAAATTTATACAATCATATAGACCAATCTCTCGAGACAACCCCCCAAATACACCCATACTCTCCAAAGATTTAACTCACCACTTTCTACACTCTAAAACAAGAGTACTAAAAAGAAAGAATCAAATACTTAAAATATATATTTGATTGGGGCACTTTGAAACAAAGCCTTGGACTCCTTTTATAGGAATGAAATCTACTTCACCTTCCTTCACTCCACCGATGTGGGACAAAGAGTAAAAATTTCCTTCTTTTAGTTTAGCCAATACTTCATCAATCTCCACCTTGGCTACAATAAAAAAACAAAGATTCGATGCCACATCTAGAGAAACATTGTCTAAACCGACAATCATAATTCTCAAATTAGAGAATTAACATACTCCACCATAAAAGAGTATCACCACTTAGAACATTCCCGTTCTAAGAATTTCAAATCGGCACATGTCGAAAACTTGTTGAAGATTTTATGGTACAACTTCCCCATTTGGCTTTCCCGGAAGTTCATCAACCATCGACATCAATTTCCACCACACATCTTGCATCTTTGCCAAACCAATGCCCATGTGTAAACATGTGGATCCGCTAACACATCCTTCTCCATGGCGCGGACATACCATAAGGATATCATATCTCAAAAGAATTCATCTCCATCGGAGACGACAGAGATAACGTTAGCTGAGTTGGAGTCTTTTGCCGTGACTGCTACACCTGGACAATTACTCCTCACATGCCCAGACTGTCCACACTTCCAGCAAATTGGATTCTTCCTGGAGTTCTTCTTCTTCTCGTTCCTGCACAACAAAACTGTACCTTCTGATGAAGTACTACTGCTACCTTCCAATCTTTTCTCCTCGGATAGGAGTTTGCTAGTAACATCTTCATACTTCAGGGTCTCTTTCCCATACATCAGAATAGGTTTCATGTGCTCATAAGAAGATGGCAAAGATAATATAAGCCTCAAAGCTTTATCTTCATCTTCAACCTTCACTCCAATAGCCTCCAGTTCCGAAACGATATTATTAAGAACACTTAGATGATCTGAAATTTTTGTATCTCCATTCATACGTAGAGTATGAAAGTGTTCCTTGAGGTACAATCGATTCGAGATGCCTTTGCCTTGATACAACTGCTCAAGCTTCTCCCAGAGCTCCTTGCCGTTGATATCCCGTGCACATTTGCAAGAACATTCTTCGCAAGACATAAGCGAATTGCACTTGCTGCTCTCAAATCCATATCATCCCATTCTTCATCATCGACCGTACTGGACTTTCCGGGATCGCTGCTAGAAGCAGGGGCTGGTTTACCCCTTAAAGCCTTGTGTAACCCGGACTGAATCAACACATCCTTGACTTGAACTTGCCACAAGCCAAAATTGATCCTTCCATCGAATTTATCAACATCGAACCTCATAGGGCTGAACTTTGACATCCTAACCGTGTCTCACAATCGTATTTTGTATACTAGAAAAATGTAACTAGCCAATGAGTAGTATGCCTAACAAAGGATACCAGGAAAGAGAGGTGGGTAACAATGGACACGCTTAAGTACCAAGTCTTTCCTTAGCCGGAACCTTCCCTAGACATACACGCATTCCCGGCCCATACACAATTCTATCTTACATAAAATAACCAATAGAAAATTCGTTTTCTGATGCAAAAGATCAGACAAAGCTGCGACCACAGAGCATACGACGAACCTCTAAAAAACCGAGACCCCCCCAAACCTAGGGCTCTGAGACCACTTGTTAGGAAAATGGTCTCAGAGATTCCCAACAAACACTGCCCTATAAAAATGAAAAAGAAATGAACACAAGAATATACGTGGAAACTCCAAAACCGGAGAAAAACCACGGGCCTCCAGAGAGAAAACTCCACTATACGACAAATTTATACAATCATATAGACCAATATCTCAAGCCAACCCCCTAAATACACCCATACTCTCCAAAGATTTAACTCACCACTTTCTACACTCTAAAACAAGAGAACTAGAAAGAAAGAATCAAATACTTAAAATATATATTTGATTGGGGCACTTTGAAACAAAGCCTTGGACTCCTTTTATAGCCATGAAATCCACTTCACCTTCCTTCACTCCACCGATGTGGGACAAAGAGTAAAAATTCCTTCTTTTATTTTAGCCAATACTTCATCAATTTTTAACAAGACTGTATTATTCCCAGCCAAATTAAGAGAATAATACGAGTTCATTATTTTTACTGCTCAGAGTGTCTTTTCTCGATGTTTTTTTCTACATATTTGGACTATGTTCTCACAGTCCTCTTTATGGAATTGCAAGTCAAATTGGAACAAGGTTGTGATTTATATGAAATTGAAATATTTGTGAACTGTAGTTGTTCAAGAACCCAAAAAAGTTGTCTTGAATAGCCCAGGTTTGTTTAGCCAATATGATATATCCTAGAGAAGAAGTGGATAATTTGATGTGTTGGTTTATGGTGGTAGTTTGGGGATCTTCATTGCCACAATCTTAAGCTTGAAAGGCCTTTGAGTAGGAGTGTTGGACAGGAATCTACGAAAATGGGTATATAAATTATAGTGTGCAATTTTTCTATATGATATGTGGCTTCTAGCTTGTGATCAATGCTGTTAAAGTGAATCGATCTTTTGACATTTGAGTTCATTTAACATTAGAAAGAACAAATGGAATATATCAAAGAAAGAGCTCTTGGAACTTTTTGAAGTTGGCACCTTAACGATATATGTAACACCCTTAAATCTGAAGATAACAATTTATTAAAATTTTCTAAATACATCAATAAATGATTCATCTACAATCACAATTTGAGATTTAACCCCAATATACACATTCATTCCTTACATACAGTCTATAATAAGGACGGTGTTACTAAAACCCAATAATGGTCACTATCTCCAACTGCGGAAGACTTCACCAAATACTTACACTTGTGAATAACTAAGCACATCTCTTCATAGGACTGCTAGAACCGAAACCCCATCTGGAACCTGATGCACATGCCGACAAATAAAAAGGTTAGGCTTAACGCCTAGTGAGCTCAAGAGTTTTCAACATATATAAATTAATTGTTTAAAAGAAAGAATGCGGTTAAAATCATAATCTTTCAATTTGATATGCCTTACATATAAGAACGAATCATTTTCCAATAATATGCATCTTTAAAGACAATGCTCCAAAACAAACATTCTTTATAAAACGATGCAACTCATAACTCACCCAAAACGGGATTATAATTTGACACCCAATTTGTGAAAACGAGAATGACACTTCATATCCCCAAAACAACCAAAACCCGGGTGGGGTGTAATACTCGACCCATAAATAAAGGAGAACAAACCATATAAGTATGATATGTCATCGAAAGTATGGAACTGAAACTTAATACTCACACGACCATAAAATGGAATGAAATCCAAACATTTAAGCAAGGACAATTAAATATCCAAAATACTCGGGCCGACAGCGGGGGATACCCGCATCCGTTGAGAGTGGAGGAACACAAAAGTATGTCACTCATACAACGTTAATCGCATGACATCTAACGACATGAAAGCCCAAGTGTCCCTACGAATCCTTGACAAGTTTCACCCAAAGAGACGGGGTACCTTGATGCCAAAAAGACACCCGAAAGTCCCGGCACACCCGGGGACTACAAGTGAGGAAATTCCCCGATGACGGAGGTCTAGGCACACACCCACACAGTGGCGCCCAAGACTACATCCTCCTAGTGCCTACTTGTCAAGTTTTGGTCATAAAACATGAGTCCCGAAGTCCAACCCCGTGCCACCCAATTGACCATCAAATAAGACTGACTTACGTGCCTATGGATTCAATGCAACACAGTCTAAAAATACACGACTACTCATGAATGACAAAAGCACTCGAGCCTGTAATGATTATAAATCTGCAATAAAATGCATTAAGATGTAAATCATAAATTGGACTTTACATCGATCCATTAAAACCAGAGACTCTTTTAAGCCAACACCGAGCTAAAATGCTCGAAATCCATTTGACCAACAATTATCGGTTCCCCAAATAATGAAATGTCTTTAAACAACGTTTACGAAGACACATACCTCAAAGACGAGAGTAACCCAAAACTCAACACATAATGGGACCAACGATTTTCCAAAGGGTTTATGAATGCTACCCCAAAATGCATATAACATGAAATAGACTTTATTTGTACAAAATCGTCAAAGATGTATAACTCATAAAATAGATCTTTCTTGTACAAAATCACCAAGAATACGTAATTCATGCTATTTAGTTGTTGAAACGTTCAAAACCCAATATAAGCATTTTAAGAGGTTAGCACAACCCAAGTTTACCAAATATGAAAACTTATCAAAATACTCACACTTTGACAAATAACCAAGTAAAACATATTTACTTCAAAATACTCAAAACATATCATCAGTTAACCATTTCATGTAAAACACTTTAAAATAAACATTTTGGCATGTACACCGTTTTCGCAAATCAACTTGAACTCACCTTGCTAGATTTAGGCTAAATCTAGATTTTACCCACTTAGAGCTTTACTTGAAGAACTTGATTTTTCAAACCAAATCTTCCAAAACCTAGATCCACAAGGTTCCAATCATAAATATACATATTCCACCATAAATAATCATAATCAACCACAAAGAATCGTTTCCCAACTGATACCGAATCCTTAACTTCCATAAATGAAGAGAATAGAAAATTACCCTAACCCAAGCTTGAATCCACCAATCAAAACACCTCTAGTTCACCAAAATGGTTACAAACCTCCAATCTACGAAAGGGAGAACAAATAGTGGATGAAACCCTAGAAAACTTTGGTGAAGAAGATGAAGTAGGAGAGATGATGAGCTTACCACCACAAAATTCTCTTGTATACTCCAATAGGCTTTCAATATCTTGCTATATCCTTGAAGAGAGCTCTCAAAAACGAAACTGTGGCAACTTGAATCACTGAAATCGGAGTTGGGATGAAGAAGATATGAAGAAATGAAGTTTTGGATGAAATGAAGCTGAAATCAGGTTTTTAACTCGTGATGTTGCTTCTGATGTTGAGCACAACTCGTGAGCCTTTTGTGAAGAAAAACGCACGACCCGTGCACCTTACAGATTACGAAAAATATGCCTGAACATTGTTTTGGTCATAACTTCTTCGTTATAGCTACGTTTTCGCTCCGGAATGAACCGTTGGACTCGTAATTGAATCCTTCATCTCTTAAGACTATAAAATCAAGGATTCAAGCCCAAAATCAGATATCTTATTTTTCCCTTCAATTGCCGATTTCTGTATTAACTTGAAACGATACTTTTCGAAATCGGGGTGTTACAATATATTTTTATTCTAATTATCATTAGGGTTACTGTGTTTTAGTGTTATCTTGGGTAATTCTGTCTCGGTGTCATTCATGATTTTATGGTCTATTGTTACTTGTAGGCCTTCAAAGATTATAGATATTATGAGGGTGTGATTCATTTCGTTTGGCAGGGTAATCTTTGATGAACCCAGTGTTGTTTATAGAAATAGTACGCATTAGAAGTAGCTAAATTTGGATCATAGACTCTTCTTGTGATTTACACTTATGGAGATGTATTTTGCTTCATTTCAGGAGATCTTGATGAAGTAGTGGAACATGTTAAGTTTCTATCAAAAGCCAATCTATATGGGTTTGGGAGCCAACATTCTTATTCAATATATTTGGGGAAGGTGGGAATGCATCCCCTTTGTGGGTTTAATTTCAGATAAAATCTTATTGAAAAGCTACTTGGGTTTTGGATTTTGTATGTTCTTGCAGGAATCATGCCGAAGCTTTTTTGTGAAATTCTTTCGCTTTGGTTATTTCAGATGAGGACTTATGCATCATTTATAACAAATCTCTTGGCAATACTTTGAGTTGCATTTTGAAGAAGTCATGCTTCATTGCCTTCTCGATTTATTCATTATGATGATGGAAATAGTTACATTAACATCGACTGCTCGTCATTTTCATTGCTACTTAGAAATGGAAGACAACACGGTAAAAGTAATTCAAAGAGTGTTTGGATATGTGTTTTTCAAAGTTATAGACAATGACTTTCAAATAAACCAAGCATTAATACAAAATCTTTTGCTCAAATCTCCCCCTTCAAACTATAATAAATGGTTCACAATCTACAACACAAATCACATAATCAATGGACGTAGTACCTTTTAAAGTGGATCAAAGACCCGTAAAGACGTCCAATGTGTTTTTAGCTGAATCTAACCGTTTTGAGAGATTTTTTAAAGTTTTTTTTGTTGATTTCAGGAGATTTCTTATGTTTTTTGACTGGTTTCAACCAATTTTTTTGGTTTTTTTTTTTGCTGATTTCGAGAGACTTTTTCGGGTTTTTTTATTGATTAAGGGACTTTTTGGTTGATGTTCCTTGTTTAATCTAATATCATAGATAAGGCTCAAAGATTAGTGAGTGCACCTTTCTTACACCCAAAAAAAATTACTTCTGAAATTCAGTAAGCGGTGTGCAGGACCCGCTCGAGCATATAATCATAATGATTTGAGTTTATTCAAAATCTTTTTACGTTCGTGTTTTGGGGATTAATTAAATGGAGGGAGCAAATCATAATGATTCGAGTTTATGAATCCTTTCATTGTGGTATGACAATAAGATATGGCTAATCAAACAAAGTTTTTTTAATCAACTTAAAAAAATAAGCTAACTTATGATTATCAAACATGACCTTCAAATATTGTCAATTGATGTCAGCTGTCAATTAGCATTAGTTCCACTTCAAAATAATTTTTTATTGTTGTTGGTTGTACTTATTTAAGAGTACATACTTGTTCTTTTTAGTGACTTAATAAGGACATTTTAACATAAAATATGAATGGAACCAAGTCTACTAGGTATCCGGTGTTTCAAAAGGTTCGTCGTAACAACCCTTGTGACTTAAGGCTTGTGTCTGACATAACGTCAAGCCAGTGATGGCCTATTTTTGTAATGAGATATTTACTTTTTCCTATCTTTTAATGTCTTACTTGTTTGTTTTTTTATATATAACCAAATTTAAATTATTTAATATCATTAACTTATTGAGTAGTAATAGAAAATTAACATATGTTTAAACATAATATTATACATATATATATATAGAGAGAGAGAGATATTTGTCGTTATAAGTCATGCCTTGAAAAAACGTCATGGTCTGAGACTTGAGGTTTAGTCTCACTGCCACATTCATCACACTGGACACCATTTAAAACCTTGATTTTAGGTAAAAGTAATATATCATGAAAATGGCTTTGGTACAGAACTCTAAAGTTAAATAATGAAAAAAGAAAAAAGAAAAAAGTTAATTAATAATATAACCACATTCATCGACCATCTCGACATGACAAAAACTGCTAAGACTACACAAACGCACACTCAACCACCCTAGCATGGTAAGGCCATTTAAGCAAATACATGTACCTGTAAATTTGGAATTACACTGGCCAGGTGTAAATCCAAATTTACCTTACATGACAATCCTCGCTACCTTATAATTAGAGCGCTTAAAATGGAATTCTTAAAGGCATCTTATATCTCGGCTACGTTCGGAGGTTCACAGTTTAAGTTTAGCCCCTCCGGTCACCTTAATCTCTTAAACTATGGCTCTGATACCAAATGTAACAACCTCAAATTTCAACTCAAGGAATTAAAGCATAAAAATATAATCCAATACTCGGGTCCCAAAACAAACCGATAATTAATAAAAGAATAACAAATTTTAAATGCGGAAGTCTCATCTACAACCGAGAATCTATAAGGTTATACAAACTTCTACCGTCAATAATTACGCCTTCTACTCGAATTCCTTTCCTTTGGAAGAATTCCCGCTAACGATTTTCCCTGAAAATGGGGTTTTCAGATTTAAAGTGAGGGTTAGACCATAGGTCTAGTGAGCTCCCAAAGAAAGAGACGTAAACAAAAATCAAATCAAGAACATATAATAAAACATTTGATATTAAATTTACTCTATAAACAATAGCAACACCCATTGATAACTTCCAATCTCATCGAGCATGTGTCACCCGCGATCGGGGCCCAAGCAGACTCCCCTCTCGTCTCGGGGCCCCAGCAGACTCCCCGAATTGCCCATGTGTAGAAAACGGATTTCACGCACATGCGGATATCCATGAAATTTCACAAAATTAAACGGATCCCCCGATCCGTTCCACACAAATATTAGCCCAACACTACAATTATTAACCATAATCAAGGTTGGCATTAAATGTAAGAAAATATGCACAAGTAGTATGTCCAATATGATAGTATAAATCAGTATATCACATTAAGAAATTTCAATATTCCAACACTTAATTACCAAGAAAAGACAGGAAGTTAACGGAACTCACCTGATTGAGTGAAACTTCGCCACATGAACACTATTCTCTTTCGACCGATACGAGTCCCTACATAGCATTGAACCGCTTATAAGAAACCGATCTATTTCTAAATTATGCCCCCTAGCATTCGGCTCGATAAACCCCCAACTCCCCGAGACTAGCTCCCGGGTGAAACTCGGATCTCGGCTGGCCATCGGTCTGCCCCGGGCGTTCCCGGCCCAGGTCCCGGCTCACAGCTCACGATTCTCGGCTACACCCCCGGTTGGGAAGACCCCCGGGTGGAAGGCACCCCGGTTGGGACCGGTTGTTGGCACTCCCCGGGTGGAGGCGACCCCGGTTGGGATTTACTTCCGGCTGTGGGTGCTCCCCGGTTGGAGGATTCCGATTACGGTCACAAGTTTGGGGGATTCCCATTCAATTACCAACCGAATCCATAGAACCAAAATATAATTCCTTCAATGATTTCCAACCAAAACTCCATGCAAACATATTAATTCCCATCCCTAAGCAGATTATCAGATTAAACAATTTAAAGATCTGAGAACAAACAAGGGTTTACATTTTAGTAGAAATTCTAGGTTTCTTCTCCCACGATTACTTCCCAACCTTTTCATATTCACGAGGGATAAAGGATTGCTAGAATAACATTAAAAAAAAAAAACAAGAGGAGCTTACCTTAAAACCCTTAATCAAATGCTAATATACTTCAAGCAACTTGGTGATTCTTCCTCCTCCTTCTCGATTCTCCACAACCGCCACCTCCATTCAATGTTAATTATCAGGAGAAAGAATTTAGGGATTTTATCTCAAAAGTAACAATTCCAAAATTTGCACCCTATGCCTCATAGTTCTTTTTTTTAAATAGACCCCAACACTACCAAAATGGAAAGCTTACAATTTCGGTCCTTACACCGCCATAATTGGGCTGGGTTGTAAAAATGTCTCAAACCGCCCAACCCAACCTGCATACACCCCTGTCTGTGGGAATCCGAAGGCTTGAAGCATCTGTCCAATCAAGTTGGTCATAAGCTTTACTGATGTCAATTTTAAGCGCCACTTCACCGATTTTTCTACAGGTATTACGTTGCATGGAATGAAACATTTCAAAAGCAATTAAGACATTGTCCACAATCAACCATTCTTTGACAAAGGCGGTTTGGTTTTCCGAGATCAGCGAAGGAAGGACCAGTTTAATTCGGTTAGCCAAGACCTTGGCGATAATTTTTAGGATGACATTGCATAGAGCGATTGGTCTGTAGTCTTTCAAAAACCTCGGGGACTCGCATTTCGGGATAAGGGTAATAATGGTGTCATTGATAGCATTAGGAAGGGTCCCGCTATCCAGCCACGTCAAACCTGAATTAAAAATATCATCACCAATATGAGCCCAAAATTTCTGATAGAAACGGGGGTTAAACCCATCGGGGCTGGGAGACTTATCTAGGTGCATTTGGAAAAGAGCAAGCCGAAATTCTTCTTTCATGAAGCCCATCTCGAGATGAGCAATATCTCTGTCAGAAAGCCTTCTTTTTATCAACTTGGTGATCTGATCCGGGGAGCCCGAACTAGCCGAAAAAAGACGGGAAAAAATCATCTATAACAAAAAAAATCATTTATTAAAAAAAAACTTCTTTTTGTTTCGTTTTTCTTTGGTTGTGGTCTTTGCTACTAATGTATGTTAAAAAGGATCGTTAAGTGACTCCATGTGCCTTGATGTGAGGGTAATTATGTCTTTTGACCTATTTCTTTATTACTTTTAAGGGATTTAGTCGTAACTCATAAGGACCGAAACCAAAATCGAAAGGAATTACAAATCAGAATTACCATTAATATAATAAGTGAAATTCATAGACGAAAACCGAAAATTTTAACATACCACAGGTACCAAAAATGTTAAAATGTAGTTTACTCGTTTATAGATGAAGTCAAATGCCACTATTAACATGTCTAATGAATCATTAATTAAGAATTAATAAAACTAGCGATTAAGTGGTAGTTAGAGACATGTCATGTGCATATAATTGTATTCAAAATAGACAATAATTGTCCAATTGACAAATAATACCTTTGAATTTAAAATTAGTTCATATTTTTATGACTTTAAAACTTTAGTTTCAATTGAATATGATAGTAATATTTTAGCATTTTTTGGATCATTTTAATTTGGTTTAGTGTAATTATTTCAATTTATATGCATATTATAACAACATCGATTAATCTTGTTATAGTTAAGTTTTTTACATAAAATTGTATAATAGTCAGAATACCATAAAAAGTCTTCAATTAATAAAGCATAATCCACACCAACATCATATAACCCTCTTCATTCATAAACTTGTTCTCCATTATATTTTCTTTATTCTGATTGTCGAATAAAATCAAAAGTTTCATTTCGATTATAAAGGTTTAGTCTAAATTTTATTTAATAACCATATAATGTGTTACTTGTTATTAATATCAAAATAAATATTTGATTATCATTTATGATAAATATAATAAACAATAAAAATACATGTTATTTATAAAAACAATATTTGTGAATATTTTTATATATTCACTATAAATAATTCTTAAATAATTTATTTTTACACTTCCTAAAATATCTACGATTTCTATTAACCAATGGATCATTATTGTATTTGTAAAGGAAGCTGTATAATTATGTTCACATGTATTTTATATATATTTTTTTAATTGAAGTTGACCCTCTAAACCCGGAAACCAAAAACTTGCACTATATATATATATTATATAGTGACCTTCCTCTATATATACGATTAATAATATGAATCATTTGTTCATATATCTCTCTTTGCAAACTGCAAAAGCAAGCAGCAAGAGCACTCGCACACCAACATATCAAAGACAGGTACCTCTTCGGATAAATCTCTAATATTGTTAATTTATATAAATCTCTAATATTGTTATTCGTTTCTTATTTGTCGCTTTTAATTTTGCTTTGCTACCAAATATTGAAGCTTACACGAACAAGGAAAACTAATATAAGAAAATGCAAAAACACTACAAAAGAAAGAGACTTCATCCACAGATTTTTCCGATGGATTTATGGCGGATTGAGGACCACCCACGGATTTTTCCATCGGTGATTGACAATCCCTGGTAATCACCGATCACCCTCCACGTTTTAATTTTCCAGGAATGAGATCCTCTGGTGATAGTTTTGGTGGCGATTACCGACGAATTTTTCGGTCGGTGAAGCCTCTTTGTTTTGTAGTGAAAGAAGACGAACCATTCACAGAGGATCTAGGAATTAAAAAGGTCACGACATGTTTAATTGTTTGCTACAGTTACCAAGTGTTTATCGGGTGTCACTTACCTTACTAAGTAAACATAACAAGGACCGATAATCTTACCCGGTAAGTGTTACTACCAACAATCCATTTCGATGACTGAAATGTTAACCAATAAGATCGATTAGTGAGGATAATGATTCTTGATAGTAAGTTCTTATCAGGTAAACGTTTGGTAAACACTCCTAAAATCGAGGATAATTGAAATTGGGTTATACAAACTGTTTCACTACTTTAGGATCTAATTTTTCGCTTGATAAACATCTATGTGTTTATTATAGCATTTTATTAATAGTACTATTGGTGAAATACATCTTATTTTCTATTTTTCAGTAAAATATTAAAATACTAATCATTTTTATGAAATTGAATAATATTTTTCTGAATTAGTAATTTAAGCCTAATATTTAAGATTGGCGGTGGGTGACTTTATGAATCACATTAGAGGGGCGGACCTATTAAGAAGGTAGGGATTGTTTACACTATCGTACAAAGGTGTCATCATAGGGTAAAAATTCTTTAAGGATTATAAAGGTACATCCATTTAAATTTGAAGGGTTCTCTGAAATATTTTAAAATCAAACTTACAAACAAATAGGAAATCATTAAGATGGTCGCATACTCGCATTTCAACTTTTAAATTTTGGTTTATATTGTTCTTGTGAAAAAAATAAGGAAGACAGCAAGGAAAATGACCAAAATTGCAACCTTCTCTGATGAAGGACAGCAACTAATTTACCATAATATCATGAAAATTCTCAATAACTACATGGGAGTGTACTTGAGTACTTGAGTGTTCGGGGTATAGAAATTTAGGATACTTTTGTTAACAACTTAATGAGCTTAATGAGATTTTCAACTTATTCGATCAACTATCAATGACAGTTTAGTAATGGTTTAATGATATAGAAAGTAACTTATTTGATAAGCTTATATAGGGGGAGATTTATGCAGAAAACCAAGTTCTTCTAAACTTGACCCTCCCAATTAAAAAGATGTTTCTTCTATCTCTGAAAAACCTCTCCCAAACAAAAACTCACTCCGCGTATAGAAATTTAGGATATTTTTGTTACGCTTAATGAGATTAATGAGATTTATGTAGAAAACCAAGTTCTTCTAAACTTGATCCTCCCAATTAAAAACATGTTTCTTCTATCTATGGAAAACCTCTCCCAAACAAAACCTCACTCGGTGCCAACAAATTATACAACGAGGTTAAAGAGTTTTTCAATTATTTAGATTTAATTAACATTCATTGGAGCAATATATAATGTCACAACCCTTCAAATGTTAAGCATGTAACACATTTTCTATAATCATCTATTAATGCAACCAAATATGAATTCTAAAACTTTGTCACTATTGTGATGATTTCTATTACTTGTTACACACATAATAGTCATTTTGACAACCATAAAGTAACTTATTTTTTAAGCTTATTGAAAAGACTTACTAATAATGTCTAGAAGATTTTTGCCGTTGTCTTACAATTATATCCCAAATTTTTATTAACCGCCACTAATTAGTCCGCCAAAAATCAAACATATATGAAAGATATAATTCTTCTATTCTATCAATAATAAAATTTCAATTAATAGTTTTGGGTTGTCGGTAATCAACTTTTTGCCCAAATAATAATTCAAAATAATTAATAGTTAATATCATAGTAGATTACATAAACGGTCTCTTATAGTTATAAAGAGCTCACAAATCTACTTTATTGTCCATGTGGCATGAGTTGTTACATATATAATTCGTGACCTCCTCCATCACCGCCTTCACCTTCCCGCTGACCACCTTAATCACAACCTACCTCCACCCCTTTAATCGTGTTCCGGCATTATTCCTCACCCCCTTTTTTGGCCTCCCTCCTGTTATGGTAATATTGTAATATCCTCAGTCAACCATACCAGATTTTGTTCGTTTTATCCACACTTGAACTCACGGTTTTAAAACGCATCGGATATAGTCTACGTCTCTTATAAGGCAACCTTCCTTCTCCTCCCCAACCAACGTGGGATCTCACAATCCACCCCCTTCCAACGTCCTTATTGGCAAACCAGTCCAGGCCCTTAACATTTGTAACATCTCGATCAACCGTAGCAGATATTGTCTACTTTATCTACACGGTTTTCAAACTTGTCTAATAGATAAGATATATAGTCCCGCAACCTTCGTTTCATTCCAAGGAAGGACCACTCCACCGCAAAAAAAAAAAAGTAAAAAACATTCCTTTACTAGCATCTTATGGTCCCCATCCTGTTGGTGATTTTAGTGTTACCGGCCATATAAGTGTAATTGGATTTAACACGAGTGCCAATGAGTTTTAAGCTGTGATCTAACACAAGTTAGGTGGTGCGGAGTGCACACTTGTTATAAGACGAGTTTGATCCCAGACACGACGAAATGGCAGGGGTCAAGTGGGTCGTGCCCCCTTGCGGGGTCCAAGGGGCAGAAAATGAAGAAATAGTTCGGTTCTGATAAGTTTTGGGCTTAGATCAAGTAGTGTGCTTTCAGAGTTAGTTCTAGAAAAATTGAAGAGCTTTTGGTTGCTCGGAACAGAGGAGAGGAGAGGAGAGGAGAGGAGTTGCTCAGACCAGAGGCTCTGGATGGTAATGCTTCAGGTCAGGACTATCTCTGGTTGATCAGATTATCTCTCATTGATCAGACCAAAAGGGCTCTACGAGAGACTCTCTGGTTGTTAGAAGGCGCTAGTTGGTCAGAGTTGGCTACTTCTGGTCTCGTGTAACCAGAGCTCTCGATCTGCACATCCAGAGAGTTCTCTCTAGAGCAGTGACTGTATATTTATTGTGCAATTATTTCAATCCAATTATCTTAGCTAAAACGGTTGTAACCGACCATTACTGCTAATAGTTTGCCATAATTGTCATTTCAGTTATTTTCCTTCTTTTACGAATGGAACTAGTATATATGCCTTATATACTTACATTTTTATACTTACGATTTTTAACAACCTTCATATATCTTCGGTAATTTGATCTCGATTTTGTGCCTAAAATCGATAGTGGTCTTATGTCTTATCCCATATTGAATTTCGTAAAACCTAGGCATATGGTCGAAATATCAATTCGGAAAGTGAACTCACACGATTTTCAAGCAATCTGGTTATTTGATCGATTATTTTACCCTATTTTCTTAATCAATTTCGTAACACATCCTTGTTAATTTTTATATCGAATGATTTCAGCATTAGAAAAATCCACGTTAACAGAAAACTCGACCCCAATTCCATTTTCTCTTCTCCGACCATCTTCTCCAAAAACCCACAAAGAATAACGCACAACATAGGGATTCCATTTTAGTGATTTTTTAGTTCTGGAAAGGGTTGCTGGTTTTGATTTTGGTTCTTGGATTTTGGATCTAGAATTTTGATGGAGGGGAAGTGATTTGGTTCTTGGATTAATTTTGTTTGATGAAGGGGAAGGGGTTTAGGGGTTGCAAGTGCAAGTGCAGGTGATTTAGAAATGAAGAAACTCTGGTGAGACGAGGGGGTGAGGTGTCGATGTTGATTTGACAAAAATAGAGAGACAATGAGGTTAGGGGTAGGGGTGACCACATGTTACGTTGGTCGGTTTGAAAGCATACGAACAACTCAAATCCAATGTTTAATGTTTAAAAAATCTCAACTCAAACCAAACAACAATACACAACCCAACCCAAACCTTGTGGGTTGGGTTGGTTAGGTTGAAACTTCATTATAAAATGATTTGAACCAAAGAAAATATATCAAACACAACAATTGTTTGGATGTTTCCAACTTATATGTTTTTCTTTGCTTTAAATTTAGTCATTTTCCTGCAATCAAACATAAATCACCTCCACCACTAGATGGACCCAATTTAAAGTCTAAGGTATCAGTGTTGTTATACCTTGAACAAAGAAACATATGAGTATTCAAAGGTTTTTAGAAATTCCAAAAAAAGTTTTAGGGGTTTTGACTTTTTAGGCTTGTGCGGGTGTTCAGTTTGGGTTAACCGGTTTGAATTTGAAAGCATTTAAACAACCCAACCCGGTATTCAGTGGCGGAGGCCCTTAGGAGACTTTGGGGGCATGGACCTGTGCTTTTTTGTGTTCTTAATAAAAGTCATATGATTGATTAGCGTTAAAAACAAAATAAAATTATTTGGCCTCTGCAATTTCAATTTCTAATCCGGTGATCTCATTCCACTTTCACTTTTTATATGTGTTTTTTATTTAGTCCACTCCATTTTCTAATCTAGAGATCCATCGTCCAGTCCCGTTAATCTAAATCAAATCTAAATGGCTCTCTTCCTTGAATTTGAAATTATTTAGCTTAAGATTTCAATCTTTAATGCTATTATGGCTACGACTACTTTAAAAAATTTCAATTACTAATTAATTGTGTTAATGAATTATAAATTTATAATGAATATGCTATATGTGTTTGGTGCTCTTAATTTATGGATTTATTCATTTAGGGATGATTTGATTTCTTGAATTTCAATATTATATTCATTTTAGAGATAATTTATTTTACTATTTAGGCTATTTTTCATTGATAATATTTGTTAATTTTTTGATATGTACATTAAGATGAAAAATCAATCTACAATTCATTTTCAAATGAACACATGTTAGTTATCCTCAAAATCCCGAAAATACAACAAATTTAATAGTACTTTTACATTTATGTTCCGTTTACTTAAAACTCTTCCCAAAAAGCTCAAAAGAAAAGTATTGATATAGATCTTGGTTTGCGTCCTCAAATTTATGAATATTCTATTGATCCACAAGACACAAATCAAATTCTATGTCTTGTTTAAAGGTTTTAACAAATCAAAATTAATGTTTTGTTTAAAGTTTTAATATCTTATAACTTTGCATAGTATATTTTTTGTGTTTTTGAAAAAATATAAGAGATTAGGTCCGACCCTGCGCAGTTATAAGACTTGTGTTGTGTTCCGCCCCTGCCGGTATTTATGATATGAAAAATCTCAAGGCAACTCAAATAAATTACAACTCAACCCAAACCATGTGGTTTAAGAAGGCACGTCGATATGCACGTAAATTTCAAACATCCACCGTATATATGATGACGAAAACAAAGTGATGAGTAATTCAATGTTAATGATAGCAAAGGCACGTCGATATGCACGTAAATTTCAAACATTAAAATAAAAAGGTTGATGTTTCCAATTACACATGAATGCCTGGTGATTCTAAAATCATCAACAAGAAATAGTAGAGGATAAGCCAAAGCTAATACAAAAAACAAAATTTATGACTGTTAAGCTCTGTGCTAGTAACCTTACTGATCGATGAATATATAGAATCTAGGATGCATTATGAATGTAATTGCTTTTATTATAGATATCCCTCTTATATCGCATGGAATTCCCTTTGTTTGCTTCTATATATGTAGGTGTTAGCACAAGTAAAAGAATATTGAGCAATGGAGATTGTTACTGCCATTGTTACTCCTGTTGTTGAGTCTCTCATGGTTCCAATTAAGAAACACCTAGGCTTTCTCATTTCCTGCACAAAGTATGTGAGGGATATGGCTACAAAAAAAAGATTACTAGAGGCTAAAATACTTGGTGTTGAGAACCACGTGAAACGGAACAAAAGCAATAATCTTGAGGTTCCAACTGAAGTAGAAGGTTGGTTGGAAGAAGTTGCAAAGATCGATGCACAAGTGGAAAGTATTCCTAGTGATGTTGGTAGCTGTTTCAATATTAAGCTTAGGCATAAGCTTGGAAGGAGAGCCTTCAAGATCAATGAGGAGATCAACCGTGTCATAGAAGAGAATTCTACGATCATCTGGACTGATCATCCTATTCCTCTGGGAAAAGTTGATTTCATGAAGGCCTCCACCTCTACACCATCAGGTGATCACAATGACTTCAAATCAAGAGAGAGGACTTTTATGGAATCACTAAAAGCACTCCAACCAGATCACAAATCCCAAATGATAGCATTATGCGGGATGGGTGGAGTGGGTAAGACCACCATGATGGAAAAGCTAAAGAAGGCCGCAGAAGAAAAGAAATTGTTTAATTTAATTGTTAAGGTGGTCATAGGAGAAAATACGAACACCATTGCAATTCAAGATGCTGTAGCAGATTACCTTGGTATAAGTTTAACAGAAAAAAGTGAATCAGCAAGATCTGATCGGCTTCGTAAAAGCTTTGAGGCTGAGATTGATGGAGGCAAAAAGAAGATTTTAGTCATATTGACCGATACCCAGAACTCCCATTAAGAGAAAAATGGAACCTCCCGCCGTGTACAAAATAAATTTTGGGCCAGCTTGACAAGCTACCCTTCCTCTTGATCTGAGCGGTAGGCTAAGCCGGAAATAGAGAGAGATGTGATTAGATTAGCCGTGATTGTCCGTTGTTCCCTTGGTGCGCTGTCATTGGAAGGGCTTGGGTTAGGAGCGTTTTCAATATGATTCTTTTCCTGTATTTGTTCGATGAGAAATGCGAGTGAATGGTGTCAAAGACGAGAAAGAAGAAAGAGGAAAATGAGACATTCAATCATGATTACGATCTATTTAAAGAACTAGGCGATCACCTTCTTCTTTCTTCTTGCAATTGCTCAGGATACCCTTTTTTAGTTTCTAGGGTCTATTTCTGACTCCCGAATTTTGAGTATCCTACTTTCACACAATTCACATGACGTATGGCAGTTCGTTCATCTGAATGATATGGGTTTAAGTCCTTTGCCAAATCAAGGTGTTGGTTTCAAGTTCTTGTTGACATCACGAGACCAAAGTGTCTGCACTATGATGGGAGTTGAAGGTAACTCAATTTTCAAAGTAGACGTCATAGAAGAACTAGAAGCACAAGGTTTCTTTCAACGATTTGTAGAACTTTCAAATGATGATCATGAGCTCCATAAGATAGGAGAAGATATTGTAAGGAGGTGTTGTGGTTTACCCATTGCCATTAGAACCATTGCCATTACTCTTAAAGATAAAAGCAAGGATGCATGGAGAGATGCCCTTTCTCGTTTAGAGCACCATGACATTTACCAAGTTGTGCATGAAGTTTTTGAAATGAGCTACAAAAATCTCCAAGACGACGAGATTAAATCAATATTTTTGCTTTGTGGTTTATTCCCAGAAGACTTTGATATTCCTATAGAGGACTTGGTGAGGTATGGATGGGGACTGGAGTTGTTTAACAAAGTGTATAGTATAGCACACGCTAGAAATAGGTTGAACACCTGCATTGAGCGACTCATACATGCAAATTTGTTAATTCGAAGTCAGAAAGTTGGGTGTGTCAAGATGCACGATTTGGTACGTGATTTTGTTTTAGATATGTGTTCTAAAGGAGAGCACATGTCAATTGTTGGTAATATGTCAAACTGGCCTGCAAAACTTATGAGTGACTCTTGCAAAATAATTTCACTAACATGCACAGGTATGTTTGAGTTTCCTAGAAACTTCAAGTTTCCAAACCTTTCACTTTTGAAACTTATGCATGGGGATCGGTCGCTCAAGTTTCCTAAAGACTTTCATGAAGACATGAAAAATCTTCAAGTTATAGCATATGACAAATTGAAGTATCCATTGTTTTTTAGCTCACTACAATGCTCTACTAACCTTCGAACACTTTGTCTCCATGAATGCTTACCGATGTTTGATTGCTCTTCTATTGGCGAACTTTTAAATTTGGAAGTGCTTAGCTTTGCTCATTCTAAGATACAAAAGTTACCATCCACAATCGGAAATTTAAAGGAGCTAAAGTTATTGGATTTAACCGGTTGTGCTGGTGTTTGTATCGATGATGGTGTATTGAAAAATTAGTCAAGCTTGAAGAGCTTTATATGATAACATTTAAAAAAGTCTCCGGCATTCCTATAAAGGTATTTACACATGTCAATGGTGATGAATTGGTAGAGTGTTCAAAAAAGCTTACTTCATTAAAATTTGAGTTCATTGTTAATGATTATCTGCTAAAGAATATTTCATTGAATAAACTTGAAAGATTCAAGATTTCTATGGGATGCCATTTAGAAGAAAATGATGGCCAAGACATGCATTCTTTCATAAACACGTTGAAGGTGGTCACCAACAAATATCGATTATTGGATTCTAGGATAAATGAGTTGTTTGAAAAAACAGAGGTGCTTCATTTACAGGTGGATGGTATGATTGATCTTGGGGAATTAGTTTTAGTGGAGTCTTTGCATCATCATCAATCCTCTTTTTACAATTTGAGAGTCCTTCATATCTGTGAGTGTGAAAACTTGAGATATCTCTTCACAATCAATATGGCAAACGGTCTCACGAAGCTTGAGTACCTCAAAGTTACTTGTTGTCCTGTTCTAGAAACACTGGTAGACAGTGAGAATGGTGGAGTTGAGGCGATTAAATTTCAAGCATTAAAGTTTCTATTTTTGGGTCATCTACCAAAGCTAATGAGTTTGTGCAACGATGTCAATGCAATTGAGCTACCACAACTGGAGGAGTTGATACTGGAGAGCCTACCAGTGTTCACTAGCATTTATGCTAACAGTAAATCAAGTGATATTTCTGCAATGCAACCTTTGCTGAACAAAGAGGTACACAAACAAAATTTTAAAATTTAATAAATTGAAGAAATAGAGATGTATACGGATTCGACAAGGTTGATTTATTATTATGCAGGTTGTAATTTCTCAGTTGAAGAAATTGACGATACGTAAGATGGAGAAGTTGACGGAGATATGGCCGAGTGATATCGAAGAGGTTGGGCTTTCAGAATTGAGAGTGATTATAGTAGAAGAATGTGATAGTGTCGTGAATTTGTTTCCGAGCAATCCGATGTCGTTGTTGCATCATCTAGAAGAACTTGAAGTTAGGTATTGCAGTTCAATTGATGTGATATTTAACATTGACTTGGGACGTGTTGGTGAAATTGAAAAAGCCCGTATCTGCTTGAGAAACATTATTGTGTATGGATTATGGAGGCTAAAGGAAGTGTGGAAGATAAAAGGTGCAAATAAGTCTGGCCTCCTCATCTGTTGTGGCCTTCAAGCTGTTGAACACTTGAAGATAAAAAAATGTACGAGCTTTAGAAATATATTCACCCTTACTATAAGTGATGGTGGAGAAAGTGGGAGAAACAATGAATTGATTAAGAGTATCCAAGAGCAAGAGGTATGTATGACTTTCAATTTCTATTATATAAATTGATCAATTTCTATTTTATTAATTACATTTTGTTGTTGGAATACATATGCAGATTAATGTTATATCTAATGAAGAGATAACTGAAGTTGGTGATACTATTTCTAATGTTGTAGTTCCATCTTATCTCATCCACAATCTTCAGCACATTCATAAAATTTCTATGGAAGATTGTGGACAAGTGGATGCAGTTTTTGAGATAGAGATTGCAAGTAGTAGAAAAATGGAAACATGTGACACTACTCAACTACCGCTTAAGGATTTACGATTGGAGGGCATGACGTGTATGAGTCGTGTGTGGAAATGTAATTGGAATAAATTCTTAATTCCTCATAAACAACAACCACAAGAATTCTCCTCTTCATTCCACAACCTCACAACCATATACGTTTATGATTGCAAAAACGTAAAGTATTTGTTTTCACCTCTCATAGCCAAACTTTTGTCCAACCTAAAGGAAGTTGACATAACCTTTTGTCATGTTATTGAAGAAGTTGTTTCAAACAGAGACGATAAAGACGAAGGAATGACTGCATTTACATCTACCAACACAAGCATCGATTTGTTTCCTCATTTGGATATTCTCCGCCTTTCAATCCTACGAAATCTCAAACATATTGGTGGTGGTGCCAAGGAAATATCTTTCAGTAATACCACTATAACTACCTCCACTCATGATCAATTCAAGGTATGCTTATTTAATTACTTTTGGAGTATCCATTTTATTCTGTGCTTGTCAATATCACATGATATTTCCATACAATATTGTTTTCTCAATTAATTCCATACTTGAACAAAAAAAAATGAATTACATTGTTATATAATAGACAATCGTATCTATTAAATTAAATGATCAAACCCTTAATCATTGTTATTAGTAATCTATACTATATTATAAAAACGGTATAAAAAACTCTTAATTACAATATTTTAAGCACAAGTTACAAATAATTAAAACCAATTACTTAATTTACAATTTCTTAATGCTTTGGTACAACCTTTCCAAGCACAATATTTCACATAATCATCTATTTGTGGAATGAATATTCATTTATTAATATAACTATTTGTTTTTTTGGTGGAGGATTTTATAAAATAGATTTTATATTAGCATAATCTATTTTAAATGTAGATTTTACATTTAAATCTATATTAATGAGATGTAAGATAAAATCTTTTTCCATATTTTATTTTATAAAATCTTTTTACATAATGAGATGTAATATAAACTCTTTTTTCTTCCGTATTTTTTTTTCTAATATAAAATCTATTTTATTTTATAAAATCTACACGTATTTTATATTAGCATAATATAAAATGTACACGTATTTTTTTTGATAATATAAAATCTACACGTATTTTTTTTCACGGGCATTAAAAGAAATTAACCAAGTGTAAAGAAAATAAAATAGAAACGATGTAAATATAAAAATATTCTTCCATATTTTTAATATCGAAAATGAAAATAAAATATTTTAAAATATTCTCTACATTCACTATAAATATATATAGCTTCTTTATGTATCATCCGAGTACAAGAAGAAGACGAACGGTCGGGTGTCAATGGCGGAACCTGCAACTGAACAAAAAATATTTCACTATATTTTTGTTTCTTTGAAAAACTACTTTTTTATATTTTATTTTATTTACTGAGGATTTGTTTATATTTTTCAAAACCCACAATCATATTTTTCGAAATAGGGGAATAAGATATATATACATATCTTTATTTTTATCGATTAATATTATGAGGTCTTGAAATCAATAGTCAGATAAATATGTTGTGAAACATGTCGTTTGAGTTTTAAATAATATAATACAAAACTATTACCAATATTATTGCACAAAGTCATAACAACAAACGATTAAGAATATATGCAAGTTAACCACTTATGAAAATACATTCGTTTTTCACATTGTATTTCATTAACTGTTAACAGAGAAATTACGTTTCATTTTAACTCGATTCAATATTCCAACAAAAAATTTATCCTCCCGTGCAATGCACGGACCCAACACTAGTATACATATAACTAAGGAACGCTAGCTATAGCTAGAGATTCATATATTGTTCCCAATAATAATCTCACATTTTTCATAAATAAAAAAAGGTTGTAATATATATTTAAGATTAAACTTCAATGATACTAGGAATCTAGGGGCCTTCATTTCAGACCCTTCATATTTATGAGATCCATTTTAGTCCATTAATTAAAGATTGATATAGAAATATTGTAATTTTGGTAATTTTAGTAAATAATTTAAATAATGGACATTGTGGGTCTTTGTATATATCTCTCTCCTCTCTGCCGAATAATATCATATAACGTGCATAATAACAAGTTATTGTATGCACGATGTGATAATAACATTCACATTATATGTATACACTTAGTTGGTGTCAACATTGTGATTTGTTTGATTCACAATGTGTAGATATGCCTAACAATATAAACCTTATTGTTTCAGTGTGATTCAGTTACGTTCATTATTTGAAATCTTTTTATTTTAGTGTATTCACGATGTTATTTCAATATGTTCATTATTAATTTGAAACCTTATTGTTTTAAGATGTCAACACCATGAATATATATATATATATATATATATATATATAGAGAGAGAGAGAGAGAGAGAGAAGGGGGGTTCAAAGAAAACCTCAAAAATATGAAAAACTGACGAACAACCTGGTAAACGTTCATCTGGACGATCTACACATGTGCATACAAGTACTTGGAGTTGTTTTTGGTTTTTATGCACGTGTGCATATTACACATTACTTGTATACACATGTACATACCGTCCAGATGAACGGTTATCAGGGTGTTCATCGGTTTTTCATATATATATATATATATATAGAGAGAGAGAGAGAGAGAGCGGGGGGGGGGGGGGGGGGGGGGGGGGGGGGGGAGGGGGAGGTTCAAGGGAAATCGTCAAAAATATGGAAGACTGAAGAACACCCTATAGTCTTTCATTTGGACGGTGCATACAAGTAAAATTAAGTTGTTTTTTGGTTTTTATGTGCATATGCACGTGTGCATGTTACAAATTATTTGTATGCACAAGTGCATACTGACGGGTATCGAGTCTGACAAATAATAATTTCCTATTACCTCAAATTACAACCTAAATTGCAATAGCGGTAAGCAAGGTCGAATCGGCAGTGAAAAATTATTGACTTCTACACTTTAGTAAAATGGAGGGTGGATTGATATACTAAACTAAGCACGAAATTAAAGCGAAAATAATAAAAATAAAGCTTCCAACAATGAGTTATAATCCAATAAAAATTATGTTGTCATTGACTTCCCGAATACATTCTCTCGATCAATTCCAGATTAACCATAAGTGTCGATATGCATCTTACACTCTGTCTATCCTTATGATTAGACTATCATGAGAAGTTCAATGACAAGTCCCTAATTAGTTAAAACAACTCTAGTTACGAACATAGAAGTTGAGCTACTAATTGCATTAATAGTGAGATAAACGTCAATCCTAACTAATGATGAGACGCTCAATCATTTATGCTAGATTATGAAACCTATAACACATTCAAATAATTTGATGCTCAGTAGAAGTGTTAATTTCTACTTAATCATAACAGAGAGATCCTCAGTTTTGATTAGAAATTCAAAGTTAGGTTACACAAATCAATGAGCCCTATCAATTGAGACAACCAAACAATGATGAAGATGTTCAACCAAGATTAACATGAAGGAAAACATATTTAGATTGGAAGTCTCAACATAAATCCAATCTTCAAATGATTACAATCTCATTGCTTGAATAGAAATAAAACACTAACTAGGAATGCAAAAATTAAATCTAAAATCTATGTTACTTGATTAATGGAAAGAAAACGTGATTGAAGTCTCCAAAACCGTCTCCTTTGCTTCTCCCTTTGCTCTATGACAAACTATGATAGATCTCCCCAAGAAAAGAAAATATGGGTTATAAACCTTTAAAAGCCCTAAAAACCGTTGCAAACACCGACCCGACCCTTACTCAATAGGGCAATTCAAAGAGGAGGAGCCCACTAAATTATTCGTCCTTTGAAAAGTATGTCCAAGCCACCAATCATTTGAGAAATATGATTGCTTGAGTGGTCATTTGAGAAAATATGCTCGGCTCTGGAAACATTTGAAAAATATGTTGCCCAGTGACTAATGCGACTTTGGTGCGACTAAAGTCGCCCATGAAGTGGCATTAACACTTTTTCACCACTTTTTCCCCCTTTTTGCTCCTATTAACCAATAAACATAATATAGGACTTATCTAGCTCATAAAATGCATAAAAATCAACATTAAAGTGGATATTTTTACGATAAATATGGGTTCAAAATGTATTTATTACATGTCGTCCAAATGAAAGGCTACCATGGTGTTCGTCAGTTTTCCGTTTTTTCTAGATTTTTCCTGAACCTGACCCTATATATATACCGATAATATTACCCCTCCTATCACTTGTCTTATCCAAAAACAACTTATCATTAATGGAGACCACTGACCAATAGAAAACGTACATGCATGATTTAAACAAATGCATTTTGAAGCTTCGAGAATTTAAGGCTGTAATGTAGAGACATGTATATACAAATCACATATTATCTCTTTAATAGATCACACAATTTAAAATAGTTATTTTATGCAGTTTTCTCAAGTGGATGTTGTTCCGTGGTGCTTATGCCAATACCCTAGAGATATAAATATACAGAGGTGTCCTGCATTGTCAAGTGTGATTCCATCATACGCAGTAGGACACATGCAAAAGCTTGAAAAGCTTGAAATATATGATTGCAACTCGCTGGTGGACGTATTTGAAACTCAGGGTGGTTGTTATAGTACTAACATTGATGAAGGAAGTGGTGGTACCAATACTACACTCGCAATTCCAAGACTAAAATATATTGATGTGCCTCAACTGTCCAACCTAAAGACATTGGAAATCAGTTATTGTGATCGTTTGGAACATGTATTCACATTTTCGACACTTGAAAGCCTCATGCAACTCCAAGAGTTGAGCATACAGTCATGCAAGACGATGAAAGTGATTGTGAAGGAAGAACATGGAGATCAAGCAACAATGACATCAGCTAAGGTTGTGGTCTTTCCTCGTCTAAAGTCCATTCAACTACACAGACTACCGAACCTCGTGGGTTTCTTCTTGGGGTCGAATGAGTTCGAGTTGCCATTACTGAATGATGTTTTGATTGATGCTTGCCCACAAATGACGGTGTTCACATCCGGTAGTCACTTGATAGCTCCGAAGCTCAATTATATACATACAAGCTTAGGCAGACTTAGTCTTGAATGTGGCCTTAACAACTTTCACTTTCAGGTAAGTTTTATTTATTTATTTTATTTTGTTTGCATCATCTAATTACTAAATCATCACAAGTACAGTTATTAAACACATTGATACTACTCTGTGTAAAAGTTTAGGTTGTCTATTGTAACTTGTAGATAATACCCTTGAATAAACCTTGTTTTCCATTTTGAAGGGTAAATAAACATGCCTTACATATATTTAACTTTCTTTATGAGGTAAAAGAAATCTTAACCCAGCAGAATCTTTTAATAAGAGTAACTTATCATCGTTAATGTATTTCTATCTATGTTGGAATATATAATGCATTCTAAAAGTTATCTCCTTTTTATGTATTCTTGAGATCAAACAAATGCATATTTAAACAGAAAGTGTTTGTTGGATCAATTGAAATGATTATACCTCTAACAAATGCCTTAATTGTGTTTTTCTTTTTTGGCCTTGCAGAACCCATTCTCATGTTTAGATGGTACAAGCTCGTGTCCTGCTACATTAGAAGGGTGCCGTTGGTATTCTCATAATTTGATCGAAATGAAAGTGAAATCCAATGACGATGTTAAAAAGATTATTCCATACAACAAGTTGCTACAACTGCAAAAGCTGGAAAACATTCAAGTATACAGTTGTGATTTGGTAGCGGAGATATTTGAAACATTGGAAGGGACACATAGCAATGATCAGTTACAATCTGTTGTTGTAGAAATTCCAAAGCTAAGAGAAGTGGATTTAGATGTGCTACCGAATCTCAAGTATATATGGAAGAACAACTCGTGGATGGTACTTGAGTTTCCAAACCTAACAAAACTGTCTATTTCTGAATGCAGAAGTTTAGAACATGTGTTTACTAGTTCCATGGTTGGTAGTCTATTGCAACTCCAAGAGCTACATATAATTCGTTGTCAAAAAATAAAGGTAATTGTGAAGGAAGCAAATGTTGATGTAGAAGAACAAGATTGTGATGCCAAATTAGTGAACGAGATTATTTTGTTACCTCGTCTAAAGTCCTTAAAACTCAAGAGTCTTCCAAGTCTGAAGGGATTTTGCTTAGGAAAGGAGGCTTTTTCATGGCCATCATTGGATACCTTGAAAATCAAGGGATGCGATGCAATAAGAGTTTTCACAATGGGACATTCGACTACTTCAGAACTGAAAGTAATAGATACAAGTTCTGGGAAGCATTATGTAGGGGAAGACCTCAACTCTTTTATAAAGACAGCACAAGAGGTAGGTAGCTAGATGTTAATTTCAAGCTTTTTTTAATCGTTTTTAGAATACATTTGTTAAAAGCCCCAACCATTCTCTAAATTTTCAACATATTTTCTGCAGGGACTTGAACTCGAAGAAGATGAAGACAAAGACGAAGACGAAGACGAAGACGAAGACGAAGAAGAAGAAGAAGACGAAGACGAAGAAGAAGAAGAAGACGAAGAAGAAGACGAAGACGAAGATGAAGATGAAGATGATACTTGAGAATCAAAAATGAATGAAAAAGCATAAAAACATCTAATCTTGTTTAAGCGTTTAGTTTTCTGTGTGTGTTACTGTTACATGTCATTCAGCCACTGCATGGTAGACGAAGGCCTAAAATGTGTTTGAGTTGTCACATTATTTTTACTATTTGCATTTTATTCCCATCAAGACTGTATTATTCCCAGCCAAATTAATTAAGAGAATAATACGAGTTCATTATTTTCTCTGCTCAGAGTGTCGTTTTTCCTACAAATTTGGACTATGTCTTTGCATTCCTCTTTATCGAATTGCAAGCAAATTGGAACAAGGTTGTGATTTATATGAAATATTTGTGAATTGTAGTTGTTCAAGAACCCAAAAAAGTTGTCTTGAATAGCCCAGGTTTGTTTAGCGAATATGATATATCCTAGAGAAGAAGTGGATAAACTGATCGATGTGTTGGTTTGTGGTGGTAGTTTGTATGAATGCTCAACGAGAAGATAATTTATTTATGGATTGATGATGTATATATATACACACTGTCCAGCAAACTAAAGCGGAAACATATTACAATCTTTACAAACAAGGATAGAGAATAAAAATAATATATAACAGATAATTACTAAAACTGAACCAGAATATGTGCCCTTCAATTGTGGATTTGATTTTGCTGCTGATTGTTATCCATTACACGCCCCCCGCGACACAGATGATCGAGGGACAAGTCTGATCTTGGAGAATAGAAAATGAAACTGGGATGCAAGCAACAGTATGGTAAGAACATCCGTTAGTTGATCGTTACCGGAGATATGAGAGACGCGGATTGTTCTTAAATTAACTTGCTCTCGTACAAAGTGAAAGGCTAATGCTACGTGCTTCATGCGTGAGTGAAACACAGGGTTGGCCGAGTAGTTCGTGGTGCCTAAATTATCACAATAAATAGTTGGAATTCGGGTTGAAGTATAACCAAGTTCAGACAATAAGGACTTTAGCCATAGCACCTCGACCGTAGTGTCCGCAATAGCTCTGAACTCAGCTTCGGTAGACGATCTAGCCAAGGCCCGTTGTTTCTTACTCTATGATATAGGGTTACGACCAAGGTAAACAATGTAACCCGTCGTAGAGATTTATTGATCTTTGTCACCTGCGTGATCTGCATCAGTGAAAGCATGAAGTTGCATAGAAGAATCATACTAAAACATAAGACCATGATGAGCGCGGTGCCATTTAAGTAGCGAAGTAGATGTTTAAGAGCATGCCAATGATCAGTTATAGGACAATACATAAACTGAGACAACTTGTTAACAGACAAAGTCACATCCGGTCCTGTAAGAGTTAAATACTGAAGGGCACCGACTAGTTCTCGATATCCAGTTGGGGAAGAACGGGGTGTGCCACCGGTGAGAGTAAGGGAAGGACTAAGAGTCATAGGAGTACTAATAGGCTTTGCCCCGATCATGTTTGACCTAGTGAGAAGATCAGAGATATACTTAAACGAGCAGGTGTTAAAGTAACACCAAGAAAGTACGATAGAGGGCGAAGATCCTTAAGGGAGAACCGTGCCGATAGAGTCGATGCGGCAGAGATGGACCTGTGACGATGATGTCGTCAACATATACTAAGAGATAGAGGGTGATCGAGTCATTTTTGTAAAGAAAGAGAGAGGGATCGGAGATGGAATGGGTGAACCCAAATTTTATGAGAAAGGCCTTAAGTTCATTGTACCACGCACGAGGGGCTTGTTTTAGTCCATAAATGGCTTTTTCAAGTTTGCACACATGATTGGGGTAAGTTGGGTCAATGAAACTGGGTGGTTGAGCCATATAAATGTCTTCCGTAAGAGTGCCTTGTAAGAAGGCATTATTAATGTCAAGTTTGCGACCATGTGATACAACAAGAGATAGAATGAGTCGGAGAGTGGTGGACTTAATGACCGAACTGAAGGTATCGAAATAGTCAATTCCCGGCCGTTGATAAAACCCATTGGAAGCCATTCGAGATTTTAAACATTGAACGGAGCCATCTGCATTGTATTTGACCCTATGAACCCATTTGCATCTAACCAAATTTTGAGAGGGGTGAGGGGGGACAAGACGCCATGTATTATTTCGTGTAATGGCAGCGAATTCCTCACTCATGGCTTGATGCCATTGAGGATGTTTTAGAGCTTGAGAAATGGTACGTGGCTCACTAGGTTGAGAAGAAAGCGCAAGATAAAGATTATATTTTGGATTGGGTTTTCTAATATTGTTTTGAAGTCAAGTAACCATATGTCGAGTGGGTAGTGGGGAAGGAACCGGTAGATTTGGGTCGGTGGAGGATGTTGAGATAGTGGTTGGAGAGTGTAACACCCCGAATTTCGAAAAGCACCATTTCAAGTTAATACAGAAATCAGTAGCCTTAAAGGGGAAAAATAAGATTTTTGATTTTGGAGTTGAATCCTAGATTTTATAGTCTTAATGGATAAATGATTCAATTACGAGTCCAACGGTTCTTTCCGGAGCAAAAACGGAGCTATAACGAAGAAGTTACGGCCAAAACGGTGAGCGAGAAGAAAACCAGGGGAAGTGGGCGACTTATGCCGCGACTTAGGGTCGCGAGATAAGTCACGAAACCCCCTGGTCGAGCTAAAAACCGATTTTCAGCCACCAAACTTCATTTCTTCATATCTTTTGATCCACAACTCTGATTTGGGTGATTCAAGTTGCTACGATTTCGTTTTTTAGAGCTCTTCAAGAATCTAGAAAGAGATTGGAAGTCTATTGGAGTATACTAGAGTATTTTGTGGTGGTAAGTTTCTCATCTCTCACTATTCATCTTCTTCACCAAAGTTTTCTAGGGTTTCATCCACCCTTTGTTCTCCCTTTCATAGATTGGAGGTTTGTAGCCATTTTGGTGAACTAGAGGTGTTTTGATTGGTGGATTCAAGCTTGTATTAAGGTAATTGATACAGGGAGAATTCAGGAGTTAATAAGAATTCTCGAAAATAATTGGAAAAGAGGAAAACGGGATCGAAAGAAAAAACGAGCTCGCAAAAGACTCGGAATTTTTTCATCCATGAAATTCTCATCTCGTGACATCACAAATCCTACTTTCATTCTAATTCTTTGCTTTCCATATTAGAATTAGATTTAATAATTATATTAGATAATAATTTAGGATTACTTAGTTTCCTTTTATTAGTTATTTAAATAGCTTCCTAGTTAGTTTATAATTAGGATAGTTATAATTTCCATAGTTATTTCTTAGTTAGTTTAGCTATAAATAGGATAGCTAGGTTTTATTGTTAATCAATTTAATCAAGTTATCAATCAATAAAGTTTAGCTTTTGAGAGAGTTTTCTCTTAATTTTGAGTTTTACGGTTGTAATTCTCGTTATCAAAAGGGTTTAGACGCTTGTCGATCCTTCCGCAAACCTACGCTGCGTCAGTTGGTATCAGAGCAGGATTCGCCTGTCTTTTCACTAACCATGGCAGATCAACAGCCCGCTACCAAAGCAGACTTGGTTGAGTCGGATGTGGCCTTATCCACAACACTCGCTAATCTGACAACGGTTGTTATTAGGCTTCAACCCAACATCGTCAACGACAATCGTCGGAGAAGAGACAGGTTTGAAGGACCGACTATGGTGTCGTGTAATGGCCACCGTAACCGGGTTAATTTTTCAAGTTCCGAATCCAAAGAAGATAAGGAAGAAGAACCGGTGAACTTGAAAAGAAACGACCACAATAACCGAATAAAAGTGGACATCCCGTCTTTCTATGGAACCAGAGGTGTAGAAGAATTCTTAGATTGGCAAATCGAAGTCGATCGATTCTTTGACATTATGGATGTTCCCAAAGACATACAGGTAAAGTTGGTTGTTTTCCGTCTAAAGAGTGTCGCCGCTATTTGGTGGGATAAATTGATCGTGCAAAGACAACGACAACGAAAGAGACCAGTTCGATCTTGGAGGAGAATGAAGCAGCTTATGATGGAACGATTCTTGCCGGAAAATTACGAACAGGTCCTTAAGAAACTCCATCCCGAACCCGACAACGGCAACTCTTGGAGAAAGGATACGCACGAGAAATCAATCATGGTTTTGGGCCACAACAACTATGATCATATTATACCATCAATTTCTACTCTCGTTAAACAACCACCCATTCCGGAAAAACCACCCATTCCGGAAGAGCCATCGAAACAAGACGATGAAGTTTTGTCGGACAAGTTTGAAGAGGAAGTCATCCCCGTCGTGACCGAGTCACAACAAGAAATTGTTATCGAGGCCAAAGTGTCGGAACTAGATCTTAGACCAGTCACCGAAGACACCGAAAGCAAGATAGTGGAAGACATTCTCGAGCCAATGAAAGTGTTGTCACATGAAGTCAAGAACGGTGATTCCGAAGGTGACACTTCGATTATTACCGCACCCAAAGTTCCGGTTCAAACCGAAACAAATCCCGGTAAAGTTAATTTAATCCCTTACGCTTTCGAATTTGATAAAATATCGCTCGTATGGAGACGATCACGACAACCTCAGTTTGGATTTGAAGATCGGTCAAATTTGTTGAACTTTGGAGGCCAAGTTGTGAATTAATACGTTTTGAAGAAACGGTTGTTCTACGGGTCGGATGAATACCTTTTTCAAGTGAACTCGAGGACGAGTTCTTTTCAAGTAAGGGTGACTGATACAGGGAGAATTCAGGAGTTAATAAGAATTCTTGAAAATAATTGGAAAAGAGGAAAACGAGCTCGCAAAAGACTCGGAATTTTTTCATCCATGAAATTCTCATCACGTGACATCACAAATCCTACTTTCATTCTAATTCTTTGCTTTCCATATTAGAATTAGATTTAATAATTATATTAGATAATAATTTAGGATTATTTAGTTTCCTTTTATTAGTTATTTAAATAGCTTCCTAGTTAGTTTATAATTAGGATAGTTATAATTTCCATAGTTATTTCTTAGTTAGTTTAGTTATAAATAGGATAACTAGGTTTTATTGTTAATCAATTTAATCAAGTTATCAATCAATAAAGTTTAGCTTTTGAGAGAGTTTTCTCTTAATTTTGAGTTTTACAGTTGTAATTCTCATTATCAAAAGGGTTTAGACGCTTGTCGATCCTTCCGCAAACCTACGCTGCGTCAGTAATCTTCTATTCTCTTCATTTTTTGAAGTTAGGGTTTCCGTATCAGTTAAGGTATTCATGTATAAGGTTGGGAAACGTTTATTTATGGTTGGAACCTTGTGGATCTAGGTTTTTGGAAGAATTGGTTTGAAGAATCAAGTTCTTCAAGGAAAGATCTAAGTAGGTAAAATCTAGATTTAGCCTAAATCTAGCAAGGTGAATTCAAGTTGATTTGTGAAAACGTTGTACATGCCAAAATGTCTATTTTAAAACATTATGTGTTTTACATGAAATTATCAAATGTTGGGTTAGTTGTTAATCTTTGATTAATTGAAGTATTTAACTTTATAAACTTTGTAAAACACCCACATTCGGGATTTTGGGCATTTTGATAAATGTGTCATAAATGAATGAGTTTTGATGATTTATTTTATAAATGGGTCTTTGGTCGAAAATACACTTTTTAGTATCTGTCGGGTTTATGCATCATTCATGAAAGGGGATGTTTTATAAATTATTACTTGCACTTTATGTGAGGTATTTGAAAGAATGTATATAGTCTCATTTATGATTTTCATTCTTATCAACAGTTAAACATGGAAATGCATAATCGAAAATAAATGAGTCTTGAGGACATTTGTCCAGTTTTAATGGCTCGATTTAGAGTCCAAACTTCGATTTACATCTTAATGCATTTTATTGCATATTATTGATAATTACAGGCTCGAGTGCTTTAGTCATTCATGAGTAGTCGTGTAACCTTAGACTGTGTTGCATTGGATCCATAGGCACATGAGTCAGTCTTATTTGATGGTCAATTGGGTGGTACGGGGTTGGACTCCGGGACTCATGTTTTATGACCGAAACTTGACAAAGAGGTACTAGGAGGGTTGATGTAACACCCTAAAAATAGGGATAACAAAAATCCGGAAAACGGACATAAGGTATGCTAAAATTGCCATAGCAAGAGCCTCCCAAAAATGGGGAATATAAAATTAACAACCTGTTTAATCACGACTGTAATTTAACGGATAGCAAACAACAACCAACTAATCTAATTTCTACATCCAGAAAAGAGATTACAAAAAGGGTTGTCATCTATAGACCCAAACGGTCTATATCCACAAGTATAACGCGTCCATGTGCAATTCCCTAAGCTCTCACCCCCAAGCAACTAAACCTGCTTAAGACCGCCGCCGCTAGAACCTGAGATACACATCGACACCAACAAGTGTTAGGCCAAAAAGCCTAGTGAGTTGAACAATAATAAGCATGCATGAACAGATACAATTCTTATCAGCAGTTAACCAGTGTTCAACATATGTGGAATCATTAGGGGAGACCCAAAGCACCAATCAAGTCCCACCCAAGAGTCGATATACCTTGATGCCCTTAACAAGGAACACCCCAAAGGCCCGGCCCACCCGAAGACTATCGCTAAGAAAATTCCCCGAGTGGCGGAGGTCTAGGCACATACCATCACAGTGGCGCCCAAGACTACATCATCCTAGTGTACTGACTTGGTTCGTCCACATAACATTTATAAGGGGTCCTTTAGATATATTTCAATCCACAAATCAATACCAACTACGGGTATAATATTACCACCTTATCCTCATGATGTCTAACAAAAGACCCAATGTAAATCATGCTCATCATGCATATAAACATATCACCAAAATGGTGTTCCAACTAGAATCATCATAATACCCATATATGCATATATTTAACATATCAAGGTACCCACATTATGTATTTATGAGACAATCCCAAACAATAATACACATAACCATAATCAATGCAAATCACCCATAAACATACATCTTCCAACTATTTTCATGAAGAAACCCCCAAACATTTGCACATATAGAGATAAAGTATCAAATAGAAGATTATGATGTGTATCTAGTTTTAACAAAGGTTTAGTAAACTCGCTATCTAGGTTTTTGACCAAAACCTAGAAAAGATGGAAACCCTAGATGATGATAGGTGAAGTTTGGTTGAGAAGAGAAGATCTTGGGTAGAATACTTCAATGAATGACCTTGGATGGTGGTTTAATGCACCATAAATGACCTCAACTACCAAACCCTAAAGTGTTGAAGAGGAGGGAACTTGGCTGCTCAAAAATCGCCCAAAGGAGTGCTCTCCCGTTTTGAAAATGAAGAAGTGAGAAATGAGATATCAAGTTTGGATTAAAAGCAAAAGACTGGACACCGCGGGCGACATTGCCCGGCGACAATGCCCTGGGCATTGTCGCGTATCATAGTCGTCGACTCCCCGAGGGTCACGGTACACACCTCGCGACTATGCCCTTCGACTTTGCCCAGGGGCATTGTCGCGGTGGCATTGTCTCCGACTTCACCACACTTACGGTACTAACCATGCGACAATGACACTGGTCACAGTCGCGTGGCATTGTCGCGGCACACCCAACCCAAACCGAAAATCTAACCAAGTTCGATTACGAGCGCGAGGTTCAGACGGAAATCATGAATACACACTTCATAAATTATTAAGGCATTATCAAAGTGAGCATGTGCGCATAATAGTCCTCATAATCTCAATTAATACAATTACAGGTTTAAGGGAGCGAAAACTTACCTTTTAAATTTTCCGGGTGTTATAGTTGAGTCTGGATAGTGCTGCCTGGGAGGTGAGTACTGTGACCCCCACCATTATTTGGGGAATTTCCTTAGTTGTAGTCCCCGGGGACTTTTGGGGTGGAGTTCTTTGTAACGATCACCAAGGTCAACTATCTCTAATGGAGAACTTGTCAAGAGGTCGTAGGGGCACATGGGCTTGCATGTCGTGAAGTGTCATACAATCAACGTTGTTTGAGCGGCATACTTTTGTGTTCCTCCGCTCTCAACGGATAAGGGTATCCCCCGTCGTCGGCCCGTTGCATTTGAATATTTAAGTTGTCCATGCTTTAA
Organism: Arctium minus; assembly: GCA_954870635.1. Taxonomy (NCBI): domain Eukaryota; kingdom Viridiplantae; phylum Streptophyta; class Magnoliopsida; order Asterales; family Asteraceae; genus Arctium; species Arctium minus. Next base: position 668,155 of record OX941083.1, on the reverse strand, counting down.
TAATTGGATTTCATTCTATTTTATGGTTGTGTGAGTATTAATTCGATTTATAGGTTTTCAATGACGTACCATATCTTTACGAATTGTTTTCCTTTATTCACGGGTCGAGTATCACGTCACGCCTGTGTGTTGGGTGTTTTGAGATATGAAGTATTATTCACCTTTTCACAAACTGAGCGTCAAACTATGATCCCGTTTGGGTGAGTTATGCGTTGCATCATTTTATAAAGAAGGGGTGTCTGGGAGTATTGTCTTTAAAATGCATATTGTTGGTAAGTGAGTTGTTCTCTTATTTCAAAGTAAATCATTTTAAAGGATCATGATTATAAGTTACAATGTTTCCATTTTACGCTTTCCTCTATAATCATGATATAAAACTCTTGAACTCACTAGGAGTTAGCCTAACCTTTTTATTTGTCGGCATGTGCATCAGGTTTCATCTCAGGATTAGTTCTAGCGACACCGTGGAGTGATGAGTGCTAGTTGTGTGCTCGATGAAGTGATTTAGCTTGTTGAAGTCTTCCGCATTATTATTGGAGATAGCGATTTGGTATTGGGTTATAGTAACACTCGACTTTAGTTAGTCTTATTGTAAGACTTTAATTATAAGGTTGATGGTTAAACCTAGAAATGTATTTCAATTATGGACTGGTAGTAAGAGATTTATTATCCTTTAAGGTATTGTTGAAAGTTTTTAATTAGTCGCTCTTTCCAAATTTGAGGGTGTTACAAGTTGGTATCAGAGCCTAAGTTTGAGAGATTTAGGTATTGATTGTTGGATGCCTAGACTCAAACTAGCGTTCTTATAAGTGATTGAAAATGAAGTTGCACATTAGGCACCTTAAGATAAGATATTTTGGAGTTGATCGAGTCGCTAGAAATGGGAAATTTTTCAAGGGTCCAAAGAATGATCATGTATGGTACGCTCATAATGGCACCTGGCTAGTGTTATGGTGAACCTACATATTACATGTGCATACATGAATTACCTTGGTATGATGACCGTTGGGGTAGTGAGAAAGTTTCTAAGCGAGTAATTTAAGGAAAGGTTGATGTCTATAGCAATGTTGCATTGAAGTGATAGTTAAGTGCAATGAATGCATTAAGTTGATCATCTTGAGTCAGAATTATTGGTTGGATTAGAACTATAAGTTCGTTAGACCAATTTTATTTCGAGGAGAAATTGTAAGTTAACCGAATTAGTGGGTTTGTGGCTGTAAGATGTTTGATGTATCCGGATGACAATAGTATGTCGGAAAATAGAGGAGTGTAGTCCTAAGATGCTGAGTGCCGACCAAATCTATGCACGAAAGTTATTTCTAAAATGAGTTTGCATAAATTGTTTCTCGTATTCTCAAAACATAAAGTGAGCTATATTATAAAGTCTTGATAAAGCATTTATTACTCATCGGATTTTAAACCACGAGTTTAAGCATGCATAAGATTGTTTTGTTGCACGCGACTGCATATTGTTGTTAAAAATCTCTTCGTCCACGTTCCGTGTCTAACGTTGTTTTTCGGATATTGTAATATCCGAGTTTTGATGTTATTTAAGTTATTGGGCAAGTAACTGTGGACTTTTTGACCTTGACATTGGATCTCCTCCGCGTATGTTAAGGTTTTAAAGGAAGAGTTGTCCCATGTTTTGGAGTCGGGATTTTTTTGTAGAATTTTGGTCTGAATGAGTCGTGTTCAATTTTATGAAGTAAAGTTTTGCAACGTTTGGGCGTGTGAGTGTACTTTGAGTTGCGTGGGTTTCAATTTTATTGCGTGTAAATTTACGAACTTTTTGGGCGTCGTGTCTCATGAAGGTTTTGTTGAAAATGGTCACTTTATCTTACGTTGCGATTTAGAATTTGACATTTTGGAATTGTTGTCGTATTACGTTTTTATTTTATTTTATTTTTATTTATGTTGGAACCGTTTGATTTTAGCGTTATTGAGTTTTTATGAAAATTCAGTTGAGTTTTATGGTGTCTTATCTTACAACTTTTTACGTCGCGTAGATGAATTTTGGGACGTATATACATACATTATTGTGTGCGTTGATTTATAAATTTTGGTAATAGACGTCATCCCACGCGTTGTTTTGGGAAAGTTTCATTTTCACGTGATTTATCTCTGGGCTATATTCAAGTGTCACTCGTTGCATACTAATTTTATTTGGATTAAATTATTCCTTTGGTGTGAGTAATTGTATAAAAAAATCTATGTTGTTTTAGATAGAACTGTTTATTTAAACGTGTTTCAATTGTAAACTTTGCTGTCATAAGTTTCCGTAATGCATGAAATGAGTTTTCGGTTTGCATGTCGTTGTTGTTACCGCGTTGGGTAAGTGTGTTTTATATGTGCGGCCCAAAATTGGGACTCGATTTAAAATTTATTTACGTTCCTATCGTCTAGTTAAATTTGGGGAAACTAAACGGACGTATATGTGTAACACCCCGACTTTCGAAATGTATCATTTCAAGTTAATACAGAAACCGATATATTAAGGAAAAGTAAGGTATTTGATTTTGGACTTAAATCCTTGATTTTATAGTCTTGATAGATGAAGGATTCAATTACGAGTCCAACGGTTCTTTCCGGAGCAAAAACAGAGCTATAACGATGAAGTTACAGCCAAAACAGTGAACGAGAAGAAGGCTGGCTGGCTGCGACTATGACCAGCGACATTGCCCTGGGCAATGGGAAATGTCGCCTGGCAAAGTCGCCCAAACAGTCCAGGGGGCTGTTAAGTCGCGAAAATAAGCTATTTCATCATTTCTTCACACCCAAACTTCTTCTGTACTCTCCCAATTCGTTTTCCTTCTTCCCCTTTCAAACCCTAGCTTAATTATGGCTCAATTCCTTGGATTTCATGAAGAGGGAACACCATCAAGTGGTAGGATTGAAAGCTATGGTCAAGGATTCACCATCTCCATCTTCATCTTCAACCTCAAGCTTATTTTGGGTTTCTAGGTTTTCATCAAAATCTAAGTGGTAAGTGTATCCCTTCCATTTCTAAACCATGAAGTAAGTTATAAATGACCCTTTGATGGTTTCCTAGTGTTTGATTTCTATAATTTCGGTTTGGTTAATTTTGGGAGTTTTGGGTCAAAATTAGGGTTTTGCCCAAAATAGAGATATTGATGTTAAGTGTTTGGGGAACAATTATTTATGGTGGAATATGTATATTTATGGTTGGAACCTTGTGGATCTAGGTTTTTTTGAAAGATTTGGTTTGAAGAATCAAGTTTTTCAAGGAAAGTTCGAAGTGGGTAAAATCTAGATTTAGTCTAAATCTAGCAAGGTGAGTTTACTAAACTTTTGTTAAAACTGGATACACATCATATTTGTTTAATTGTTGTTATTATCACATATTTGCTCAAAATTGTCATCTTTACGGGTTTAAGTATTTGATGGTATTTCCATGAGATTATGTGATATATATGTATATGAAGTATCATCCCATGATTTACTCTATGTTGTGTAATTATTTGAGGATTTACATTATGTATGCCCACAATGGGTATTCGACATGATTAAGGAATATATGTTTGGTATAACATGATGATTTCCATTCGGAATACACTATTGGTGTTATTGTATCTACAACGTGGCTATGTGGATATTCATGTCATATGATGGATTTACATGCTTAGGATGGTAATATTGTGTTCTTGGTTGATACTCGAATGACTAACGGGTTGAAACACATCTTTGAGACCTCCTATATGCATTATGTGGACGAACCAAGTCTGTGATTCACTATAGGAATGTAGGTGGGTGACATTTGGAGAATTTCCTAAGGCGGTAATCTCCCATGTACCTAGACCTCCGCCGTCGGGGAATTTCCTAAGCGGTAGTCCCCGGTGCGTGTCGGGCCTTTGTGTTGTCAGTGAAAGTGACTTCAAGGTGCATTGCCTCTTTGGGTGAACCGGATTGGAGATATGGGTCGCTGCCGTTGACTCCACATCTACGTGATTATTTGGTTATTTGCTGATAAGAGTCATGTATGTTCTACCATGCTATTTCTTGTTCAACTCACTAGGCTTTTTGGCCTAACACTTGTTTGGTGTCGATGTGTATCTCAGGTTTTAGCGGCATCGGTCCTAAGCTGGCGTAGTGCTTGGGTGATAGATTTGGGAATATCACGTTTGGACTTACTATTGGTAGAGAATCCTTTGAGTCTATAAATGGCACCCTTGATTGTAATCTCTTTTCTGGTTATAGAAATTAGATTAGTTGGTTGGTATTTATTATCCGTTTAATTACGATTGTATTTAAACAGGTTTGTGTATTTTCCCCATTTTTGGGAGGCTCTTGCTTTGGCAATTTTAAATACCGCATGTCCGTTTTTTTCGGATTTTTGTTATCCCTATTTTTAGGGTGTTACAAATTGGTATCAGAGCTCTAGTTTAAGTGAACTAGGCATGAATGTAAGATGTCTAGACTTAGACTGAGTATGTTAGGCAATGATTGGTGAGATGGGTAGAATTCCTAAGATGGGTTAGTCTTAGAGTCGACGGAAACTAAGGTTATCAAGCGTTGTGGCGATGGTAACGAGAACCTTTATGTATTATATGTTCATAATCTCACCTAGCTAATGTTATTATGAGGATATTTATACGTGATGGTGCTTGAAGTGTCGTTACTGTGACAATTGGTAATGTAGTAGTACGTTATATTGTGCTTGGTTTGCTAATGTTATGATATTTGGTAGACGTGGTAGTACGTTTCTTTCGTGTTTAATTCTGTTAAGCTTCTTTTTATCCATCCTCGTACTTGTATGAACGGCCTTGATATGTCGACCGTTGGGGTAGTAAGAAAGTTTCGGAATGGGTAACTATTAGAAAAAGTTAATGTTGGTAAGTATGGCGATTGCGTTAAGTGAACAGTTCGAGTCGGATTAATTGGTTGGATTAGAACCATAGACTTTTTGAATCGATGTATTCGAAGAGAAATTGTAAGGTGAACCTATGAAGTCCGTGATTTTTTTTTTGCCTTAAGATGTTGAGCATCTGGAGGACGATAGTGTAACTAGAGAAATCGAGGAGCGTGAGTTCAAGTTGATTTGTGAAAACGGTGTACACGCCAAAATGTCCATTTTAAAGTGTTTGTGTTTTACATGAAATTATCAAATGTTGGGTTAGTTGATAATCTTTGATTATTTGAAGTATTTAACTTTATAAACTTTGTAAAACACCCACATTTGGGATCTTTGGGCATTTTGATAAAGGGTCACAAATCAATGTGTTTTAATGTTTTATTGCATAAAACCACCTTTGGTCAGAGAAATGTACTTTTGAATGGTTGTCGGTTTTTATGCTTCATTCATGTAATGGAATGTTTTATGAAGCATTACTTGCATATTTATGTGAAGTATTTGAAATTATGTATATAGTCCCATTTTATGATTTCTATTCTTACCGGCAGTTAAACTTGGAAAGACATATTTGAAAATAAATGAGTCTTTAGGACTTCGGTCCGGTTTAATAGCCTAATTGTGAAATACCAAGTATGATGGCGGTTAATGCGCATCAATTGAGAATTACATGTTCTGAGTGCGTTGGTCATTCAATTGGAGCTATGTAATGTTTAGACTGTAATGCAGTGGATTCTTATGTATATGAGTCGGTCTTTATTATTTAAAATGAAAATGGGCTATTATTTATAAGTTACTTATTTTAAAGTGCTTGTGTTTTACATTGAATTACTAACTGCGGATAAGTTTTGGGTTATTTTGATATATTTAACTTTATAACTTATGTAACACACTTCTTTGTGATTTTTGGGCATTTTGATAAATAAATCATTTTGACATATTTCTTTTACGATGTACTATATAAATGGAAGTCATTTTATATAATTGTCCATTTGGTGCATACGATTTAATAAACCGTTGGAAAATGCATATCATTGAACTATGAGTCATTTTGGCAACATGAAGAGAAAGAGTTCATTTGGAAAACATTTTCTTTCAACCTGTTAGACCACAGTCTCATTGGATTCAAGATCATCCAAACTGAAGATCGCAATCTGAAGCTAAAGCCGGAAAGTCGACTCTCGATATTAAAGTCTATGTCGTTTGTAATAAATGTCAAAGTAATCAATGTAATTGTATTTTATGTTTAATCTAAATATCTTATAAATAGATATTTAGATATTATATATTAGTTTAGTTAGGTTAGTTTAGTTTAGTTTGTTAGATATTATATTAGTTAGTTAGTTTATATTAGTTTTCTATTTGCAAGTTGATAGGTAGTGTGTTGTAGAAGTTTAGTAAGATCTTATCAGATCTATCTCTCAATCTATCAATAGATTAGATCTGATATTATCAAGAACAAAAACACACACTTAAAGGTGTAAAAAGAGAGAAAACACAGAGAACACAAGAGAGCTTTAATCTGATCAACCTTGTAACCATTTCTATATATCAATACAGGTTGGTAATCGTTATTGTGTTGTTTCTAAGAACTTGATATAAGTATTGTTGGACCCACAATTGGTATCAGAGCCTGATTAAGATCAAAAATCAAGTTTTCTGAAAAACGACTCTGTGTTCTTGTGAAAAAAATTGATTTTGAGTGTTTAAGTGTTTTAGGTGTTAAAATCGATCAAGTTGTGATCGATTAGCATGCTAGATAGAGTTGTTGTTGTTTGATTTCATTTTAAATCACTTATCGAGTTCCATTTTGTGATTTTAGTAAAGAAACAGTCGAAAGTTTTAAGTAACTGTGCTATCAAAATTATTTTCGAAAAAGTGTGTTTTAGTGAGATCGAGTGCTTACATTCAGTTCTAGAAGTGATTCGAGACATAAGGGTAGTGTTTTGGTACTGCTAATCGTTTCAGGAACAAGTTCTAGTCGATTTTCGAAGTTTAAGGACGAACAATCGCAAAGCAGAAGAAGAACACACGCAAAGTCAAACTTTGCGCATCTAGCCTGAAACGCAAAGTCCAACTTTGCGCCTCCCACTACAAACGCAAAGTCCAACTTTGCGCTCCTCAAGTGAAACGCAAAGTCCAACTTTGCGCTCCTCAAGAGACCCGCAAACTTCACTTTGCGCCTCTCAAGCCAAACGCAAAACACACTTCTCGCTTCAAAGAGCAATCGCAAACCTCAACTTCACTTTTCGGATCAAGTCAGAAACGCAAACCTCAACTTTGCGCTTCCAACTAGAAACGCAAACCTCAACTTTGCGCTTCCAACTAGACCCGCAAACCTCAACTTTGCGCTTCCAACTAGACCCGCAAACCTTACTTTGCGCTTACCTTTAGAAACGCAAACCTCAACTTTGCACTCCCAACTTGAAACGCAAACCTTCTCAAACGCAAAGCTTCTATTCCACACTTAGATTTTTCTTCAGAATGACATCCAGAGAAGCCCTCGCAATAGGAACTGACACCAAGCCACCAGTTCTCTTCAAAGGAGAATACGAACAGTGGAAGGATCGGTTTCTGAACTTTGTTGACAGACATGAGCTGGGTGATTTCATCAGGAAATCTATAGAAGAAGGGGTTATGAAACCAGTTAAGACGACTCGCCTGGTTGGAAATGTGCCTACTGAAGTTGATCTTAAGTTTCATGAGCTAGAAGATGATAATCTCAGAAGAGCCAAAGACGACAGATTAGCTAAGTCATACATCTTACAAGGAATCACAAATGAAATATACGTAAAGATTGACAGCTACAAGGCCTCCGGCAAAGAAATGTGGGATCAGCTTGAAAAGATGATGCTGGGTTCGAAGGTTAGGAATCAGCTTAAAATCTCCAACTTCCTAAATAACTATGAAGAATTTAGAGGCAGGGTGGGAGAAACTTTAGAAGAAACCTATGACAGGTTTGTGACTTTGCTGAACGAACTTAAAAAGAACAAAGTCCACAAATCTCAAATTGAGCTAAACGTCAAATTCCTGAGCATTCTTCAACCAGAATGGAAAAGATTTGCAAGACAGATGAAGCAGATCAAAGACTTGAATGAGATTCCACTTCACGAGGTGTATGAAACCCTCCGTCAGAATGAAGAAGAGGTGGATGAAATTCTAGCTGAGAATAGACAGAAAGGAAAGACAGTTGATGACACAGTCGCTCTTGTAGTTAGGAAGAAAAAGAACAAGACGATTGTGTACGAATCAGATGAAGATGAAGCTTATGTAAACTCTGACACAAATGAAAATGATCAGCTAAAGCAAGCAATGATGATGCTGACAAATGCTTTTCAGAAAAGGTTCTACAAAAAGCCAACATCAAACAGTCAGAGGTACTCATCTGGTCCGAACAACTACATCCACAAGGAAAGGGTAGAAGGAAGCAGATATGAAGGAAAGAGATCTGAAGGGAAAAGAACAGAGGAAAGGAAGCCAGAAGAGAGAAGGTTTCAGTATGAAGGGAAGATATTAGAGGAGAGGAAACCAGAAGAAAGAAAGTTCAAAGCTGAAGGATCCAGTCAGCCAGAACCACCAACGTGCTACAACTGTGGCAAAACAGGTCATTATGCCAGAGACTGCCGAAGGCCAAAAGTCAGAAACTCAGACTACTACAAGAATAAGATGCTTCTTGCAAAGCAACAGGAGGCAGGCAAGGCACTAATGGCTGAGGATGAATACTGGCTCGATCACTCAGACGAGGAAGAAGAAGATGAAGAGAAGGATGAAGCCGTCAACATGTGCTTGATGGGCCAAATAGAATCAGATGCTGAAGCTGATTCAGACAATGAAGAAGAGGAGGTATGTAATCTATCAGATTTAGATTTCATGAATAAAATGCATGCCATGAGTTTAAAACAAAAAGAGTTAGAATCTAATCTTAAGCAAGAAAATGGTGTCATAACTGACAAAAACCAATTGATACAGAAACTTAGCAATGAAATTGCTGAGCAGAAAGTATTAGTTGAGATTCTTCATAGAGATAATGACACCAACGCTAAGGAAAAGACAATAATTCTTAAAGAGAATTCTGATCTTAAGTCTAAACTGCTAAAAAGTGAGATAGATATTTATGAGCTTACAAAATTGCATGCTTCTTGTACCAAAGAAAACTTTTCTTTACTGGGAAAATTAAAAAGTTTGGAAGAGAAGTTATATAAAATGGGTCAAACTGAATAGACTATTTTTCTGAACAAACCCAAAGAGGAAATAGAGAGATGGAGAATCGGTTATAAGAATCCTCACTGTCTACAAAAGGGGATGTCTGAAGTGTCAGGACTTTATGATCATGTTTCAATGCAATTAGCTCGCAGAATCCCTGAATTTAAAACCTTCTGGACTAAACTGTCAAAAGAAGATGAAGCCAACGAAACTGAAAAACGTTTGAAATCATCTAAAGTTCATCTTCCATTTTATTATGCGAAATTGAATAATAGTTATGATGAAAATCCAATATATCAAAAGAAGAAAACTCTTTCAAGTGATTTCTTTCAAAGTTATACTGAAAAGGAAATGGAGGCGAAGCCTATTCAAGGTAAACTATATGTCCCTCCTCTCGTTTTAGAAAGTAAAATTTCTGAACTCGAGAATTCTTTGTCAGATGAAAGACTTTTGATAAATATTGAGCAAAAAGTTTTTTCAACTGTGTTTTCAAATTTTGTTATTTCTAAGGCTTCAAACTCTAAGGATATGTTTGGTTCATCGAAGAAATGATTTGATTTCCTGAACTCTAACGGTAGTTTAGATGATTGTTCTGAACAATTTGACTTTAATGCAAAACTTCCTAACCATTCATCGTTTGTTAAGAAATCTTCAAGAAAAACCAGTATGCCTGTGAACAGTGCAAAATCAACTAAAGTTTTCGTTGATAAATCAGTCTCTGTGAAAGCTAAGAGTGCTAAAGGTAAGAATATATCTCAGCATTCACAGAAACCGAACACTACTGGTAATTCTAAGAAGAAGCAATCGCTTGTTGCTCCAAGGTCTAACTCATCAGTTTCAAATGTTTCAGATCTGAGCAAACAAAGGCCAGAAGTAAATTCTCAATGGCAACCGAAACGGAAGCTTGACAAGACCGTTTTATCGTGTAGTAGTGTTAATTGTAGTAAGACTTCGCTTAGTAAAGATGTCTTAATTGCTGATGTTGCTCTTTTGAACACAAAACTTGTTGTTTCTCGTAAACAATATACAATGAAGCAATTATTTCAGTTATCTTTATCTGCTAGAAAGTCTTCTATTTATGATAAATATGTTTCTATCTCTTATCAAGATTCTGGAGATTGGTTTGGCAATTTCCATGTGCATTCATCTCATACTAATCCTTCTCATTCATTTCAAAAGAAAAGAGGACCCAATTTGAAATGGGTACCAAAAACTTGTGCTAACACAGCAGGACCCAAATTCCAGTGGGTACCTAAGGCTAAATCTGTGTTGCAGGCACACAAAGCTTAAAGAGAATTCGACTTTTGATTATGTACAGATCAGAACTCGTTCTTCAATGACAAAATAGGTTTTTGGATAATGCAGTTCAAAACCCGAACATCAAAGTCAAAATAGGTTTTTGAACAAATCAGTTCAAGACCCGCACTTCGATAATCAAAAGTGCTTATTCCAATGTTGTCGTATACATCTCTAAATTTGTAATTTCTCTTATGCAGACTAGTCATACATGGTTCTTGGACAGTGGATGTTCCAAGCACATGACATGACAAAAAGAGATACTGTCCAATTTTAAAGACAAATATTGCGGAACATTCAGATTCGGCAACGACCAGTTTTCATCAATCATGGGATATGGTGATGTACAACATGACAATGTCACGATCAAGAAGGTGAGCTATGTAGAAGGCTTACGACACAACTTGTTCAGTATAGGCCAGTTCTATGACAAAGACTTAGAGGTCAACTTCAAAGCCAAGAGATGTTCAGTTCGCAATGAAGAAGGCGAAGAAATCTTGGTCGGTATTCGAGAATCCGACCTCTACACAATCAATTTATCAAATGTCCAGACTGACAAGAAAGTTTGTCTACTGACGAAAGCATCGATGCAACAAAGTTGGTTATGGCATCGAAGGCTCTCTCACCTCAACTTCAGGTACATCAACAATCTGGTCAGTGGAAAGCTCGTCAAAGGACTTCCAGAACTCAAATATGAAAGAGAACATCTTTGTGCAGCTTGTGAAAAGGGCAAGATGAAGAGGGCACCTCATAAACCAAAGCCTGAACCAAGTACAAGCGCTCCGTTAGTGTTATTGCATATGGATCTATGCGGTCCGATGCGAACTCAGAGTCTAGGCGGAAAGAAGTACATACTCGTGATCGTGGACGATTACTCGCGATACACATGGGTCAAGTTTCTACGTTCAAAGGATGAGACACCAGATATTCTCATCACTTTCCTAAAGACGACTCAGGTGAATCTGCAGAAACCGGTCAAGTTTCTAAGAACAGATAACGGCACAGAGTTCAAGAACAACAAAGTTGAAGAGTATCTTGAATCTGTCGGGATTTCACATCAATACTCTGCTGCTCGAACGCCTCAACAAAATGGAGTGGTTGAAAGAAGAAAACGGACGCTAGTCGAGGTTGCTCGTACTATGCTAAGTCAATCAGACTTACCTCTATTTTTGTGGGCAGAAGCTGTATCGACCGCGTGCTACACACAGAATCGCTCCATGGTACATCGAAGATTCAAAAAGACTCCTTATGCATTAATCAACAACCGAACACCGACAATCAAATATTTCCATATATTTGGGTGTAAGTGTTTCATTCTAAACGATAGGGAGAGTCTAAATAAGTTCAGTGCTAAGGCGGACGAAGGAATCTTCATTGGCTATTCCTCGACATCAACTGCATTCCGTGTTTATTTGAAGAAGTCAAAGACGGTGATTGAAAGCATCAACGTCTCGTTTGATGAAGAAATGGCTTCCGAACAACAACGTTCAGAACCCGTTATAACAGGAATACTAGCTTCTGGGCAACTCAGTTCAGGACCTACATCTCAACAGAATAAATCAGATGAAGCATCAACTTCTACTAACCATTTATCTGATTTAGATTTATTATTTGAATTATTTTATGATGAATTTCTTGGATCTAATGTAAAGAAATCTGTTGTGGTTGACAGGATGGAAGACTTAACGACTACTCATCCAACCAGTTCAGATGTTCCTATTGAATCAAATGCCCCGATTCAACAAGAAATTACAATTCAAATGCCGATTCCAACAGTTGAAGACGTGACAAATGATAAAGAGACAGAAGTAGCTGCAACAGTAGGAGATACTATTCAGATCAATATACAGCCAGAACAAGTTGTACCTGTTGAGCCTTCTGAACCTGCCACTTCAACTGAAACCATCAATCCTCCTGAACAAACCGAAGAAGGTGCAAGTGGATTTGTAGATGATACAACCGACATACAATCATCTAATCCACTGCCTCATGAACATAAATGGACCAAAGACCACCAGCTAAGCCAGATCATTGGCGATCCATCAAAACCGATGCAAACTAGGTCAGCATCAATGAACATGTGCATGCATGACTCCTTTCTGAGCAAGTTCGAGCCAAAAAGAGTATCAGAAGCACTTGCTGATCCAGAATGGGTGGTCTCAATGCAAGAAGAGCTGAATCAATTCGATGCACTTCAAGTATGAAGACTCGTATCAAAGCCTAAAGATAAAACCATTATAGGTACGAAATGGATTTTCAAAATAAAGAAAGACGAAGATGGTACCGTTATCCGAAACAAGGCAAGACTAGTAGCCAAAGGATACAGACAAGAGGAAGGAATAGACTATGACGAAACATATGCTCCTGTGGCGCGATTAGAGGCAATCAGAATGTTTCTAGCCTACGCAGCCCACAAGAACTTCACGGTCTTTCAAATGGACGTGAAGACAACATTCCTGAATGGAATTCTGAAGGAGGAAGTCTACGTCTCTCAGCCAGAAGGTTTTGTCAATCAAGAGAAGCCGAATCATGTTTACATTCTCGACAAAGTACTCTACGGTCTAAAACAAGCACCTCGAGCCTGGTATGATGTCCTTTCCACTTTTCTAGTCAAGTCTGGGTTTTCAAAAGGGAAGGTGGATACCACTTTGTTTATCAAAAAGGAAAAAGGCGATATCATTTTAATTAAAATGTATGTAGATGATATTATCTTTGGTTCTACAAATACTAAGTACTGTAAGAATTTTGCAAACCTTATGGTGTCTAGATTTCAGATGAACTTGATGGGAGAGATGAATTTCTTCCTTGGTTTACAAGTAAAACAATTTTTATCGGGTATTTTTATCAATCAATCAAAATACATTAGGGATATTCTTCGGAAGTTCCAAATGGAAAATTCAAAACCGATTGGTACCCCAATGGCACCAGGTACTAAAATTGGCACCGATCCTTCGGGAAAGGATGTTGATGTTAGGACTTATCGAGGGATGATAGGTTCTTTAATGTATCTTACTTCTAGTAGGCCAGATATAATGTTTTTCAACATGCTTATGTGCACGATATCAGGCCAATCCTAAAAAATTCCATATGTCTGCTGTAAAGCGCATATTTAGGTATCTAAAGGGCACTGCAGATCTTGGTCTGTGGTATCCTAAAGATACTAGTTTTGAACTAACAGCCTACACAGATGCAGATCATGCAGGTTGTATGTTAGACAGGAAGAGCACGTCGGGACATGTACAGTTCCTCGGTGACAAACTAGTAAGTTGGGCATCGAAGAAGCAACTTTGTGTTTCAACTTCCACGGCCGATGCAGAATATGTAGCTGCTGCTAACTGCTGTTCTCAGGTATTATGGATGAGAACTCAATTGTGCGACTACGGTTTCCACTTCAACAAAATCCCGATATACTATGACTCCAAGAGCGCCATCGCAATATCAGTGAATCCTGTTCAACACACCAAGAGTAAGCACATAGACGTCAGGTATCATTTTATTAAAGATCATGTTGAAAAAGGAACAATTGAACTTTTCTTTGTAAAAACTGATTATCAACTTGCCGATTTGTTTACCAAACCCTTAGACGAAAAGATTTTCAACTTTCTTATCTCTAAGCTTGGTATGCTAAATCTTAAAATCTAATCAGTAGTTACCTAAAAAAGTTTTCTAAATTCTTAACTCTGATTGATATCTGCACTTCTATCTAATGTTCATGATCCAAGGGGGAGAATGAGAAGAAATTGACAAGTGGTCAATATCACTTCTAGGGGGAGCTCATAAAATTTTGCATGTACCTTTTAATGCCAAATTTTTTTTGTAATGCAAGAATTTAGGGGGAGCTCTTCAAGTCAAGGAGTACGGATATGACTTCTGATTATTTCTGATCAGAACTCGTACTTCAAAAAGTTTTACTCCTTTTTGTCTTTTCAATTTAAGTGAATAAATTTTACTTTGACTTGACATAAGACTTTTGCAGAATTTTTGAGAGAAGCTTACAACTTCATATGTTTATGACTTAAAGATTAGCTTCATGAGATTGAAGATCGTACGTCAAGGTATAATTCTAAATCTTCATCTCATATATGATTGAAAGAAGGACAACTTTCAATCATTGGAAAACATTGTTTTTAATGTTCAAACCACTTCCCGATTTTTCAACAGATTTTATATTTTGGGAGTGTAATTTTAAATGTTTTCATGATCTAAATTGTGCTTTAACTGAAATAGTTAAACCAATATGAGCATCGCATGCATCATAGGAAAACAAGAATCATTGTGCTAGGAATTAACACAACTTCTATAGAATCACCTTAACCAGTGATTTCTACCCAAGAAGTTAATCCTTAGTGATTGAGTGTGCAAAAAGAAAAAGAAATGAGTGTGATTAGAGAAAGATAAATGTTTAAAAGAAAGAGCGTGTGAGAACAGAGTTAAAAGAATATCACAACTCTGCACCAACTTTTTCTGAGCCGGGTAGCCACATTACTAGTGTTTCACAATTCTGTGGTGAACATTATTGAAACAGGCAACTAACCCATGCCAACTCTTGATCAAACCTCACTATCTACTCATTTTCTTCTCAACAAGAAAGTGTTTCACATTTTCAAAGGGGACGCAGCACATATGCTATCTGATTTTCATTTGGAAAATCTGGATATTGAAAAGAAGGAAGTCTGCCCCACCTTCGCACTTCAATCATGCACATTGAGTCTGTGTTTAACTTACTGTTGTCTCAGTGGTTTACACAATTGTGAGCCTATAAGCGATCATTAAGTGCTTAATTCTTTCTATCACAAGCACGAACACACAAGGAATTAGTTTCTTTGTCATAACGTTTATAGAAATAACCTTTGTGGTGTTTCAATGATTAAATGGAATCCCTGGGGGAGTCAACATCAAACAGCTCCTTTCCAATGTGTATTCGTTACACACAGTGACTTAGTGTTACTGACAGGCATGTTAACTGATTCATTAGTTGATTCAGGTGTTACACGACTATTTTGTCTAGATTTGCAAAGATCCAGATGAATATCTTATGAATTGACGAATCAGAGGCTCTAACCGCAAGATAGACATTTCTTACAAATAATTTTGATGAAGTCGTTGCACTTAACATCAAAAAGGGGGAGAATGACTACACAAGAAATGGCAAAGATCACATGTTTCAAGAATCACGTCCACTCTTCAAAAGGGGAGATTGTTAGAAAAAGACATGCTGATTTCAGAGCTAGAGAAAGAGATTGCATCTTCTGAGCTGAACAAGAAGACTGAATTGCTAAAATCATTTTCGTAATGATCTTGATCCAAAGGGGGAGATTGTTAGACCACAGTCTCATTGGATTCAAGATCATCCAAACTGAAGATCGCAATCTGAAGCTAAAGTCGGAAATTCGACTCTCGATATTAAAGTCTATGTTGTTTATAATAAATGTCAAAGTAATCAATGTAATTGTATTTTATGTTTAATCTAAATATCTTATAAATAGATATTTAGATATTATATATTAGTTTAGTTAGGTTAGTTTAGTTTAGTTTGTTAGATATTATATTAGTTAGTTAGTTTATATTAGTTTTCTATTTGCAAGTTGATAGGTAGTGTGTTGTAGAAGTTTAGTAAGATCTTATCAGATCTATCTCTCAATCTCTCAATAGATTAGATCTGATATTATCAAGAACAAAAACACACACTTAAAGGTGTAAAAAGAGAGAAAACACAGAGAACACAAGAGAGCTTTAATCTGATCAACCTTGTAACCATTTCTATATATCAATACAGGTTGGTAATCGTTATTGTGTTGTTTCTAAGAACTTGATATAAGTATTGTTGGACCCACACAACCAATGAGAAGTTTTGGTTATTTTGAAATGTTTAATTTTATGAACATGTTGAGACACCCATTTTGGGATCTTTGAATATTTTGGTAAATAAATGATGTTGAGATGTTTCTTTGATGATTTTACATATATATAATTGGAGTTCAATTGACGCAAGGGTCATTTTGTGTATTTAATTTTATGAACATTTTCAGAAATGCATATTATTGTGTTATGAGGAATTTTGAAAACATAAGAGTATGAGTTCATTTGAAAAATGGTTTGTCTCAACCAGCATTAAGATTTTAGTTAATTATACTTTTGGTCATGTTTGCATAATATTTAGTCAACGTGTTTCAATATTTATATTGACTTTCATTGGGTATTTACGTAAACTATTGGCTTGTTGGCTCGGTTTTAACTAAATGGAGTCTTGAAGAAATTTGTCCGGTTTAAAAACAGAGGTATTGTTTCCCATTGAATTTAGTGGGAGCAATTCAGTTGCACATCTCATGTATGCATATATTATTGGAAATTTTCGTCATGGTATTTCAGTCAATGTTTTAGAACAATGAGAGCATGTTTATATTTGGCTTTGAACTCGAAAACGACATAAAGTATTTCATGTTTTAACCGGGTGCATACGCATATCAATCTACTGGCTTTGTGAAATAAACGGTCACATGCAAGTTTTGTTGTGAAATCTTACTTTGTGCAACATTGTGACTAAAAGAGAGAAAACTTTAAGAGTTCGATATCATGAGCATGTTGTCTTGAGTTTTGGAAACAGTTTATTTATACAAATTGGAATCAAACTAAATTGCTCTTACAATTGCTCAAATCGCATGCATATGTCTTTACTAAATTTTGGGGAATAAACCGATGTATACGAGTCACGTTGGGAAGTTTTATTTCATGACATTTCATGGTTAATTGCAGAAATTTTGGGGTTCGATTTTGTGAATTTCCCTTCTGTAGTTTTGTACGAACGTCTTGTTATACACTATTTTAGTACGTAAAACTATTTCTCATTCATTACATAAATTATACTGTTGGTGTGAGTAATCGTATAAAAAAAATTTATTATGTTATTTCGGATGGAACTTTTGCCCAGAACATATTTCAGTTATTGATTTTACTGATAGGAGTTTTCCGCAATGCATGAAATGAATTTCCGGTTTACATGTCGTTGTAATTACGATTTTGGGTAAGTACGTTTTATCGGTACAGCCCAAATTTGAAACGAGAATAACATATATATATAAATTTATTTACGTTCCTATTGTGTTGCTACATTTGGGAAATGATCGGACGTATATAGGTCTTGTTGGAAATTTTATCTTCCGACGTTTTGTGTCAAAGTAAAAGATTTTAAAGTTGAAGTTGCAAAATCCTCTTTTGGGAGTTGTACAAACTTTTATTGCACATGTTATGGGACGGAAAGTTATTTTCATACGCATAGCATAAATTGATGCATGCTAAGACTCTGGTAGCCCGTTTGAAAATTTTGTTACGCATCTTTCGTTATCGTTTTATTAGCGTAAGTACTGATCAAATGAGTTTTGAAAATGGTTTTATATTCGTGGCATTGGTGATAAATTTTGAAACATATCGAATGCACGATAGTGTATTTTCACCGCACGTTTAATTGTTTTAAAACTTATGTATTTGAGAGTTTTATAAATTTCAAATTGGCACGGTAGTGTGAAAAACCTTGAACTCATTAGGCTATAGGTGTAGGCCCCTTCGTGTTAGAAGTCGATATTAAGGATTAAAAGAGTCCTCGGAGTTTGAGGCGTTAGACATGTGCTTTCTCCCAGTTAGTTAAGTAACGATCTTTATGCTTCGTTAAACCTACGGATTAAGATCATGTTCGGTTGGTTGGGTATGGTTGGTTTTCGAATTGTGGGAATTTGGTACGATGACATACTATGTGTCGGTGGTGTACTATGTTGTTGGGTATTCGTGAATAATGATGATGTTGTGGTTGACTGGTAAGGATGTTGGAGTTGGGTGACTACTTCCAAGAGTAGGTGTCAACTTTGAATCGACATTGCTAATCGGGAATGAAATATTTGGTAGTATAACCACGTTTGCGTAATAGTCATTCCGAGGATAGGTGTCGACACTCTATTTTGAGGACAATAATTGTTGGTGTGCTTCAATGTATTTCCGTTAGATCTGGTGCGTCTGCAGGACGAGCGGTAAACTTAAGGAAATTAGATGTTGATAATTAGAAAATCAATCATTGGTATTTAATAATTGTCAGGACTTTCGCTGATTTGGAAATCAATGCTTGAGTGCATGGTGGGAATTTAGTGGTAATGTTTATTGGATACATTTGATGAGAATGTCGAGGTGGACTTTAAGTACAAATCAATTATCGAGGAGACTTTGACGCATTGCGTTTAGAGGTATCTAAGGGAAATGTTTGCCTTGGGGTATTCTTGGTGGATATGACCGACTAAGGTAGTAAGTTGTTCTTGAGGTAATATGAACAACATAAGGATGGGAGGCAACCGAGATTTAATGTTAAGAATGTGATTAAGCCAAAACTTAATGTTCATCCCGCTTTGGGGGAGTTATATGGAAAGTTGAGGTTGAGTTGGCGATGGTTCGTTATAAAGAACGCAGTGATAACCTCAACCGGGATGTAATCGGGTTCGTATATGAGGTAAGGTTTAGTGAAGGTATTCCTTTTGGATAGGGAATCAATTGACCTCGCCAGGGGCGATATTGGGTGATTGGTTGATGCTAGATTTCGAGGACGAAATCTCTTTTAAGGTTGGGAGGATTGTAACACCCCGACTTTCGAAATGTATCATTTCAAGTTAATATAGAAACCGATATGTTAAGGAAAAGTAAGGTATTTGATTTTGGACTTAAATCCTTGATTTTATAGTCTTGATAGATGAAGGATTCAATTACGAGTCCAACGGTTCTTTCCGGAGCAAAAACGGAGCTATAACGATGAAGTTACAGCCAAAACAGTGAACGAGAAGAAGGCTGGATGGCTGCGACTATGACCAGCGACATTGCCCTGGGCAATGGGAAATGTCGCCTGGCAAAGTCGCCCAAACAGTCCAGGGGGCTGTTAAGTCGCGAAAATCAGCTATTTCATCATTTCTTCACACCCAAACTTCTTCTATACTCTCCCAATTCGTTTTCCTTCTTCCCCTTTCAAACCCTAGCTTAATTATGGCTCAATTCCTTGGATTTCATGAAGAGGGAACACCATCAAGTGGTAGGATTGAAAGCTATGGTCAAGGATTCACCATCTCCATCTTCATCTTCAACCTCAAGCTTATTTTGGGTTTCTAGGTTTTCATCAAAATCTAAGTGGTAAGTGTATCCCTTCCATTTCTAAACCATGAAGTAAGTTATAAATGACCCTTTGATGGTTTCCTAGTGTTTGATTTCTATAATTTCGGTTTGGTTAATTTTGGGAGTTTTGGGTCAAAATTAGGGTTTTGCCCAAAATAGAGATATTGATGTTAAGTGTTTGGGGAACAATTATTTATGGTGGAATATGTATATTTATGGTTGGAACCTTGTGGATCTAGGTTTTTTTGAAAGATTTGGTTTGAAGAATCAAGTTTTTCAAGGAAAGTTCTAAGTGGGTAAAATCTAGATTTAGTCTAAATCTAGCAAGGTGAGTTTACTAAACTTTTGTTAAAACTGGATACACATCATATTTGTTTAATTGTTGTTATTATCACATATTTTCTCAAAATGGTCATCTTTACGGGTTTAAGTATTTGATGGTATTTCCATGAGATTATGTGATATATATGTATATGAAGTATCATCCCATGATTTACTCTATGTTGTGTAATTATTTGAGGATTTACATTATGTATGCCCACAATGGGTATTCGACATGATTAAGGAATATATGTTTGGTATAACATGATGATTTCCATTCGGAATACACTATTGGTGTTATTGTATCTACAACGTGGCTATGTGGATATTCATGTCATATGATGGATTTACATGCTTAGGATGGTAATATTGTGTTCTTGGTTGATACTCGAATGACTAACGGGTTGAAACACATCTTTGAGACCTCCTATATGCATTATGTGGACGAACCAAGTCTGTGATTCACTATAGGAATGTAGGTGGGTGACATTTGGAGAATTTTCTAAGGCGGTAGTCTCCCATGTACCTAGACCTCCGTCGTCGGGGAATTTCCTAAGCGGTAGTCCCCGGTGCGTGTCGGGCCTTTGGGTTGTCAATGAAAGTGACTTTAAGGTGCATTGTCTCTTTGGGTGAACCGGATTGGAGATATGGGTCGCTCCCGTTGACTCCACATCTACGTGATTATTTGGTTATTTGCTGATAAGAGTCATGTATGTTCTACCATGCTATTTCTTGTTCAACTCACTAGGCTTTTTGGCCTAACACTTGTTTGGTGTCGATGTGTATCTCAGGTTTTAGCGGCATCGGTCCTAAGTTGGCGTAGTGCTTGGGTGAGAGATTTGGGAATATCACGTTTGGACTTACTATTGGTAGAGAATCCTTTGAGTCTATAAATGGCACCCTTGATTGTAATCTCTTTTCTGGTTATAGAAATTAGATTAGTTGGTTGGTATTTATTATCTGTTTAATTACGATTGTATTTAAACAGGTTTGTGTATTTTCCCCATTTTTGGGAGGCTCTTGCTTTGGCAATTTTAAATACCGCATGTCCGTTTTTTTTCGGATTTTTGTTATCCCTATTTTTAGGGTGTTACAATATGGGTGTTGTTGGAAATTTTATCTTCTAATATGTTACGTTCTTTTAAAGAAAAGATTTTTAAAATTGAAGTCGTGAAATTTTTCTTTGGAAGTCGTACAAACATTCCTTGCACGTGTTGTGGTGCAGGAACCTATTTTCGCGAATATAGTGTAAATTGTTGCGCATGTTCTATTTTTGTCTCTATTAACATAAGTATTAAACAAATGAGTTTTGGAAATGGTTTCATATGCGCTGTGTTGATGATCAATTTTGAAACCTATCAAGTGATCGATAGTGTATCTTTACCGCACGATTAATCGTTAAAAAGCTTATGTATTTGAAAGTTTTATAAATTTCACATTGACATACTGGTTGAAAAACCTTGAACTCATTAGTCCTACAGATTTAAACCCCTGTCATGAAAGGAGTTGTAATTAGGGACTAAGGGAGTCCTTGGGATTTGAATCGTCGGATGATCCGACTTGCGGTCAGTCTTGAATTTTGGGTTTTAGTTTTGAATCGGTGTGCGCATGATTAATGGAGATTGTAGATTTAAGCCTTCCCAGTTAATTAAGGTGTGATTTTATACTTCGGTAAACGTGTGGGATGAGATCTTATGTGATTACTTGTGCGTAAATTGGGTTCGATTTGGTGGATTGCTCGTCGGTGTGACATCATGGTTTATGTTGATGGTGTACCGTCTTAGTGGGTTTCGCGATCAAAAGAAATTCTTGTGGTCCGTTTGTTAGAGATGTAAGATTCGGAATTTGCGCTTTTTGTTAGGTGTCAACCTTAGTGCGACAATCCGTTTGGAATGAAATTTTGGGCGGGATGTCCACGCTTTCGAGGTCACCGTTTAGTCCAAGGCGTCGACTTGCTTTCTTGAGGTCAATGGATCTTGGAATGTTTGGAAGTATACCGGTTGGATCATGGGAAATATTGATCTTTCGGTGATGGAATTTGAAAGAAGATTGGGTGTTGATGATTAAGTACCGATGTGTTTAAGCATTCTCGTGGTGATAAAGATTTTGTTATAGGAATGTTGTGGGGTTAGGGTTGGAACGGAGTTGAGTGTTTGCCGAATCTGGGTTAACCAGTTTCTTGAAGGACGCATTGGTGCGTCTTGGGAGGACAACTTTATCAACATCAGGAATGGATCAGTTGGAATCTGAGGGTTTTGGGAGTTTGGCGACGATCCTTGGTTTTGGGTTCGGAACCGTGTAGATCCGCAGGGAATTGACCGGTGAGGAGATGAGGTCACAAACTATCCTTGAGGTAGTACGTGTCACCCAAGGTTGGGAGACAGTTGCAGTCTCGTGGATTAGCGGCTACTTTAGTAAGTTAAGCGTTCATACGGATATAGGTGTAATGTGCCCAAAATGGGCAATTATCGTGAGTATCAGCGTAAGGACATCGTGGTTGATCTGGAAAGTGGATTATAGAAAATCTAGTATGCGAGCGGCGTTAATTGGAAATTTAGATTTCGAGGACGAAATCTCTTTTAAGGTTGGGAGAATTGTAACACCCTGAATTTCGAAAAGCACCATTTCAAGTTAATACAGAAATCGGTAGCCTTAAAGGGGAAAAATAAGATTTTTGATTTTGGAGTTGAATCCTAGATTTTATAGTCTTAATGGATAAATGATTCAATTACGAGTCCAACGGTTCTTTCCGGAGCAAAAACAGAGCTATTGTCAGGATCTGATTCTTAACAAGAATAATGAAACTCAGAAACAATATTAAAGAAGTTGCGGAAAAACACTTTAATATTCAAATATCAATGTAACAGTAAAATAGAAATCACAACTTGTAAACTTTATTGAATGATAAAAGTTACAAGCTTTTGCACAAAACCTCAATCTTGATGAACAGGCTCACCAAGACGAATTCTACTTTTCTAGAACTAGGGTTGTAAACCTTGAGGTTAATTCTCTTTCAAAAAAAAAACTCAGAATACTCGTCTATCAAACTATTCTAAATAAATCTATACATATATTGAAAAATAAAAGATAATTACAAAACATAAAAGATCTTCAGTATATTCTTCCATAATTATCTTCAACCTTCCATGATTATCTTCAAACCTTGATCTGCGCAGCTTACCAAGATTATCACATAAGCAATATTAAGTCATAGCAGCATTAACACTCTGAGCAGTATTAATCTTCACCAACAGTAGTAACTATGCTTAGCAGTATTAATTTCTACAAGCAGTAGTAATCTGGCTCAGCAGTAGTAACTTGTCTCAGTAGTAGTAACCATGTTGTACTTGGCAGCAGTAATCATACTTAAACAAATCTTCAGTTCCCAACAATCTCCCCCTAACTTGACTTTTAGAAAAGAGAAGTCAAGTTCTTCAGATGCTCCCAAAACTCCATTGCTGATAATCCTGTATCAGGATTCAGCCCCAAACTTTGATTAAGAGTTCTGTGGATCAAGTATCTTGCCATTTCAGAATCTGGTGCACAACCAAGCTTTTTCTTCAACATAGCATGCAGCTTTAACCTGCTATGGTTGTAAACTCTATCTACTAAGAAGTATTCAATGTGATTTGAATCCATAGTCAGTGCATATACTCCACTTCTTTCATACAGAGTCCAGTTGTTGATGGTTTTGAA
Source organism: Arctium minus (assembly GCA_954870635.1). NCBI lineage: Eukaryota > Viridiplantae > Streptophyta > Magnoliopsida > Asterales > Asteraceae > Arctium > Arctium minus. The sequence goes on along the minus strand of OX941083.1, from coordinate 644,634 downwards.
ACCATTTCTGATAACATGCTGAACTTCCTCTGGTTTGAAGAACATGCATAGATATTCTATCACAAGTTTTGTAACTGGTATCCCTGGAGTTTTCAGCTTATCAGCATATAATTTCATCCCCACCTCAAACATTTCCTCTAAATCAGATCTGGAGCATACTCTTACCATCTTAGCCCAAGTAGGATACACTTCAAACTTGTCATCTTTCCTCTTAAGCCTGATATACTCCTTTCCATCTACTTCCATTGTATCCTAGTGAATAATCTCAGGAGGCTTGACACCAACAGGTTCAGCTGTTATAGGATCAGACACTTTTTTCCATCACTACCATGTACATATTCACATCAGAAGTACTGGATGGTTCTTCCTGAGATTGAGCTTCCTATTCATCAGACTTAGGTGCCCCTTCTTCTTCAGCTACCTTCTGTTCTTTCTCATCTTCTTCCTCATCCACTCTAGGTTTCTTAGCTGGTTTCTTCTTGCCATCATTTTGGTTCTTTTCAAAGTCCTCAACCTTTCACCTAGAGTAGCTTCCTTTCTTGGTGTCTCTTGATCATCAGGAAATGGTTTTTGTATTTGAAGGTCATGCCTCTCTTTCATCTTCTTTTCCACTTCAACTCTTGCTTGACCATCACTTTGTAACTTAGTCATCTCTGCCTCATACAAACCTTTGATCTGATCAAATGACATTTCTGTGAACATTTCCTTTTTGACTCCCACAACACCTTTGAGGAAAGTGATCATCTTCTTTCTCTCTTGAGTGCCAAGGTAGGTCTGTGAAGGTTGCCTCTTCTTTGCACCCAATTTGATCATCATAGGCTTCTTTAGAATTTCAGCTTTCTTCTGTGCCATCTCTGTTGCCAAACTCTTTTGATATGCTTCATTAAGCTCTGCAGCTAGAGCTTTTGCCATCTCCCTATCTTTTACCACTTGATCCTTTTCTGCTTGCTCAAATTCTGCCTGAATTTTCTTAGCCAAAGCTTCATCTGACTCAATCAACTTTTGCTTTTTAAGTGGTTGGTCAGATTCCACTATCTTGGCTTTGCCTTTGTCCTTGCTTGCTACCTTATCAGCACTAGCTTTCTTGATAACCTCAGCATGTTCTTTTATGACAACTCCTTTGGTCTTTGAAGTGACCTTAGAAGTGTCATGATTAGCTTTGATAAATGCTTCAGCTATCTCAATTTCTTCTAGATTGCTGCTAAGGATGTCAGTTAATACCTCTTGAACAATTTCTGCTGCTTCATTTAATTTAGCAGCATTAACTGTTTCTGCTGCTTTGCCTATTTCTGCTGCTTTGCTTTCTTCAGCAGCATTAACTGTTTCTGCTGCTTTGCTTTCTTCAGCAGCATTAACTGTTTCTGCTGCTTTGCTTGCTTCAGCAGCATTAACTGTTTCTGATGCTTTCCCAAACACTGTTTCTGTTTCTACTGCTTGTACCTTATCCCCACTACCACCAGCAAACTCCCCCTCATCTCCATGTTTCTCCCCCTTATTCTTAGCATTCTCCATGTTGACCTCAGCTTCTGACTCCCCCTTTTTGGGAGCATCATCCACTGGGTTCCTTCTTCTGAGCTCAAATCTTTTCTTTGACCTTCTTTGAACCACCTTCTTAACCATTTTCTTTAAGGTGCTGATTTCTTCTTGCTGGTTGATGATGACTTTCTTGAGTTCATTTACAGCCTTCTTTTGAGAATCCAGTTCAGTTGCCATTTTGGACATGGCAGAAATCAATTCCTGGTATTCATATCTATCCTCACCTTCTCCAGGAGTGTTACCCCCTTTTGAGGGATCATTGGAATGTTTAATAGGGATCTCCAGCCAGGCTGAAGCACCACCTATTCCCTTGGTTTCTGGGCACCTGGGACCTTTGAATGATTGCTCATTCAAAGTTGCCGTGGGGAAGGTCTTAGTGATGTTACCACTGGCCTCCTCTGTGCTAGCAGAAGTAGTGGCAGCCTTCTCACCCACATGCTCATGCATCTCCTTAGTGAGCACCTCCTTGGGGTTGGGAGACGCCCCAGTGGTTTCCCTATGGATATTCTCTAATGGAGAATGCTCCATTAGAGGGTTTTGAGGGTCTTCGTTTGTAGAAGGTACAACAAGGGAAGGAGTCTTGTGTACCTTTCTCTTAGTATAAGTTTTGGCTATAACTGGGGTTGGCTTAAGAACAAGGGACTGAGGGAGTGATATAGTGGTTGAAGGTTGGGTTTGGCTATCAGTGGGATGGTCTAGTGAGGGCCTTGACCCTGATGCCATACCTTCTTGGTTGTGAGACACCACCATCATTGTAGAGAACAATGGGGTGTCAACTCCTTCCGAGTCCTTGGCAGATCTTTTCATATTTGAAAAAACCTTGCCCTTAGGGATTTTAGGTACATATACCTCATTAGACTGAGGCATATCCGACAATTCAGAGGTGATAATTGCCTGAACAAATCTTGGATACATGTAGAAACTCTTTTTATTATCCAAGGTTGACACAAGGTCATTGAAAATCATTTTTGAGAAATTATACTTTCTGGCAGTGGACAAGTAGACCAAAGCATAAGCAATGGTACTACTGAACTGACTCCATCCAGTAGTTTTTCGAGAAATACAGTGCATAAGAGTATGAACAAAGAAACGCCATTGGGGAGAAAAGTTAGCTTTGTAAAATTTGAAAACACCTGGTTGGCCTTCATACCCCATTCTTGTGAGATTGGAAAACAAATTCTCATTAGAGATAGAGGTAATACCTGAGGCATCGTCTAGTCGTAGACTGATGCGAATGACCTCTTCAGAGACTATCAAGGGTTTGTCACACACCCTTGTCTTGATAAACTTCACACCGTTTTCAGTAACGGCGGTGGCATTCGCCCAAAATTTCTTCTGGTGCTCGATGTAAATTGGTGGTGACACAGTAAGAGCATGAGCTATATGACTGGACTTGAGAAAATCCACTATTTGATGGAATCCAGCAGCCTGCTTAGGCTTTTGAAGCATTGCAATCTCATTGTGTTCATCAATAAACGCCATGGATGCCATCTGACTTGAGGATTCTTGACTGAAACACACTGGTTGCTTGAGAGAAAAGAGTTAGAGAGAAGACGAACAGTATTCAAAGAGTCGTTGTGAGCTTTTAGGCGGGCAAAGAGGGTATTTATATAATCCAGGAAAGAAGTAGTATTAACCCTAATTTCAGTTAAAGCAGTACTAACTCACTCGTAGTATTAACTGAGAGCAGTAGTAACCCCTAGCAGTATTAACTAACTAGCAGTATTAATACATACCTGAAGTAGTAAATCAGACTAGCAGTAGTAATAATGAACCTGCAGTAGTAACTGTGCACTGGCAGCATTAAAAATACTTACACTTTTGAAGCTTGTGTTAGTCTGAGCAAGGCAATAAACTTCCTGAGAAAGATGATTAGTAGTACCAAAAAAAAATAAACAAATAACAGGTATACAAACACTTTTTAAACATGAGCTCATTCAGAGTTGATCATGCCCACACTTGTGACCAAGAAAGTGAATCTACCCACATCAAAAGCTTTAGTGAATAGATCAGCAAACTGATTATCAGTATGAACTTTAGCAACTTGAATAAGCTTCTTTTCATTGCAGTCATAATAAAGTGATACTTGAATTCAATGTGCTTTGTTTTGGAGTGCTTGACTGGATTGTTAACAATGCTAATAGCAATGCTATTGTCAATGAGAATTGGAGTGTGAAGAAAGGTTATCCTATAGTCCAGCATTTGATTCTGAATCCATAGAACCTGAGAGCAGCAACTTGCAGTAGCAATGTACTCAGCTTCTGTTGTGGATAAGGACACTGTGGTTTGCTTCTTACACTGCCAAGAAACTAGTCTTGCACCCAAAAGTTGACATCCTCCTGAAGTAGACTTTCTATCCATATTACTCCATCTGGAGTATTACCAAAGGCAACATGCCCTCCATCAATTTTCTTGAAATTCTTGAGGCAAGCCATGTTCCCTGTCATGTGCCTAGAGCAACCACTATCAACATGCCAAATGCTCTTTCCCTTGAGCTGTTGGTTGCCCTGCACATAAGATAAATCAATTAGTATTGATTGAAATTCTTGATGAAATTTTTAAATTTAGAATACTCTTTACTGGAGTACTTTGTCAAGATGATTGGTCTAGAAGCACAAACACTAGAAGCAGTACTAATTTTAGAAGTACTAACAGAGTTAGCAGCACTAACAGGTTTAGCAGTACTATCCTTGTTAGAAGCACTAACAGAGTTAGCAGTATTAAAATCTGATGAAGTACTAACAATGTTAGTTTTAGAAATACTAATACTCTCAGCAGCACTAACATTGATAGCAGCAGTATTGCTTCTGGCAGCACTATCTTTGTCAGCAGCACTATTTGTGGTAGCAGTACTAACAATTTTAGTGCTTTTGGGAACCCACATCTTGACACTCTCTTTTACAATCTTTTTCTTCATGTGGCTTTTAGATTTAACAGGTTTCTTAGCCACATGGTTCCTTTCATCCTTCCTATAACCAAAGGGTTTTTGCACAGATCTTTGAAAAATTATCCTTTGGTTAATAGGATTAAAATAACAGTGCTTGGCAAGATGGTTCATTTTGCCACATATGAAACAAGGTTTTGGTCTGATGATTCTACTCAGATCAACTCCTTGTTTCTGAGCCCACTGATTATTCCAATTTCTTTGATTGTCCCTCCTTTTATCATGTTTTAGGGGCTCAGACTTATTACTTGCACACTGTTTGCAAAGAACAGGATTCACAACTGTAGTCTTCTTGTAATGGACCTTTTTAGACTTTCCCTCAGTCTTCTCTACGTCATCAGATTTGACCCAATCCCTTCCACCACCCTCATTGGTAAGAATGTTATTTTCTAATGGAATCTCACCACTCACAGTATTATCCTTACTCTTACCAGCTTCTTTCTCAGTCTTGTCCTCAACAACTACATCATCTAAAGGATCTATCTTAGTAGCTCTCTCATGCAAGTCCTTCCTATCATTGGTCTCTAGCAAGTCTGATTTAGGAGGGATGTAGTTGTTGTTGTATGGTGGTGGTGTAGTATTGTACCCAATTCCTGGTTTAAGCTTATCATGGATTTGGACCTTTAGAATTGAATCCATGGCTTTAGAAGCATATGAAAACTTTTCCACATCTAGCTTAACTTTGGCTAGCTCTCCTCTAAACTTTTCATTCTCCTCTCTAGACTTTGTCAGTTGGATTTCTAGATCATTTTTCTCCCACTTCCAGTAATTTGTATCATATGTGTGTTGAAGTTCATTGGCCTGGAAACTTTTGATTTGTTCCTCAAACCTCTCAACAATTTTCACAGTCTTTTCTATCCTTTTCTAACCACTTAAGGTCATCACTCATACTTTGGTTGTGATCCCTGTACCTTTTAACAGTGTCTATACAAGTTTGAGAACAGAGATTAGAGAGTACCTCAGTAGGAAGATTAGATACCTCTGCCATGAGAGCTTGATTTTGAATGGCCTCTTCTGCTTGATCACTCCAGTCAAACCCCATTCCTTGTTGAGAAACCAGAGCTTGAGCAGAGTTTTTGTTCTGGTTGAAGCTTCCAGTCTGAGCTTGTTGGTGATTGTTTTGAGACACTCCACTTCTGCATTCCCTGGCAAAGTGTCCCTTCATATGACACTTGTAGCACTCCACCTTTGACTTATCAAATCCTGCTCCATCTTCTCTTCTTTGGGAGAAGTTGTTCCTCCCAGTCCTCTTGATGAACTTCTTCACCCTCATAGAGAGCATGGCCATCTGCCATTTAATATCCATATCTTCAAGATCATCAGGATGAAGCTGTTCCAAGTCATCATTGATTAAAGAGGAGTTACCATGGCTAGAAAGAAAGACTTCAAAAACAGATTCATTGCCTTTTTCTTGATTTACTCCATTAGCAGCATTAACTGATTCAGGATTAGCAGTAGAATCAGTTGATGCTGAAATAAGTGCAGCATTATGATCATATCCAGTAGGCTTCTTCTTTGCTTCCACCTCAGATTCAAACATTCTCAGATCATTGTACAGATCATCCAGTTCCTTTTCTTCCAATTTGTCATTCTGTCTGAATGAAACAGTGTACATGGTCCATTCATCTCCAAGAGATCTGAGGAACTTTCGGTTGACATCATCTTGTTCCATCTGGACTCCAACAGTAGCCAACTCACCAATTAACTTATTGAATCTATCAAAAGTTTGAGTCATAGACTCATTCTTTGAAGATGTAAAATTCTCATATTGCTGCTTGAGAATATCCCTTTGATTCCTCTTAGTGCTCTTGGTGCCAACAAATCTCTTCTCTAAAGCATTCCATAGAATCTGAGCATCAGTGCAGTGGTGAAACTGATGTTGATACTCATTAGGAATGGCCAAAAGCAGGGTGCTTAAGGCTTTCATCTCCAATTGTCTCACTTTCTTCTCAGCATCAGTTTTTGGAGGTGGTCTTCTTCCATCTTGTCCAATTTTACCTTCAGCAGAGGGACCATTCTCAACAATATCCCACATAGAAAAGTCTGTAAGGAGGATGTACTGCTTGATCCTAATTTTCCACATGTCAAACTCATTAGGTTTGAGCATGGGAACCTTTGAAACAAGAGTACTGTTTAATTCAACTGTGTTGTCCATGATGAATGAAGGTTTCTGAGAATACTAGGCTCTGATACCACTTGTCAGGATCTGATTCTTAACAAGAATAATGAAACTCAGAAACAATATTAAAGAAGTTGCGAAAAAACACTTTAGTATTCAAATATCAATGTAACAGTAAAATAGAAATCACAACTTGTAAACTTTATTGAATGATTAAAGTTACAAGCTTTTGCACAAAACCTCAATCTTGATGAACAGGCTCACCAAGACGAATTCTACTTCTCTATAACTAGGGTTGTAAACCTTGAGGTTAATTCTCTTTCAAAAAAAAACTCAGAATACTCGTCTATCAAACTACTCTAAATAAATCTATATATATATTGAAAAATAAAAGATAATTACAAAACATAAAAGATCTTCAGTATATTCTTCCATAATTATCTTGAAACCTTCCATGATTATCTTCAAACCTTGATCTGCGCAGCTTACCAAGATTATCACATAAGCAGTATTAAGTCATAGCAGCATTAACACTCTGAGTAGTATTAATCTTCACCAGCAGTAGTAACTATGCTTAGCAGTATTAATTTCTACAAGCAGTAGTAATCTGGCTCAGCAGTAGTAACTTGTCTCAGCAGTAGTAACCATGTTGTACTTGGCAGCAGTAATCATACTTAAACAAATCTTCAGTTCCCAACAGCTATAACGAAGAAGTTACGGCCAAAACAGTGAGCGAGAAAAAAACCAGGGGAAGCGGGCGACTTATGCCGAGACTTAGGGTCGCGAGATAAGTCGCGAAACCCCCTGGTCGAGCTAAAAACCGATTTTCAGCCACCAAACTTCATTTCTTCATATCTTTTGATCCACAACTCCGATTTGGGTGATTCAAGTTGCTACGGTTTCGTTTTTGAGAGCTCTTCAAGGATCTAGCAAAATATTGGAAGTATATTGGAGTATACTAGAGTATTTTTTGGTGGTAAGCTTCTCATCTCTCACTATTCATCTTCTTCACCAAAGTTTTCTAGGGTTTCATCCACCATTTGTTCTCCCTTTCATAGATTGGAGGTTTGTAACCATTTTGGTGAACTAGAGGTATTTTGATTGGTGGATTCAAGCTTGGATTAAGGTAATCTTCTATTCTCTTCATTTTTGGAAGTTAGGGTTTCGGTATCAGTTGAGGTATTCATGTATAAGGTTGGGAAACGTTTATTTATGGTTGGAACCTTGTGGATCTAGGTTTTTGGAAGATTTGGTTTGAAGAATTAAGTTCTTCAAGGAAAGCTCTAAGTGGGTAAAATCTAGTTTTAGCCTAAATCTAAGAAGGTGAGTTCAAGTTGATTTGTGAAAACGTTGTACATGCCAAAATGTCTATTTTAAAACATTATGTGTTTTACATGAAATTATCAAATGTTGGGTTAGTTGGTAATCTTTGATTAATTAAAGTATTTAACTTTATAAACTTTGTAAAACACCCACATTCGGGATTTTGGGCATTTTGATAAATGTGTCATAAATGAATGAGTTTTGATGATTTATTTTATAAATGGGTCTTTGATCGAAAATACACTTTTAAGTGTCTGTCGGGTTTATGCATCATTCATGAAAGGGGATGTTTTATAAATTATTACTTGCACTTTATGTGAGGTATTTGAAAGAATGTATATAGTCTCATTTATGATTTTCATTCTTATCAGCAGTTAAACTTGGAAATGCATATTCGAAAATAAATGAGTCTTGAGGACATTTGTCCGGTTTTAATGGCTCGATTTAGATTCCAAACTTCGATTTACATCTTAATGCATTTTATTGCATATTATTGATAATTACAGGCTCGAGTGCTTTAGTCATTCATGAGTAGTCATGTAACCTTAGACTGTGTTGCATTAGATCCATAGGCACATGAGTCAGTCTTATTTGATGGTCAATTGGGTGGTACGGGGTTGGACTCCGGGACTCATGTTTTATGACCGAAACTTGACAAGGAGGTACTAGGAGGGTTGAGTCTGGATAGTGCTGCCTGGGAGGTGAGTATTGTGACCCCCCACCATTATTTGGGGAATTTCCTTAGTTGTAGTCCCCGGGGCCTTTTGGGGTGGAGTTCTTTGTAACGGCCACCAAGGTCAACTATCTCTAATGGAGAACTTGTCAAGAGGTCGTAGGGGCACTTAGGCTTGCATGTCATGAAGTGTCATACGATCAACATTGTTTAAGCGGCATACTTTTGTGTTCCTCCGCTCTCAATGGATACGGGTATCCCCCGTCGTCGGCCCGTTGCATTTGAATATTTAAGTTGTCCATGCTTTAATAATTGGATTTCATTCTATTTTATGGTCGTGTGAGTATTAATTCGAGTTATAGGTTTTCAATGACGTATCATATCTTTACGAATTGTTTTTCTTTATTCACGGGTCGAGTATCACGTCACGCTCGTGTGTTGGGTGTTTTGAGATATGAAGTATTATTCATCTTTTCATAAACTGAGTGTCAAACTATGATCCCGTTTGGGTGAGTTATGCGTTGCATCATTTTATAAAGAAGGGGTGTCTGGGAGTATTGTCTTTAAAATGCATATTGTTGGTAAGTGAGTTGTTCTCTTATTTCAAAGTAAATCATTTTAAAGGATCATGATTATAAGTTACAATGTTTCCATTTTACGCTTTCCTCTATAATCATGATATAAAACTCTTGAACTCCTTTTTATTTGTCGGCATGTGCATCAGGTTTCATCTCGGGATTAGTTCTAGTGACACCGGGGAGTGATGAGTGCTAGTTGTGTGCTCGATGAAGTGATTTAGCTTGTTGAAGTCTTCCGCATTATTATTGGAGATAGCGATTTGGTATTGGGTTATAGTAACACTCGACTTTAGTTAGTCTTATTGTAAGACTTTAATTATAAGGTTGATGGTTCAACCTAGAAATGTATTTCAATTATGGACCGGTAGTAAGAGATTTATTATCCTTTAAGGTATTGTTGAAAGTTTTTAATTAGTCGCTCTTTCCAAATTTGAGGGTGTTACAGAGAGGGAGGGAAAAAGTTGTTGGTCGGAAGCAGATTTGGTGATGAGGGAGGGGTGGAATAAGAGGGAGAAGTTAAGATGGTATATGGTGAGGGGGATGAGGTGTTGCTAGTCGGTAGCAATATGGGTGAAGCAGGAGGGCAAGACACGACATTATCCGGAGATGGAGAAGGAAAAGACGAGGAAGAGGATGTATCAGTGGAATTGGTAGGAGATACGGGCTAGGTAGGTTGGATAATAGGCAAGGAGAGTTGACACCAATCATCAAGCTTAATAAGTTGTGAGAAGCACATGGAATTTGTTAATGCCATGAAGGGAAAGCTATTTTCGATAAATTTGGCATGGCGAGATGTGTATATTTTATTGGTTGTAGGATCAAGGCAATGATAACCACTTTAGGTTGCGGAATATCCCACAAAGATACAATATTTTGAACGAGGTTCAAGTTTGTGTTGACTTTATGGTCGAAACCAAGGAACAAAGGCATCCAAAACTCCATAATTTCGTGTAGTTGGGTGGCTTAAGGAAGAGTTTAAGGTACGGAGATTGATTATTTCATGTTGGAGTTAGGAGTTGATTGATGAGATATACAGTTGTAGTAAAGGCAAGTGACCAATCAGTAGTAGGCATGTTGGAATAAGAAAGAAGAGTAAGATTGGTTTCAACTATATAGCGATGTCATTGTTTGGCATATCCATTATGTTTCGGAGTATGAGGTAGAGAGGTTAAATGAGAAATGCCATTGGTAGAGAGATGGGGAGTAAGTTTGAGGTACTCACCACCATTATCGGGAAAAATCTGTATAATTTTTCGATTGAAAAACTTTTCGACTATAGCACGAAAACGGAGGAAAGTTTGGTAAGTATCCAATTTTGTTTTAATGGATAAAACCAAATATATTTGGTAAAGTGGTCCACAAATATGACATAGTATTTGTAATTATCATAGGATAAAACGGGAGAGGTCCAAACATCATAAAATATTAATTCAAGAGGAGCATCAAAAGTGAGGGTGGAAGTATGAAACGGAAGCTTGTGGATTTAATTATGGTTGCATGAATTACATGGCAAAGTAGAAATGCTAGGAAATTGTAAAGGAAAATCATTAGATAAAGTGTTGATGATGGAGGTAGAAGGGTGTCCAGGACGGTGGTGCCAATCATACACCGATCTTTTTATTGTATGGTGGGTTGTTGGAGAGGAAGGACGCCACTCATAGACTCCATGTTTAGTTGGACCCCGAAGGAGAACCGCCCCCGTAGAAAGCTCCTTGACACAAAAGGAAGAGGGTAAGAATTCAATAAAAGCATTGTTATCTAGACAAAATTGAGAGATAGAAATAATATTTCGAGATATGGACGGCACATGTAAAACATTGGAAAAATTGAAAGTTGAAAAGGGAGTAGAGAGAGTGAAACAACCAGTGTGAGAGAGATAGGAAGCGAGGAGCCATCCCCAATAACCAGTTCCTCGGCACCATCATAAGGGACATCAAGGGCAAGATTGTTCAAATCATTTGTAACATGGTGTGATGCTCCACTGTCCAAGAGCCAAGTGGACGAAGGAGCAAAAGTGGTTGTGGTGGGAGCATGTGCTTGGGGAGTCTGTTGCATGTTTTGGCCAACACGAGGCTGCCGATTGGAGCGCATAGTTGGAGCAAGATTTTGACCGGAAAGGAAGACAATACTTGGGAAAAGTTTCTTAAATATGGGACATTGAGATGCATAATGACCTTCGGTACAACACCATTGACAGGTGCCTTCATATTTACAAGGTTGGCGAGAAGAAGAATCAGATAGAGGAGTAGAGAGTAAGCCATCATTTAAAGAACGATTTTGATTGGGGAATCATGTGTGGGTGGCATGAACAGTGGCTGGAATAGAGGCGGTGACAAAATTTTGTTGATTTTTTAGAACGAGCTCAAGATTAATAAGCTTCTCATAGAGTTCCTCAAAAAGAATAGGTGTATCACGAGCATTGACGACATCAGTGACGGGTTTGAAAATATCATAATCAAGTCCTTTTAGAAACTTGTCAATGATTTTTCAGAGTCTAAAGGTTTACCAAGAAGTGCGAGTTGGTTGGTGCAAGCCTTTATTGCTTCCATATAGTCGGTGATAGATTGGGAGGGAGTATTGGTTATATGGCTAAGACGGTCCTTGAGTTGATTTACATGACCTCGTGATGGGTTTGCATAGGTAGATGCAAGAATTTTCCAGGCAACATAAGATGTGTTTGCTTGGGAGATTAGAGGAACGAGAGTTGGAGTTAGAGTTCCATCAAGAGCCCCAAATATGAGTTTGTCTTGACGGACCCAAGTGGAGTAAGTAGGGTTGCTGGTTGTTGTTGAGTCAACTGTAATAGTAGAGGGAAGTCAAGGATTAGTGCGATCAATGAATTTGTATAAGTCAAAACCAATAAGAATGGCCTCAACTTTGTCTTCCAGGCAAGGTAATTTGTCGTTGTAAGTTTGATGGAATTGTTGAAAGAAATAACAGTAAGAGGTTTGGTTGGCTCGTGAGAATTAGGAATGACAGATTGATCACCATTACCAGACATGATGAGAGTAATGAATAAAAAGAAAAGAAAGAAATAGAGTGGATCGGGAAGCTCAGGTCTTGCCTGGGGGAGGGCGGGCGCCAGAGAAATAGGGGTCCAACTTTTTTTAATATATATTATTAGTAAAAAAGTAGTAAATAAAAGAGACAAGTCATGTTAGTGTCTAATAGGACCCAAATAATTGCGTATTATATTAGGGTCCAAACATGCATTAATTAATTACATTGTGTAACACCCCGAATTTCGTTTGGTTTTGCGAACTTGTTTTGAGGAAAAAGGAAGTTATTGTGGCTGTCTACAGGACGCACGGGTCGTGCGCCCTCCTTCAGAGAAAACACACGGGTCGTGCATATGATCCAGGGCCGAGGCATTGTGCTAGCGCACGGGTCGTGCGCATTTCCTTCTTTGAGGGCGCACGGGTCGTACGCCCTGTCAGGTCGCTTTATGAGGATTGCCTTAAATATCTTTTGGTGAGATATTTTTCTAAATATCTCATATTTTTTCTCTCTCTCTCTCTCTCTCAGTTTCTCTCTCTTTCTTTTCCTTATTCTTCTTTTGATCTTCGAGGTATCGTTTGGTTGCTAGTTTGCGGTGTTTCTAGCAAGGGGTCGGTGTTTTAAGCTTCACCTCTACGTCGTGATCGTTATCTGGTTTTCCGGGTTTTATTCTAAAAACCTACTGGTGAGTTCCTACTACCATTTTACAAACTTTATACATGTCAAAACTCTTATTTGCGAAATCCGAAGTATTTCTACGGTATGATTTTATGTTCTCTACATTTTGTTATAAATGAAGTTTTTGGTGATTTTCGGGGTTCCCGATCAGTTTTGACTAAAATGACGGGTTCCGCCTTATCAGAAGTAAAATGATGTTTTACTCGCCCATGTTTATGGCTTATTGAAAGAATGTATATAAACTGGTTTTATGATTATCTTCCTTACCAGCAGTTGGTCTGGAAAATGGCATTTTGAAATATAAATGTGTTGAAAGTTGTTTATCTAGCTTTGTTGGTCACATGAAATATTGTGACAAGTCTTGACTATACTAGTGGATCCCTAGGTATCGAGTCGACTTATGGCTGGGAAGGATATGCCCCTTCCGTTGTAGTTAGATACATTTGATCCTCCGGGGCAACTTAGGTACGGTTATGTGAGACCCGATCCTAGCCATGGGTCAAATGTGGTCTAATGAACGAGTATGACATGGTTCCTTGGGGGCCCTCCCTCACATTGTAGTACGGACCGTAGCGTTCGTGGCCATGGTTCCATGTATTTAGCTCATAACTCGGATTTGGTGGTCTACTTTGTGTTACACCACAATCCTTGGTAAAATGGTTCTTTTGTCATCGTATGATGAGTTTTGGACCGAAAAGGCCCGGTTGTGGCGAAATGTTATCTTTTATAAATTAAACCTTTATGAAAAGATTTCCTTATGATACTGATGTTTATATCTCTGATTTTGAATAAACTGTATGTTCTCACTAGGCTTTAAGCCTAACACTTTTTCTCAAATGATGTGTATAACAGGTTTCCCTTAGCGATGGGTTGCACAGGGTTTTTTGAGAGTCGAGCATGGACTCGAGGCATATTTTGAGATGTCTAGTATTTTGGTATTGGGCATTGTTTAAGTCCCATCTTTTAGTGAATTTTGGTTCGTCAAGTGTTGTAGTCTAGACGGTTATGTTTAGATTAGTATTGTTGATAAATTCCATATCCGTATGAGTTTTGTATAGTCTTAAGGACTGATCCCCTTTATGGGAAGTTTATATCAATACGGATGTATAGTTGCCATATTTCCAGGTTTTAATTTACTCTGATTTTTAGGTTGTTACAAGTTGGTATCAGAGCTCTAGTTTAAGCGAACTAGGCATGAATGTAAGATGTCTAGACTTAGACTGAGTTTGATAGGCATTGATTGTGAGATTGGGTAGGACTTCTAAGATGGGTAAGTCTTAGAATCGACGGAGGTTATGTTAATCAAGCGTTGTGATGATGGTAACAAGAACCCTTATGTGTTATATGTTCATAATCTCACTTAGCTAATGGGATTATGAGGATATTTTACGTGAGTGTAATTGGTTTGCTAATGTTATGACAATTGGTAGATGTAACGGTACGTTTCTTTCGTGCGTGTTTCAGTTAAACTCTTCCTTACCCTTTCTCGTGCTTGTGTTTATCTGCTCTACCTTAGTACGTTGACCGTTAGAGTAGTGCGAAAGTTTCTAAGCGAGTAAGCCAAAGTATGACTGTTGTTTATAGCAATGTCTCTTTAGGATGATAGTAAGTGCGTTGAACGCATTAGGTTAATCATCTTGATCCAGATTCGTTGGTGGAGTTAGAACTATATCTTGTTAGATCGACTCTTTTTCGAGGAGATTGTAAGTTAATTAATGGGATGGTTGCTCTAAGATGCCTGAGGCATCCGGTTGATTATAGTACGTCGGGATGTTGGGAAGCGTAGTATTAAGATGTGAGTGCCGACCGAATTCATGCATTAAATTTATTTCTAAAATAAGGTCGCATAAATTGCTTTTCATGATTGCCAAACATAAAGTGATTTACCTTGTAACGCTTTGGCAAAAACATTTAGCACTCAGCATATTTTAAACTATGAGCATAAGCATGCTTAAAATGGTTTTGTTGCACCTGATTACAAATTGTTATCAAAACTCTCTTTATTCACGTCTTGTGTTTAAATGCTATTTTTGGATGTCGTAATATCTGTGTTTTAAACGCTTTTGAGTTAATTGGCAAGTAGCTGTGGAATTTTGACCTTGACATTGGATCTCTTCCACGTATGTTAATGGTTTTAAAGGAAAAGTTATTTCCATGACTTGAGTCGGAATTTCTTGGAGATTTTAGTTTGTACGAGTTTTGTTGAATTTCATAGAGTTTCGTTTTACGAATTCTTTTTGTCGCATGCGTATATTTAGAGATGCGTGAGTTTAATTTCATTGCGTGCAAATTATGAGTTCTTTGGGTGTCGTGTCTCATCAAAATGGTCAAAATTAAACTCACCACTTGTCAAAATGGTCGACTTACCCTGTGTTGCAAAATGGAAATTTGGACACCACTTGATTTTTAGCGTTAATGAGTTTTATAAAATCCAGTTGGATTATGGTGTCTCATATTACGACTTTTGCGTCGCGTAAATAATTTTGAGAGGCATGTGCGTGTGCATCATTGTGTGTATTAATTTCGGGGTCTTATTATCAAGTGTCATCTGTCGTGTACTATGTGCATTGGATTTAAGTATAACGTTTGTGTGAATGATTGCATAAACGATTTATGTTATTTTTAAAACAGGACTTTCGTTCTGATCATATTCCATCATTAACTCTTAGTGTTAAAATTTCCGCAAAGCATTTAGTGAGTTAGCGGTATTTTTGTCGTTGTAGTTCTATTTTGGTCAGATGTGTTTATCTTTTCAACGTGAAGCTTCCAACTCGATTTGAAATTTTATTTGCATCCCCGTTATTTTACCGCCCTTTGGGGAATAAATTGTTGCATATGTTGAAGTGCAAGAACCTATTTTCACGTTTATAGTATAAACTATTGCGTATGTTTTACTCGGTATTTCTCAAGGTGCGAGTATTTTGTTAAGTTTACGTATTCGGTAACTTGGATTGTTTTAACATCATAAATTGCTCATGTCGAGCTTGAATATTTCAACAAGTAAATAGCGTGGTTTACATGTTCTGGGTGATTTTGTACACGTAAAATCTACATTATGATTTATGCATCTTAGAATAATTGCATTCATGAAACCTTTGGAAAATCTTTGGTCCCAACACGTGTTGAGTTTTGAGAAAGCATGTATTTGTGATGTGGGTTTTCATAAGCATTGTTTAAAGACATTTCATTTTTGGGGAAAACCGTTAAATGTCGGTTAAATGTGTTTTAAGGTTTACGAGACTTTCGTTGGAAATTTACGTGAAGTGTCGGGCCTTTGGCTCGGGTTTTGACTGAATGAGTCGTGTGGACATTTGTCCGGATTTATAACCGCAATGAAAGATTTTAGTATGATGGAGTTTATTCGTGTTTTGGTGAGTTAAAGTTCATTTGTGAAAATAGTGTACATGCCAAAATGTTTATTTTTAAAGTGTTTGTGTTGTTAACTGTTGATAAGTTTTGATTATTTTGAAATGTTTAGTTTTATGAACATGTTGAGACACCCATTTTGGGATCTTTGGTCATTTTGGTAAATAAATCATGTTTAAGTGTTTCTTTGATGATTTTACATATATAATTGGAGTTCAATCGACGTAAGTGTCATTGGGTGTATTTGATCTTATAAACCTTTTCAGAAAATGCATATTATTGTGTTATGAGGCATTTTGAAATAATAAGGGTATGAGTTCATTTGGAAAACGGTTTGTTTCAAACAACGATGAGATTTGAGTTAATTATACTTTTGGTCATGTTTGCATAATAGTTGGTCAAACGTGTTTTCATATTTTATATCGACTTTCATTTGGGTATTTACGTACACTGTTGGGTCGTTGGCTCAGTTTTGACTAAATGGAGACTTGAGGACATTTGTACGGTTTAAAAACAGTTGTGGATTTTGGAGTATGATGGCGATTATTTCATGCCATTGGGAGTTGCATGTTTTCTTCTTAGGAGCTTTGGTCTTTCCTTTGGAGTCGTGTAAATTTTGACAGTGTTGCATTGGATCCATAGACACGTAAGTCTGTCTGTTTTGGAAAGCCTAAGTTTTTGGTTACTGTGGTGACCGCTTGGGTTTGCTAGCGAGTAGGCGATAGGTGGCTCGAGCCGCTGAGTTGAAACTCATTAGATTGGATAGACACCCATGTTCGTAAGACCCTGGAGTGGAACTCGACGGAGTATGGCAAAGGGCAATAATAGGTCTGAAGATTGTGATGTCTGGTATGGCATGGGAACTAGGACCGGTATGTGTGGTGAAATCCAATAACATCGCGGGTGGCCCCATTCATGTGTTCTCGCCACCCAAGATGGAAACGTTTAGAGGTCATGCGAGGAAGTTGTATGGGCGGCCTACTTGCGTGTCCTTCTATTCTCTTTGTGTACGGGTCTCTCCGTCGTAGACCCGGGGTATTTTAAACACTAATGTTATATTTTTACCGGCTTTGGTTATGTGAAGTCGACGGTAAATGATGGCTTTAATATTGGGTTCTCCCCACGTATATTAAGGTTTGAATGAAATGTGTTATTCCTGCATGTTGATATTTAGTTTTCTTTTGTTTTTGGTCGTGTGAGTATTGGGCCTAGTGTCCATGTTTTCGGACGTACGATATGGATGGTGTTACTAATATTTCATACTTCGAGTTATACAAGTTGTGTCAATTTATAAAACAAAATTTAAACGAAGTATCCGTCTTTGAAAGTGCATGACTTTGAAAAGGAGTTGTTTCCATGTTTTAAAGTTCATTATTTGAAAGGTTCTGATTTAAAGAGAAGTTCATCAATCTAAATGCTTTTACTTATGTAAAACTCTTGGGCTCTCTAGGCGTTAAGCTTAAACCCTTTTATTTTATCTACATGTGCATCATTTTCTGTTGGGGGTGCGGTTCTAGCAGTGCTTTGAGGAGTCGGGCCTTAGCCTTGAGCTAGAGTAAGTTGTTGGTAAAAGTCTTCCACAGGTTGGAGATAGTGACTACGCATGGGTTTCTGTAGCGCCCGTCCTTTATAAGTTCGAATGTATAGATTGGTGGTATGTTTAGAAGTTAATCTTTATAATGTGGTTGTAGACGAAGTATTTATGGAAGTATTAAGAAATTCGAATAAGGGCTATTTCCAGATTTGGGGTCAGATCGGAGTTGAGTGATAAAGAATCTGTGTTAACCGATTGCCGCCTTGGTACGCCTTGTAAGAATATCTTTATCGATATTAGGAATGGATCAGTGAAATCTGAGAATTTTTGGAAGATTAGCGTCGACCGTTAGCTTTGAGTTCGGAACCGTGCAGTTCGAAAGAAATTGGTAGATGGAAAGTTGAGGTCGCTGATTTCCTGGAGGTAGTAATTGTCACCTAAGGTTGGGAGGCAACCGTAACCTTGTGAGCAAAGGTTACTTTAGAGAGTTGAGTGTTCGCTCGGTTATGAGTGAAATATGCCCAAGAAGGGTAGCTATTTCGGGTGTCGGTATTAAGATCTCGTTAATGATTCTGGTATTTAGGTTTGAGACGTTATTCTCTACGATCAGTGTTTCATTGATAAGATTAGATTTCGAGGACGAAATCATTCTAAGGTTGGTAGTATTGTAACACCCCGAATTTCGTTTGGTTTTGCGAAGTTGTTTTGAGGAAAAAGGAAGTTACTGTGGCTGTCTACAGGACGCACAGGTCGTGCGCCCTCCTTCAGAGAAAACACACGGGTCGTGCGTATGATCCAGGGTCGAGGCATTATGCTAGCGCACGGGTCGTGCGCATTTCCTTCTTTGAGGGCGCACGACCAGGTCGCTTTATGAGGATTTCCTTAAATATCTTTTGGTGAGATATTTTCTAAATATCTCATATTTTTCTCTCTCTCTCTCAGTTTCTCTCTCTTTCTTTTCCTTATTCTTCTTTTGATCTTTGAGGTATCGTTTGGTTGCTAGTTTGCGGTGTTTCTAGCAAGGGGCCGGTGTTTTAAGTTTCACCTCTACGTCGTGATTGTTATCTGGTTTTCCGGGTTTTATTCTAAAAACCTACTGGTGAGTTCCTACTACCATTTTACAAACTTTATACATGTCAAAACTCTTATTTGCGAAATCCGAAGTATTTCTACGGTATGATTTTATGTTCTCTACATTTTGTTATAAATGAAGTTTTTGGTGATTTTCGGGGTTCCCGATCAGTTTTGACTAAAATGACGGGTTCCGCCTTATCAGAAGTAAAATGATGTTTTACTCGCCCATGTTTATGGCTTATTGAAAGAATGTATATAAACTGGTTTTATGATTATCTTCCTTACCAGCAGTTGGTCTGGAAAATGGCATTTTGAAATATAAATGTGTTGAAAGTTGTTTATCTAGCTTTGTTGGTCACATGAAATATTGTGACAAGTCTTGACTATACTAGTGGATCCCTAGGTATCGAGTCGGCTTATGGCTAGGAAGGATATGCCCCTTCCGTTGTAGTTAGATACATTTGATCCTCGGGGGCAACTTAGGTACGGTTATGTGAGACCCGATCCTAGCCATGGGTCAAATGTAGTCTAATGAACGAGTATGACATGGTTCCTTGGGGGCCCTCCCTCACATCGTAGTACGGACCGTAGCGTTCGTGGCCATGGTTCCATGTATTTAGCTCATAACTCGGATTTGGTGGTCTACTTTGTGTTACACCACAATCCTTGGTAAAATGGTTCTTTTGTCATCGTATGATGAGTTTTGGACCGAAAAGGCCCGGTTGTGGCGAAATGTTATCTTTTATAAATTAAACCTTTATGAAAAGATTTCCTTATGATACTGATGTTTATATCTCTGATTTTGAATAAACTGTATGTTCTCACTAGGCTTTAAGCCTAACACTTTTTCTCAAATGATGTGTATAACAGGTTTCCCTTAGCGGTGGGTTGCACAGGGTTTTTTGAGAGTTGAGCGTGGACTCGAGGCATATTTTGAGATGTCTAGTATTTTGGTATTGGGCATTGTTTAAGTCCCATCTTTTAGTGAATTTTGGTTCGTCAAGTGTTGTAGTCTAGACGGTTATGTTTAGATTAGTATTGTTGATAAATTCCATATCCGTATGAGTTTTATATAGTCTTAAAGACTGATCCCCTTTATGGGAAGTTTATATCAATACGGATGTATGGTTGCCATATTTCCAGGTTTTAATTTACTCTGATTTTTAGGTTGTTACACATTGAAAAAGGAAATAGTTAAAAGTTAATTGATCGTACACGTTTATAGTATTGTTTATTATTTCTGTAAGTTTTTATCTATTATCAAAGTCTAAAACTACTTGATTAAAAAAACTTTGATTTATTCTCCATCATCATCTCCCACTTATCCTGTTAGAAATCCAAAGTCTAATAGGACAAAAAAAAATTTGTATTATATTAAGGACCCAAACATATATTAATCAAATACATTAGAAAAAAAATGTAAAAAGTTAACTGATCATTCATTTTGTTGTTTGCCTATTGTTTCTCTAAGGTTTTTCAATCTAGTATCAAAGTATAAAACTACTTACCTACAAAATATTGATATAATTATCCACCATGCATCTCTCACAGACTCTTTTAATTATTCCATCCACATGAATTCTATATTTGTATTAGAATATAATAGATTTTTTGTTATTAACTAAGAGAGCGCTCCTACCTTTTGAAAAAAATTACCAACCATATGAGACGGTTCAACTTATATATATATATATATATATATCTTTTTTTTTCAAACATTATTGACTATTTATTATCTAATATTGAGTACATGAAAATCTAAGTACTCTTCTATCTCTAAACCAATAATAAAATCTTAAGCTATAACCAACGTGGGTTTTAATTCTAATATTTATGGTTCCGAAAAAGTTTGTTTCAACCCTAAAAGTTTAAAATGGTGATGAAAAACACTAACCTAAGATGAGATGGAAATCCAATTGTTTTATATTGATTTAGAAAGAGTATTACTCTGAATAGTCAACATTTTGACCCAAAATTATGCCATTTTGTATGAATTATTAGTATTTCTTGAATTCAATTTTATTTCTTATGATAAAAATAATATATCAAATATTTCTTTTTTATAATTATCGAGGGCCTTTTTTTCTACATCTCGCCCAGGCCCATAAAATGCCAGGAACTGGCTCTGATACCATATGAATGCTCAAGGAGAAAATAATTTCTTTATTGATTGATGATCTCTATATATACACGGTGTCCAACAAACTAAAGCAGGAACATATTACAATCTTTACAAACAAGGATAAAGAATAAAAATACCAAAAATATGTGCCCTTCAAGTGTGATTTGATTTTGCTGCTAATTGATTTGATTTTTACTGATTGTTATCCTTTACAGCTTGTGGGTCTCCGTTGCCACAACCTTAAGTTTGAAAGGCCTTCGAGTAGGAGTTTTGGACAGGAATCTACGAAAATGGGTATATAAATTATGGTGTGCAATTTTTCTATATGGTATGTGGATTCTAGCTTGGGTCATATACTCTTCTTGTGATTTACGCTTATGAAGATGTATTGTGCTTCATTTTAGGAGATCTTCATGAAGTAGTGGAACATGTTGCTATCAAAAGCCAATCTATATGGGTTTGGGAGCCAACATTCTTATTCAATATATTTGGTGAAGGTAGGAATGCATCCCCTTTGTGGGTTTAATTTCAGATAAAATCTTATTGAAAAGCTACTTGGGTTTTTGATTTTGTATGTTCTTGCGGGAATCATGTCGAAGCTTTTTTGTGTAATTCTTTTGATTTGGTTATTTCAGATGAGGACTTGTGCATAATTTATAATAGATCTTTTGGCAATACTTTGATTTGCATTTTGAAGAAGTCGTGCTTCATTGCCTTCTCGATTTATTCATTAGGATGATGGAAATAGTTACATTAACATTGATTGCCCGTCATTTTCATTGCTACATACAAATGGAAGACAACACGGTAAAAGTAATTCAAAGAGTGTTTGGATATGTATTTTTCAAAGTTACAGATAATGACTTTCAAATGAACCAAGCATTAATACAAAATCTTTTGATCAAATCTCCCCCTTCAAACTATAATAAATGGTTCAAGTATAATCTATAACACAATAGCATAATCAGAGACCTAGTATTTTTGTCGAGCGGATGCACCTTTAAAGTGGATCAAAGACCCGTAAAGACGCCAAATGTGTTTTTAGCTTAATCTAACCGTTTCGAGGGGATTTTTTTATGTTTTTTTGGTTGATTTCAACGGATTTATTTTGATTTTTTTTGTTGATTTCGAGAGACTTTTTTGGTTTTTTGATTGATTTCGAGGGACGTTTTGGTTGATATTCCTTGTATAATCTAATACCACGGGCAAGGCTCAAAGTTTAGTGGGTGCGCTTTTCTTGCACCTAAAAAATTACTTGTGAATACCCCACTTGGGCATATAATCATAATCATTTGAGTTTATTCAAAATCTTTTTGCGTGCATATGTTGGGGGTTAATTAAATGGAGTGAGCAAATTATAACGATTCGAGTTTATGAATCCTTTCATTGTGGTATAACAATAAGCTATCGCTAATCAAACAAAGTTTGTTTAATAAACTTAAAAAGATAAGCTAACTTATGATTGTCAAACATGATCTTCATATATTGTCAATTGTTGTCAATTAGCATTAATTCCACTTCAACATAATTTTTTATTGTTGTTGGTTGTACTTGTTAAGAGTATGGGGTTGTTTGTTTTTTACTTTTCAGCACTTAATTACCTATTATCACTTTCTCGGTCAGACATTTTTAAAATAAGATTGTTTGTTTTTTTTCTTTCAATTCAGACTCACTTATCACTTAGACTTGTCTGTAACAAAAAGAGGTAACCTAATCACTTTTTTTTCCACTTTTTTCCTTAACACAGACGCACGCCTTCATCTTCAGCCAAATCAATTATGAAGCCTTCAAATTCAGACCCAAATCGATCCCCAATCCAGATTGATCTTCAGCCGCTCGACTCCAAAATCAATCTCCAAGCCGTCGATTTCCAAAATCGATCTCAATCGTTCTTCAATCGAGCTATTTTGTTTGAATCGAGCACGTAAACGTCGGAATCAATCCATCGCAGGTACTCCTCATTCTTCCTTCAATCCCGATCATACTTCATCTCGTCCCTCTCTTACGAGACTGTTTTGCTTGAATATATGCAGGTATCGTCCCTCTTTTTTCCCTGTTCTTGAAGATGTGGAAATCTTCGAGCAGGAAGATTGATGAATCTAGTTGTAAGAAGACTGAATCGAGTTGTTGTTGTTGTTGATGTAAGAAGATTGATGTTTGATTTCGTTGTTGATGATGGAGTTTACAAGATCTGTTTTGTCTAATTTGTGATTTTTTTTATTTCGCAATTTTCGGATTGGGATGGAATGAACGAAATTGAGTTCTGAAAAGTTGATGGTTTTGTAGAAACCTTTGAGCTATTTGAATCTAAATTGCTTGATGAGTGAAGAAGATGTGATTAGTGAAAAGTGTGTTTATTGTTGGTGATTTTAGTGAAATCATCGGTTCATTTTGTGTAATTAGATTCACAAGATAATAATGGGGTTGATAGCTAAGCTATAACACGAGTTAGGAGGTGTGGAGTGCACACTCGTGTAAGCTAACTATGACCCGGGATGGTTGGATGGTCATGTTTGGCGGTCTTATCAGTTTTGTAACTGAGACAGTGACTCAGGCGGGTTGTGTCGCGGGTTAACCCGTGCGGCTACCCGTGTCGTTCACTAGAAGTGGGACGAAAATAGTGAGCCGCCCAGGTTGTGCCGCAGGTTAACCCGCGCGGTGCTCTGTAAAGTGGGGACTAAAACAGTGGCATGCGCGGGTTGTGCCGTGGGTTAACCCGTGCGGTGATCTGTGAATTTGTTATGTAACCGCTCCATTTCACTTCAATTTGTAAACGCCAACATTAATGTCCACAATCAATCTCATTTAATGAGAAATTATTATCATTATTAATATAGGATCGGTTACGATTCTCATTGTGTTTAAATAGGATCGATTTCTGCCTAAATCGATACCGGTGAATTTGAGATTATCCTCGAGTGAATTTCGTGATACCCGGGCAGAATAGGGTTGAAATATCACTTAAGGAAAGCGAGTTCTCACGTGATCTCAAATTCTTATCCAAGATCCGATCACTCTTTTCTCTTCTCCATCGTTTTCTGCCCCTCTCCGTAACAATCTTAAGTGATATTTTCTCATCGTGAGAGAGATGGCGAGTGATCAATCCGTGAGAGATATGACGACCAAGTTCACCAAACTGGAGAAGTTTGAAGGCGTCGATTTTCAACGATGGCAGAAGAAGATGCACTTTTTGCTGACAACATTGAAGGTCGTCTACGTCTTGAGCACTCCGATGTCGGATGTGATGGAAGACAAGACATTAGAGATGACCCGGCGTCACGGCAAATGGGAGAACGATGACTACATCTGTCGTGGCCACAATTTAAACGGTATGTGTGACTCCCTCTTTGACATTTATTAAATGTCGAATATGCCAAAGAGCTATGGGACTCTCTTAAGTCCAAATACATGGTGGATGATGCTTCTAGTAAGAAGTTCCTCATTAGTAATTTTAATAATTACATAATGGTGGACTCGGGGCCTGTGATGGAGCAATATAATGAGCTCCTACGCATTTTAGGCCAATATGCTCAACACAATATGAAGATGGAAAAATCCATCCTCGTATCGATCATAATTGATAAATTGCCTCCCTCTTGGAAAGATTTCAAACACATGTTGAAACACAAGAAGGAAGAGTTGTCCTTTGTACAACTCAATAGTCACTTACGCATAGAGGAATCTCTTCGGGCGCAAGAGCTGAGAAACCTAAGATAAAAGAGGTTTCTGCCCCTTCGGTGAACATGGTGGAAGAGGGAAAATCCAACAACTTCAAGGGAAAACACGAGTTCAATGAAGCCAAGAAAGGGCCCAACAAAAAGGTTAAATTAACCTGTTGGACCTGTGGGATGACCGGCCATCTCAAGCAGGATTGTCGAACTATCAAGAATAAAAGTGGAGGTGGTGGTGGGCAAGGATCCAAGGATGAAAACCCACGGCAAGGTCAGTTTCTTGACTTTGGTTTTAATTCAAATTTGAATTATGTACCACTAATATCCAAATCATTTTACGCTAGGATGATGATGATGCTTGGTGGATTGACACGGGTGCCTCGAGTCATGTGTGCAAGGATTGACGTTGGTTCACCTCTTTGGAACCGGTTGAAGATGGATTCCTGCTACACATGGGGAATGAGTCAAATGCTCCCATTCTTGGACGCGGCTTAGTTAGGCTAGAGTTTAGTTCTAGCAAAATAATTGAACTTATTGACGTATTGTTTGTACCACAAATTTGAAAGAATTTAGTTTCCGGTAGTGTCTTGAATAGGTTAGGATATAAGCAAGTGTTTGAGTCCGGCAAGTTTATCCTGTCAAAAGGTGGCTCTTTTGTAGGATGTGGCTATTTGTTAAACGATATGTTTATGTTGATTTTTAATAAAAATAATTTTGTTTTAAATTATGTTTATGTTGCAAATGAGAATTGTGTTTATTCTAGTTTATAGTATGAAAGGCTTGGTCATGTTAATTTTAAAAGAATGGTTGAAATGTCAAAAGACGGTCTTATTCCGGCCTTTGTATTAAAACCGAAAAATGTAAAACTTGCATGTTGACAAAGATCACTAGACAACCTTTTCCTAATGTGAAAAGGGATTCGTCGGTGTTTGAATTAATTCACAGTGATCTTTGTGATTTGCATTCAACTCCGTATTTTGGCAATAAAAAGTATGTCATTAGTTTTATTGACGACGCTTAACGTTTTTGCTATGTATTTTATTGCACTCAAAATATGAAGCGTTAGAAAATTTTAAAATTTATAAAACGGAGGTTGAATTGCAAATGAACGGTTTTATTAAATGTTTATGCACCGACCGTGGTGGGGAATTTTACGACCCCATGCTTTTCCAATCTGTAGGAATCATTCATGAGACCATGGTGCCTTATACACCACAACAAAATGGTGTGGCTGAACGGAAAAATAAAGTTCTCAAAGAAATGGTGAACTCTATGTTATCCTACTCGGGATTGAGTGATGGATTTTGGGGTGAAGCCATGTTAACGGCTTGTTACTTGTTGAATCGAGTTCCCAATAAAAGGAACAAGATTACCCCATATGAACTTTGGTTCAAGAAAATGCCTAACTTGAGTTATATTTGAGTGTGGAGTTGTCGGGTCGTTGTTCGACTACCCGAACCCAAAAGGAAAACTTTGGGTGAGAAAGGTATTGATTGCATCTTTGTTGGATATGCCGAGCATTCCAAGGCCTATAGGTTCTATGTTATTGAACCTAATAATTTTATAGTGATTCACATTGTTATAGAATCGAGAGATGCATTATTTGATGAGACTAGATTCTCTTTAATACCTAGGCCGAAGGACCTTGTTCCAAGTACTAGTGTAACTAGTGAGGTTGAAGAACAAGCAATTGTTCCAACCGAATCTCTGATGCTTCGAAGGAGCAAAAGAGGAAGAATCGAAAAATCCTTTGGTCCCAATTTCCAAGTGTACTTGGTAGAGGGATCAAAAGATAAGATTGGGTCATGTAACACCCTAAAAATCAGAGTAAATTAAAACCTGAAAAACTTGGCAACATGACATTCGTATTGATAATAAACTCCCAAAAAGGGGATCAGTCCTTAAGACTTTACAAAAACCTGTATCGATGTAGAGTTTGTCAACAAACTAATCTAGACACATATATCAAGATTACATCAGTTGACAATCCATAATGTACCAAAAGAATGGGACTTAACAATTGCCCTGAAACAATACTAGTCATCTCCAAAATGTCTCGAGACCAAACCCGTCTCTCAAAACCCCGGCAACCCACCGCTAAGGGAAACCTGTTATACACATCATTTGAGAAAAAGTGTCAGACTTAAAGCCTGGTGAGAACATACAGTTTATAAAACTCAAAAGATATAAACATCGGTATCATAAGGAAATCTTTTCATAAAGGTTTAATTCATAAAGATAACATTTCGCCACAACCGGGCCTTTTCGGTCCAATACTCATTATATGATGACAAAAGGACCATTTTACCAAGGATGGTGGCGTAACACTAAGTAGGCCAAAATCCGAGTTATGAGCTAAACACTTGGAATCCAAGGATACGAACACATAGGTCCGTGCTACGATGTGAGATCGCGCCCCCAAGCAAAACCAATGTATACTCCTTCACTAGGATCACTACGAACCATGGCTAGTATCCGGCCTCACATAACCGTACCAAGTTGCCCTCTAGGAACATATGCATCCATAGTTACAAAATGAGGAATATGACCTCCCAATAATACAGTCGACTCAAAACCTAGGGATCCACTAGTAATGGTACAGACTCGTCACAACAACATATGTGACCAACCATAACTAAACATATGGTATAAACACATTTTCATAAACAAAATGTCATTTCCAGTTCAAATTCTGGTAAGAATGAAAATCATTAAAAAGAGTTCATAAACATTCTTTTCACATATCCACATAATGTGCAAGTAAAACATCAGTTTACTTTAATAAGGCGGAACCTGTCATTTTAGTCAAAACTGATCGGGAAACCCAAAAATCACCAAAAACTTCATTTATATCAAAATGTAGAGAACATGAAATCATACCGTAGAAATACTTCAGATTTCGCAAATAAGAGTTTTGACATGTATAAAGTTTGTAAAATGGTAGTAGGAACTCACCGGTAGGTTTTAGGATAAAACCCGGAAAACCAGATAACGATCACGACGTAGAGGTGAAGCTTAAAACAACGAAACCTCGGATCGAACACCAACTATAACTTCCAAACTCTAGAGAGAGAAAGAGAGAAAAGAGAGAGATAAGAGATTAAGAGAAATGAGATTTATTGGAAACTGAGCCTTTAAGACGGTCCAGGCAACTACGCGGGTTATGCCGCGACTTCAACTCGCGGCATAACTCGCCCGTGTCCAAAAACCCTAAATCATCCAGTGGGTTTCGCGGGTTGTGCCGCGACCTCTAGTCGCGGTGTAACTCGCGTAGTTCACTGCTTCCCCCCCCCCCCCCAAACTTCACAAAATCCAAATCAACATCAAACCAAACACGGAGCTAAAGACAACATCTTAACACAAGAATACCACGAAGAAATATAATGAAAATCCAGGGTGTTACAATCCTCCCCAACTTGGGAATGATTTCGTCCCCGAAATCCCAACTATATAAAAAGATGAGGATATCTTCGCTTCATATCCTCTTCAGCTTCCCACGTCACATTGGCTCCCCGGTGATGCTTCCACTTCACCTTGACCATAGTGACCTCCTTGTGACGCAACTTCTTAGACTTTCTCTCTAAGATGGCGTCGGTTTCTTCCACACAACGGTTACCTTCGTCTACCCTTAACTCTGAAAGGGGAATGACGCTGTCTTCTACCGCCAAACATTTCCGGAGGTAGCAAACATGAAACGTGTTGTGTATTATGCTCAACTCCGGTGGCAGTTCCAACTGGTAGGCTTGCAAACCCACCCGTTTAAGCACTTTGAAAGGTCCGAGGAAATGGGGACTCAGCTTCCCACGTTTTCCGAACCGTATAATGCCCTTCCATGGCGACACCTTAAGCATAACGCGGTCGCCTACTTGGAATTCCATCGGTCTCCTCTTCTTATCGGCATAGCTTTTCTGACGATCCTGAGCCGCTTTCATTCTTTCACGAATGCACTTGACCTTATCAGCAGTCTCTTGCACGATTTCAGGCCCGGCGAACTGCTTTTCTCCCGCTTCAAGCCAGCATACGGGAGTTCGGCACTTTCGCCCATACAATGCCTCAAAAGGTGCCATCCCAATACTCGAGTGGTAGCTATTGTTATAAGAAAACTCCACCAAAGGCAGGTTAGAGTCCCAGATACCCCCGAAATCGATGACACAAGACCTCAACATGTCTTCCAATGTCTGGATCGTTCTCTCGCTTTGCCTGTCGGTTTGTGGATGGTAAGTTGTACTCAACTTCACTCGAGTACCAAGTTCTTTCTGAAACCCATCCCAGAAGTTTGAAGTGAACCGATTGTCGCGATCCGACACGATCGACAATGGTATGTCGTGCCTCGAGACCACCTCATCGATATAAAGCTTTGCTAACTTATCCATCGGTAGAGTCTCGCGCATAGCCAAGAAGTGAGCGCTCTTTGTCAATCTGTCAACTATCACCCAAATGGTATCGTGACCTCGAAGAGTTTTAGGTAACTTTGTCACGAAGTCCATAGTGATATGCTCCCACTTCCACTCGGGGATCTCTAAAGACTGAAGACTCCCATATGGTCGCTGATGTTCGGCCTTAACTTGCGAACACGTCACACAACGCTCAACGTAACGTGCTACATCAAGTTTCATTACCGACCACCAATAGTGCAGCTTCAAGTCCCTGTACATCTTTGTACTCCCTGGATGAATGGAATACTTGGACTTGTGAGCATCCTCTAGCAACATATCACAGTTACCCCCAATCTTGGGTACCCACACACGACCGCTGAACAATTTTACTCCGCGGCTATCTTCCGTTAAGAGTAAACGTTGTTTCGTCATGACTTCATCTTTTAGATTTTCTTCTAACAGTGCTTCCACCTGTGATGTCTTGATCTTCTCAACAAGACTAGACACTAGCTCGATTCTCGAATGGGTAGCTCGAATACTTCAGCTATAGTCCTTCCGACTTAACGCATCGGCCACCACGTTTGCCTTACCGGGATGGTAAAGCAATTCACAGTCGTAATCTTTGAGCAACTCGAGCCACCGTCTTTGCCTCATATTCAGATCTTTCTGATCAAAGACATATGTCAGGCTCTTGTGATCCGTGTATAGTATGCATTTCGTGCCGTAGAGGTAATGTCGCCAAAGTTTCAAAGCGAACACCACCGCCGCTAACTCCAGATCATGGGTTGGATAATTCTGCTCGTGTATCTTAAGTTGCCTTGAGGCATAAGCGATCACCTTGCCTCGTTGCATCAACACACAACCCAATCCCATCTTTGAAGCGTCGCTGTATACCACGAAACCTTCCGACCCTTCAGGTAACGTCAAGATCGGAGCTTCACACAGCTTCTTTTGAAGGATCCGGAACGCCTTCTCTTGGGCTTCAGTCCATTCAAAATTCACATTCTTCCGAGTCAGAACTGTCAAGGAAGAAACGATCTTTGAAAAGTCTTGGATAAATCTCCTGTAGTATCCCGCCAGACCCAAGAAACTTCGGATCTCGGACGGACTCTTAGGAAGCTCCCAATTCATCATAGCTTCAATCTTGGAGGGGTCTACTTTCACTCCGACCCGAGTGACAACGTGACCCAGAAACTGTACTTCTTTCAGCCAAAAGTCGCACTTGGAAAACTTGGCGTACAACCTTTCTTTTCTCAATACCTCCAGAACTTCACGCAAATGTTGCGCGTGCTCTGACTCACTCTTGGAGTACACGAGTATGTCATCAATGAACACAATGACCGACTTGTCGAGGAATGGTCGGCATACTCTATTCATTAAATCCATAAACACAGCTGGTGCGTTCGTTAGACCAAAAGTCATTACAAGAAATTCGTAATGGCCGTAACGCGTTCTGAAAGCTGTCTTCGGAACATCATCTTCTCTTACCTTCACTTGGTGATAACCCGAATGTAAGTCGATTTTAGAAAAACAACCCGCTCCTTGAAGTTGATCGAACAAATCGTCTATTCTCAGAAGCGGATATATGTTCTTTACTGTAGCTTTATTCAACTCACGATAGTCGATACACATTCTCATTATGCCATCCTTCTTTTTGACAAATAAGACCGGAGCTCCCCAAGGTGACGAACTCGGCCTTATAAAGCCTTTCTCCAATAACACCCTAAAAATCAGAGTAAATTAAAACCTGAAAAACTTGGCAACATGACATTCGTATTGATAATAAACTCCCAAGAAGGGGATCAGTCCTTAAGACTTTACAAAAACCTGTATCGATTTACACAAACCCAAATCCCAATTGGATCTCTCGAATCAACAAAATTTTATCAATCAAAAACACAAAAACAACAAATGTATTTACAATTAGATTTCTGCAGCAACATATGATTTACACAAACAGAAAATCAACAATGGATTTACAATTGGATCTCTCGCTAGAGAAGATGATGGATTTTTTTTTACCAACAGCAGATGATTTACACAAACCCAAATCCTAAATGGATTTCTACAATGAGCAGTAGCAGATGATTTACATTGCCTCCTCCATAACCACCGCCTCCACCACCGTAACCACCCACATGCCAAACAAACCCAAATCCCAAATTTACACAAACTACCGTGGAATCGACCAAACTAATGGAAGAAATCAACCAAAAAAAAGGGCAAAAGTCGATTCACAAAAAAAGGGTCGATCGAGATTGAGAAACAGAACCTGTCGTAGAAAGGCAGAAATCGATTAGTAGCAATCGATTAACAAAATCGAGAGAGAGGTAGAAGAAATCTGTAGAGATCGAGAACCGAGACTGAGAAATCGAGAGGGAGGAAGAAGACTTCTGTAGAAATCGAGTTACCTGGGCCGATCGAGATTGAGAAGCGAGAGGGAGGTTAGAGGAGAGTAAGCGATGATAGGTTTTTATTTTTATTTTTATTTTTTAAGGGTATTTTGGTACATATTTCCTTATTCCACTTAGTTCTAGGGGTGTTAGAGAGAACAAGTGTGTCCAACCCGTGTTCCATCTAGTTTTAGTGTGTTCCACATAAGGGCATGCCAAACATGGGACAAGTATGTTCTGTCATGTCCTGTTGCATCCTGTTCTGCATACCAAACGCACCATAAGGCTTATGTATGTCGTCACGTTAAGCCAGTGGCAAGCTATGGCCTAATGTCCGGCTTTTGTAACACGATATTTAATGTTTCCTACCTTTTTAATGTCTTACTTTATATATAACCTAATTTAAATTATTTAGTATCATTAACTCATTGAGTAATAGTAGAAAATTAACATATGTTTATACATAATATTATATATATATATATATATATATAGAGAGAGAGAGAGAGAGAAAGAAAGAGAGAGAACGCGAGAGACAGATATTTGCCATTATATTTCACGCCTTAAAAACGTCATTGCCTCATCCGGCTCAATGAAAATTGCTTTAGTACAAAACTCTTAAGTTAAGTAATGATAAAAGAAAAGAAAAAAGTTAGACAATCATATAGCCAATTAACACTAATATATCAATGAAAATGGCTTCGGTACAAAACTCTAAAGTTAAATAATGAAAAAAAAGAGAGAAAAGTTAATCACTAATATAGCCAATTAACACTACAATAAAAATTGAGTTTATAGGATACAAAAAGCATATCAACTCGTCACTGGTGTGTACCTCGTTTGGTTCAAGGGATGAGGAGATGTTTGCTCAAAAAATATCTCAATTCTAATAGATTGCTTTATGAGACTTAAGTTTATACAACCAAAACAATTGTACGTTGTAAAAGTGTTACAATAAGTTTATATGACATTTTTACGAATCTTACCAAGTTCTTTTACAACACTTTTGAAATAAAAGCTTTCTACTAATTTTCTAATATGACATATTTAAAAAGATGTCTTATAAAAATAAATGTCTTATAATGTTTTTATAGGGCAACTCTCTAAAGTGTCGTATAAAAAAGATAATACTACACTTTGTTTTAAAAGTATCCTAAAAACTTGTTAAAATGCCAAAAACATTCTATAAACTTATTGTAAGACTTTTACATAAAAGACAATTGTTTGTCCTATATGTTGAAAAACTTAAATCAGATAAGTTTTTATTGGTGTTGTGCAACTCACCAAGCACTATGTACAAGTGTTTGATGCATTAATGTGTGGTTTAATTTAGACCACATATTGGAAGACTTGGTTGTCCTTCACATGTTTGGTTGTCCTCCATATGCCTTCCATCATTAGCATTGCCAACCCATGCCCATTAGCTCCATTTCTTCATCTTTTTCATAGGATGCAAGCCAACATACAATATACACCAACAAGAATTAGAAGTCTTCTTTCTAATCTTCTTCTTCTTCCTTGTTTCTTTTGTTGATATATATATATATATCATTGATATATATTTATATATATATCTCGTTTTTGGAGGAACATTTGGGTGGCTGATTTGTTGATCCAAGGATCTCGTAAACACATTTGTAATCTCCCGGTGGTAATAATATTCTTGCTCTCTCTCTTTGGTGGATGTACACTATCACACCGATAGTGGAACCACGTTAAATTCCGGTGTTATTTATTTTGAACTTGCTATAATTATAGATAATAACGTATTTATTATTATCTATATTTCGTGGGTTTATTATTCTACGTTAGAGAATTATTGTGCAACATCTAGATTATTGTTATCCGCATTCGTTGTTGGGTTAATTGTGCACCTGGATTTCTACCCGTTTGGGACCATAAAAATCATTTTGCTAGCATTTGTAAAATTGTGAGGTACAATTTTTCCTAACAAATTGGTATCAGAGTTTCGGATTTAGATTTGGGTTTTTTGTAGAAAATATACATAAACCAGTTTGCACATTTTTTTTCTCTATGGTTGAAGTAGAAAAACCTTCTAGTGCCGATTCCTCAACCCAGACCCAAAAGTCGTACCAAGAAGGTACATTTAATTTGTCCGGGGATGGGATTCGTATACAGACTTGGAATGGGGATGGTGACTTTTGTAAATGGCAGTTCACAACATCTGTTGCACTTAGGAAAAATGGAGTCCATCCCCTAGTATTTGCTAGAAGCGAGTTAGACCCTAACATGTCTGAACTTAAGGCTAAAGAAATGGAAGCATGGGCATTTACTACTTTGCAGATGGCTATGGGAGAAAATGTTATATCTGAGATTGTGTCTGAAAAGACAGCTGCAGGTATCTGGAGCCAGCTTGAGAATTTATATCTCAAGAAAACTTTGACCAACAGATTGTTACTGATGCGGTCGTGTCTCTTCTTCAAAATGAAGAAAGGCACAACCATTAAAGCTCACATGACTGAATTTGAAGATATTATTATGAAGTTGAAGGCAACGGATGCGCTTCTTGCTAAAGATGAAGAAGCACTTGCTATGATCCTGTTGTATTCACTTCCCGAGAAATATTCCCAATTCACTAACAGTTTTATATATGGAAGAGAAACTCTTTCTTTGTCTGATGTGAAAACAGGAATGATTTCTGAAGATCAAATAATTCAGATGAGGATCGGTAACAATCACAGGGAGAACAATTACAGTCAAGGCCTATTTGCTGACAGAGGCCGAGACGATCAACAGTCTTCAAGAGGAAGAAATCGTGGGCGCTCTCAGTCCCGTCGGCCTGGTTCTCGTGGGAAATCAAAGATATGTGGCAACTGTAACTATTGCCACAAGTCAGGTCATTGGGTGAAAGATTGTCCGAGTCTTAAAAACAAAGACAAGGACAATGCTGAATCATCAGCTGTTGCAGCCGAAGAGGAGCAAAATGGCTTCTATGCCACAGTTACACCACCGCAAGGTGACAGGCGATGGGTGTTAGATACCAGTGCATATTGCCATATGACACCATTCCGGGACTATTTCTCTACCTTCGAAAAAGTTGAAGGTAACAATATTTATATGGGAAATAGTACTTCGTGTGTTACTAAGGGTGTCGGTACTGTGCAGATCAAGATGTTCGATGGGTGTATTCGGACATTGAATAATGTCAAGTTTGTTCCATCCATGACTCGTTCCTTGATCTCTATTGGACAACAGTCCAAATTGGGTTGCAAGATTCGGATTGACGACGGGAGTTTGCGCATCTCCTGAGGGAGTATTATCGTAATGAAAGGCGAACGGGCGGAAAATAACCTTTTCCACTTGGTTGGCGAAACTATGGCTTCTGAATCGTGTATGGCCGAAAGCTCAAAGAATCTCGATGTTGCTCGCTTATGGAATCTTCGTTTGGGACACACATCCGAGAAGAACTTGGAGATTTTGCGCAAGTGAAAACTCATTGAAGTCGCCGTACCTACCAGTCTGGAGTTTTGTTCGGGATGTGTCAAAGGAAAGCAGACGCGTGTTTCTTTTGGTGTTGGAAAGCACAAAACTAAAGGAATCCTCGATTATGTTCATACAGACGTCTGGGGACCATCCCGTACTCCATCCCTCAGTGGAGGTAAATACTTTGTTTCGTTTATTGATGATTTCTCACATAAGCTTTGGGTGTATGTGTTGAAGTTAAAGTCAGATGTCTTCGATACATTCAAGACTTGGTTGACACGAGTAGAGGTCGAGACTGGTAAGAAGTTGAAAGTGCTAAGATCTGACAACGGTGGAGAATTTACTAGTGGTAACTTCAAAGACTTTTGTTTGCGTAAAGGCATCCACCGTCACTACACCACACCTAGCGACCCTCAATCTAATGGGGTTGTCGAGCGGATGAATAGGACTTTGCTTGAAAAGTTCCGATGTATGTTGTCGACATCGGGATTCCCCAAATCTTTCTGGGCCGAAGCACTTTACACTACAGTGCACATTATTAATAAGTTACCTTGTTCGGCCATCGGGGGAAAGATTCCGGAAGAGGTTTGGAAAGGTAAAAGAAACATCTATCTGAAATACATACGTATATTTGGTTGTCCTGTTTATTTTCATATTTCAGGCCAGTACAAGTTGAATCCTAAAGCCACCAAAGGATTCTTGCTCGGCTATACAGATGGTATCAAGGGTTACCGAATCTGGAACCCCTTGAATCGTAAAGTGATTCATTCTCGACATGTCACATTTGATGAATCTGTCCTGTTGAAGTCATAGGATCCTCAGTCCTTTCAAGATCCGGAAGTCACTACTACTGTTGCTCCTATTGCCGATGACGTGAAGACAGTAAACAGTCCTTATATTCCCAGTTCATCTACTCCTGATATTAGCTCAGAATCACCCGTTAATGTTGAAGAAGTCATTCCGCTAGTGACTTCTACTAGTGATTCTGAAGAAGAGATTCTGAATAATGGTGGAGACGATGGCGATACAATCCCAGTTATTGCAATTACCAGGCATAGTCAAAGGACTATTCGACCGCCTAATAGGCATGGAGATTGGGATTTTGTTAACATGAGTTTTACAGATCAGCTGGAGTTTGCTTTGCATGTAGGGCAAGATGAGCCGCTTGATATAAAGGAGGCGTTGGCCTCGACACACAGTTCGAAATGGCTTGGAGCCATGCAAGAAGAGATGGAAGCGCTCTCAAATAACAGCACTTGGGACTTATGTCCATTTCCGAAGGGCAGTCGTGCTAGTGGTTGCAAGTGGGTTTTCAAAGTCAAAGATGACAATCATTACAAGGCTCGTCTCATTGCTAAAGGCTTTGCACAACGGAAAGGTATCGAGTATGACGACATTTTTGCTCCCGTTGTACGTCATACATCTATCCGTGTCCTTTTGGCGATCGTAGCTATCACGATTTGGAGCTAGAACAGTTAGATGTGAAGACCTCCTTCCTACATGGAGACTTGGAGGAAACTATCTATATGAAGCAACTTGATGGTTTCGTTTCCGAAAGAAAACCAGAATATGTATGTAAACTCAAGAAGTCTCTTTATGGACTCAAACAATCGCCTCGTCAGTGGTACAAGAAGTTTGATTTATTTATGCTCTCGTTGGGTTTTGAGCGTAGTGAGAAAGACGCTTGTGTCTATCATAGATCAAGCGGTGACATTTCTATTTATCTACTTCTTTATGTTGATGACATGCTGATAGCTTGCAGGGATCATTCTGAAATCAACCATCTGAAAGATAGGTTGAAATCAGAATTTGAAATGAAAGATCTCGGTGAAGCTCGTGTTATTCTCGGCATGGAAATTGTTCGGGACAAAAAGTCTCGTACTCTCAGGTTAACACAGAAGGGCTATATTCAAAAGATTCTGAAGCGGTTTAATCTTGATGGAGCAAAGTCGGTGTCTACGCCACTTCCAAGACACATCAAGATTACAAAAGTCGATTGTCCGGTAGACGATATTGGAAAGGCTGAGATGGCAAAGATTCTGTATGCCAGTGCAGTCGGGAGCCTCATGTATGCTATGGTATGCACCCGTCCCGATCTTGCACATTCCGTTGGTGTGATTAGTCGGTTTCTATCGAACCCGGGTAAGTCACATTGGAATGCAGTGAAAACTGTATTTCGTTACTTAAAAGGTACGGAAACTCACGGCCTCATTTATGGTATGCAAAACAACTGTGATATTCTTGGTTACTGCGATTCAGATTACGCAGGTGATCGTGTCAGTTGGAAATCCACTTCTGGTTATGTTTTTACATTAGGTGGGACAGCTGTCAGTTGGAGATCTCGATTACAGTCTATTGTTGCATTATCAACTATCGAAGCTGAACTTATTGCAGCGGTGGAGTCTGCTAAGGAAGCAGTTCATTTACAGAAACTCTTGTTTGGTTTGGGCCTGAAGCAAACTACTGTCCGTATTAATTGTGATAGCCAGAGTGCTAATCTTCTTCTTCTTCCTTGTTTCTTTTGTTGATATATATATATATATATATATATATATATATATATATATATATATACGAGGGATGTTCAAATGCAAACTTTTTAATGGTGCAAACCCATGCAACCCACTTATCTACCACATATTTTATTTTCCCATTTTTTTATTAAAAAGGTAAAAACAAAATATGTGGTAGATAAGTGGGTTGCATGGTTTGCACCATTAAAAAGTTTGTATTTGAAGGTGCCTCTATATATGTATGTATATATATATATGTGTGTGTATGTATATATATATCATTGATATATATTTATATATATCTCGTTTTTTGAGGAACATTTGGATGGTTGATTTGTTGATCCAAGGATCTCGTAAACACATTTGTAATCTCCCGGTTGGTAATAATATTCTTGCTCTCTCTCTTTGGTGGATGTACACTATCACACCGATAGTGGAACCACGTTAAATTCCGGTGTTATTTGTTTTGAACTTGCTATAATTATAGATAATAACGTATTTATTATTATCTATATTTCGTGGGTTTATTATTCTACGTTAGAGAATTATTGTGCAACATCTAGATTATTGTTATCCGCATTCGTTGTTGGGTTAATTGTGCACTTGGATTTCTACCCGTTTGGGACCATAGAAATCATTTTGCTAGCATTTGTAAAATTGTGAGGTACAATTTTTCCTAACACTATAAACTCAATTTTATTGTAGTCTAATGAGAAGGTTAATCATGTTTTAAATTTAATTTTTCATGATCTACAAAAATAGCCATGCAGCTTGCAATGTGCGTTTTGCAACATTATGCGAGTTCTCTCAAATTTAGTTATAAATGTTTCATTTTATACCTATATAATTTTTCATTTTTTATGGTTATTGTTTTAACTAATTAAGAGTGAAATACATTTTTTTTGGTCCTTTATATATGGATGCCTTTTCGTTTTGGTCCCTAAAATTCATAAAGTATACCGATCGCCCGTTTTTAATGTTTTGAAGTCCAAATCAGTCCTGCACTTACATCTGCAGAGAGGCTCCGTTAACTCTGTCATGTGCCTCTCATGTGAGGGATAAATCCGTCATTTCACCCCTATCCCCTTACACCACTGTGACCACCATCTTATCTTCTCTAGTCATTCTCCTCTCTACCACCACTCACCATCACCCTCAACCATTAACAACCACCTACCATCTTCAAAGATCCAAAATCAAAAAACGCAAATCCAAAATCAAGAATACCAAATATATCACGAACATCAACAAAGCAAATTTATAAGTTTATTGATAACATTTGTGATACAGAAAACTGACCCCCCCCCCCCCCCCCCAAAAAAAAAAAAAATCTAAATCTAAGTTAAAATCTCTAAAATTAAAACCCAATAAAAGAATTAAACTTTACCCCAAACCTTTTTAGAATCAAATTATAAAATCAAAAGTGAATTAGAACCAAAGAAAAAAACCAAATGAACATTCAAATACAAACATAAACGAATGATCAAAGATTAAATATTTTTGGCATCCTATAAACTCAATTTTGTTGTACGACAATGAGATGATCTATCACGTTTTAACCTTAATTTTCAGGATCTACAGAAATAGCCATCCTATTGGCAAAGTGTGTGTTGCACCATTTTGCAAGTTCTCTCGATTTTAATTATAAATGTTACATTTTATACTTGTATACCTTTTGGTTTATTCT
Source organism: Arctium minus (assembly GCA_954870635.1). NCBI lineage: Eukaryota > Viridiplantae > Streptophyta > Magnoliopsida > Asterales > Asteraceae > Arctium > Arctium minus. The sequence continues at coordinate 605,606 of OX941083.1, read as the reverse complement.
TTTTTACTTTCTTTCATTTTTTAGCGTTATTGTTTTAATTAATAAATAATATTATGAGTAAAATACATGATTGGTCATGTGGTTTATGGGTTTTAATACTTTGTGTCCCTATTTTGATATATATATATATATATATATATATATATATATATATATATATATATATATATATATATATATATATATTACATCCCCGTTTTGCATTTTATAACACATTGGTCCCTAAATCTAACTCCGTTAAAAACTTTTTGTTAAATAGGTTAAGTAGAGGGGTATTTTAGTCATTCTATTCCTTTTTCTATTTTCTATCAAAACAACAAGGACCATGAATGTAATTTACTCTACCATATCATCTCCCCCACCCCCACGTCTTCATCTTCCCCATCCCACGCCACGATTGTTCCCATATCTGACAACAGATTTGCATCTCCGGCCTATTCTTCGTCCCCCCTCCCTACAACGACTTCATCTTCCATGTCCCCCTCCCTCCGGCAACTTCACCTTCCACGTCCCCCCTCCCTCCGGCAACTTCATCTTCTAGAGATCCAGACCGACCAGATCCACCGTCTCCTCCCCACAACCTGTCTATCCCTATCTCTTTGTTGGCATCGTTGAAAAATCGGTGGGTTTTCAGATATTATTTTGGAAGATCTGCTTCTTGAAGATCTTGTACAATCATGCATGGATGGTGGGTTTCAAATCTGGGTTTGGCTTGTACAACTTTGGGGTTTCAAACTTTTTCCGCTTTAAGATTCACTTGGGTTTTACTTATTTAGGGCTTAGATATTTGGTTTAACAATGCTAATATTTTTGATATTTTAGTATAATGTGTTCTTGGTGTTCAAGTAATGTTACTGATATCTTTGTACAATGTGTTCATCGTATTCATGGTAATTCCTGGATTTGGATTTGGTCATCCTCTTCATGGATTTGGATTTGGTTATGCATCTATTTATGAAATCTAAGTTGATGTTCATATTTAGGTTGAAGAACATCATGAGCAATTGAATATGAATGTTTGTGTTCATATGCTGAGAGAGTAAATTACATTCATGGTCCCTTGTGGTTTTAAATGACTAAAATACCCCTCTAAACTAACAAAATTAACAGAACTTTTAGAACAAAGTTAGTGACAAGGACCCAATGCGTTATAAAATGCAAACCACAAGAATGTAATCCATAGATATTTCAAAATAAGAACTCAGGGTGCTAAAATACATAAACCATAGGGACTAATCAAGTAATTTACTATAATATTATTAACTAAATAATTTTAAAATAAATTCAATAACCAATATTTTAATAATTAATTATATCTTCAAGAGGAACAAGGACCAAAAAATGGTAATGGCTAATCACGGTGGAGAAATGGTTCGCGTGTATCTCTCAAAATCTTTACTATTTTTGCGAATAGAGAGTTCAAAGGTCGAGTACGAAATAATGAGCATATTTCCCCTCTGGATTCAAGGTACTAATCATCTTCAGCACTGCAATAACTTGATAAACAATGCTTATGTATCACTAATTTCTGCATATAATATGGCTAGTATTATTCTCACTGAAGCCAAAACCACAGCAGACTTGCTGTTCACAAGAGCTCGCCACAAATCCCTAAAATAAGTCTGGTTATGTGGCTTTTGGTTTAGTCATAAAATCCGGTTAGGAATTGAATTAGGATGAAATAGAGCTTGAAAATTTTTCATTAATGGAGGTGGGTCAATCGAAATCGGTTTTGGAATAAGTCGGGTTAGGAAGATGAAATTAGTTTAAAATAAAGTGGTGCTTTGTCAGCTTTGACTTTTCAAACAAAGTCTTTGAAATTTTTTTGGCTACTGTAACAAGCTTTAAATTTTCAGTTAAGCCCCTGAAATTCAAAAAGGTTTAATTTTAGGGGGTGTTTGATTGCTTTAAATTATTAACTTATTCCGTTTTGTCACCGTTGATAAGCAGATTTCAGTGTTTGGATGGAAGGAAAAAAGAAACTGTTTTGTCAATGCTGATAAGGAGTTTTTAACAAGTTATTTCATTCTAACTTATTAACTTATTAAAACAACGTATGAGCTTTTTGGTTATTTTACATGTATAAGCACAATCCCAAACACCCCTAGTCCAACTCAGCCAACATTCAGCAAATTCTGATATTTCTTTGTTTAGCACCGATGTTGGACTTTAACATTGTTTGAAATAAATATTAAAGGACAACTGATTTAAACTATTATATTTATAAAGAGAATCTTATATCAGTTAATTTGGTTATATATGAGTAGGATAATTCATTAAGTTAATCACGTAAGTATATATCTTCTCTAGGTTTCCATAGGGGATCAAGTCATCCTGAAGCAAATCGTATAGAGGATTAGAAGACTTTGATTCATACATGAGGATGACTGCTTATGCATTCATCGATTTTGTTGCACCCAACTCGAATGCTTCAGGTTAGTTTTACTAAACTCTATTACATTATCATATTGAATCGATAACTGATATGTATTTACGTTCCTATGTCTTCATCTTTGTTATTATATTCGCTAAGGGAACTTCAATAGAATGATAACATCGATCAGAATTTCTTTCAAAAGTCCTAATCGGGTGCTAACTTTCGGATTTGACATGAATACTAGTGTGGCAAAAATTGGTATGAGCTATGAAGAATTTAACTAGAGTCAAATTGAATGGAAACCAGCTATGTTCAGTTTTTTTCTTGCTCTAGATTTAATAAAATCCTGCATAAAGTTTTTATTTTTAAAGGTCAGAAACTTGCATCAAAATATATGCAACAAAGTTTGGGTTAGTTCCTATTTAGTGTAACAAATAATATTTTTCTCTATCGATGTAAAAAAGTTTCATTTTTTTCTTATTTTATACTCATTTTAACCGGTAATCTTCTGATCTTGTAACATTTGATGATGTGGATACCGGTATATGAAAGTTCTACAAAATGTTACGATGAATTGGACGATAAACTTGACATCCATGTCGTCAAATGTTACATTAAATAGGAAAATGTTGAAACTTTGTTACACTGATTGAGAAACAACCTTTCAACTGTTTGACACTTTTGCGATAGAGGTCAGGTCTATATACGTCACCGTCCCGAGACCGTACTCTCGAGTGAGATTTACTGGGTCGGTTTGGTTTTATTGAGAAAGTTTTGAACTTTGTTATAGCAAATAGGAAATTTAATTAAACCTTTGTTATTTATTGAGAAAAAAGGTTCTTTGTTACACAAAGACAAATTTTGTTGCATTTTGATGCATTTTATCGGGAAGTTACCTGCCACAATATTTTTAATATTTTTGTGTTTATAATTTAGAACAATTTATTGTCAGGCTGGATTATGTCTATATAAGTATCTTGTGGCCATGGTTTGAAATCATGTAACTAAATCTCCTATTATCACTCTCGTTAATTGGTTTTTCTTCAATCCAAACAAAACCCGGTTCAAGTTTGTTAAAACATTTTTCATTCCCATTTTCAATCTGGTTTAATTTCTTTTTCCCAAACAAAAACGAATCAATGGGATTTAATTCGATCGTATGCAATTGTTGACGGTGGAAAAAGGGAAGAACAAGAACATATAAGGAGGGTATGATAGTGAAACAATAACGTTAATCGCAAAATAACGTATAAATGGCGGGGGATTCAGATGCGCGAATGCTCGATCAAACGGCAACGTGGTCCGTTGCCATTGTTTGTGCAGTCATCGTTATAATCTCAGTATTGTTGGAACATATTCTTCATACCATTGGACATGTAATTATTCTGATCTTAAATTTTTACATTTTTTTACATTCGTATGTATACTCTCGTGATCATATCAATTATATCATGAAATCACATTACATGAATAATGAATTGATTACATCTTTAATTTGCATCAAATTGTTCTTTCCCTTTTGTTGTTTATATGAAATGATGTAATTGATACGATTATGAGACAGTTATTGATAATTTTTTTGTTGACATAAATAACGTAATTTTGTTTTAGTTTCTGAAGAAACAACTTGTTTTTTTTTCTTTTTCCTGAAATGATGTAATTGATATGATTATGAGAAAGTTGTTGTTGATAATTCTCCTGCCAAAATGTGTAAGATTATTTTGTTTTAGTTTCTGAAAAAACAACTTGTTTCTCTGGAATGATATAATTGATATGATTACGAGACAATTCTTTTGATAATTCTCTTGCTGACGTTCGTAAGGTAATTTTGTTTTAGTTTTTGAAGAAACGACATAAACCTGGGCTAATGGAAGCACTTGAGAAGATAAAAAACGGTATCTGTTAAGGTTCTTTTTATCAACGTTTATCAGTAATTTATTAATTATCTTACGACGGAATGTATTTAATTGGTGTTGCAGAGCTTATGGTACTCGGGTTTATTTCGTTGCTTCTTACGTTTAGCCAGACGTATATTGCATCGATCTGTGTTTCGAAAAATCTTACAAAAGATTTCTTGCCATGCAAGAAACAAAAATATGAAAAGGAGGGTGATATTATTGATGAAGGTGATGGGGTTGAGAGAAGGAAATTATTATGGTTTGAGCAAAGAAGGTTAGCAGGTGGTGCACCAGTTGAATGCAAAGAAGTAAGAATCTTGTTTAATTTCTTGAATTCATGTTAGAATATGTGGAATAGAGTTGTGTTGTCCCCAAATTTTCGTTTCTTAATAGACTACTTTATAGGACCAAACAATCATATGTCATGTCTAAAAGTGTTGTAATGAGCTTATTAGACGTTTTTGGTGTCTTAACAAGCTTTTTATGACACTTTTGAAACGAAGTGTTCTATTAGCTCTTTTATATAACATTGTTTGATTAAGTGTCTTATAAAAACTAGTGTTCTATCAAAATATGTGTTTGTAGCACAACTTTTCAAAATTATCTTATAAAATGCTAATAGGGCACTTTGTTTTAAAAGTGTCAAAGCTTGGTACGAAACTCAAAAAGCGTCGTATAAAACCTATTACAACACTCTTAGATAGGACACACAAATGTTTGATCATGTAAACTTAAGCTCTATAAAGTAGTCTATCAGGGCACTTAAACACTTTTGGTGTCTTATAAATCCGATTTTGTTGTATTGCCCTGAATCCACTTCATCCATTTATTGAGGAGAGAGAAAAAAGATCGTTAACTAAATTTATATTAAATAACATGACGACGTCTCGTTAAGGAATTGGTGAGATAGGAAGAAGACCCGGAATTTGGAGACAACAAATTTATGTTCGAATATGTGAAACCCGTAACTGATTTGGGGACAACAGATTTTTTTTTCAAATATAATGATTAATTTACAACCAGTTAAATTTACTTCGATAAATAATTTTGGTGTAATTGTGATTAGGGATACGAGGAGATTATATCAGTTGCTGGATTGCATCAATTGCATATCTTTATATTCTTTTTGGCATGTTTTCATGTATTTTATAGTGCAATCACAATGATTTGCGGGAACATAAAGGTTAGAATACTTTATTCTCGTATAATTTAATACAATTTTTTATTAAGTGTCATAATAGATTGTTTCATAGGACTAAACACATGTGAGTCATATATAAAAGTGTTACAATAAGTTTGTAGGATGGTTTGTTGGCGTCTTAACAAGTTATTATTATTTTTTTTTTGGATAGTTTTGAAATAAAGTGTTCTATTAATATTTTTATGAGATCATTTGAAAAAATGTCTTATAAAAACAAGTGTTTTATGGAAATGTTTGTTCTTATGATTCTTCCCAAAAGTGTGCTTTAAAAAAGCTATTAGGACACTTTATTTCAAAAATGTCTTAAAAAACTTGTTGGGATGTCTAAAAACGTCATATAAACTTATTGTAACATTTTACATAGGACGCACAACTGTTTGATTCTATAAACTTAAGTTTTTTGAAGTAGCCTATTAGGTCACTTATAAATTTTTGATGTCATAAATCCAATTTTGTCGTAGTGAATTATGGTCGTTTTCTTGTTCAATAATCCACTTGTAACTTTTCTTGTAATTTAGCGTCCTCTGGTGCAAATACCCGTTGTTTTCATTTTAACAAATGCGATAATAGAATTTATAAACCCACAAATATGATGGTTAATAGCGTGCTCACTTAAAAGCTACGATTTTGTTCAATGCAGACCCGTAAGTGGAAATACTGGGAACGAGATATTCTGCAGGATCATCACTCGCATGGTGGTATGATCATCGGTGTATTCCATTATTTGCAATATGATAGAATGATACGTGTGATCTCTTTGGAAACTAACACTTTAAAAGTTCTTCAGAATCGCTTGTTGCGACCTACTTTAGTGTTTCTTCGAACCAAGTATAATGGTTGTTTTTTCACACGATACAAATTTAAAAAGGCAAAACGGTATATGGTACTTCAACTTCCTTTTATAGTGATCAAAAGCAGATGATTACCCCACCTCGCGGATGAGTTATTTTTTTACCATCGAGATTTGATCAAAATAGTATAAGACGTTTTTGGACGTCTTAACAAGTCTTTTTGCGACATTTCTAAAATAAAGTCTCATTTTTTAGAGTGTCATTTGAACACATCTTTTATATGGCACTTGTATTTATAAGGCACTTTTTCAAATAGTGTTGTATAAAAAAATTAATGGCATTTTATTTCAAAAATGTACTAATAACTTGTTAGCATCCTATAAACTTGTTGCAAAACTTTAGATAGGACGGTTTATTGTTTACTTCTATAAACTTAAGTCTTATAAAACAGTCTATTAGTCTATTATGATACTTAGACATTTTTTACGTCCTGTAAACCCAACTTTGTTGTACTGACAAATGTTGTTCCAAAAAACTAAATATTACCCGTTAGGTCAAAAGGCATGGTTAACTATAGTAGTCATTCTAAAATAATCTATTCACTTTTTTGTTAGCTTTATCGCTTGCATACGGTTATTTTTAATATTTATGGTATATGATGTCTTTGACCCAACTAATTTACGAGATTTGTCATGTTAATGCATAGAATCACTAAAATATCGACTTGCAAAGGAATTGTCTTTCGTGAAACATCACACCGGCGCTTTCACCCAAACTCCAACAATGTTTTACATTGTAAGTAAATCATGACCAAGTGTTCTTCTTTTTCGTACTTTAGCAAATACAAGGATTAGTTTGCAAACATGCAAGAATTATGTTAATTAGAAACTCGATCACTCATTCAAAACGTCATTCATTTCAGGTTTGCTTCTTTCGGCAATTTTTTATGTCTGTTCGTAAATCAGACTATTTGGCCATGCGTACTGCTTTTTTCTCTGTGAGTTCAAGCTTATAAATATAATATTTATTTATTTTTGGAAGGTTGTCCTAGGCTATGCCTAGACTAATACCGGCAAATTATGACCGCAATAAATCAAGCCCTGATAAACTCAGTGGCCACAATTGTTGCGTACGCCTGGATTCGAACCCTGGGCAGATAAATATAATATTTGTTTAGAACTTTTGTAACTTTGAACTTGTTTAACTATTAATACGAAATTCAGTGATTACAATTTGAGATGCACAAGGCTCTGGTTTTTTCAAGTGTGGGCATGGGCCTTTGAAGCGCGTTTTTTAGTGAGCGAAAAAAGGTCCGGGCTTTTTAAGCCCGAGCTGGGCTTGTGGGTTAAAAAAGGGTCTGATCGGGTTTTTTTAGGCTTAACAGGGCTTTTTCTAGTCTGGACCCAAAATTTCTGCCTGATCTGGGCTTTGAGGCCTGGACCGAGCTTCGGGCTTTTTTGGGTCGGATTCATGCGTTTTTGGGTCGGATTCGGGCCGGACCTAGGCCAGGCTCAGACCAGACCATACCTAGCTCAGGTTTTCGGCTTAGGCTTTTTTCTGCATCTCTAGTTACAAATATGTATATTTTTTTTAACTGTTTTTGTTCGAATTTTCATGTATAGGTTCATTTAAGTCCCGGGAGTCACTTCAACTTTCAAAAATATATAAAGAAGTCATTAGAAGATGATTTCAAAGTAATTGTAGGAATCAGGTAATTATTTATCTATTTGCCTATTAGTAATCGTTACAAATTGATTGTCGTTCACACGTTTTCTCGATTTTATCTTATTATGAAGCATTTTAGATATTTGATTATTAGTCAAATATTTTTATTAAAATTACGTGTGAACTGACCATAATTTTTATAACAAAATTAGTTTTACGTTTACTTGTGAACTGAAACCGTTCACTCTGACATATTTAGCTTTTCTTTTTTGCATTTTAGTGAATTTATTGACAATTTTGTGATGGAACTACAATATGATGATATAAAAAACTCGTTCACTCTTATTTTTTTTTTCTATCGATCTGACCATGTTTTATGACAATTCCAGCCCGTTATTATGGGCTACCGCAGTCCTCTTTCTTTTTGCAAATGTTGACGGTGAGACATCCATCTTTTGTATCGTTAGAGGATCAATATTGTTTTCTAATCAACGTATTTGGTTTGACGTATTACTTACGTATTATATTTTCTTTTAAAAACGTCGTAGTTGGCACATGAAAATGGCTATTGTAGTTGACAATATCGCGAAAAATTGACCTTGTAATTATTAACGTGTAGTTATTTTCATGAAAATCTTGTCAACTACGATGTTTTTTAGCGTATTTGAAAGTGTAATAACTGATGAATACGTCCAAACCAAATATAATGATTTAAAATGTTATTCGTATCTTAACGACTAACTCTTAGAAATTGTTGTTAACGTTTGCAGGAGCTCGGGCTATGACTTATCTCTCTTTATTTCCCGTAATGGTAAACATCTCTTATCTACTATCGTTGATCGTCTTATTGGCATAAATAAATTATGCCCAAAATATATTCAATCATTTTTTAAATATTTTAAAATAATCCAAAAAAAACATTTACCTTTTCGTGTGTGTGAAATAAAAATAAACCATAATCAACGGGGTACATGATCCCGAACGTGGTTTTATTGGGGATGGGAACGGGGAATCCCCAAATTTGTTAACGGGTCCCGAGTACTAATAATAATTTTTTATATATAAATAATAAAAACTTGAGAAACCGGAGGAGTATATATAATATATATATACAATCAATCTTCGATGACGGAAACCTATGAAAGGGTTACAATATTGGTTTAATTGTTCATGGAGAAACTTTTGATGATATAAGAACGTGGATGTATAAAATTTCGATTTTTAATTATTATGTGTTGTAATTGATATATTTGTGTTTGAACTAGGTTTGTTTAATGAATAACTAACCGTTACTTTTTGCTAAAGATTATCTTAGCCGTTGGAACAAAGCTTCAAGCAATTGTGACACAGATGGCTGTTGAAATTCAAGAACGACAATCTGTGGTACAAGGGATACCGATTGTGGAACTCTCCGATCGACACTTCTGGTTTAATCAGCCGAGATTAATTCTATATCTAATTCAACTCACACTCTTTCAGGTATTCATCTACAAAAAAGAATATTTAAAATTGCAAATTATAGCGTTCTTAAGATTATGATACGTGTTCTAATAAACGGCGAGTGAATCTGTCTAATCATTGTACTTGCTAAAATGCCCAAAAAAAAATGCATTGATTAGAATGTCGTAACGGGTGATGTATTTTTTTTTTTTACAGAATTCGTTTGAGATAACACACTTCTTTTGGATATGGGTAATCGTATTTAATTATTCTAATACTTTTTTTGTTCGGTTTTATTAAATACTGCGTAAGATGTCTTTATCTCTTGTAGTATGAGTTTGGACTCGATACTTGCTTTCATGAGAATCCGGTTCTTCAGTACGGTAGAGTCCTTATAGGGTAAGTTTCGAAGCCGTTGCTTAATATATATATTCTTTTTTTTCATATGCTTAAACTTGACACCCCTCTTCCTTACGAAAAACGGGCATGGCCCACGATTGAGAATTTTCGTCAGAGTGTCACAGCTAAACTTGGACCATTTCTTCTATATATATATATATATATTGGAACCTCCCTTCTCTCCTAAAGGGCTTTTTTGGACAGTAATCTAATGGGGTTCCACATATTCTCACATGTATCAGAACCAATGTCTATCATTCTAGGGACTCGACACTCTTGGGACAATCTGTACTCGTCTAGCCCCCTCTCGACACTCTTGGACAATATGTTTTCTAGTGTGTTGTCTTGATTTTGGATTATTATTATGACGTTTATTGAAATTTTATTTGACAGAATTTTCGTACAAGGCTTATGCAGCTATAGCATACTTCCACTCTATGCCCTTGTTACTCAGGTAATTCCATTGCAAACTAACCACGATATTTGCTAAAATAGAAAAAAAGAACAATTGAAAGACGATGGAGACTTAAAAGTTTTGAGGTCAAATCGTATACTCGTTATTCCCTATGATAGAACCTCGTTCTCTTTCAATGAAGTTTTGAGTCTTTTTAAAATCATCTAAAGTACGTATCTTTATTGTTACGTTTTGCTCGAAAATTTTAGATGGGTTCGACGATGAAGAGGTCTATTTTTGATGATCAAACATCAAAAGTTCTCAAGAGTTGGCATCAAGGTGCAGTGAAAAAAGAAAAAAATGGGCATGGTAAAACAAAGACTTTAGGGCATCCAACCGAACCACAGGGGGGTGCGCCAGTCAAGGGTAAGTCGGGCGATATATCGAGATCAGTATCCTCGAGACAAAGTGCCAACATTGTTGCGAGCGTTGACATACCCGACGATAAGACAGCCTCGTAAAGGGTGCCACGATGCATCCATTAGGAATCTCTGTGTAGTAGATGTTCTCTTGAGATTTTCTTGAAACGCAAAACGCGATCTTATATTATAGATCATTGACTTTACCGGTTGTTTCAAGTATCGCGTTTTGCCCCTGAATTACTATCAAGCTAGCTACTTATTATTACGTATGATATATTTTCACTTGGTATAGAATTAATAACGCTACAATGACTTGTATAATAAAGTTGTATATTTGTTTAATTGGTCGTTTATGCTCATAATATTGTCTAGCCTTTTATTATGCATATGTCATCATTTGTATTTAGGTAAATTGTACCAAAATAGGACCAGCTTTGACTTAAATCCTTATTACAGAATCTATAATTTACTCAGTAAAAATACATACCCCCACCCCCAGTCTCCCTTTCCCTAATTTGTAGACCACCGATCCATCAATGGTTAGAAACCTAGGTGTTGTTTGGTGGTTTTAATCAACCCATGTCCAAATTACATAACTTTTTCACTACAAAATAAAAGACTTTTTACGGCGGATTTTTCCGACGGATTTTTCCGCCAGAAATTTTCGGCGGATTTCCGACGGAAGTCAAACCACTTTGACTTTCGCCGAAAATCCGTCGTAAAATTATTTTTCTTTTATTTTTTTAAAAAAATCAATTATTTCTGGCGGATTTCCGACGGAATAAATTTTTTTTTAATTTTTTCTTATTAATATTATTTAATTATTTATTTTCGGCGAATTTTCGACGAATTTTAATTAATTAAAATTCAATTAATTAAAATCCGTCGGAAAAAATTAATTAATTATTTCTTTAAAAGAATTAAAAATAATTAAAAATAAAAATCCGCCTAAAATAACTAGTCATTTATTTTTATAAAATAATTTAAAAAAATAAAAATAAAAACCCGTCAGAAATCCGCCGAAAACATTATAAAATAATTAATTAATTATTTCTTTAAAAGAATTAAAAATAAGAATAAAAAACCGCCGAAAATCCACTGAAAATAACTAGTCATTTATTTTTATAAAAGAATTTAAAAAAAATAAAAATCCGTCGAAAATCCGCCGAAAACATAATAAAATAATTAATTAATTATTTTTTAAAAGAATTAAAAATAATTAAAAATAAAAATAAAAAACCGCCGAAAATCCGCCGAAAATAACTATTCATTTATTTTTATAAAAGAATTTAAAAAAATAAAAATAAATATCCGTCGGAAATCCGCCGAAAACAATATAAAATAATTAATTAATTAATTCTTTAAAAGAATTAAAAAAATTAAAAATAAAAATAAAAACCCGCCGAAAATCCGCCGAAAATAACTAGTTATTTATTTTTATAAAAGAATTTTAAAAAAATAAAAATAAAAATCCGTCGGAAATCTGCCGAAAACATTATAAAATAATTAATTAATTATTTCTTTAAAATAATTAAAAATAAATTAAAAATAAAAATCCGCCGAAAATCCGCCGAAAATAACTAGTCATTTATTTTTATAAAAGAATTTAAAAAAATAAAAATAAAAATCCGTCGGAAATCTGTCGAAAACATTATAAAATAATTAATTAATTGTTTTTTAAAAGAATTAAAAAAATTTAAAAATAAAAATAAAAAACCGCCGAAAGTCCGCCGAAAATAACTAGTCATTTATTTTTATAAAAGAATTTAAAAAATAAAAATAAATATCCGTCGGAAATCCGCCGAAAACATTATAAAATAATTAATTAATTATTTCTTTAAAAGAATTAATAAAAATTAAAAATAAAAACCCGCCGAAAATCCGCCGAAAATAACTAGTTATTTATTTTTATAAAAGAATTTAAAAAAATAAAAATAAAAATCCGTCGGAAATCCGCCGAAAACATTATAAAATAATTTATTAATTATTTCTTTAAAAGAATTAAAAAATTAAAAATAAAAATCCGCCGAATATAACTGGTCATTTATTTTTATAAAAAAATTTTAAAAAAATAAAAATCCGTCGGAAATCCGCCGAAAACATTATAAAATAATTAATTATTTATTTCTTTAATGGATGTAACTGGATATGTTAAAGCCCAACTGTGTATCTTTAATGGATGTAATTGGGCTTTAACGGATTCAGTTGGAGCTTTAACATACCCGGTTGGGCTTTAACGTACTCAGTTGGGCTTTAATGGATCCAATCATGCTTTAATGGATTTTTCGGCGGATTTTTCCGACGGATTTTTCCGGCGGAAATTTTCGGCGGATTTTCGACGGAAGTAAAACGGGTCAACCCACTTTGACTTTCGCCGAAAATCCGCCGGAATTTTTTTTTAATTTTATTTTATTAAAAAAATCAATTATTTTCGGCGGATTTCCGACGGAATATAAATTTTTTTAATTTTTTTCTTATTAATTATAATTAATTAACTATTTTCGGCGGATTTTAATTAATTAATTTAATTAATTAAAATCCGCCGAAAATCCGCCGAAAATAGTTAATTAATTATTATTTTTAAATGAATTAAAAAAATAAAAATCCGTCGGAAATCCGTTGAAAATCTTATAAAAATTCCGGCGGATATTCTATATTATTTAAAAAATAAAAAAATAAAATCCGCTGAAAATCCGCCGAAAATAGTTAATTAATTATTATTTTTAAATGAATTAAAAAAATAAAAAAAAAATCCGTCGGAAATCCTCCGAAAATCTTATAAAATTTCCGGCGGATTTTCAGCGGATATTCTATATTATTTAAAAAAAATAAAAAAATAAAATCCGCCGAAAATCCGCCGAAAATAGTTAACTAATTATTATTTTTAAATGAATTAAAAAATAAAAAATAAAAATCCGTCGGAAAATTTATAACATTTTCGGCGGATATTCTATATTTTTAAAAAAAATAAAAAATTAAAATCCGCCGAAAATCCGCCGAAAATAGTTAATTAATTATTATATTTAAATGAATTAAAAAAATAAAAAATAAAAATCCGTCGAAAAATTTATAACATTTCCGGCGGATATTCTATATTATTTAAAAAAAATAAAAAAATAAAATCCGCCGAAAATTCGCTGAAAATAGTTAATTTTCGGATCGGGTTGGGATTTAACGTTCCTAGTTGGGCTTCAACGGATCCAGTTGGGCTTTAATGTACCCGGTTGGGCTTTAATGGATCCAACTGGGCTTTAATGGATCCGGTTGGGGTTTAATGTATCCAATTGGGCTTTAATGGATGCAGTTGGGCTTTAACGTTCCTAGTTGGGCTTCAATAGATCCAGTTTGGGTTTAATGGGTACAGTTGAGCTTTAGTGGATTCGGTTGGGCTTTAACGTACCCGGTTGGGCTTTAATGGATATAGTTGTGCTTTAACGTACCTAGTTGGGTTTTAACGTACCCAGTTGGGCTTTAACGTACCCAGTTGGGCTTTAACGTACACAGTTGGGCTTTAACGTACCCAGTTGGGCTTTAACGTACCCAGTTGGGCTTTAACGTACACAGTTGGGCTTTAACATACACAGTTGGGCTTTAACATACACAATTGGGCTTTAACGGATTCAGTTGGAGCTTTAACGTACCCGGTTGGGCTTTAACGTACCTTGTTGGGCTTTAACGGATCTAGTTAGGCTTTAATGGATCCGATAGGGCTCTAATGGATCCGGTAGGGCTCTAATGGATGCAATTGGGCTTTAACGGATCCAGTTGGGGATTTAACGTACCCGGTTGGGCTTTAACGTACCCAGTTGGGCTTTAATGGATCTAGTTAGGCTTTAATGGATCTGGTGGGGCTTTAATGGATGCAGTTGGGGCTTTAACGAATCCACTTGGGCTTTAACATACACAATTGAGTTTTAACGGATCCAGTTGGTCTTTAATGGATATGGTTGGGCTTTAATGGATGCAATTGGGCTTTAACGGATTCAGTTGGAGCTTTAACGTACCCGGTTGGGATTTAACCTACCCGGTTGGGATTTAACCTACCCAGTTGGGCTTTAACGTACCCAGTTGGGTTTTAACCGATCCAATTGATCTTTAATGGATCCGATTGGGCTTTAACGGATCTTGTTGGGCTTTAACGAATATAGTTGGGTTTTAACATACCTAGTTGGGCTTTGACGTACCCGGTTGGGCTTTAACAGATCCAGTTAGTATTTAAAGGATCCAGTTAGTCTTTAAAAGATCCAATTAGTCTTTAAAGAATCCAGTTAGTCTTCACTGAATCCACATGAGCTTTAATAACATACAACTATCAGATCTCACAAGTTTCATTGTGTTTTAAGTATAATATATTGTTAAAATTATTAAATACTAGAAGCGTATTCGCGCAATGCAGCGAGATACATCACGCTTTTTAATTTTTTTTGTTTTTTTCTCGATTTACAGTACGGTTTTGAGAAAGTGATAATGTTTTTTGAGAAAGTGATAATGTTTTTTTAATTTAGGCTTAATAGTAATATAATATATTAATTAATAGTGATACATGTAAATGTCTGTATAAAAGAAAGACTTTGCACATACCAAATTGGTGGGTGTTAGAAGTCTGCAGTAGTAATATGTATCTTGTGCTTTGATACTTATAAATTAAGAGATTTTTAAAATATTGCATAAAATGATAGTATCGTGTGCCTAATAATTTGTATTTAAGTGTTTTTTATCTGTGATTTATAATATAGTATAGATAATTTATTTATATATAGATAGATAGATATAAATAGATATACTTAAAAAAAAGATGTAGATATATAGATAACTTTTGAATTTTCAACAAAATTTAAATTTTCAATAAAATTAAATCCCCCCTTTAATTCCCCCTTTAAACTCTTAAAATATTAAAAATTCATTAAAGCCCCCCCCCCCCCCCTTCATTTTCCCCACACCCTAATTTACTCTCCCCTTCTCTTTCTCTATCAACACGCCTCCCTCACCTTCCTCTTATCTTTCTTTATTAAACAAAATATGGTGATTTTGTTGGAGTCTTCTATGAACAAAGGAAACTTCTTCAATGCTCTCCTATCATTCTCAAGGTTTGTTTCTATCCACCTTACTCCTTTTTTTATTGTTTTTTTGATTTTGGTGCGTTTTCCTTCTCAAATTCTCTCTTCACCGCTACTGTCTTTTAAACCTCCAAATGTGGTTTTCTAAAAACTACAAAATGTGTTTTTTAAATGCTCAAATTCTTGTATTTTTAGAAAACTTTCAGATTTGTTCTTAAAAGAAACTCAAGTTTTGTTTTTAAACATATTTTAGATTTGTTTTGAAAAATATTTAAGATCTTAAAAAAAACTATTTTGTGTTCTTATTTAAATTATTGATGTGTTTTTTATAAAAAAATTATCACATATTTGTTTTTTATCAAAAATATGCAGTCCTATTTAAAAAAAATTCCGACAAAAAAGCTTTATATTTATTTTTAATAAAAAAAAATCCAGATCTGGTTTTAAAAAAAATTATCATCTGATTTTAAAAAAAAAAATCCATATTTCAGATTTGTTTTTATTAAAAATTCTTGACCCATTCTTAAAAATACTCTTAGATCTGTTTTTATAAAAAATACTTTAGATATGTTTTTTTTAAATAAATATCCAGATTTGATTTTATAAAAATAATATATTTGGTTTTTATAAAATTTTCACATACTATTTAAAAATTATTGTAGATATATTTTTAGAAAATATTCAATTTTGTTTTCAAAAAAAAAAATACTTAAACGATCTCTTTTTCATAAAAGAGTTATTTGATTTTTTTTTAAATATTCCATATCTTAAAAAAATCCTAATGTTAGTTTAAAAATTAGTATAAGTTTTCCAAAATTATTTTAAAATAAATTGAGATCTATTTATAAAAAAGTCACATATGTTTGTACTAAAATATTATTGAGTAATTTTCACATTTTTTACTAATGATTTTCATTTGATAATTTTGTTGTAGGTTACATCTATCAAGAAATTTGGCACAACTTGACATGAGTATACTAGTATTTGATGAGGATTGATATTCAAATTTTATAGTGATGTACATTATTTTTGATTGAATATAAATTGTAAAAATGATAATATTTATTTAATACTTATTATTTGTAGAGATGTGTATTTCAATATAAAATTTAATTATGTATATTAAAAAAGTTGGTTGTATATTTTTTGATTATTTGTATGAAAAACTATTTTTTAAAAAGCTGACAGGATTTAATTTTAATTATTTTTTTTTTAAAAATTTACTGAAATTTTCGATGGATTTTCGGCGGAAAAATCCGTCAGAAAATAAATAAATAAATAATTATTTAAATAAATAATTATTTAAATATTTTCGGCGGAAAAATCCGCCGAAAATCCACCGCAAACTATTAAAATTAATTTTCTTAATTAATCAAATCATTAAAATTTTAAAAAAATTCGGGCCGGATTTATCCGCCGAAAATGCCGCCGAAAAAAATGATTTGCAGCGCCCCTGTTTCCGGTGGACCAAATCCGCCGAAAATGCGGATTTCCGACGGATTTGACCGTCGGAAAAAGTCGAAAATTTTGTAGTGTAATTTATTTCGATTCTAGACGATTAGACTTATTTACAAATGATTCATCAATAGATTTATACCTAGATTTAGTTCATTATTGTTGAGTTTTGGTGATCAAGGATTGGATTTGAGTTGTTTCGATAAGCGAGGGTTGGATTTCAGTCGACATATGTGTTATTTTCTGTGTATTTCTTGCATTGTGTGGTGGCCGGAAATGAGGAATTGGCTAGAGAAGATAACCGGAAACAAGAGACGAGTTGGGTTTGACCGTCACACTGGGAATGGGGAATAAAAAATAATTTTATATATAATATTAACATATTATTTTATTTTTTGAAAGAATATAAGAAAAAGAGTAAAATGACCAAAATATCATTGACTTAGCAACTCCAAGATAAATAGGGTTAGGTTGAGGAACCAAATCCACAACGAAACTAAAACCACAATGATAATATGATGGGAAATTGGCTCAAATAGCCACATTACATTGGCATATTGGTCTCCTAGCCACTTCTCTCTATGATTTACCAAAATAGACCTAGGTCCTCTACCTCCGCCATCCTCTGCTGTCGTTGAGTAAGACCGTGACACGTGACGAAATGGCAGACTTGGGTCTGGTGGCGGACCTACCCGTGGCGGACCTACCCGTTGCGGACCTGGCTTGGACCGACAATTTTTTTTGTCTTTTTCTGGAGGTAGCGGACCTGCAGGTCCGCCATTGCGGACCTAGGTCTATTTTCGTCAATAAGGTAGAGAAATGGCTAGGAGACCAATATGCCAATGTAATGTGGCTCTTTGAGCCAATTTCCCTAATATGATTAATATCTACAATTAAAACCACAATGATAATATGATTAATATCTACAATTAAGACTATGTTTGGCAAACTAGCTGATATCAGCTAGCTTTTTAAAACGCTGCTATAAGTAGCTTTTTAATAAGCTAGCTTATGATCATCCAAACATGTACAAAAAACTAGTTTATAAGCTAGTTTTTTTTTTTTTTTTTTGACAAACAATGCCTAAGTTGTCTAAGGGACCTAATCCATAATTTTGATATAACCACAGGGACCAAATATGTAATTTACTCAAAATTGAATGATATCCGTCCCCACAAATTGCCCAAAATCATATAAAAAAAGTCCATTTGCTACACATAATTTCAGTTATATCCCTTTTAAAAATGCTTCAAAATTGGAGCGATTGTGATGTGAATTTGGTACACAATCACAGTGGATAATAGCTTTGCGATTTTTGGGGTTGTTGTCTTTTTTCACATGGCTATGGCTTCTTTGCAGAAAATAAGTTGTTTGATTTCCCCAAAACCCATAAAAGGGCATCAAGAGTTTCATCAAAATCAAGCATTTTTGCCCTTACCCATTTCAAGAAGATCAGCAATTTTGATATCTGTTCTTCCATTTACCCTAATTTCAAACCCCCAAGATTCTGTGGCGAGAGAAAGACGCAATAGAAAGGCTATCCCTCTTGAAGATTTCCTCACTAACTGTTAGTCAATTATCAATCTCTCATATGTATATATATGTATATGTATGTATGTATATACACACACATTCCTCTTTGTTATATGGTCTTCAATGAGGTTCTTCTTTGAAAAATGGTAAATTGGTAATGGCATTTGCAATCGTATTCAAATATGAGATTGATTTTGACTTTTGTGGTCAAAATAGCGTTCTTGGGAATCCAGGATTGACATGAGTTTATTCTTATTAAGAAGATTGTGAATTTTGTTACTGTTAATGCTTTTCTGTATTGTGAGTAATTTGTTTCCTGTAAAGTTGGATCACTTTTGCATCAGAATGAACTTCGAATTAAAAACTTTTATGAACAAAAAATCGTTTCTTGAAAGAAAAGAAAAAAAACTAACCAACTTTCTTGTTTGAGACATTGAAATGGAGCTTTTGAAAGTAGATTTCCCAAAATTAGGAATTAGAACAAAGTAAGTTTCCATTTTGATGCAATATAGCCTCATTGTCAATTCATTGTTGCTTTCTTTGACCTCTAATTGAAGTCCAACGAACGTTCTTGGTCATTCTTTATCGGTTTCCAGACAAGGAAACACTCGGATTTTGATCCTTAAAAGTGAATTAAGATCATTGCTTTGGAGCAATTACAAGGTCAATCCTTTCTGATCATAAGGTCACATGTTGGACTAACGAAAACATCTTGTATGCAAAAGGCAAGCTTAAGTCTGCATACAAAACTTCCCTTTCCATTAATGTTTATTTGGTAATTGTGGGTGTTCGGGCCAGTTTGCGACTTTGCGCGTACCTCAACTAATCCCATGTGGCCCTAGCCAGGAAAATCCCCAGTGAACCTATGAGGCTCAAACTGGCGACCTATATGGGAAGGAGTCCCAAGGTCTCGCCTTTATTTGCTGGTTGAGTTGGTCCTCAAGGTTTCACCATTGGACTGCGAAACCTAAAGGCATTCTAATGGGAAATTACTTCCTTTTTGCAAGTAAAAGTTAATTATAACGATAAAATACGAAGGAAGTTCTTGTTTTTAATAATTTCCTTGAATATGAAACAGCCGATGGACTGAAATACTATGATGTTGTTGAAGGAAAGGGTCCCATTGCTGAAAAGGGATCAACGGTTCAGGTTTGTATCAAGCATTAATCCTTGAATTGAGTAGTGATTGCGGTTGGGGTTGGCGTTCGGGTTCTCATCATAATTATCTTGGTTTATGGTTTTGTGCAGGTTCACTTTGATTGTGTTTATAACAAAATTACTGCAGTTTCGAGTAGGGAGTCTAAGATTTTAGCTGGAAACCGCACCATCGCACAGGTTTATTTCTTTTCCCTTTCATGCGCTAGTGTGTTTGGTGGAAGCATTATTTCTTAATAGGGCAAATTGCATCGGTTCCTATTTTGTGTAGCGTACTTTCATAACCTTTCATTTTGGCACCTCAGATGTGACATCTCAAATATTTAGGTACCTGATTTACATCCAAAAAATGCAAATGCAACATACTTTGGTTAAATTCCTATTTTGTGTAACGTACTTTGGTCTAAATGTTATACAAAATAGGAATTGGATCAAAGTACGTTGCATGTTCATGCAATTTGCACTTTTTAATATACTAATTACTTGGTATTTGCTATTCTTCAACTTCTAAAAGATTATCAGTGTTGACTTTGAGGTCAACGCTATAATTTTTGTAAACTATAGTTGTATGGATTTTGTTACACCTAACACTAACATAATTAAGATTAATAGAATTTGTTTTAGAGCTTATAGCATTTTTCAAGCCTCTCTTGAAAATTGAAAGATTCCATTTTGATTTTGAGGTTCAAAATTGATCAGTTTGACCTAAAAAGTCAACTCTATTAAGTTCTTTCTGGCTAGGATATACTGGGCTCGTTTGGTTTGATTTATTTACTATGACATCTTGACATGGGTATTTCGGTATTTTGACATGTTCTTTTTATGGCCTTAAGTAGCCTTACGTGTTTAAAGTCGGAGCTCCCCCGGGAAGGGAACGAAAGCGCGACTTTGTTGACAACCCCAATGGTTTATTTTCCGCTCAAGCTGCACCTAAACCTCCTCCAGCCATGTATACCGTTGTTGAGGGGATGAAAGTTGGCGGAAAGGTGATCGTTTAGCGTACTATCGTATTTTTATTCTAATTCTCTAAATTATTCGCTTTCGCTACTTGTTAAAATCAATTATGTTTACAGAGAACGGTGATTGTTCCCCCGGAGGCTGGGTATGGCAAAAAGGGCTTGAATGAAATCCCGGTACACCGTTCTTTTGATTTTTTTATATTATTCGTGTTGGAGTCCTACGTCTGCTAGACTTGGACCTTTTTTTTTCTTCTGTATATGTTGGAACTCTTATTCTTTTCTCAATGACTCTTTTGGAGAGTAATCTGATACATGTTTGGATGACCATAAGCTAGCTTATTGAAAAACTACTTATAGTAGCGTTTTGAAAAGCTAGCTTATCAGCTACCAGCTAGCTCATAAGCTAGTTTGCCAAACAATGTCTTAGTCTAACGATTTTCTTGATTGCTTTCTTTGCCGATATCATGAAAAGATTTTATACGGTGGAAATTCCCATTTTGCCCTTGTGATATTTTCTTCGAATGACTAAATAATACATTTTTATGATGTGGATATCGTACAAAGGAGACATTTTTGTTCATTTCGTATAATTTGGTTGTGCAGCCTGGAGCGACTTTCGAGTTAAATCTTGAGCTATTGGAAGTAACGCGACCCGAAGGAAAGTAGTTTGCTTCCGGGGAGAGGTTACAAGGGTAGTTTCGGTATAAGAGCAATACTTTTTTACCAGAAGGCCATTTTGTAAAGTGTATGAAGCTTTGTAACATGAAGTTGTACATGGCATTACATTACAAAGAACTCTATGTAACATTTTGTATTTATATATCAACTCCATTTTAATTTTGAAATGCATCAAATGCAACATATAGGTTTTTGGGAATTTATCAAGAATAAAATTACAATGGGTCCTTTTTTTTTTTGAACGGCAAGTTAACACACGCACACGTTCCTGGGGTATCCGGGCTCCCACTTAAGGGTGCCACCCGACTAATCCCCGTCAATCACGACCCAACCCAATTAAGGGTACCACTATATGGCAGACCCATGATCATAGATGTCACAGAATGCTCACCATGGGGTTCGAACCTGGGTAGTTAGGGATACCCTCCACTGACCCCCCAGTGTACAATGGGTCCTTTTATTTGAACCATTTGTAGATAAAATCATATTAAAATCATAGTATTGAAAATGTAAAGAGACAAAATGTAAGATCACATTGTAAACACACGTAACATAGATTTTTTATTTGATGATAATCGTGTTGGTTTATGAACCTTAATTAATCCCATGGACCCCTAAAAGTTAACGGTCCAATTGTCTTGAGTGGACTTGAACTGATGATCATTGTCTTACCAGTTGAGTTATTCTTAATGGTTTTGCACTCTTTATATGAGAAAGGTTGGTTGTAGGTTGTATACGGACTTCAGTTTTTTGTGACATAATTTAAAACGTCTTTAGATATAACAAAATAAAATGTGAAACTAGATGCATAAAGCTCAAAATGTGAATTTCTACCCCAAGGGAAAAGTTAAGTGGAAAACCGCAAAAAAAAAATATATATATATGAAAACCACTCTGGTAATTGTTTATCTGGACGGTATGCATATGTGAATATAAGTAATTTGTAACATACACACGTGCAAAAAACAACTTCAATTATTTCTAGGCACAAGTACATACCGTCCAGATAAACAGTTATCAGAGTGTTTCTAGGTTTTTCATTTTTTGGGATTTCCCTTGAACCTCCATCTTCTACACAAATATATGATATATACGAATATACAAATGAATTAAAACATTATAAATTAAGGGTTACGTTCCGGTGAGAAGTTGAGTGAATGTGAGAAACGTGAAAAGTGATTATCATCCGTTTGATGCATATTAGAATGAGATGCACCAAGATAAAATGCATCAACATGTACCGAATCAATCCCCGTATCAAATGCAATTCATGAGTGAGATTAAAAGCAATGTTTTAAAACCCGGATCGACCCGGCCGGTTCAACCGGTTGAACCGGGAACCGGTCGAGAGACCGGGTCAACTATCACCGGGTTTTTGGGGATTTATGAACCGGATCAAACCGCCGGGTTTTTGAGAAAACCGGTAAAAACCCGGGTTGACCCGGTTACCCGGTTAAAAAAAAAAAAATTTGTTTTTTTTTTTGGATTGATATAAAATTTGTCGTTATGTGTTTTTTTAATGTTTTTGGATTGATGTAAACTTTTTGTTATGTGTATTTTTAATGTTTTAACTTGTGGATATCAAATTATTGGTTTTATATATATACATATATAAAGGGAGGATCATGTGAGAAGTTAAACATTTTGCGAGAAGGCAAGAAGTGTTTAATCATATATGATTACACGGCTTGTAAGTGTGTTTAATCATGTATTATTAAACGTTTATGTATTGACAATATAACATGTGTTTAATCATATATGATTAAGCTTGTGTATCATATATGATTAAACACTTATCGCCTTCTCGCAAAATGTTTAGCTTCTCGTTTGAACTTTTTTAAGGGTTGTAAAATATCCTTCCAAAAAATATATATATATATATATATATATATATGCAAGAAAATGAAAAATATATAAAATTTCTTGAAACCAGGTCAACCACCCGGTTGGACCGTGACCCAGTCACCACACCGAGTCAACCTTAAAACCGGGTTTTAAAACATTGATTAAAAGTGATCAGGATTTAGATTCAAATCTCATAGTTCTCACATGATACTTCTTCTATAAATTAATTAATGAATAAAATATTGTTTAAATACAATGATTGTCAGAATACCTTTTAAGATGATTAAAATTTAAAAAAAAAAATCTCATTTTAGTGGTTGTTTGTTTTTTTAAAAAAATATCTTAATGACTCTTAAGTATGAATGTTCAGACCTTTTTACACACCATCTCTTATTAATCGTATGTAAAATAAGACTTAAAACAGAAAGGACACCTTACAGTTAAATGGAGACTTCCTATTTTTACTCCACTGGCTTTTTTACACAAAAGAAGACAAAGTTTGCTTACGACTTAAGTACAGTATATATGAATCTCCGCCATAGCTAGGGTTTGGGTTTTACCTTCAAGTTTTATTAATCACCATCTCAACACTCACACAAATGGACACTTCTTTGAGATACGGTGGAGATTCCAGCGCTCTCAGGATCACCACTAAGAACAATCACCCGACGGTGAAGTACGCCGGAGATGTCTCCGCCCTCAAAATCCATGTTAAACAGAAGCTACATATCGATTCCAATACTCTACTTCAGGTCACAAATTCGTATCCTTTGTTTGAAGATACACCTTTTGATTGTTTTTACTACAAGTTTTTTTTCAATTGTTGTTAATTGATTTCGTTTTTGTTGATCCTTACGAGTTCGTATACGAGTAATTGATAAGATGGATTTGTCATTTTAGAAGTATTGGCGTTCATGTTACACGAATCAGTTCTTGATTCTATCACATTTGAATTAATTTGATAACAAGTATGGATTTAAGACTTGTTCAAATTAGGGATTTTGATTGCAACCCCCCCCCCCCCCCCCCCCCCCCCTTTTCCCCCCAAAATAGGAAAAGAAAGGAACATTGTACTTGAAAATAAGTATGCTGTACTCAACTCTACCTACTCATTTTGTCTTGCTTTCTGTTCTGAATCTTTTTAAAATGTTGAAGTTTCTTTTTTGGTATTGAAAAATGCTGCTTAAATTACTTTCTTTTTGATGTTGTACTCCATCTCATAAAATTGGATGCTTTTTGTTATAATTTAGAGCATTTTATATTAGTTGCAATCCTTTTTGAAGAAAAAAAAAATCAAATTCAAATTTGATGTTTTTGAGGGAGAAGAATTGAGTTCTTTCTTAAATTGAGGGAGATGGAAATGATTTTTAATTGTAAAATTGTATCAGCATTGGATTGAAAATATGGTTGAACAGAAATTATTTTGTAATGACATCAATGGATACATTTAATTTGTGAAATTTAAAATGTTTGTTATTAATATGAAATGTTTTAAATCATAATAAATTGTTTGCTCTTCAAGATAGAATATACCATCTCTGACTCTCTGTGTGGTTTCCTACTTTTTCAAGAAAAATAATACAAAATGTTCTCTATGGTTCATTACCAACTAACTAATACGCTAATTATTTGGGCAAAAAGTTGATAACCGGCAACCCCAAGTCCCCAAAGGAACCCGCCTCCAAGGACACCAATGTGAGGGGACATTTTTTGGCTCAGCGGCTGAGGGTGGGGCGGGGGGTTTGAACCCTGGACGTTTCTTGTATTTGGGTAAAGTCGCCCCACCCCTTCCCCTTAGTCAATTGAGCTACACACCAGAGGCAAAATGTTAGTTATGTTTAAAGTCTTACAAATCATGTGTGTTTGTATGCGGACTTCTGGATCAAATTTGCACATTCTGTTAACCTCTAATTTGCTAATGTTGCAGCTTAACGGAGAGCTTGATACAGGGAAAGGGGCTCCAACTTTTTTTTGTGCGCTCGTTAGACACTTCTATCCTGATGTATGTTACCATATCCGTATTTAAGTTGACTATCTTTAGCAATTAAAATTCTCTACCTTTTCTAATTGCCATTATGTTAACACTTCTACTTACTTTATAAAGCTGTCAGCTAGTCTTGGAGCTGGATTGCATTATGATAGAGATGACAAACTCCATTGCACCGTGCGTGGGAAAAAGGCGTATCCAGTGGCGTCCAATCGGTTTGTGAACTTTGTTCTCAAAGGGCGTTGTGACATTGACCAAGAGTTGGAGGTGGGTGTGTAATTTTATGCTATGTTTGCCAAACTAGCTGATAAGCTGATGGTATGTTTGGTAAAAGCTAACTAATAAGCTAAATAACGATGTAAAAAAAGGACAGGTTGAAAACTTAATTGGAAAAAAATAAGGGACATAATTGGGGGAAAAGGAAGAAAAAAAGAAGGTTTTGGAGCTTATTTAAACGCTACTTAAAGTAGCGTTTCAATAAGCTATCTTATGGCTAACCAAACGAGATCTTTTCAATGAGCTCAAAAAATAAGTTAGCTTGTGGTTGCCAAACTACTTGGTCCCCCCCCCCCCCCTCTCAATTCATTTGCATTTGATAGAGGTGTTCAAATTTTTTAGTGTAAAATCATAATTTAATTAATTTTCGACCTCCAAAATAAAATTTGTAATCAATTTGTAAAATTTGTGTAATCTCATAAACAGCCAACACCAAATGGAGCTCTGGAGTTGGTATGGAACATTCTAGATTTCCAGAAGGATCAAGATGTAAGGCTCAAGGTTGGCTATGAATTTGTTGACAAGGTATGATTGCTTGTTACAAGTCAAGTTCGTTTCTTTGCTAAACTTTTACACGTAAACAAGCAGCTACATTTCTGTTTTCAAGATTTTTTTGTTGTTTTACATGCCTTCTTCGTTTTCTATTCAAGATATTTACTTAGCCAATATCTATTGTTGCAATTTACTTTCTACACTATGGTATGGTTTGCATTGTCCACCTCTAACCCAGTCATGATAATAAATGCCACTTCTAACACAATAATTCCTCAAAATCTGTCAGAATGTCGCATTTAAAAATTATGTCAAAGGTTATTCTCCAAAAGGACCCCTTGATAATAAGAGCCTTCCAACACCATTATGCTAGTTGAGTTATTTTGCATCATAGGAACTATGGTGTTTTGTAGAGGGTTGGTTACGGAAAACTCAAAACACTACAAAACTGATGAAGTTCGTTTCGCTTTTTTTGTCAGTTCTTTTGGAATCTTTGTAACCTCCTGTCCTTTTTTCTTTCTTTTTGTGCAGATTCCGTATGTACAAATCAGGGAAAACAATTGGACGTTTAACGCTGATATTAATGGAAGATGGAATGTGAGATACGACCTATGAGACCAAGAACTGATTGTATTGTTTTCTAACTGGTCAGATATCGGTTGCAAAGAAAAAAGAAAGGAAGAATCAATGTGTAGGTTTGTACTGAATTTAGTCTATTATAATATGCTTTATATTCATTCACAATTACCAAGCCTTAGTCATTTGTTGAAAGCTAACTAGTGAACTTTTTACTTCTAGTGTACATCATTGGGTTTATTCTATTATCGGTATCTAGCCAATGAGTAACCAAATGGTTGTTGGCGTAATTGGTACCTGGGTTGGGTTACCGGTGATACCAACCTTTCTATAGGTCAAGGGTTCAAGTCTCACCAAAGGTGAGTAGTGTATGTCTATTGGCCGGTAGAAACGGATTTAAAATTATCTCTTCAGACCAACTATAAGAACTTGTTGATGATGGTTGGTTTGTAGATTTGCATGAATGGAGATATTTGATGGTTTGAGTGGCTTGGGAGAGTCTCTGCAAACCTTGCCTAACGGGTAAGAGGGTGGACATTTTTGCAGAATGAGTTTCTTGGGGAAAACAAATTAGTCTCTTTTTGTTTAGCTTTCGCATAATTGGTAATGTATCCTATGTTTTGTAGGTTGAGTTTAGATGAAGGTAAAAAGTTGATGAGGATTTTGCCAGTTATCCTATAATTTTCAGGGTAGTTTATGATTTAGGTGGAAAGTTCAGGGGCTTTTCTGGTTATTCTGTATTTTGCAGGGTTGGTTTAGAGGAAAGGTAGAAAGTTGACCGACTGAGAGGGAGAGTATTGAGTATTTCAGAAAGCCTCATACTTGGCCCCTGTAAATCAAAATCTTTACATTTTAGTCGTCTACATGTTTTATTTAAACAGTTTAGCCTTCTATCTGATGATACTAATAACATGCAGCCTTATTTTGAGCTTTATGTTACATTTTAGTTCGAATCATGCTGAAAGTTTTATAATATACCCTTTCTAGCTTATATTTAAAAATTTTGATTTTCATTCATGTGGTTTAGAAATTACAATTCTCGTTTATGTGGTTTGTAATTCATTGTTATTTTTGTTCTTATGATTTATAATTTATTGTTGTTTCAGTCCCTATGGTTTACAATTTTTTACAATTTTGGTCCATGGTACAGGTAGGAATTAGTTCAGGGACTAAAATAGCTATAAATTACAAACCATAGAGACGAAAATAACAATTTCTAAACCACAGGGATGAAAATTGTAATTTACTCTTTATTATATTTTGGAAAAATGCACTTTAACCTCTGTTTTTAAATACTTGTTGCATTTAAGTCTCAGATGCTTCATAAGTTTTTGGAAGTGGCAAAAATGATCCCTATGTTCGGTATAAAAAATTTGGTCCAAAATCACTATTTTGCATAAGGTGCCCTGTTTTGACCACTAGTTCAATGTTTATCATCATCGTTTTAAAGCCAAATGGTCCGATTTCTCAAATACACAACGGAACCCCCCTCTCTCCGGCCATAAGTCTTGGCAAATTGAAGTTGCCTTTCAGAGTTGTTCGTCTACACAAGCAAAACCCAAATTTCAATGAACTCAATTGATGTTGTTTTTACCCGTTAAATTTGATCATCATATCATTGTATTAATGTTGTGTCGACAGATGATGGCTTTCGTCACAAAGTTTACCGATCACCTAAACATACAATCACCAAAAAAGCAAAAGCAACGTTTTCGTGCTATATGAATGATTTGTTATTTGACGCAGCGTAGGTTTGCGGAAGGATCGACAAGCGTCTAAACCCTTTAATGGTTGAGAATTACGATGCGTAAAACTCAAAATTAAGAGAAAACTCTCTAAAAAGCTAAACTTTTATTAATTGATACTTGATTGAATTGATTAACAATGAAACCTAGCTACCCTATTTATAGCTAAACTAACTAAGAAATAAATATGGAAATTAGAACTATCCTAATTATAAACTAACTAGGAAACTATTTAAATAACTAATAAAAGGAAACTAAATAATCCTAAATTATTATCTAATATGATTATTAATTAACTAAAACTAATAAAAAACAAAAGGACTTAGAATTGTAATGGAATAAGGAAATTAATTAACAAAAGGCTTTTGATTATGTTTTCGATTTACGATTTGCTCTTCGATTTCCGTCGCCATGCTCTCTATATCAGTCTCCTCCACTTCTGAAGAACTCGACCCCGAGTTCTCTTCTAAAGGAATTGACTCGTCTTTGTAATACTCATATATATCGGCCACGTTAAAGGTGTTCGATATATGTAACGAATCGGGAAGAGCAACGACGTAAGCATTGTCGTTAATCTTCTTTGTGATCTTGAACGGTCCGTATTTCCTGGGTTGGAGTTTCCCGTAAGTACCGATAGGAAATCGTTCTTTCCGTAGGAAAACCATTACTTCATCTCCCTCATTGAAAACCTTCTTCCGGCGGTGTTTATCGGCCGCCGCTTTATTCTTTAAACCGATAGCTTCAAGACGTGACTTGACGGCATCTTTCGTTGCTTGTAATTCTTTAGCCATGTTACCCGCTGCGATGCTAACTCCCGGATCTCTCGGTAGCTTAATTAAATCTACCACGTGTCTCGGGGATGATGTATAGACTAAGGAAAAAGGAGAGCAACCGGTGGCGGTGTGGACGGCACTATTGTAAGCGAACTCGATCTGTGCTAAGGCCACATCCCATTGTTTCGGTTTGTCACCACATACGCTTCAAAACATATTTCCCAAAGTCCGGTTAGTAACTTCCGTTTGGCCGTCGGTTTGGGGGTGAGCGGTGCTACTTTTATTAAGGGTCGTTCCGAACATTCGCCACAGTGTGATCCAAAAGTGGCTAAGAAACTTTGTGTCTCGATCGGAAGTGATCGTTTTCGGAACACCATGTAAACGTACTACTTCTTTGAAAAACAGTCTTGCGATGTTACTTGCATCGGCGGTTTTCTTGCAAGCGATAAAGTGGCTCATTTTTTAGAAACGGTCAACCACGACAAAAATAGAGTCCACCCCCCTTTGAGTACGGGGAAGACCCAACACGAAGTCCATCGAGAGGTCTTGCCAAATGTCTTCGGGAATCGGGAGAGGGGTGTAGAGGCCGGTGTTTTGAGACCGTCCTTTTGCGGTTTGGCAAGTATAGCATTTTCTAACAATCGAACTTGTGTCCCTCTTTAAATGTGGCCAATAATATCGTTCCTCCAAGCTAGCAACGGTTTTATCCCGTCCGAGGTGACTGCTTAATCCTCCCCCGTGCATGTCTCGAATCAATTTTTCCCGTAATGAAGAGTCGGGAATGCATAGTTGGTTGCCCTTAAAAAGGTAACCGTCTCGGATATAGAAATCGCCGCTAGGGGTGCCGCTATCGCACTTTTCCCACATATCTTTGAAGTCACCATCTTCACTATAAAGTTCTTTTAACGCCTCAAAACCAACAATTTCGTGTGATAAAGTGATGAGCAAATTGGCCCGTCGGCTAAGGGCATCGGCCACTTTGTTGAGATTGTCGGATTTATGTTTGATGACAAAAGGAAATTTTTGCAGAAAACTTACCCAACGAGCGTGCATCTTGTTAATCGTTTTCTGACTGTTGATAAATTTTAAGGCTTGATGATCGGTAAACAAAACGAACTCCTTTTGAACCAAATAGTGCTCCCATTGCCGTAAAGCTCGAACCACCGCATAGAATTCTTGGTCGTATGTGCTCCACTTTTGTCGGGCTTCGCTAAGTTTTTCGCTAAAATAAGCAACTGGTCTTTTTTCTTGACTTAGGACAACACCGATTCCAATGCCACTCGCGTCACATTCAACTTCAAAAACTTTCTCGAAATCGGGTAATGCTAGAACGGGAGCGGTACTAAGTTTCTCTTTGATTAAGGAAAAACTTTCGTCTTGCCCGGGACCCCACTGAAACTTGCCTTTCTTTAGACATTCCGTGATCGGGGCGGTGACGGTACTAAAATTCGGGACAAACCTCCGATAAAAGGTTGCTAGGCCATGAAAGCTACGGACATCGGTGACCGTCTTGGGCTTTGGCCACTCTCGAATGGCTTTTACCTTTTCTTCATCTACTTCAATACCGTTTTCTCCGACGATGAAACCAAGAAATAAAAGCTTGTCGGTGCAGAAAGTGCACTTTTTCAAATTGACATAGAGCTTATTTTCTTGTAGTGCCGTTAAGACTTGTCGGAGATGATTGAGGTGATCAGCCCTTCCTCAGCTATAGATGAGGATATCGTCAAAGTAAACGACTACAAAAGTTCCAATGAAAGGGCGTAATACCTGATTCATAGTCCTCATAAAGGTGCTTGGTGCGTTAGATGTGCCGAAAGACATAACCAACCATTCGTAGAGTCCGAACGGTGTTTTGAATGCGGTCTTCCATTCATCGCCCGGTCGAATACGAATTTGATGATAGCCTCTTCTAAGATCAATCTTGGAGAATATGGTGGAGCCGGACAATTCATCAAGCATATCTTCCAATCGTGGAATGGGGAACCAGTACTTGATAGTGATTTTGTTGATGGCCCTACTATCAATGCACATCCTCCATTGATTATTCTTTTTCGGCACTAGGAGTACGGGTACGGCACACGGGCTCATGCTTTCTCGTATAAAGCCCTTCTTTAACAAGTCTTCAACTTGCTCTCTTAGAATCTCGTTCTCTTTGGGACTCATCCGATAATGAGGTAAGTTCGGTAGACTAGCTCCCGAAATCAAATCGATTTGGTGCGGAATGTCCCTCATGGGTGGTAATTCGGGAGGCAAATCATCCGCAACTAATTCTTTGAAATCTTCTAGCATCTCATTCACTTCTTTCGGAATTTCAGCCTCGACTTTTTCTGCACTCATTAATCCTTTGACGACGATAGGGCAAAACACTTCAACTTTCTTCGCATCTTCTTCCATCTCTTGCTCGCTATTAGTCATGATGAGAAAGTTGTCGCTTTTCTTGTCGGGGGTCTTTTCGAAGCTACTAACGGGTGCCATAGCGATCTTTCGGTTGCCTCAACAGAACAACATGACATTGTCTCGCCCTTTATAAGTGACATCGTTGTCAAATTGCCAAGGTCGGCCCAATAGGATATGGCATGCATCCATATCGAGAACGTCACATGTAACATCTTCTTGGTAATACTTTCCGATTGATATGGGTACCCGACAAGTTTGTGTGACCCTAACTTGTGGGCCTTTCTTGACCCATCCGAGAGAATAGGGAGCCTTATGAGGTTGAGTAGGTAGATTAAGATGCTCTACCAACTTCCGAGATACTAGATTTTCACAACTCCCGTTGTCAATGATGAGGTTACATACCTTTTTATTAACGGAGCAATGAGATCGGAAAAGGTTCTTCCTTTGGCCTTCTTCCTTCGACGAGAAGAGAACTCGTTGGAGCACGATATTGATCTTCTCTTCAGACTCTTCTTCAGCAAATTGGAACCCCTCATATGTGTCGTCTTCGCCGCTTTCCTCCCCGTCTATTAATGCTGTCGTTCTCCGGTTAGTGCACTCGTTGGATCGATGTCCCGATTGGCCGCATCGGTAACACTTTGAACTCATCGGCTTAGCATACGGATTGGGGGTCTTGGAAGGCGTAGGCTTTCCTTGCGGTCCACCACTAGGATTGCCGGTATTAACTTTGTGAGGAAGGTTAGTGTCTTGCGTGGAGCTCTTTACTTTATCAATGGCGGTGCTTGAGTTCTCGTTGGACCCTTGAAATCGACGATAAGAATTGGAGGTGCGAGCGGACTTCTCCATTAATTCAGCTTTTAAGGCCAAACTCGAGGCTTCGGTTACGGTCCACACGTTTTGGAGTCCGGTCTTGTCTTGGATCGAGGTCTTCAAGCCACTGATGTACCGGGCTACTTTTTGGCCTTCGGATTCTCCGATTTCATTACGATCGGTTAACCGTAAGAACTCGGTGGTGTAGTCGGTTACGGATCTTGGATCTTGGTTACAACCGAGATACATCTTGTAGAGGATTTGTTCGTAATCTTCGGGTAGAAACCGTTCTATCATCAATTGTTTCATCCGACGCCATGATCGAATCGGACCTCTTCGTTGTCGTTGGACCACAAGCTTGTCCCACCATACTGCGGCGGTGCTTTTAAGACGAAAAGCAACCATCTTTATCTGTTTATGCTCGGGTACTTCCATTATGTCGAAGAATCGATCGACTTCGATCTGCCAGTCTAGGAACTCTTTAACTCCCATAGTTCCGTAGAAGAACGAGATGTCTGCTTTCATCCGATAATCGTGCTCATTCCTTCCGAAGTTGACCGGTTCTTCTTCCTCCTCCTCCTCTTCGGATTCGGAACTCAAAACATTGACCCGGTTACGATTGCCATTGTGTGGCCTCATAACTGGTTCTTCAAGCCTGTTCCTTCTCCGGCGATTGTTGTTGGCGAAGTCGGGTTGAAGCCTGTTAACAGCCGCCGTCAGATCAGCGAGTGCCGCGGTAAAGGCCGTGTTCATCTCGGCTAAATCTGCTTTGGTAGTGGGTTGTTGATCTGCCATGGTTAGTGAAAAGACAGGCGAATCCTGCTCTGATACCAACTGACGCAGCGTAGGTTTGCGGAAGGATCGACAAGCGTCTAAACCCTTTAACGGTTGAGAATTACGATGCGTAAAACTCAAAATTAAGAGAAAACTCTCTAAAAAGCTAAACTTTTATTAATTGATACTTGATTGAATTGATTAACAATGAAACCTAGCTACCCTATTTATAGCTAAACTAACTAATAAATAAATATGGAAATTAGAACTATCCTAATTATAAACTAACTAGGAAACTATTTAAATAACTAATAAAAGGAAACTAAATAATCCTAAATTATTATCTAATATAATTATTAATTAACTAAAACTAATAAAAAACAAAAGGACTTAGAATTGTAATGGAATAAGGAAATTAATTAACAAAAGGCTTTTGATTATGTTTTCGATTTACGATTTGCTCTTCGATTTCCGTCGCCATTCTCTCTATATCAGTTTATATGAAGTTTTGTTTTTTTAAAATTGTTTGACAAGTAAAGTTTTCTTATGGATTAACTTTGAATTTGATGATGATAAAAACACATGAATTTCATAAATTCAAATCCACGTTTCGTCCAATATTTGATCATTACACATGTTAGGCTATGTTTCGGTGAGAATGAAAGTTATGGTGAGAAGGGTAAGAATTGATTTCCACCCTTAGATGTACATTAGGATGGGATGTACGGAGATGCACATGATCAATTCCCGTATCAAGCACGGTTCATGGGGGTGGGGATGAGATTAAAAGTGATCAAGGGTCCATACTCCTTCTTACCTTAACTCTTCTTCTCACATGATCCTTCGTCCACACATGTTTGTAATTATATTTATCTGTTTATCATTTATCATCAGAAGTAAAATGATAGTATCGATTTGAATTCAATATTTTTCTATTTTCTCTAATTGAATATGAATTT
Source organism: Arctium minus (assembly GCA_954870635.1). Classification (NCBI taxonomy): domain Eukaryota; kingdom Viridiplantae; phylum Streptophyta; class Magnoliopsida; order Asterales; family Asteraceae; genus Arctium; species Arctium minus. The sequence goes on along the minus strand of OX941083.1, from coordinate 571,548 downwards.
ACATATTTTATGGTCTTTAGAAATCTTTTTCAAAGTATGTGTGAAGTAAGATGAAACTTTTATACACATGTGACTTGCACATTAATAAACTGGTACATATGAAATATGAGGTGAGATTAATGTCCGCACGTTGCTGCGGATGGAAAGAAATATTAAGACCATAAATTTGAGCATCACCAATTATGAGAACAAAATATTTTGTGTCTGTTAGCAGCATCACTATAATTTACAAAATGCCCTATGAGGATGATGTGTGTGTATGATGGGAAGCGAAAATAAATTGGCAAATGGTACATTACATCATTAAACTTAAAAAAAGTTACATTGTTATTAAACCTAAATTAAATTATAATAAAAATATGAATTAAACAAATTTTACATAGGTTTTGGGTTGAAGAAGACACAGTCATTGAGATGCGATGCATGTTAAGGGATCTTTATTTTATGCTTATATAATAAAAATAATTTTTATAATATAACTTTTATTTATTTAAATTAGAAAATGAAAAAGTTATAAATGATCGAAATGTCATTTACTTAACGGTCAGGAGCTAACAACTTTTAGTTTCGAGGACCAAAACGTTACGCAAATGTAAAAGCGAAAGTCTATTTTGGAATCAACAAATTATGGGGACTAAATCCAAGAGGAAAATAAAACTATAGGGACCAAATCTGTAACTCTACAAACATAAAAAAAAAGAAGATAAAAGCTGAAGGACCAAATCTGTAAGTTACTAAAAACCTGAAGGACCAAAGCTGTAATTTACTGTTCATGAACAGTGAAATCGTTCCATATAGTATAATATTCTAATTACAATATAAACATAATAATCTAAATAGAGTTTTATAATTCTTAAGATACTCATTATAAGAGTGGGAAGTTTGGGTTTAACTTCAAGAACCATCCATATATATACCTTTGATACATGTGATTTATCTTTTTGATAATGTCATAAGATCAGTATGATGACTTATAAAATTCTAGAAGGTTACATCATACTTTTTACCTAAAGATATTTAAAATTTATTATCGGGTTAATAATGCAAAGTTATTAAGTTTGAATAATGTGTTTGTGTAATTAAATGATTTAGGAGTACGATTAGCTTGTATTTTGGTAAGGTTTTTCAATCCAAAAAATCCGTACATGGGAATGGAGACATATGAAGGTTTTTCGTCATAACTATATACTCTTTGTTATGAAATGAAGCAATTATGATTTGTGTGATGTTGGTGCAAAATGCATGATGCGGTATCTATGTTGAGACATTTACATACGTCAAATTTTTTTTCCAAACAGTATTTTCTTGTAATTGAGCTTGTGGGATATTTGTTTATATGTGACGATAAAATCATGTTTCCAAGAAAAAGAACTAAAATTGACATTATGTTTAATAATTGTTTTTCCAATACAATTATTTTTTGTTACGGTTTACTAAGATTTGCTGCATAAACGTGTCATAAGGTTTGAAGCTTCAAACATGTCGATCGGACTTTCAGTTTGTGCTTTTTTACCTATATGTTTTTCTAAATCATAAAAATGTCAATAGATTTAAAGAATTTGAAACTAATGTTGGCAGAGTCTTGTAATCTGATTAGGTTGTATAAAAACATAAATGATTATCAAACATCGTTTTTAATTATGCATTTATCAATCTTCACGGTATTGATAATATGATATATTCAATCAAATAGATTTAAGAATTTTCGATTATGAACAATCAAGTCTATCAGTGCAGTTTCCTTTTTCTTGTAGCCTACAGTTTCCTAGAGAAAGTCACCATTCCCTTTACTTGATTAGAGAGAGCACTCAGAGCCTAAATACCTAATTCATCCTTTCTTTTATGTGTTCTTGTAAAAAAAACATTGCTTGCCTATACAGTGTTTATTGAACTCATTGATTTCACACTCTACTAACTAAATGGCTTTGAAATGAAAGCTACATCCTCTAGAGACATATAACATAATGGATAATAGTCAAGGCCTTGCCTTGATGATCGATCCAACGATATTGCAATATTTTCTTGAGAAAAGAGATTCACTACATTGCCACATAATTAATGGTTTGTCTTTTGTTGCCAACGAGCTAAAAACTTGTTTCTTGATCTCTGTCCTCCTTGTGATAACAGAAGAGAAGGAATTGTGGGTTTCTCTCTCATTTTTGCCTATGACTTGGTCAAAGCAAACAAGACGCTATCAACTATGGTTTATGTCTTTGTGATCGTGCACGTGAGCCCAAATGTCTATCTTAATCAAGTTTTATGTTATGAGGAAGCAAAATTGCTTTCAACCACACTTCTACCTATTGTAGAAGAATCATTTCTCTACGCCTTTTCTAGGCATAAGCACTTCGAGTCTATGATTCTTTCAATAAACAAATATATTATAGACCAAAGTCGTAATGATTAATAATGGAAACAAAAATGGCCCTTAATTTGGGTGTCCTAAAACTAAAGAGTGAAGGCAGTATATTTAAGTTAATTGGATCATAAAGAACAATTGTTCCTAAAAACAATTCTTAAAGAGTAGTATTGTTCCAATTACTTGTATTTCTTATAGTGGAAGACCGAAATTTATATATTAATTTCATCTTTGGGGATTCATTGTATCATTATTGTCCAAAGTTAATGAGTTTTTTCTATTTGTAATTTCGTTACAAACTAACCATTATACTTGATAAAATTTACAAAAAATCATTGGATACACTCTATTCTAGGGTTCAATGATACTTTTTAACCGCTGTATTTAAAATTTCAATACAAACTAATCATTATACTTGACTAAATACACAAACATCCCCATACAAACTTGAAGGATTTTTATACCAAAATTAATGGGAAAAAAGATTCCTAAAATTTGGCTTCTTAAAAAATACATATGAACATTTTGACATTATAAATAAACAAATAATACCAAAACATTTTTACAGGGTCATTGATTCAACGATACCATGGTTATCGATAGATGATATACAATTCGATCCCAACTTCTTTACAGATTAATGATTCAGGTCTCACCAAATATGAGAAGTTTTTGGAAAATTGACTTAAATAGCTAAAGTAGACAAAGAAATTGGTCTTCTAGTCATTTCTCTCCCCATTTTACACAAATATCACTACTTCTGCAATATCCAGGTCTGTAATTGTAGACCTGGCTAAACGACAAAGAAAAAAAAAGACGTTAGTCATTTTTGACTTAAAAAAATACGGATTCAGATCTGCAATTGCGGCCCTGGATATTTCGGACCTAGTGACATAAGTACAAAAATGGGGAGAAAAATAGTTATGAGACAAATTTCTTTATCTACTTTGACTATTTAATTTAATTTTCCGATTTTTTTTTGGAGGGAATATGAGAATTTTATACGTATAAAAAACATATTTATTTTTATATAAATATATATTGTATATTTTGAAATACAGTTAAAAAGGTTACCAACAAATTCATAAGTTGTATATATTTGAAGACATGGTAATACTCATGCTCCTTGACCTGACCCCACCACCAGTCCCCAACCACCACACCCATGTCTCGTCGTTTCAGGATTCTCGGTGGTCTACATTCATCCACGGCGACGCCGCCACAACCGTCGCCGGACGATGACTACGAAAACGTCAACACTGAATTCATCATCTTCATCGGCCTCGCAATCATCCTCGCTTCTCTAATTTGCATCATCGGTCTCAACGCCGCTCGCTGCACCTGGATCCGGTGGTTTTCCGACACGGTTATCACCGGTGGAATAGATCACTTCTCGCTGCCGGCTGCGAAGCTACTGAGAAGTATTCCGAAGCTCACCTACTCCGCAGAGTCCATGGCCGAGATATTCTCTGATTGCGCCATCTGCCTGACGGAATTTGTCGTCGGAGACGAGATTAGAGTTTTGCCGCGGTGCGGCCATTGTTTTCACGTCGTGTGCGTTGATAAATGGATCGGATCTCACTTTACTTGTCCGTCGTGCAGGCAGTTGTTGTTGAAGACGACGAGGTGTAATTTGTGTGTGGAGGTGCCTGTCGCCGGCGGAGTTACCGGAATTCAATCGACGACGGCCGGAGAAACAAGTGTTACGATTGACAGGTTTTTGTCCTAGCTCGATAACTCTATATTAATTAATTTTAATCCGTGATTAGGGTTAAATATTGTAAATAATTTAATTAGTTATTATGTGTCACTTTTAAATTATTTATATAAAAATTGTAATTAATAAGTTTTTATGGTTAAACCCAATATATTTTGAAAATTTTGATCAAAATAAATTACTTTTTTTGTTGATATTTTGAAGTGTAAATTACAAATTTGGTGTTATTCAATAGACCTGACAAAAATTGACACGACACGATAATCCGACACGAACTCGACACGAAATAAGCGGGTTTGGGTAATACATTTCAACCCGTTTAAGTAAACGGGTTGACACGACACGACACGAAAGTTAAACGGGTAAGGTCAGGGTCAAAATTTTCAACTCGAAAATAACCCGAATAACCCGTTTATATATATATATATATATATATATTATAAGTTATATATATATATATATTATAAGTTTTATTTTTAATGTTTTGGATTTTAAATGTTTTAGATTTTGTTAGAACTTATAAGTTTGAACTATAAAATTTGGATTTTCTAATGCTTTCATTTTAAAATTTTGATTTGTATTTTTTTGTGAATTTTTTATTTTTAGTTTTATAAATGTTAAACGAGTTAAACGGGTTAGGCGGGTCGGGTTAGGGTTGAGATTTTCTGACCCGTTTATTAAACGGGCCGGGTTAGGGTTAGACATTCTCAACCCGTTTAACTTTGAACCCGACACGAACCCGACCCGACACGACACGTTTGTCAGGTCTATTATTCAAAAATCAAAATAAATACAAAGATGGAACTTGCGGTTTACATGTGTTTGTACTTCCTATAACAATTAGTGGTTAACCACAAGGGTTGTGGTGTGGTGGTTAGAGCTCGGGGACTTCATAGCGGTTGCCCGAGTTCGAGTCCCACTCGCAGCACTTGTGGCCACTGAGGATAAACTCAGGGTTGCACGCTTTAGCAGCTTGGCCAAAGGCCCTAATTGCCGGGGATTAGTTTGAGCTGAAGGCCCAGGATATCCTTTCAAAAAAAAAAAAAACAATTAGTGGTTTACATTTTCGAACATCTTGATTTACATTTATAAATCCTGATTACTTTTTTTCAAATATGGATAGAGCTTTTTTTAGGGGGGAGAGGGGGCAGGTTTGAAATTTTTTTTGGCTTTCTAAATAAAGCTCACCCCTAAACGTTTACTGAATAAGTCAATTTCTATATTATTAATTCATTATCAAACAGTCATTTATAACTGGCCAATCAGTTGTGAGTCACATTAAGTTTATCAAGCCGCAAACAAACAGCCGACGAGTACTTATAATATAGCTCTCTTAAACATATTCATTAGTTACAAACAATACATAGGAATGAAAATATGAATGAATTTTCATCCCCCCCCCCCCCCCCCCCCCCCCCCCCACACACACACACAAAAGTTTAACATGGAATAAAAATCTGGGTTTATGGGGGAATAAGTACATTATACTGTATAAAACAAAACAATTTCTTTTATATTCAATCTTATTAATTAGTGCTCAATACCTCTAACTAAACACCCCTCTAGTATCTTCCTTTACTTTGGAACTGAACAACTTAGTTGAACATATATGTCTCCATTGAATTTGACCCTCTTATTTTTCCTTGTAGGTACACGGCACAACCGACCACTTTTTTATGAAGCAAGTTTATCCAAAAAAATTATGCAGTAAAAATGTTATAGAGACGTTCAAGATGCAATTTTTTCAGGTCATAATTATGGGAGTTGATCATGGATATAGTTAGACTTGTGCTTGGTTAGGACTTGTTTTTAGATAATTTACTTGGATTTCATATACTTGTGTGTAACACCCCAATTTCAGCCAAGGGTTACCTAGTTGCTACTAATGAGGAGCACATCTAGTAAAACACCAGAGTATATATACCTTTTATTTATAACTTACAGATATTTTTGCCCACGTTCTGTCAAAATCTAATTAAATGCTTATTTCGTTCACCTGGCATATGAAATATGTGATCCTAAGGGCTAGTTGGTTCAAGATTCTTCATGCAATATAGATCTATAATTTCATAGTAATAAAATGCGTTATATCAAATAGTTTTTTGAAACCTTTTACATAGCCAATAATCATAGATTTTGTATGGTATATTGTTCTCCAAAAGGCTATTTCATTGTTATTATTCGATGGCCAAAAAACATACTTGTGAAGAACCTTTCATCCGACATCCCAGTCCCGAGAATCGGGCACATGTCGCAATCTCTCATACATAGCAATCATGTACGCAATTAGCATAAAAACTTTCCATTTTGCATATACTTCAAAATCATTTCATTCAATTAAATAAAATTTACATTCATGAATATCATTAACAATACTTCTGAATACATAACACATATCCAAAAAAATAAATATATCAGGAAACGCACATGTCATTTCAGGTTTGACCTACTACATTTTCTTGTGTAATGCTTAGAAATAATTTATCACATCAAAAGTATATGAAGCTCTTTTTTTTAATTGAAAGTATATAAATATTTATATACGACAAATACTTATGCACGCTCCTCGCTTTGGATGATGTGTGAACCCTTGATATCACGAGAGGTTGGACTTTACAGTAACCTGGATATTATCAGATCAATAACCTTTTGATTATATACCCAGTTCAACGCTTATAATATGACTTCATTAACTTACTAGATATTATGATATATCCAAACTCTTAACATTTATCATAACATTTATTTGTGTTAATTGTACTAAAATCCCTAAAACTACCCATTCATTTATTCTATGTCGAATTTTAGCAATAACATGATTGAAACATATTTGTGCGACTAAAAATAATTTATAATGGTCAATATATAAAATTCACAAGTTTGGGGGACAAAATAAGTGATTTTAAACGTCATAAAGTATCAAACCCGTATTTAATATATACTTACAGTTTAGATGATTGAAATTTGATTTTGCTTTAAGAAATTTTGGGGTCAAACCTCAATATCAGAATGGTGACCAAAACATTATTTTACAAAGTGTAGGTGGTTTCTTTTTGGTAATTTTTATAATTTTATGAAAAGTTGAATAAGAGACAAAAGTGCTTTTTTATAAAGTCCAGAGTCCAAACTGTAACTTTTAGAAACTATACATAATTAATATTGGGCTAAGAATGGCATTCACAAAAGTGCAAGGGCCAAACTTTACTTTGTAGTTGTACCCTCGTGGTTCTCTTTCTCGCCTATCATATTGGACCTAGGAACATGGCCCAGGCCCATAATATGTTGGGCTCAAACATGTCAACCCAAAGAACACAAATTTTATTCAAGTTAGGACTTACACGAGTTAGGTTGGTCGGATGAATGCATTTAAACAATTCAATCCAATAATTTGTGGTTTGAAAAATCTCAACCAACCCAAATAAAAGTACAATTCAATCGAACCTGAACCGTGCATTGAAACTTTGGTGATTATTTTACAATATTGCTAAGTGATTGTGTTTAAACGTGGTAAAATCAAAATGTAATCTATACAAATAAGGCTAACAAACTCAAAGAAGAAAGTTGTGGTTCATGCAAATAAGAAAGTAAAATTATGGTTATATAATTTTGAATAAAGCTAACTACGGGTTGGTCTAGTGTCTAATGTACGTATATTAATTCAGTACTTAACAATCATATTAAATCCATGATACAAAAAGGCATCTGGTTCATTGGATTGTGATGAGTTCAAATGGCTCTAACCTAATTCCAACACAATACATACGATTTGAAAATTTTACAACTTGATTAGTATTGAGTCGCTGCGGGTTGGATTGGGTTGAGTTATTTTGGTTGGGTTGGCCGGGTTAGACGGGGTTTTGTACACTCCTAATTCAAGTGACTAAATCAACAATATTTTAGAAGGAAAATTAACATTATTTTCCTTTCCATCCTAAAAAGGAATTCGAGAAGATGAGATTTTTTTTTTCTTCCCCCTCTTACTTTCTTTCCCTTCCCTTCACAGAAAATACTCAATAACACAACATTAGTGACCATATTAAAACATTTGTAAAAACTCTGGTTGTTTACTAACCAAGCTCACACGGAGGATGAAGTTCTTAAAGGCCATTAAGGGGGTTGTTTGTGCTAAACACAACACAAGTAAGCTTAAAGATGGGGTTCACGTTAATAAGATGATGAAGATCCGTAATTCCATGGATATCTTCCCCTGCATGATCGAAGCTAGGGGGAAGCCGAGAAGCACCCTCTAAATTAAGGTACAATCTGAGGAACTGTAGAAGTTCCCCCTTTATGCAAACTTGGGAGCAGTCCGAGATTCATGAAGAAGGGACGATCTTGAGATATGTGGCTTTCGCAATCCACTAGGTGATTCATGGGTGTTGGAATACTTTTTTACATGTATTTCTCTAACGTTAGCTTGTGTTACTTTTAAATTCTTGTTATATAGTTTGGAACTTCCAACCATTTTTGATTAGACAGAACTCTCCATGATGACAACAGGGATGTGTCTCGTATTCGTTTTGAGCCATTTAGATGTATTTATTTTTTGTTTTTATAAAATTTACCAGAGGTGTCTATATTTTCAGAAGCAAAAAACACTTGTGCCATTTTACATAAATTTGTTGGTATTAATTTAATTTTATACTTTTATTGAACATTTTTATAAGAAAAATCTAAATTAACACTTTCCAATTTTCAATTCCGTTAAAAAAAATCCAAATTCAATTCTTTGATAAAGTTTCTATTTAATTTTTGTAAAAAAAAAAAATACCCAAAAAAACTTGTATTTTGATTCACTGCGTGATAGGGAGATCCCATTGCAGCCAAACATACCTCATCGACCTTCACCATTTTCAACATTTCTCAAAACAAACACAATCTGCGAAAACCCAACCCTCAATTTCTTCATCTTGACCCTAAATCTAGTTTTCATTTGAAACCCTAGATTTTATTTCCACCATGGGATTATACTTTCGTCACTGAAATGGCTTCCGTTTGGCCCCTGCAATTGCATCCTATTTCTATTCCGGTATGTATCTTGCTCAAAATCTCAATCTTTTATCTGGGCATTGCAGATTTTAGTCAAATAAGTTAACAAACATCGCTATTTCTCATGTGGGTTCTTGTGTTTTCCAATAATGAGTTGATGTTTCTTGCTATTAGGGTGTTCTTTTTTTGTTTGAATTTGTGTAAATTTGGAGTATTTCTCATGTGGGTAATGAATTTAAGCAAGATTTCTTTGTTCATGTGAAAAAATTCAATCTTTCTTATGTGGGTATTGGTGATTTTTAGTGAATAGAATTAATGCCTGTTTTTTTCTCATTACATGTGAAAGAATTGATTTTTGTGTAGTGGGTAATTGAGGGGGTTGTTTGGATGTCCATTTTGATTACTTAAGAAAGTAATAGATTAAATATGAGAAAAATTATGGTTGCTGTTAGTATCAAACTAATTCTTTGACCCCTAAAGGATAAGCTAATCGATTACTTTCGAATTTTGTACATCGAAACATGAAACACCTTCTAAGTATAAGTGGATTGATCCAATCAACACTTGTTTGTTCTTATAATTTGTGTAAGAAATTAAATCTTTTTTTTTAATGCGGGTATTGGTCGTATTTGATAGTGTTGGAGAAATACTACCTCTGTACCGAACTTAGAGATTACTTTTGACTTCTAAAACTCGAATAGATTAGCTAAGATTAATAATGATTGTTTTGACGATAGGTAGAATAATTGATACCTTTATTATTCGGCAAAAGGGACACTACAGATTCTTTTGATTTTGAGTTAGTAACTAAGGTGGCGTTTGTTATTAAGAGGTTTGAAGTCTTATTTCACTTCTGATTAATAAGAGGTGGTGCTGAAGTATGAAATGTGAAACTATAGGACTGTTTGTTTTTGTAACGTCTGGTGATGTCTTGAGAGAAAGGAGAGCATAATGAAATGAGGCGGCGATAAGAGATTTTAAGAAGTTAGGCCACCACTTCTTATTTCAGATGTATTTAAGAGCCATAAGAGGTTATGAAAACCGGAAAAATACAAACAGTCTGAACGATTCATACTTAAGAGCCATTAAGAGGTATTTTTAAAAAAGCAAACAACCCCTAACATTAAATTTTGTTCTAACACTTCTTGTTTTCAGTCTGCTTTTCTCATTATCAGTGCGTCACGTGTCCCTCTTCAAGATGAAGATTCATCGTGAATACACATTCATGATGAATATGGAGGTGTTATTCATCATGAATTACATATTCATGATGAATATGTTACAACATTCATGATTAATGGAACCTGCCATATGAATAGGGTTAAGCCTTTTCAGATCTTAGCGTTGGATAGTGTAGACTCGAGTACAACTTTGCGGCTCCAAATATCAATAAGAAAAGTGGGGTACAACAACAATTAGGATAACAATTTTCTAGTCTTACGTATATTTGTATGCTCTTCTTATAGTAAGAATCAATCTTTTCTATTTTGAATGTACTACTGAAATTTGCTAGAATATAATAAAATTCTAGCAACGACCATGTATGTAAGGAAATTGTTGAACTGCATAAATATCGTCTCTAATTTCTTGTTTCCTGCAAGTTGGTATTGTGTGTGTGTGTGTATAATTATTAATCGTAACACTTAGTTTGGTTTTCAAAAGTTCATGATTAATTAAAGTTCCATTTGTTGTCTTCTTGAAGCATCGACCTTCAACAAATGCATTGGACCTTAAACCACAACTAGGGTTTAAAGAAAGATACCGAATTTGGAATGTGAAGAACAAATATAGAGATTTCTTTGTTAGAGCCTCAGGCAATTCGTTGCCATCCGGTGAAGATAATCCCGTTAAGGATGAAACGATCCTTGAAAAATCAGAAAGCAATGGCATGGCGGTCTTACGACATCAAGTGTCAAGACTACAAGAAACAATCATCTCTCTCCCACCCGTTGTTTTTTTGGTACGTTCTTCGTCCCTATGGCATAACTTCATAATTCTTGTGGTGACCAATTTTTTTGCTATTATCGTTTAGCACTCCCTTTTGTCTTATGAAAATTGCAATGTTTGATTTGGCTCATGGTTTATGGAAAGCGTTTGATTATTTATCAAATATGTGAATTGCCGTAAATAAGGATAAATGAACGGATCTTGTGGACCCTGGTTAGTTCATCAATTTATTTGCAAACATAATGGCGCATAGGTAATTTTAAGATGACAAAATGCATAAAAAAGGAAATGTCATAGTTTTTATTGGGCATCCCCTAATGGAAATCGTTGGAAATTTCATGGAAATGAAGTAGTGTTTGCATAATGTTTTGGTAATGACATGTTGGTGATTGGTTGATGTTGACTTTGATGTTTGGGGTCGGGTTAATACGTAGACGGTAGAACAATTAGGTGTGAAATATCGATGTATTTGTTTGTCATTTTTAGACCTGGCAAACGTGTCGTGTCGGGTTCAAAGTTAAACGGGTTGAAAGTGTCTAACCCTAACTCAACCCGTTTAATAAACGGGCTAGAAAATCTCAACCCTAACTTGACCCGCTTAACCCGACACGACCCGCCTAACCCGTTTAACATTTATAAAACTAAAAATTAAAATCGAAAATTCACAAAAAAATACAAATCCAAAATTCAAATGAAAGCATTAGAAATCCAAATTTTATAGTTCAAACTTATAAATTCTAACCAAATCTAAAACGTTAAAAATCCAAAGCATTAAAAAGAAAACTTCTAATATACACACACACACACACATATATATATATATATATATATATATAAACGGGTTATTCGGGTCATTTTTCGAATTGAAAATTTTGACCCCGACCTTACCTGTTTAATTTTCGTGTCGTGTCGTGTAAACGGGTTGAAATGTATTACCCAAACCCGTTTATTTCGTGTCGAGTTCGTGTCGGGTTAACGTGTCGTGTCAGTTTTTGCCAGATCTAAGTCATTTTCATTTGTTGGTTTCCATTTTTATGATGTGAAGATTTTTGTGAAATCTTTTAAGTCGCATTATAACTCCAATGTAGCCATGTTTTAGTAAAGATGGTGGGGTGAGACATTAAAGAATTATATTGTAGAAATGACAATTTTACCCTTAATAATAGGGGTAGTAAAGACAATCAATTTCTCCATCTCGTAATCAAGGGTAGAATTGGGAGGTATGCACTTATTTTTGAAAGTGGACGCTTATTTTGGGATGAACAGAGTATGCCTCACTCTGTTCATTTTTGTACGAGAAAACTCACACACACTTCTCACTGTTGGTGAGATTTGAACCCTTGACCTCTAGGAGGTTGGGATCTACCAGTAACCCGGGTACCGCTGGGCCAATGTATGACGTTTTCTTCCTCTTTTTTACAGGTAAAAAGCTCTCCTCGTTCCAAATTTGTCTTAGGGTTTTGTATAGCAGCTACCGTGTTGATTGTTGCCGTGAGAGTTTATGTGGCGAGGAAGTTAAGGTACAAACGCCCCGGTTCAGTTGCTGATCTTGTCAGGCGTGGCCAGCTAAATTCTGATAGAAGAGGCATGTATGACTCCAACTCTTTCTCGATCATTATTTATTTATTTATTATTATTTAAATGGTTATGAAAAGCTTAACATGTATATTTGCTCGAGTCCTTGTACCCATGTTAACTGTTAACTTGCTGATTTTGTAACATTTGGTAACGTGGATACCTATTTATGAAAGGGTTACGGCGAAGGTAAACGATAAACTCGACAACCACGTCATCAGATGTAATAAGATCAACAAGTTACATGTCAAAATGGGTAAAAAGTAGGAAGTTTGGAAACGTTGTTACGTTAAATAGGAACATTTGATTATAGTTTGTGGGTTCGTCTTAATTCACGATGAAAATGGGACCCATAGAATCGAATAAATTGGAAAGTTCGATGTTGCTTGTGACTTATGAACCAAAAATGTTCTATTTACAGATCAAGGACACCAATGTACGATGATCCATTCGATAATCCACTAGTAAAGATCAGTAAGAACAATTTGTCGGTCGAAATGTGCGGAAAAGTTTATCGTTTGGCTCCGGTGACTCTAACAAGAGAAGAGCAAAACATACATCAAAAAAGGAGGTCACGAGCCTATCAGTGGAAGAGACCGACAATATTCCTTAAAGAAGGTGATCCGATACCTTCCGACGTGGACCCCGATACCGTTCGATGGATCCCGGCAAATCATCCTTTTGCAACCACCGCTAGCGACATTACTGAAGATTTGGCTCAAAATAACGTGCGTCAAAAGCATGGTGTTCCTTTCCGTATTCAGGCCGAGCATGAAGCGTTGCAAAAAAAGCTTGAAGCTTTGCAAAGTGTAAGCGCTTCTTTACCACGTGCGTTTAGATAATCAATTAATGTTCGAAAAAAATCCTGTTTTGGTTCGGGTGGGATATACTGGGTTCGTTTGTTTTTGTTTATATAAGTTGTACGTATTTGCAGGATCAGAAGTTCAACAATTTGGGAATTGATCCGGGAACTGCTCGTAATTTTGAGAGACCATTCAAGTCGAATGTCAAGTTAGATGATCAGCAGGCGGAACAGAACTCGGTGAATGGTCAAACGGGCTCGCAACCAGAAAGTCAAACCAATTCTCATACGAGCAGCAGCAATTCGACTTCTGAAGAAAAACGGACATAATGTAAAAACTCATCTTGTTCTGTACGATTGTCGTGGCCTTGCAGCAATCTCTTTACGGTATCGTGTTTTACATGAACAGGTATATATAGTTTTCGAGGTACTTTCAGATTCTTGATTTTGACTTTTTTTGTTCTGTTTGACTAAGTCAAAATGATCCTGTTGAAAATGGTGGATGTTTGATTGTAATTAATGGTTTTTCCTGGTGCAAATTTGATGTTCATGTTTTGCTGATTGATAAAATGCATCTTATGAATGCGGATAAGGTGTTTGATAAAATGCATCAAAGAGATGATATGTTTTTACTGAAACTCTATAAAGAAAACTTCTTGTGTTGGAATTGGAACAATGCAGTCGTAAATTCGTAATTAAGGAACTGTTAGGTAGCAAATAGTTTTAATTTCAATAAATCGATGATCTCGGCAAACGAATAAACAAACAACGCAACGAATAATCGAAAACTTAACAAAGCTACTTATAGGTACATTACAAAAGAAACTTTAAATAGTATACGAGGTCTTGAAAACTTATTGATCTCTCGAGTTTTGTTTCCGATCCTTCTTATGCAATTACGTGCTGTATATCCATACAAAAACTTACGGAAGGTGTCTTCAGGTTTGTACAAGTATACCACCTTAAAACCAACTGTAATTTCTTCATGTTGTGAACTTGACGTCCGGATTCCTTATTGATTTAAGCCACATGTCGGCCATCACACGCGAGGATAAGCTCCACAAGAGGTCCGGACCCTTTACCATCACACGCTTCCCTTTCTTCCCCGCCTTTCCGAGACCGTAACCCACCAACCATTGGATCGCGGTTAGCCGTTGCTTCTCCGTGTCCCAATCGTTCTTTTTTCCTCCGCTTCTTAGTTTCAGACCACCAACGTTTAAACTCGTGACTTTAAATCTCTTTTCTTGAGCTGGTTCGGCTTCAACGGATGTGGCGTGGATCAGCGCGATAAGCGGACCGCCAACCGCCTCGTATTGTCGTAGAGGGTCCCGCATTTGGAGTACGACCGATATGGTGATGGTTTCGTGTTCGTTTTCGGAAGTAACGATGCTGTTATCTTTCATCCAATCTTCTAGGGGTATAGCGTTTGTCAACGGGTGACTTCCGTCTTTACTGTTGTTGCTCGGGGAAACATCGAAAGGTGCGGTTTCTTTCGTTATATCTGCTTGAACTTTTAATGCTTCAACTGCCATTTCTTCGATTTTCTGCAACGCACATGCAAGTATTTCGTCCCCCGTCAATGGATTCTCGTTCATATTCCAAATTCCTGATGAAATCCGCTCTTTTCTTCCAAAAGTCATACCGGCGGCCATGGATTTAACGATCGTAATGGCACGGGTCGCGCTCGAAGTGGCTCCTTCTTTGTTCCGGCCACTGATGATTGCTGAAGCGATCCCTTCGAAAGCCGTCTGTTCGGCCGTTTTTCCCACGAGTTCCTCCATCGGCATCAATGATAAGATTTCCGAGCTGAGTTCTTCGAATCCGATTGCTGCCATCCGCTGCAACAATTCGGTCCCGGTTGACTCGTTTGATGCGAGAACCATTGGTCTCGATATCTGCATTGCGAGTTTCGGAGTGTCTTTCTTTCCCATTAGGTTGTCGAATGGATTCATCGATACCAAATAGCCTCCATTTCTTGTCTGAATTACGCACCCTAATCCCTTCCCGAGATCCGGTACGAAAACCTTCATGTCACCCTCGTCAGCTGTTTCCGAAGCAGCATTTTCATGCTCGAAACGATCTTCTTTCCCGTCTTCGTGCTCGAGCATTTGGAAGAATTCCCGAGTCACTTTGTCTTCATCTTCATCTAATCGTTGTGATTCCGTTTCTTCATCATTTTCTTCGTTCTTCTCCTCCGTCATCATAGATTCAAGCGCTTTGATCTGCTGCGCTATCGAATCGAGCTCCGATAACCGAGTCAAATGAACTTGATCTTGCACGATTTCCTTCACGACCTCACTCGAGACGGATCTTTTGTCCGAATTATCTTCCGAATGTGTTCCGTCCGTTCCATCTCTATCTTGCACTTCAATCCCCTTGTCTACAACTTCAAAATCCGGAAGGTCGAGATCCTCCACCTTCGACTCCGGCTCTTCTGTCATCTGAGGTGGCGGTGGCGACACTGCCACCACCGCCACCGCTGCCACGGGTTCGTGTGGCGGTTCATCAAGATTCAGATCATCAATCCCTTGAAAATCGACATTCCCGGCTCGTTGAGAAGGTGTATACGCCTCTGCCCGGTTCGGGATCCTCGGACTGGGAACACTGAACGATGATTTCGATTGTTTACGCCCGATCGAAGGCGAAAACATTTTCGATTTACCCGATTTCGGCCCTTCGACTTGATTATAAATACCAGCTCCCCCCTCTTTTTCCATGATCTGAAACCCGAGTTTCATGACTAATTCGCCCCCTTTCGCCTTTCCGGATAGATTAAAGCTCATATCCCATTGCCGAATCCTCGTTCCTTCGAAGTTCTTCTCGATCGATTCCTGGATCAATTGGCTTAAATCGATAGCATGCCGACCAAAATCGAGCTCTTCGGCATCGACTGCAAAAGCGTGGATTACAAACGGGCGGGGCTCGAATTTCGCCCGGGGATTTCCGCTCCCGGCCGGGGTGCAGTACACATGACACCTCACAAACAAAGTCTCTTCAAAATCAGCAGCTCCTTGAGACACCCTTGAAGGCATTGTTTGAACTGCACCATCTTTTGTTTCTTTCTTCCTTACCGAAACCGATAACCGGAGTCCGTTCATCGACGCGGGAAGTCCTTGAACGGTCACGACTTCCACCGATAACAAACAGCTCAGCTTCTGTTTCCCGATATGCGAAAGAACCCGAATCGGCTTCCAGTTCCACAATCCCTTCTTCTCTGACGATGATGACGAAGAATCTTGTTTTCCGGGTTTGTTGTCTTGAAACAGATTCTTGGAGACGATCGGCGTTTGTTGTTTCTGGCTCGCTTCTTCACTCGGTCGAGACCGCCATGGCGATAACGACATGCGTCTCGCCCGGGGTTTAGGGTTCAGCTTGATCATCCCGTCGTGATCGTCGTCATCGTCAGCATGATCGGTTTTTCCGGTGGAGAGTATCGGAGGGATCGAGGCCCGGGAGAGAACCAGCGAGTTGGTTCTTCGATTCTTGGTCGACGGAATCGACGAAGTGTTGGTGTTGTTGAGTGTTTGGCTGAGAGCTTCAAGCTCTTCTAACAGTTGTGTGTTGGAGTTTCTCCGATCCGGTGGGTTGTTTTGTGCCATGGTGGTGGTGGTGGTGGTGGTGGTTGTTGTTGTTGTTGAGAAAGTGGAATGAAGAAGATAGAGAGTGAAGGGGGGTGTATTGCTATTGGTGATTAGAAGTTTGGTTATTGTGAGGTGGGAAAATTGCCATGAAAGATTGGTTTTGGAAGGTAGGGGGTGGTGGTTTGAGGGCCAAGAAAATTGTGTGGGCATGGCATGTGAAGGATAAGAGAATTTGAAAATGGTGAATTTGGTGAAAGAATTAAATGTTGGCTTTTTATGTGACATAAGGTCATCATAGAATAGGGTGATGTTACCAAATTTTTTAGAGATTAAATATCGGCCGTTGGATTAGTTGATCTCGTCAGATCTTTACAGTAAAATGTCATATTTTTATCGGAAAAAAATAGAACCTTCACATGAAAAACACATCATGCCTTTGTAGAGTGAACACACAAAACCTTGAAATGAACCCAAACCTAATCGAATATGTAAAAAACAAGCATGATAAGTTATAACATGAAAGGCGAATGGTGATTAAGGTCACATATGACAAACGCTGCTTCAGATAGGTTGTAAGCTAACTTTCTGTAAAATTACTTCATATAGTTTATTGGCGGTTTAAAAAAAAATTATGTCAACTTATATATATTTTTTTGATCATTTTATTTTGTCGTTTAACTTATCAACTAATTTACCAAACATAGCCTGAACTTTGTTGTTGTTTTTCGTTTTTAAAATGTGTTGGAGCATATGATGGATGAAATAGGCCTAACAATACAATTGTTTTTGGATCTTGCATATTTAGCCATCTAGTTGTCCGTTAAAAGGACAATGATCCATTCTTTGACCCAAAATCAGATCTACCTACAATACTCGATCCATTCTCGTTTAAGGTTTGAGATTAGAAGGTTCAGGCTGGCCCGATCAGGACCGATTACATTAATAGTCGTAACCGGTTTAGACCCAAAAGTCCAGTGAGTCATATACATTCTATTGAGAACCAATTATTACAAAGCCCGACCGGTTAATGGGCTTGATCGATTTTGCGCTTCAATTGGTTTGAGGGTAGTGGCGGACCAGGATTTTTTTTGGTAAGGGTATCCTAGGCTCCTAGACTAATCCCTTGACAAATTATTGACTGTAAGACATCAACCCTGATTAAACCTCAGTGACCACAATTGTTGTGTACGACTGGATTCGAACCCTGGGCAGATGGGATATTCCACCACATCCCCCAGGGTCTTAACTAGTACGCCACAACCCTTGTGGTTAAGACCCAGGATTTTAGGTGAACGGGTGCACAAACGAAAAACTTAAGAAATTGGTGTCGATGTGTTTTTAGCCGAATTCCCCTATTGGTGGGCTTTTTATGTTTTTGGTTGATTTCAATGGATTTTTTAAGCTCTGTGTTGATTCGATGGGCTTTTTTGGTTTTTTTGTCTTGATTTGAGAGATTTTTTGGGCTTTTTGATTGATTTTAAGAGATTTTTTTCCATTTTTTGGTTGATTTTGAGAATAAAATTTGTTTTTTTGGACTTGTGCACCTTTCACCCCTAAAAAATGTATATATCACGGAGCACCCCCCTGTAGTTGAGTGGATGCACCTTACGTACCGAAAAAAAATTCACCCTTACGAAACGAACTTAAGCGGGTGCACGGGACCCACCCTTGGGAAGGGTAGGTCCGTCCCTGTTTGAGGGGCATAATATCAAATTTTATAGGAAAGCTAATTTGTTGATTCTCGTCTTTTTTTACTTGTAGAACGACAGTTATACGGATCAGGACTCATAAAGGCTCATTTTGTGCCTTTGAAGGACAATTTATGCCATTTTTCATTGGATTGGACATGACATACCAAACACCTCTAATTGGAATACATGGAGTAAGCTATATTTGCCACAAAAATATGGGGAATCCATCGAACTTGAGGATGCATAATTAATAAGATTCTTTTAAGTGATCTTAGTAGCATTTATAGATATTAAAATTTTACGATTTATGTATTTCCATGGTGTGTGGAAGTCGGGAGGGGAGAGACGTCATGATTCCTAAGATTCAATTCTGTTGGCGGGCAATCAAACCCAAAAGTACAAGAACCTGTGCACGTTCCACGGGAATTATATCCATGTAGCTTCATGTAAAGATCGTTACAAAACAGGGATCATATTAAGATGAATCAACATTCATGCATCCTTGATTATAAATTGCATTTATTGTTGAAATTAATGTGGCATTTAAGATATAAAGAACAATCTAAATTTTTTGAAATTAGATAACTAAGAGCATCCCCAATGGGAGGTTCATGATGCCAAGTCATCACATGAAGAACCACTTTGTTTTCTAAGATCCCATTGAGAGGAAGAGGTCCATGGCATGAACCAGGTTCATGGTTAGGAACCGGTTCATTTATTAAAATTTGGTCCCACAACATAATAATATTCATTAAACAATAAATAAACAATTATTAATTAGCTTATTTTCATTTTATATTTTTATATCTTCTCATACATATTGCAATATAAAAGTAATTTATTTAATAAACCATATTATAATTAATCTATTTCAATAACTTTTTATATTTCGTCATAATTTTTATTTATTATCTTTTATTTTTTTATGGTTTTCATTCATGTATCCTTCATTTTACATATCTTTTTAATTATTATGGTTTTTACAATTTTAATTTATAATTATCGTTTTTTAATTGTAAAAAGTAATTTTTAATTGTTATAATTTAATATTGTAGTTTTTTATTATATAAATCATGAACCGGTCTATGATTGGGAAAGAAAGGTTTATAAAATGAGTAAGAAAGAGAAAACTGATGTGGTAGAGAGAGAAAACTGATTTGACAAAGTTATGAACCTCTTTAGAGGTTCATGAGTGCATATGCTCTAATGGTATTTAACATTTTAATAGTATAATTAATGTTGAAAAATTTAAATTAGATAAATTATTGAAATTAAATGTAATTTTTTGACTCTATAGAAAAAAGTGTTTGGAAATGCTCAAATGACACCGATTTTTCTTTTAATTGTTCGTTATTAAAACATCTTGAAGCATATGGTAGAACTGTTTTTTAATGCTACAATTAGGAGTTTAGGACTAGTTACTCGAATCATTATAACTAGGTTTGATCCAGACCCAAAGACTGATTTTTCATACGTTTTTTTTTCATAAGAACTGGTTATTGCAAAATCATTAAACCGCTTGGTCATACCTTGTCCAACCCCGGTCAAAAGAGTAAAAAGAAAGGCTATTTTTATTATAGTTTTTGTTTTTTTTAACATGTAGAAAAACGTTTTTGCTTCTCATAACGGTTGGTTTGAGAGCCATAATAGGATTTTTAATTATATGAAAATTAATTTGTTAATTTTCATTTTCTGTATTTTTTAACTTGTAAAAAGACAATTAAATATTATAAACGTTTCCTCTTCCCGCTCTCTCTCGGTATCTATATAACCTGCACTCCGACGAACTCGAACTCTCACTCTCTCCTACCTCCGACGACTGGACCTCCATCTTCTTCCCGCTTTCGGTTTCTAACCATATCGCTGCAACCTTCAAGTTTGGAATCAAAAAAATTGGTAAATTTTTGAGTCCTTATCTTAGATGTTTTGATTTTGACTTGATTTTTTTATTGTATTTGTTGATGATGTTATGATTTAGATTAGGGCTTTTTTGTTGATGAAATTGATTTTGATTATTAGATTGCTATTGTACTTGTTCTTTGAGTTGATATATGATTTAGGTTAGGGTTTTTATTAGTTAAATAGCAAAAGTCTGAAATAAACCTAAAATGTAATATCAATTTTTTCAATAAACACATATAAAAATTGCAACTTGATAAGTGAGGAATGCCAAATTGCTTCCACTGAGCATTTTGTTCATTCCGGTTCTAACCTCTGTGTTTTTGATGTTTTTGTTTCGTTTTTCAAATCCAAAACTTTGTTTATTGAAAAAACTGATTTCAATTTGTTGAGTTTTTAAAGAATATTTGTGCAATAAGAAAAAAGTACCTTATGCATTGTAGATTGTTTTTAAGACTTTTCACAAATATGCTTTATAATGTAGTATGGATAATCATGTACCTTTTGTAGATGTTGAGGGGGTTTCGATTTAATTAAACTATTAAGAAAAGTTGAGTAATAATGATGTGGTTGTATACATCTCATATACCACAACCCTTTAATCATGCTTTGACTTCTGCAAACTACAACTCTCTCATATAAAGTATTTACCATTATTTAACCGTACTTTGAGATGTGCTATATATATATGAATTGTATAAATGATCATGACTTTGGTTTACTGAACTTGGTTTAGTTTCTGTATTTTGGTTAAGTTTTATATAGATTAACTAGTTTCTGCACAATCACATTAGTATTATAGTATAGTTGTCCCCTACTAAAAATACTTTTATTATTGCCTTAGTGTGCTTTCATCTCCATGGGAGATTCATAGATTATATGTTTTAGTATTCCCTGATTTGGTATACATAGATTATGTGAAAACTTGGATATACCCTTTTCACACAATCATAGCTTGAATATGAATTTACTTTTTATTTATGTGTTTTGCTTATTTGAAAACTTGGATATACCCTTTTCGGTTTATTGCACTTTGTTTAGTTTCTGATATTGGTTAAGTTTTCTATAGATTAGCTAGTTTCTGCACATTAGTATTATAGTATAGTTGTCCCCTACTAAAATACTTTCATTATTGCCTTTATCTCAATGGGAGATTCATAGATAGATTATATGTTTTAGTGTGCCTTCATCTCGATGGGAGATTCATAAATATATTATATGTTTTTGTCTTCCTTGATGGGTATACATAGATAGATTATGTGAAAACTTGAATATATCCTTTTCACATCATGTAAGATCAAGGTTTGTAAGAACAACATTACATTAATCCAGACCAATACATGAACCAAGGAAACATGACCATGTCCGTATAGATTGGAAATGTTTTTGTTTGGGAGGGTGTTTTCATGGATGGAAGGACCATGATTTTTAATTGAGAGAGACTGGTTTGGACAAAATTTGGCTTTCTGCGTAATGCTCTCTCCTAAAAGCTTAATAAATAAGCTACTTTCTATATCATTAAGCTACTACCAAACAGTCATATATAGCTGGATGAATAAGCTATAAAATTAAATATTATATAATATTTATGCAATAAATATTATCCTCTCCTAAAATACTTTTATTATTGCATTCTATCTATAAAAAGCTACTCCAGGTAAAAAATATAAATCATTGTAATGTAATATTAACAAGGTGTTAATATTACATTACAAGGAATATTACATTACAAGGAGTTAGTATTCATTACATGGATTCAGTTTTCATTACAAGGAGTTAATATGGGTATACATAGATAGATTATGTGAAAACTTTGACTTTTTATGTGTTTTGCTTATTTGAAAACTTGGATATACCCTTTTCACATGTTGTAAAAATACCAAGACCCAAGTAGCTAAAAGCTCAAATACATCTTTTTTCATTTTGAAAAGCAACATGTTAGTTTATTCCAAACCAATATCAAGCCCACAAGGTTTCTGTAAGAACAACATTACAGTAATCCAGACCAATACATGAACCAAGGGAACATGACCAAGATGAATATTAACTATGACCAAGATGAATATTAACATTAGTCTCATAGTATAAAATTATCCCTTCTAAAATACTTTTATTATTGCATTCTATCTATAAAAAGCTACTCCAAGGTTTCTGTAAGAACAACATTACAGTAATCCAGACCAATACATGAACCAACGGAACATGACCAAGATGAATATTAACATTAGTCTCAAGTATATAGTTATCCCTTCTAAAATACTTTTATTATTGCATTCTATCTATAAAAAGCTACTCCAAGTAAAGAAAATATAAATCCTTGTTGTTAATATTACATTACAAGGAGTTAATATTCATTACACGGATTCAGTTTTCATTACAAGAATTAATACCCACCTGATCGATTATGTGTTTTTATTATGTGAAGACTTGCCTTCTAATGTGTCACTGCAGTGATTTAGGCTAAACCGAACCATGTGCATTTCATTAGTTTTGTTTAGTGCTTTATAATATCTGACTTTTTTTTAGTGCAGAAAAATGGATTCGATTACAAGAGGTTGTGGAAAACTTGACACCCTTGCTCAAGTGTATAAGGGTCTCGATGCAGGTTTTAGACAAACTATTGAGAATGCCATCAATAGTAACACCGACGGAAGTTGTCTTCTCCAATTTCTGAAAAGAGAAGATGACGTAGATCTGCCACACCCTGTGATGGAAATACTGCTCAAGATAAAGGAATACTGCTCAAGATAAAGGGTCAGCGGTTGAATGTCACTTTACAGGACATTCTGTACATTACAGGTCTACCCATTCAGGGCAAAGCGGTCATCACTAGCCGAACCCGGAACAAAACAGCCTTCAGAGAGACGCTGGGGTTTGATGAGGACAAACCCAATATTAGCATGACCGACCTCCAAAGCATTGCGATGGATGTTCACAAAACTACAAATCAGAGGATGACGGCAATTTTTCTATTAATCATCGTTTGCGTAATCATCCCCTCTGCAGATGTGAAGATGGTCACAAGCACGTATGTCGAGTTTGTGAGAGATCCGACCACAGTAAGCTCATATGCATGGGGAGCGGCTCTGCTAGCCTATCTCTATGATGGGTTGAAGACATGGAAAGAGGATGAGAAGAGAAAAAAAGTCAAAGGAAATTTGTGGGTTGTTCTTGTAAGACACATTTTTTCCTAACTCAGTTATGTTTGTTAATACTATATATTTGGTTGTTCTGAAAAGAACAGTTCTGTTTTGAAAAGGTTTATCTTTTTTATAACTCAATTTTGTTTTTGATTTTTTTCTTGGCAGTGCTTTTTCCTTGTTAGAATCCCAAAATTGGCTGAAGCCATGCAGGTCAATCTTGAGAATGTGACAACGCATGCACCAATGTTTTACAATATTATCGCTGAAGTGCGTCCCAGCACACATGATCACCATTATCGTAACCTTCAACAAATAAAAAATGTTATTAAGAATCTATCATCTTTGGTAAGTCTTTCACTTATTTTTATTGTCTTTCTTTTAATTTTATTCAAACTAATCTAATATTTAATTCATTGTATTAGCAGGATTTTACATGGTCGCCATATCAACAAACGCTGTTGCCTCCAGCCCTCATTGAGCATAAACGACGTGTGGTGTACTTAGGCCTAATCATTTGTTTAAACTATGTGGCAAACCATACACCAAACAATGTCCACAAACAATTTGTTTTGGAGTTTGGTGGGTTTGACGTTGAGAAAGTAACGTATACGCATAAACTCAAGAAGAAGGAAAACAAGGGGTTTCACAACATAGATTTCACGAAATTTTTCAAGAAGGAAGTTGATAAATGGAACGAGGAGAAGACTGTGGAGGAATATCTCAAGAAAGGAAAAAAGAGGCGCCATAGTAATGTTGATGATGGTGGTGATGGTAGAGATGGTGATGGTGATGGTGCTGGTGTTGGTGATGACAGCAATGCAGACAACATGTCCATCAATGATGAAGTTCTGCATGATGACAACATCCCTTCTTTTATGCAATAATTCATACAGTTGTATAATATTTATGCATGTGTGCATTATGCACATGTATGTACAAGTAAATTATTGTTTTTTGGTTTTTATGCATGTGTGCATTATGCACATGCATGTACAAGTAAATTAAGTTGTTTTTTGGTTTTTATGCATATGCACGTGTGCATGTTACAAATTACTTGTTTGCACATCCGCCGCTAACAAGAAGCATGTTTCTCTGTGTTAAAATGGATGTAGTTCATGAAACCAATTTTTTGTTACAAATGATTCTCAAACAAGAAGCATGTTTGTAAGTTTTGTTGCATACACCAACAAAAAGCAAAGCCATAGTTGCATAAACACTAACCCCTAGAACATCCGATACTAAAATTGATTGCAAGAATGGACAAGTTCTGAAGCTAAGGCTAGTAATCACAAGTCTAGCAACACAAATCATAAAAATTGAAAAAGTTTTGAAGTAATAAACCCTATAATTGATTAAGAGATGGTGTAGATATACAAAAAGTACTTGAAATCTTGAAGAATCGAAAACTTAATGGTGATCTTGAAGAAAGCTGCTACAGAGCCACACAAGGCTAAAACAGGAAAATGGAGCCGCTGAATGAATGGCGAATGGGAAGATGTCGCTGAATTCCGTCAGTGATTTTGAACTCACTCACGGTCAGAGGTGCAAAATGCAAATATCAAACACATCGGATTGGTTTTTTAGGAACACATTGAATTGTAGGCTAACAAAGTCAGGTGCGAAGTAATTAGTCCTATTTGTAAAGTAGCTCTATTCCTATTTAGGGAGTGAAGGCTAAAAATGGCTTGATGAATTTTCCAATCTTAGATTGTGTAAAACTCATTCAGGGGATTTCAAAACCCCTCCTAACTAACCAATGGCTTCTGTGGGCTCAAAATGATTGTTTAAAAAATTGGACAGAGTTCTGGGGAATTCTGCTTTTCTTGATTCATTCCCTTCTGCTTCTGCTGTTTTTCTTCCGTATGGTATTTCAAATCATAGTCCTGCTGTGGTTTCCCTCCCTTCTGTTAAAAAGTTCAGAGCTAGGCCTTTCAAATTTAGCAACCATTTGGGTGATTGTCCAAATTTTGCTTTTGTGGTGTCTAAAGCCTGGAATAGACATGTTATTGGCTTCCATATGTTCTCAGTTGTTTCTAAGATGAAAGATGTCAAGAAAGGGATCAGAAAGTTAAATGTTCAGAATGGGAATGTGTTTGAAAATGTCAGAAAATCGAGGGCTGAGTTGGATTGACAATGATGATGGTGATCTGCAATTTGAGGGGGATGTTTATCTCAGGGCTTTAAAGGATGCCATGATTGCTGAAGAGAAATTTTTGAAACAAAGGGCCAAAGTGCACTGGTTAAAGGAAGGTGATTCAAATTCTGCCTACTTTCACAAGGTGGTTAAGTCTAAAGTTAATAATAGAAGAATTGAAGAAATAAAAGACATGGAGGGTAACAGTTTCATTGGTCAGAATGTTCCTGAGCAGTTTGTTAAACATTTTAAATCCATTTTGGGGACTGAAGATTCTGTGAGTAATATTATTGACCCTATCAATCTTTTTCAGAACAGGTTATCTAAACAACAGGCTGATTTCATGGTTAGAAAGGTTTGTGATGAGGAGATCCGTATTGCCATTTTTGATATTGAGGACACTAAAGCCCCTGGTCCTGATGGCTTTTCCTCATATTTCTTCAAGAGAGCTTGGCCTATGATTGGTAAGGATGTGTGTTTGGCCATTCAACAATTTTTTGAGAATGGGAAGCTGTTGAATGAAGTTAATGCCACTGTTATTGCACTTGTTCCCAAGGTGCAGTGTCCTACAAATGTTGCTGATTTTAGGCCAATTGCATGTTGTAATGTACTTTTTAAGTGCATTAGCAAAATCCTTGTGAACAGAATTAAAGGCTCTCTTAATGGTCTTGTTGATTCCAATCATCTGCATTCATTCCTGGGAGGCAGATTAGTCATAATATCCTTTTGGCTCAGGAATTAATGAGAAGTTATCATAGGCAGAGGGGGATTAAGAGGTGTGCATTTAAAATTGATATCCAGAAGGCCTATGACACTGTGAATTGGGGATTTCTGAAGTTTATTTTGGTTCAATTTGGTTTTCATCCATGCATGGTACACTGGATCATGATGTGTGTATCTACTGCTTCTTTTACAATTAGAGTGAATGGAGAACATCATGATTTTTTTCCTGGTTTGAGGGGAATTAGGCAAGGAGATCCTCTTTCTCCTTATCTATTTACTTTGGTTATGGAAGTTTTGACCTTGATGGTTAAAAGAAGTGTTGTGAAAATAACGAAACCCAACTAGCAATAAGATAGATAGTTGGACCTCACTATAAACATAAATACCCCAAGAACAATGAACGAATGTTCTTATATCGAGATAACAACGGAAATATGATCAACGAATGTGAGATAATTAATTACGAAGTATATGCAACAATATCCAACCATAAAATGCAAAATAAAGCAAGGTAAGAGAGACTCCGGTATTTTTACGTGGAAACCCGGAAAAGGAAAAACCACGGGCGGAGGATGCCGAGAACTGATCCACTATCACTTTGATGATGATACACTTGAGAGAAAGAAAACTGATTAATATATCAGTTATTGAGAGAGAGATATATATAGAAGATCTTATGTTGGTGTGTTTTTCTCTTCTACTAAGCTCCCTATTTATAGCACAAATTGAAGTGTAAAGAGGCTGGTGGAGCAGCTGGAAAAAGCTGTCAAACAATTGAAAGGCAAACATTTCTCACAAATCTTCACCTTTGACTTCAATCCAAAACCCATAAAAACAAAGCTCCACCTCGTCTTCAAACCAAGAGCACAATCTCCACCAAACTTCATCTCAAGCCAAAAACATCACCCATAAACAAAGCAATACCAAAGTAATCAAAGTTCTCGAAAAACAGTATCCTCCGCCAATTCGCCCCTAAGGGCATCAACCTTGTCTTTCAACACCAACCAAGTCCAAACACAAACTGAACTTGGCTACCGGAAGCGACTTCGTTAGCATATCCGCTGTGTTATAGTCGGTGCTAATCTTCACAACTTTAACATCACCTTTCGCTACAACCTCTCGGATATAGTGATGACGAATATCGATGTGTTTCGTCCTATCGTGAAACATTCGATCCTTGGTCAAAAGAACCGCGCCTTGATTGTCGCAGAAAACCTCTTCGACTTTCAAATCATCACTTAATTCACCAAAGAATCCTTTGAGCCAGACAACTTCTTTCACGGCTTCGCTAACTGCCATATATTCTGCTTCCGTTGTAGACAATGCGACAGTAGGTTGCAAGTGTGCCTTCCAACTAATGGCACACCCATCAAGAGTAAACACGTATCCAGTGACGGATCTTCTCTTATCAAGATCCTTGGCATGATCGGAATCTACGTAGCCAGGTACCCCTGATGAATTTCTCCCAAAATGCAAACACAGATCTGCCGTCCCCTTCAAGTAACGAAAAATCCACTGGACAACTTTCCAATGTTCTTTACCTGGGTTGGCCATATATCTGCTGACCATAGAAACTGCATAAGCGAGGTCAGGTCGGGTACAAATCATGGCGTACATCAAAGATCCCACCGCACTAGAATACGGCACTCTCGCCATATAGGCGACATCCGCTTGAGTTGAAGGACTTAAAGTAGATGATAACTTGAAATAAGGCGCAAATGGAGTGTTGACAGACTTTGCTTCAGACATATTAAAGCGGCGAAGAACTTTCTGAACATAACCTCGTTGACTGAGGTACAACTTTCTCGCCTTTCTGTCACGTATAATCTCCATTCCAAGAATCTTCTTTGCGGCTCCCAAATCCTTCATATCAAATTCTGAATTTAATTGATCTTTAACTTTCTGAACTTCTCCCATATCTTTAGCTGCTAAGAGCATGTCATCCACGTACAAGAACAAATATAACATCGACCCATCGTCACACGTCTTAAAGTAAACGCAGCTGTCGTACGACGAATTTGACAAGCCGTGTGTGGTCACAAAAGCGTCGAATCTCTTGTACCATTGCCTGGGAGACTGTTTGAGGCCATATAGAGACTTTATCAATTTGCACACGTGACCTTCTTTACCCGGAACTTCAAAACCTTCCGGTTGGTGCATAAAGATCTCTTCCTCAAGTTCACCATTCAGAAAAGCGGTCGTTACGTCCAATTGCTCAAGCTCCAAATCATAGGACGCGACCATCCCTAGCAATGCACGAATGGAAGTATGTTTCACCACCGGTGAAAAAATGTCGTTATAGTCAATGCTAGGAATTTGACTATAACCCTTCGCGACTAACCGAGCTTTATACCTTGGCTTTTCATTTGGAGTAGCCCCTTCCTTCAATTTATAGACCCACTTGCATCGAACGGCCTTCTTTGTCTTGGGAGCGGAAACAAGCTCCCAAGTTCCGTTCTTTTGCAAAGATTCCATCAACGCTTGCATCGCCAACATCCACTCATCCGCATCATCTTGTTTCATAGCCTCACTATAAGAAGTAGGCTCAACAGTATATTCCATTTCCTCCGCTACGTTTAAAGCATATGCTACAAAATCGGCTTCTTCGCGATACCGTGCCGGAGGCACGATTTGTCTTCTTCCCCTATCATGAGCAATGCTCGGTTCGGGCTCTTGTGGCAAAGGTTGTGATAAAGAATCATCTACCACTTGATCACCAGTAGTGGGAGTAGAAGAAGAAACAGCATGTGAATCATTTGTAGCAATCGGACTCGAAGCTTGAGCTAAAGGTAGCTCCACCTCTGCAGGTGATTTCTCTTTCGGAGATTCGGAAATGGTATCGGATGTAGGAGGCGCGAATCAGTCAACATCGAAGATTCGTCGAAAGTTACGTCTCGACTTATAAGGATCTTCTTTGTTTCCGGGCACCATAGCCTAAAGCCTTTAACTCCGTCTTTGTATCCAAGGAAATTGCATTTCATAGCTCTCGGTTCTAACTTCCTGTTATCAACTCGTGCATACGCCGGGCAACCAAAAATCTTCAAATTTGTGTAATCGGCCGGTGATCCGTTCCATATTTCCATAGGAGTCTTCTTCTCAAGAGGGACTGAAGGAGATCGATTGATGATATAACAAGCGGTAGAAGCCGCTTCCGCCCAAAACGACTTGGGCATCTTCGAGTTAGAAAGCATGCAACGAACTTTCTCAAGAATAGTGCGATTCATCGTTTCGGCTACACCATTCTGTTGAGGAGTGTGGGCAACGGTACGATGCCTTGTAATGCCATTCTTACGACAATAAGCATTAAACTCCTCCGAGCAAAATTCCAAGCCATTATCCGTTCGGAGGTATTTCACCTCTTTACCGGATTGCTTCTCGATCATCGTCCTCCAATCTTTGAAAACTTCAAAAACATCACTCTTGCGTCTTAAGAAGAAATCCCACACACGACGAGAGAAATCATCGATAATAGTGAGCATATACGAAGCTCCACCATAAGAAGTAACTCGGTCCGGACCCCAAAGGTCAGAATGAATGTAATCAAGTGGCCCTTTAGTCGTATGAATGCCACCTGAGAATCTGACCCTCTTCGTCTTGCCGTACACACAATGCTCACAAAACTGTAAATCGGTAACTTTGTGGCCGTTCAACAAATCACGTTGACTTAGCTCGGTCATGCCTCCAAGGCTCATGCAACCGAGACGTAAATGCCACAATTTTGAAAGA
Source organism: Arctium minus (assembly GCA_954870635.1). NCBI lineage: Eukaryota > Viridiplantae > Streptophyta > Magnoliopsida > Asterales > Asteraceae > Arctium > Arctium minus. Next base: position 541,262 of record OX941083.1, on the reverse strand, counting down.
TCACCATCGGACATTTTCTTCGAAGCAACTGCAACGTCACCTGTAATAGTTTGACCTTGCAAAACATAAAGGTTAGCGGTACCTCTTTGAGCTTTCATTGCAACAAACGCTCCTCGCTTGACCTTTATTGCTCCGTCTTTGCCAGAGAACTCGTAGCCCTTTTCATCGAGGGCACTGAGAGAGATGAGGTTTCTTCGGAGTTCGGGAACATGTTTCATATTCCCAAGTGTTCGGATGACGCCATCATGCATGCGGATTCTAATTGTGCCTTGACCGACAATAGGGCAAGTAGCATTGTTCCCCATCATCACAACACCTTCGGAAACTTGCTCATATGTATGAAACCAACTACGGTTGGGACACATATGAAAAGTGCAACCCGAGTCTAGAATCCATTCTTCCGTGGCCTTTGGATTACCATCCGAGACCGTCATGACTTCACCTTCACTAGCTCCACCTTCATCGTGCTCAACAATGTCGGCTTCCCCGGAGGAACCCCTCTTGTTCTTGGCTTTGTTTTTGGCTTGAAGCTTGAAACATTCGTCAATGATGTGACCCTTCCGTTTACAAAAGTTACAGAACTTCTTCTTTCCACGAGATTTTGATCTTGATTTGCTTGAAGAACTTGAGCATTTTTCAAAAACTCTTCCCCTTGCATTTAATCCTTCGGCCCTTGGTTCATGACCGGGGATTATCTCCTTCATCTTCTCCTTCGAGCTCAACGCTGTATAAACCTCATCAAGTGATAGTGAATCCCGACTATAAATAATCGTATCCATAAACGTACCAAAAGATTGTGGCAAAGAGCATAATAAGATTAGACCCAAATCCTCATGGTCATACTTTACCTCAAGGTTTTTCAAATCACCAACTATCTCTTTGAATTTCGATAGATGTGCCGAAATTGAACCACCTTCAGATAAACGAAGGGCATATAATTTAAGCTTCATATGAAGCTTATTGGGTAAGCTCTTTTCCATAAACATTCGATCTAATTTAGACCAAATTTGATACGATGTTTCCTCCTCCCCAACATCTTGTAAAACATCGTTAGAAAGGTGCAATCTAATTAAAGATTGGGCCTTCAAGTCATTTATTTCAATATCCTCATCCGTCCAAGAGACGGGCATGAAAGCCCGACCCAAAATACATTTATGTAAACTTTGTTGGATGAGGACATCTCTCATCTTTATCTTCGGATATCGGGTATCCCGTTCCAACAAGGGAAGGTCGAATTTCATTGTTGACATAAATGAAAATAACTTAGCAAAACAATAATCTCACGAAACTTCTATTGATCAAAAAAAATCTCGATATAAATAACTTGGGCTCTGATACCAATTGTTGTGAAAATAACGAAACCCAACTAGCAATAAGATAGATAGTTGGACCTCACTATAAACATAAATACCCCAAGAACAATGAACGAATGTTCTTATATCGAGATAACAACGGAAATATGATCAACGAATGTGAGATAATTAATTACGAAGTATATGCAACAATATCCAACCATAAAATGCAAAATAAAGCAAGGTAAGAGAGACTCCGGTATTTTTACGTGGAAACCCGGAAAGGGAAAAACCACGGGCGGAGGACGCCGAGAACTGATCCACTATCACTTTGATGATGATACACTTGAGAGAAAGAAAACTGATTAATATATCAGTTATTGAGAGAGAGAGATATATAGAAGATCTTATGTTGGTGTGTTTTTCTCTTCTACTAAGCTCCCTATTTATAGCACAAATTGAAGTGTAAAGAGGCTGGTGGAGCAGCTGGAAAACACCAAGAAAAACAGATGGAAAAAGCTGTCAAACAATTGAAAGGCAAACATTTCTCACAAGAAGAATCAAGAACAGTGAAAGTTTCAAGTTCCATCCTAAATGTGAAAGGCTTTTGTTTTGCTGATGATCTTCTCAGGTTTTGCCATGGTGATGCCAGCTCTGTTTTGGTACTTAAGGATGCTTTGTTTCACTTTAGTAGTGTTTCTGGATTAAAGCCTAGCCTTGCAAAGAGTACTTCTTACCTTGGCAATGTTGTAGGTGCTAAGTGCTAACAGATGTGAAATTTTAAAGATTTTGCCATTCAAGTTGGGATCACTACCTGTCAGGTACCTGGGTGTTCCTCTCCTATCCACTAAGTTGTTCCACAAGGATTGTTTGGGTTTGATTGACAAAATAAGAAGAAGAATTTTGGATTGGAAGAATAAATCTTTGTCTTTTGCTGGAAGGCTTCAGTTAATAAATTATGTTCTGTCTTCAGTAAGTATGTACTGGGCATCCTTGTTCCTTCTTCCCATTTCTGTAATAAAAGAGATTGAGAAATTGCTAAAGAATTTTCTATGGAGTAAAGGTGATGCAATAAAAGGCAAGGCCAAAGTTTCTTGGAAGGTTGTTTGTTTGCCAAGAGATAATGGAGGATTAGGGGTAAAGGATTTGAAGTTGTGGAATAAAGTCCTGCTTGCTAAACAAATCTGGAAGATAATTGAACATGGGGATTCTCTCTGGGTCAAGTGGATACATGAGTACAGGTTGAAGGGAAGAAATTTCTGGGAAGTGGGTGAAGTTTTTGATGCTCCATGGTTTTGGAGAAAGGCTGTGAGATTTAGAGATTTGTTGAGAAATCATGTGGTTCACACTTTGGGAGATGGTAAATCAGTCTCTGTATGGTTTGATTATTGGCATCCTGGTGGTCCATTATGTGATATTATTTCTAAAAGAGAAATCTATATGGCTAAAATGAGGCTAGATATGAAAGTTCATGAAGTTTATGTTGATGGAGTATGGGTATGGCCAACTGAAATTTGGTGTAAGCATGGGGAGTTTCTCAAACAGTTTATGCCTACTCTTGTGGAGAATGTTAAAAACAAGCTGAGATGGAAATGCAAGGATGGTGCCTTAGTTGATTTTAAGGTGGCTACTATGTGGAAGGATATGTATCATGAGTCTGATGAAGTAACATGGTCTAGAATGGTTTGGTTCAGTCAAGGTATACCTAGGCATGCCTTCTTTTTATGGCTTGCTATAAAGGAAAAACTGAGAACATTGGACAGATTGGCTTCCTGGGGGGTGATTGATAATGATATTTGTGTGCTATGTCATGATGCTGTGGAGTCTCACAGTCATTTATTTGTGGAATGTGGTTATGCTCAAGAAGTATGGAAAGCATTGGAAGGTTTATATGGTGTGTATGATATCATCCAGAGCATGAGAGGACATGCCAATATATGGTCCAACTTGATAGCAAGGTTGGCCTTATCTCCTTGCACTAACACTAAATGGAGTGTGATTCACAGGCTAGCCTTATCTGCTGTGGTATACATGTTATGGCAGGAAAGAAATCAAAGACTTCATTCTGATAAGCATAGGACTGCTTTTTATCTAGCTAGGAAAATCATTGATCTCATCAAGATGAAACTAATGGGATTGAGGATCAGAAACAGTGAGCATGTGAAAAGAGTTGCTGTGGTGTTGGGTCTTGGATTGGAAAAGGGTGTATTCTGTGATAAATCTTCCTTTGTTGATCATGGCCAGTGATTTTGATATTTGGTATGAGATGATTGGGTGGATTTTGTGTTGGAATTTCCAGAATATGGGGATTAACTTGTTGAGAATCTTTATGGATGAGAGATATTTAAGAGTGAGGAAATATTGTGCAAATGAGATCCAAAAAAGGGGTGGGTTCTGTTTGGGGGGGGGGGGGGGGGTGCTATGGGATACACTTGGGAAACACTTGGGTTTATATGGGATGGGGGGATGATGCCTTGCAATTTACTTTGCTCTCTTATATGCAGGCATTTTCTTTGTCAAAATAACATTCATGGGGGTTTTGGGTTTGGGATGAGAGATGAGGATATAAGGGGGAGTAGGGTAGAGGAGATAGGTTCTTTGATCTTGATTTGGTGTTATAAGGAGGTTTTTTTGGGAGGATTGGAGGTCTGTATGGAACCTTATTTCTTTATCATTCAGTGGGTGGTGTTTTAAAAATTCTTATTTTAGCAAGTGGGGTTTTGGGTGTAGTTGTAGGCTTGATACTGCCAAATCCATTTTAGAACATCTTTTTGGTTCTTTATGGAGTTTGACTTCATTTCTTGGGTATACATGTGAGATTTGGTGTAAATTTGGTCATTGGTGTGTTTGGATTTTGGTGTGTGAATTATTTCTGTTCTTCTGGTTTTTTTGGTTATTCATCTATCCTCATTGTGTTTGGAATACTCCTAGATTAGCCTTGGGAAGTTTTATGGATTTATGGTGTGATAGGGTTATTCAGTTCATTAATATACTAAGAAAGGCTTTCACTTTAATCTTTGTCACCTTCTTTCTGTTGAATGCTATAATGGCACTTCAGCACTTGTTTCTATCCCCATTTATTGGTCTAATGATACATCTATGGGTTTTTGGGGAAGGGCAAAGGGATGTTGGTTAAGGGGGTGCAGGGTAATGGAGTTTATCAATTTTGGTGTACAGGGGACATGTTTTGAAATATCATATTACTTTGATTGGAGGGGATGGGATTTTTGGTCTTTTTGCTTTTATCAAACATGGGTATGAGCAATTTTTTGGCTTATCCCATGGTTTGATTTCTTTTCTTGGGACTTTTTTAGTGACAGGTATATATCCCTGGAAGTTATATGGAGCAGTGTTATTGGAAGGTGCAACTTAGCATGATCTCAAGTAAGCATAATACTTTGAGCATTACTTTGATCTTTTACATTTTCTTTATGTTGATTGCTATACTGATGCATCAACTGTTGTTTTCTCATCTGTTGCTTGGTCTATTAAATCATTATTGGGGTTGGTATTTGGGATGAAGTAATAAGGAGGAGAAGGGTAGAGGGTAGAGGTGTCTTGAACTTGTATAGGGGATATAAGGAGGTTTTTTGGGAGGATTGGATTCTTTTCTTGGGTTTTGGTTCCTTCTATGGTGGTATTTGTGGCATATGGCTTTATGGCATTTGGAGGTATAAGGATGGTATGATTGAGTGTTTATTTTACTGTGGCCATTTCCCAGTTGACTTTTCTTGCTCTTGGTTGGAGGATGTGGTCCCTTGAGTTAATTGTCTATTGGATCATAATCTGGATCATGACTTTATATGCAATTTGGCATCCTGCCATTGCATTAGCTTCTTCATGCATTACTTTGGATCTGGTCTGTTCTTGTGGATTTGGGTATGGGAATAAGGATGAAATATGGAAATGGTCAAGTACCCACCTGGATGTATGAATTACTGATTATGGCTGGGTCTAAGGGGTTCATTGTTCTAAAATGGAGTGATAAGGTGTGGATCATGTTACTGCTATGTAGCCTTATGGGTATTGCCAAGTTTTTGCATTCTGCCATTGCTTTTGGTCCTTTTTGTATTAGGGTTGTGGCTTGGTCCAAATGGTGCATTGATCAAAAATTGTGTATTTCCCAATTTGGGATTGGTTGGACAGATTGGGGACTCTTGCATGATCAAAATAGATACTTGTTGGAGTGGGATAAGGCTGATGGTATTATGCCAATGGCCTATGGCCAAATTGGCCTCCTGCACATATTCTTAACCTTGATGGTTTTATTGATCATCAACTTTTTGATCCTTATGACCTTATTATCTCTTTTGTTGGTCTGATATACCCTGTGTGTGTGTTCTAAGTTGGGATCCAAAATGGTTTCCCAACAGTTGCCTCCTTTTCTTTTCCTTGGTCTTGTATTGGTTATATGCCAATCACTCATTAAATTGATTTTACCTGTTATGCATATGCTCAAATGAACAGACTGTTTTTGAAATCCAACAAAGATGGAAATGGAGGAATAAGGATTGGTGTTGTGTTTTTGGTGATAGTTGTGGATTTTGTGCAGATGTGTTTGTACATTCTGATCTCATGTTATCATTTGAGCCATTCTTCTCTAAATTTTTGCTTCTCATTCCTTTGTTTGGTCTCTTCTATGTGTTGGAAGCTAAACTGGCTATCCAATTTTTGCTTCTAATTCTTTTCTTTGGTCCTGGGGATTGTATTTGGGGTTTTATTGGGATTTTTATCTTTTGTTTGGTTTTTTAGGGTAAACCTTGGTTATGGTTTCTCCCTAAGCACATTTTGAGTTCCCAATTGTATATCTTGGGGTATCCCCCTCGTATTATGTAATTTCTTTCTTTTTTATTAATAAAGTTTTTCCGGGGTTTCGTCCCCTTTTTCCAAAAAAAAAAGCCCTCCAAACCTGTATTGGTAGCTAGAGTAAGAAAGTGGATATTGGATCCATGTCGAAAAGGATGTCAAGTTGTCAACTCGAAAAGAATCATATATCTAGTGGTAAATGGGTAGGATTAGATCCGAACTTTCAACATCCAAATTGGATATTGGTTGATTTTTAGATAGCAGTCCTAAATTCAATAAAACCGGATCCAATCACCATCAAATTACAGACCCAACTACCATATTCCACTTACAAATTTTCTTATGATTGTGCTTAAACATTATGTTGGCAGGGCATATTTGTTTTTATGTGATATTTGTATGTAGGGTGCTAAAAAATCTTGGAGAAGTTGATTCTATTCTCTAAGAGTACTTATTTGGACAACTGACCAAGTCATTGTTTTAATACTTGAAGGTAAAGGAAGTAATTGCTCCTTTTTAATTCCAGTGGAGGAGGGGGAATATTTTTTTACAGGAGCGTTTGATGATTTATGCAATGAAAACAATATCAAACATGAACACACTTCACCTTACTGCACACTGCAATTAACACAACAGTTTAGTCGAAAGGAAAATCCGAATGCTTATTTAAATGGACAATTGTATGTTGAACCAATCAGGATTTGGAACATGATTTTTATGCTTATTGAAATGGACAACTATTGAGTATTATTAAGGAGACCCATGATGGAAAATAGTAAATTCTAAACTCTATTTACAAAAGTAACACCAAGTAGAATTAAGACTCAATAACATCAAATCCACCGAGTCAAATGAAAAGGGGTGATCTCATAGTTCTTGGTCTATGAAGATGCCTTTACCATTCGACTATATCCACCTTTTGTTTTGTTCATAATACACAATATATGTTATATGATAAACTTTTCATCTTTGATAGCAATATCATCCTCTGCCTACTATGATTATTTCTGCCAAATTTCTTAGAAAACGAACCAATTGCATCAAAGTTCTCAGACCACTACCAGCAGACTAATCTTCATTAAGGGGTTGTTTACTATATGTTTACTGGGTAAGCACTTACCAGTATCACTTACCTTACCGTTTGAACATGACAAGGACCAAAGGCATAACAAGGACCGGGAGTCTTACCGTGGTAAGTGAGGAAAAATACTCTTACTTGGTTTAAAATGCTTACCAATAATCCATTTTGATTGCCAAAAATGTTATATGATAAGGTAAGCAACGGTAATTTCACTTGCCGATAAGCGTTTGGTAAACGACCCCTAAGTCTTCAACCCAACCAAAGTTACAATTCCCGTAAGCAGAACCCAAAAACCAATTATCGCCAAATTAAATCCCGCGGAAAAAGAAATCCAGAAGCAAAACATATTAATGCAACCTCAGGAACTAATGTAATGCCACATATAAAAAGATAAAAACCAACAATACATAGTGTTGTCACTGTATATGTTATCAAGGTGTCAACTTAACCAACAATGGGTATGAAATAAGTTCGTGACGGATATCAAACTAAATTTCTGTAAAGATTTAGTTAAACCAACCAATTGACAAACAATCATATCATACCAATTTGAGACGAAGCCAACATATTTGCAATTTTTGGTTGTCTGAGAGCTTTTGAGGCACTATCGCCGACAATAATCCGGTGGTCAAAGCCTTTAATATACAAAATCTCAGTTGTTAATTCTAGCAAACAACCAAAATCTTGTCGACATTGAATGGAATTTTATACATCTTGGAATTTTCCTTAAGGTGCCTTGGGGGGAGGGGATGTTTGGCTAGGGGAGGTCTCAAGTTCGAGTCCCACCCGAGACGTTTACCCCTTTAGGCGATAATAGGAGATATAGGCGGGTCTCAAGGTCAGCATACTGCCCAATTGGATGTCACTGCTGGACCTGAACCACTAACAACTAACAAGCCGTTCTAAAAAAATAAAAATAAAAAAAAACTTCCATAAAAGTATATGCTGGTCAAATGTTACAACTTCCACGACACAAGCTGATTCAACAATAATAAGAAAAGGGACAAGACTAATTCACTGATACAGGGAGAATTCGAGCGTTAATAAGGAATTTTAATAATAATTGGGAAAAAGGAAAATGGGATCGAAGAGAAAAACGAGCACGAAAGAGGCTCGGGATTTGACATCAAAAAAGAGGCAAACATAAAGCACCAAATATAAAGAAGATTAATGACAATGCTTACGTCGTTACTCTACCCGATTCGTTACATATATCAAACACCTTTAACGTGACCGATGTATATGAGTATTACAAAGACGAGTCAATTCCTTTAGAAGAGAACTCGGGGTCGAGTTCTTCTGAAGTGGAGGAGACTGATGTAGAGAGAATGGCGATACCAGAGATTGATGTCACGTCCCGCTAGAAGGTTCTCCGTCCCGTTTGAAGGTTCTCCGGAAATCCGGAACATTCCGGGTTAATCAAGAAGATGGAGGGACCTTGGTGAAGGTTCAAGAGAATCCAAACAAGGACCAAGATGATCCAAGCATACTCTAGAAGGATCTATATCTTTCTAGAAGGATCTATATCTTTCAAGGGCTTATATATCTAGAACATTCCTTGTATTAGTAGTAGAATAATCTAGATAAACTTCTAGATAGATCCATAGAGTAGTAGAATAATCTAGATAAACCTCTAGATAGATCCATAGAGTAGTATAAATAGAATAGCTAGGTTTCATTGTAAATCAAGCTTTAATGAATAAAGTTTATATTTTAGAGAGTATTCTCTTGAGTTTTTGAGTTTTACGCATCGTAATTCTCAACTGTAAAAGGGTTTAGACGCTTGTCGATCCTTCCGTAAACCTACACTGCGTCATTCACTAACCATTCTCTCTCTCTCTCTCTTCTTAACCATTGATTCGAACCAATGATCTAAGGAGAATCCCTAAAGGCCCAGGTCTTATTGCGAGTTGAGCTAGCTCCAGAAGGCTTAACCATTCTCTTTTGTACGTGGTAATTTGTATTTCAAATGGACAAAGAAAGATATCTCCATGGATAGCGTAATAACTATTACTTTTTTGTTCAATTGATATATGTTCCAATTTATAGCATATATCTAAGGAAAGAAAAGCTTACCGAAAATAAACATTTTGATGATGGCACCCACAAGTTAGAACTACCGGTATAAAAGATCACTATAAACTTCTGAGGTGGGGTGCCAATGCCAATCTCACCATAGTATTGAGCATCCATATATTTCTTCAATGTTCAACGGATTTATGTGTGTTAGAATGTAACTTAATGTGTCTAAGTGTGTAATCAGGTAAAAAACGACCTATCACCCATAATGACCCACTTAGACTCGTTAAGGATGAATAATAATAAGGTCCATTATACCCACTTGAACCCATTTAGACCCAATTATCATACATATGTTGGTATAATTGCTTATGACCAACTACACTTATACCAAAAGACCCATTAATAACCACAATGACCCGTTATGCCTCAATTAGACGCACTAAAGTCTAATCAAATTGATTATGACTTATTTAGACCCATTATAACTCCTTTATACTCGAAGATCTATCGAAGATTTAAATTAATTTTTTAAAATTTTTTTATATAAATTTATACTTAACACTTACACAAATTTTCAACGGAATATATGACCAATGTTAAAGATCCGTCGAAAAAATGGTATACATAAAGTTTCCTAATCTAGATCTAGGTTACTGTTTCCTCTAAAATTGAAATTCAGTCATTGTCTCTGTCGACCACCACATTTCCATCGATCCGGACATCGCCTTCTCTCTCTCTCTCTCTCTCTCTCTCTCTCTCTCTCTCTCTCTCTCTCGTCCCATCCACATCGAGCCTCTCCTCTCTATTCAACATTGGTGTTGTTAATTTACCGTTACCATCCACCATAGTTGTCTAGGTGGTTTACCTTCTCCATCCACATCAAGCCTCTCCTCTCTTTTGTAGGACGATATGATTAGAGGTAGACATGGTTCTTCTAGTTCTCGTCCCACTCGAGGGGGATCCGACTCTCTTTGAGGTTTCTGTGGTTTTGGTACCCGATCTTCGGGTGGTTCTACTCCATCATTGCAGAGACTATTCAGACTCCATACAAATGTAGGTCTGGTCAGGAGGATATGGTCATAGAGTCGGATGCATGTGATGTTAGTGGGCGAGGAGACAAACCGGAGCCTTTTGGCTCCTGCTCATCCCTCATAGAAGAGAGTTATCAACTTGCTTCCGGAAAATAATAGGGAGTATGTATATTTCTTTTAAATGTAATATAATTTTATTTAAATAATTGATATTAATAATTGTTGTGTTATATTGGTCCCATTGTATTGTAGGTTTAAGGATGTTTCGATCGGAAGCGACATCATTGGGACATTGAAAAACTTGTTCAATGGGCCATGGACGACTTGTAATAGTTATGTATTTTCACGTGTATTCAACAAATCTTCCGTATTCATACATCACTATGACATTAATCATTATTTTACATTTTTACTATAATATTCATTATGAATATACATATTATTCATCATAAATATTTATATATGTTCACGTGTATACGACAACATTTCAACATTCATACATCAATATGATATTTGTCATTAATATACATTTTCACTATAACATTTATCATGAATATATATATTATTCATGATGAATATTTATGTATGATCATATATATACAATAACTCTCTAGTATTTATATTAGTATGATATTTATCATAAATATTAATTTTCACCATAATATTCATCATGTCTATATATATATATATTCATTATATATGTATATATATATTCATAATAAATATACTACAGTTTATTTTTCTTTATACTTTATATACTTTATTTTTGTTTCAACTCTACATACTTTATTTTTCTTTATTGGATTATCGATTGATCTCGATGAGTTCCCGATTCGTCTCGATAGATTTCTCGATCCATCTCGATAAAAGCTAAAACTAGTAGGTTATGATTTTACACAAACAAACACACAATATGTTAAGTTCTCAATCGGTCTCGATGAGAAAGAAAGTGTTAGCTATTATTTTAACACACAACCACATATACCAAGTCAATGGATGGGTTCTTCATTAGTCTCGATCGATCTTGATGTGTTCTTGATTGGTTTCGATGGGATCGATAAAAACTAAAAGTGATAGGCTATGTTTGTACACATACAAGCAATTAATAAATCAATCGATAGGTTTTTGAGGGAAAATGAAGGTAGTAAGTTATGGTTTAACACACATAAACACACCAAGTCAATGAATGGATTCTCCACCTTAGGTTCTCGCTCGGTCTCGATGGGTTCTCAATTGGTCTCGATGGGTGTCTGGTTACGGTGATGAAAAACATGGTGCCTTACAACGTTGAAGAAAGTGCTGAAGAAGGTGATATCGAGTTACGGACTTACGGTGTCAAGATGTTGTACTTGAACGTACATAAATTTTCATAATGAATATAACAAATATATAACATTTCAAGTAAAAACAGTTAACCTATCTGATGACATGAGCAGAGACCAAGCAAGAAGTTCATCAAGCACTGAAGATGTCTTCAACATTCCTTTGTAGTTGAATTAGAATATTGTAGACCAAGTCTTTGTCTCTTTCTCTTTTGCAAAAATCAGAACCATGCAACTATATAACAAAGGTACATTACAAATTATGCTTTAGTGTTTCATAAGCGACTAAGGACATGCAGACCTTGCTTTCCTCTCCCTCAGTAACACGTAGCATGTACCTTCACAGTGCGTTAAATGTTGCACCTTCAAAAGAATTATTTTTCAGTGTGTATTTTTGTGCAAGAGAGAACTTTGCGAACTTTGTAAGCTTTGCTAGAGATTCTTAATGTTATCTCGTATAGTAAAGTAAGATGCTTTTATCTCCAGCTGCTTTCTTTCATGTTTATATTGACTTTTATGTCCACAGACTTGCAGGTCTTTGATTCCAGAGTTGGAAGCCGATTTGGTATTGGAATTGGAATCGAAGCATGTTTATTTCAAACTCTAAATTATGATATTTCACTGATTAATACTGAGAATGAATAGTATCTTGGTAGCAACTTCTTTTGATATTGCAAATGATAGAAATTCTAGGGATTTATTGTTCAAATAAATGTCAAGGAACTAATCACTCAAAATATGAAAGCTTGTTGAGTATTTTCGGATTTTTTTCTATGATTTTATAACATTAACCGGTTTCATATATCAAAAGGATCTATTTAATGAGTTTTACAAAGTCGAATGATCTATTTTTTTTTTTAAATCGTTTAAAGACTTAATCACTCAAAAATTAGGTTTTTCTGGACTTTAAATATGTAAATTTAAAGAAACCTCAAAAATTAAATTCAGGTTACCCACCAATTAAATGCTAAAAGTTTATTGTAGTATTAAATCTATGAAATATTTTAATAATATAATTAATACTGAAAATTATAAAAATGCTCAAATGAAACTAAATTTGTTTACGTTATTTGTTAATCAATATATATATATCTTTATATATATAAAAGCAAAAACCAAGAGAAATGACATGGCACAATGTGGATTGAGAATTTTAAAATATTGGATTGTGGTTAACTTTGGCCATCCCATATTGATAGAATAATGAAATGTTAGAATATGAAGTTGATTATAAAAAGAGAAGAATGCCAACTTTTTTGACATGACCTATAATTTGTTTTAATCCATTTTGGATTAAAGAGTTTATTTTTAGTTACAAATTTCTTGATGTTGAATATATATTATATATTGTATTACAACTATCTTTATCTTTATATATATCTTTATATATATAAAAGCAAAAACCAAGAGAAATGACATGGTACAATGTGGATTGAGAATTTTAAAATATTGGATTGTGGTTAACTTTGGTCATCCCACATTGATAGAATAATGAAATGTTAGAACATTAAGTTGATTATAAAAAGAGAAGAATGTCAACTTTTTTGACATGACCTATGATTTGTTTTAATCCATTTTGGATTAAAGAGTTTATTTTTAGTTACAAATTTCTTGATGTTGAATATATATTATATATTGTATTACAACTATCTTTATCTTTATATATATTAAAGTAAAAAACCAAGATAAATGACACGATACAATGTGGATTGAGAATTTTAAAATTTTGGATTGTGGTTAACTTTGGCTATCCTACATTGATAGAAAGATAAAATGTTGGAACATGAAGATGATTATAAAAGGAAAAGGATGCCAACTTTTTTTTACATGATTTATGATTTGTTTTAATCCATTTTGGATTAAAGAGTTGATTTTTAGTTACAAATTTGTTGGTGTTGATATATATTGTATTACAACTAATAAGATACACTTATTTCATTTAATTTGTTTATTTTTATATCTTTTTGTCTTTGTATACATAAAATGAAAAACAAGACAACATGACATGTCATGATGTGGATTAAGAAATCTAATATATATGTAACACCTTAGGCATATCCCATATCGGCCGTGGACAGGAGTGATGCTGGGTGTTATAAGTAATATCTTGGTCTTCCTAACAACAACGCGTTTTGGGTCCACAAGCACGTCAGGTTCTGGGAACTCTGACGTTAAGCGTGCTTGGGTGGGAGTAGTCCCAGGATGGGTGACCCCCTGGGAAGTTTCTCACCAGGTCGCCAGAAACAAATCCGTGCGCTACACGTTGGTTAAATCCAGGGGCAAAGCGGACAATATTGTTGTCGAGGCAGGCGGGATGTTACAGATGGTATCAGAGCCACTCCTGTGCCGTTCGGGATATGGGGCAAACCTCATCGAGGACGATGAGTCCCAAGGGGGGGTGTTTGTAACACCTTAGGCATATCCCATATCGGCCGTGGACAGGAGTGATGCTGGGTGTTATAAGTAATATCTTGGCCTTCCTAACAACAACGCGTTTTGGGGCCACAAGCACGTCAGGTTCTGGGAACTCTGAGGTTAAGCGTGCTTGGGTGGGAGTAGTCCCAGGATGGGTGACCCCCTGGGAAGTTTCTCACCAGGTCGCCAGAAACAAATCCGTGCGCTACACGTTGGTTAAATCCAGGGGCAAAGCGGACAATATTGTTGTCGAGGCAGGCGGGATGTTACAATATATATATATATATATATATATATATATATATATAAAAGTAAAATTACCCAAGAGAAATGACACGCCTCAAATAAGAATCATCAATATATATATATATATATATATTTATTTATATAAAAGAAAGAACCATAGAGAATGATATGACATTGTGAGATTTAAGTAATGTAGGTACCTATAAGAAACGAGGACATTTGGATTTGATATGAGATACGAGTATTCTCAAATACTACTATATTCTGGTGGTGTTTTACACATCTCACATTGATGAGTGAATATAAGATTGGAGAATGAAGATATACCTGTGTAGAAGATTTAGATTTTGATAAATTAAAGGATTACTTGGCTAAATATTCTTTTTGGCCGACCCCTATTTTTGTTAAAAAAAACCCATTTATATAAGCAAATAAATCGATAGACAAATGTATACAAATCATCAATTTATACAATATTATCAATGTTGAACCTTGATGTCTTTTTATTATCTCACAAGTCACAAGAAGATTTAAGTATTCTCAAATCATGAATTGTGATGTTATTTGGTTATCCCACATTGATAGAAAGAAAATAAATTTGGAAGAATGTATGAGTATGTAAAAGTTGAATGAGATGTCTTATTTGATTGTCCCACATCGACATAAAGACAATAGATTTGGAAGAAGATGTTAGTATATAAAAGCTGGATGAAATGTCTTATTTATTTATCTCACATCGGTAAAAAAAGATAGATTTGAAAGAAGGGGTTAGTATATAAAAGGTGCATGAGCTTTCTTATTTGGTTAATCTACATCAACGTAAAGATAATAAATTTGAAAGATGAGGTAAACAAAAGAAAAGGCGGATAAGATGACTTACAAGTTTAAAATTTTGTGGCAACCTATGTGGTTGTCTCATTTTAGTCGACCTCTTTCGCTAAAAATCAAATTTTATAAAATATTAATCTTTATGTGACTTTATTTATATAAAAAGAACAACCATAAATAATGAGATGACATTGTGAGATTTCAGTATTCTAAAATATTGCATTGTGTTGTAGTTCAATTATCCCACCTTGATGCGAGGTGCAAGATTGGAGAATAAAGATGACTGTAAGAAACAAGGGTTGATTTTGATAATCAAAATTTTAGTTGGATAAATATGTTTTAGCTCACGATTGGAATCCCATAATAAATTAGCAAGAATGTAGGATTTGGAAGAGAGGGTTGATATTGGCTGCCAACTTTCATTTTCCAAAAAAAATATTATATAGATATATATATACAAATTAACCACTCATTGACACACATTAATTATTTTATATTGTATTCAATTAACTGTTAACTGAGGAATTATGTTTTATATATCTTATCTCGGTACATATATTTCCTGAAATAATTATCGCCACAACTGATGATGTGGCCTAACCAAGTTTGAGTATTATTAAGCGTTAAATTATGGTTTGGTTAAATTATCCCACATTATTATGAAGATGATAAAATTTAAAAATAGATGGTTATATATGAGTAGAAGTTGGCTTGAAAATTTTAAAAATAGGTTTGACTAAATATATTGGCCAACAATAATTTTTCAAAAAATTTATACATCTACTTTAGGCCTTAAGTTTAAAACTTAATGTCAACATGTTTGTTAGAGTGTTTTTATTATATGTCACCTTATATATAAACTCAAGAGCATTAAACGAACTTTTGGAACGAATCAAGTTGGATATCATATTAGCGCATTACAAGTTTGAGTCATTAAAATAATAAGCAACATTTTTTAAGTTCAAACTTCAAAATTATCAAACTCAAATTTGAGCCAGACGGTTATTCCTCAAAACTTTCGTAACAACAATAATGATATGGGTGTATAACATAACAAAAAAGTTAATGTCAATACGTATCAAATTCTTCGTAACAATAAAAGGTTATCAATACGTGAAAATAAACCACTTATGTAAATACATTCTTCATTTTAAATTGTATCTCATTAATTATTAAGCAAGAAATTATGTTCTATCTTAACTCGGTCAAGTACTTCTTTAAAAAAATTATCGCTACCGTGCAACGCACGGGGTTGCCACTAGTATATAATAAAGATGAGGAGAGAGAGTGAATAAGAGGCCTCCAAAGAGGTTTTAGAATTTTATTAGAGTTTTGAATTTTTTTTAAATAAAATTATGTATTAAATGAGTACAACCTTCTATTTTCTTTTTTATTTTTCACTATAGCTTTTACTTAATATTTTCTTAATATTGAATTTTTTAGTAAATGGCCAAAAGTCTATTTAACATTTGCTAAGACAATGTATTTTTATTTGTATTTAATTCATTTATATTAGTTAAACAAATATGTTTATTGAAAAAAAAATTCTTTTGAATCTAATCACCTTATTTTCTTACTAACCTAACATCAAAATATATATATATATATATATATATATATATATATATATATATATATATATATATATATATATATATATATATATATATAAAGGATGAGGAGAGAGAGTGAATGAGAGGCCTCCAAAGAGTCTTTAGAATTTTCTTAGAGTTTTGAATTTTTTTAAAATAAAATTATGTATTAAATAAGTACAACCTTCTATTTTCTTTTTTATTTTTCACTATAGCTTTTACTTAATATTTTCTTAATATTGAATTTTTTAGTAATGGCCAAAAGTCTATTTAACATTTGCTAAGACAATGTATTTTTATTTGTATTTAATTCATTTATATTAATTAAACAAATATGTTTATTGAAAAAAAAATTATTTTGAATTTAATCACTTTATTTTCTTACTAACCTAACAATCATCAATATATATATATATATATATATATATATATATAGAAGAAGGATGAGGAGAGAGATTGAATGAGAGACCTCCAAAGAGGCTTTAGAATTTTCTTAAAATTTTGAATTTTTTAAAAATAAAATTATGTATTAAATGAGTACAACCTTCTATTTTTTTTTCACTATAGCTTTTACTTAATATTTTCTTAATATTGATTTTTTTAGTAAATGGCCAAAAGTCTATTTAACATTTGCTAAAACAATGTATTTTTATTTGTATTTAATTCATTTATATTAGTTAAACAAATATGTTTATTGAAAAAAAAAATCTTTTGAATTTAATCATCTTATTTTCTTACTAACCTAACAATTAATGTTTATAAATCAAAACTTATATAATTCATAATTTTATAAGCAAATATGAATTACTAACCTAACAATCATCAATCAATCAATATATCTTTATATATATAAAAACAAATCCTTAAGATGATGACATGGCACAATGAGAATCAAGAATTCATCAAGTGGTGAATTGTGGTGAATTCTCCATTGTCCCACATTGGTGACAAATGTGAAAAGTTGGAAGTAAAAGTGACTATATAAAGGATAAGATATTGCTTGAATGCTCATCCAAAATTTGATCCATTTGTTGGGTTAAATAGTTTGTTTCATTTACATGACAAAACATTTCATTTATAAGTTAAAATCTTTATCTTTATCTTATATCTTATATCTTATATCTTATATATATTAAAAGAAAAACCAAAGAAGATGACTTGGCATCGTGAGAGTTGAGTATCCTACAAATATTGAAATGTGATTAACTTTGTTTATCCCACATTGGTGGGAATAAAGAAAAACGAAAGTTGAAAATGTGTATATGAAAGGAGGAAGACATCATTTTGTAACAAATCATGTTGTTGGCTCAAATGAGTAAACACTCTAATCTTACAAAATACTCTAATATTACAAAATGTTTTCTTTAAATCTTGAAATGTGGTTAAGTTTACTTATCCCACATTGATGAGATAGAAGAAATTTGAAAGTTGGAATTGTGTATATGAAAGAAGAAAGTCTTTTTTTTTGTAGCAAATCATGTTATGAAAGTAGGAAGTCTTTCAATACATAAAATAAAATAAAAAATCTAAAAAAACCAAAGAAGATGACTTGGTATCATGAGAGTTAAGTATTCTACAATCTTATCTTATATATATTAAAAAAAAACAAAGAAGATGACTTGGCATCATGAGAGTTGAGTATTCTACAAATATTGAAATGTGGTTAACTTTGTTTATCCCACATTGGTGGAAAGAAGAAAAAATGAAAGTTGAAAGTGTGTATATGAAAGGAGGAAGACATCATTTTGTAGCA
Source organism: Arctium minus (assembly GCA_954870635.1). Lineage (NCBI taxonomy): Eukaryota > Viridiplantae > Streptophyta > Magnoliopsida > Asterales > Asteraceae > Arctium > Arctium minus. Next base: position 522,874 of record OX941083.1, on the reverse strand, counting down.
AATCATGTTGTTGGCTCAAATGAGTAAAAACTCTAATCTTACAAAATGTTTTCTTTAAGTCTTGAAATGTGGTTAAGTTTATTTATCCCACATTGGTGAGATAGAAGAAATTTGAAAGTTGGAATTGTGTATATGAAAGGAGAAAGTCTTTTTTTTTGTAGCAAATCATGTTATGAAAGGAGGAAGTCTTTCAATACATAAAATAAATCTTATCTTATCTTTATATATATAAAAACAAAAACCAAGAGAAATGACATGACACAATGTGGATTGAGAATTTTAAAATATTGGATTGTGGTTAACTTTGGCTATCCCACATTGATAGAATAATGAAATGTTGGAACATTAAGTTGATTATAAAAAGAGAAGAATGTCAACTTTTTTGACATGACCTATGATTTGTTTTAATCCATTTTGAATTAAAGAGTTTATTCTTAGTTACAAATTTGTTGACGTTGAATATATATTATATATTGTATTACAACTATCTTTATCTTTATATATATAAAAGCAAAAACCAAGATAAATGACATGGTACAATGTGGATTGAGAATTCTAAAATATTGGATTGTGGTTAACTTTGGCTATCCTACATTGATAGAAAGATGAAATGTTGGAACATGAAGATGATTATAAAAGGAAAAGGATGTCAACTTTTTTTTTACATGATTTATGATTTGTTTTAATCCATTTTGGATTAAAGAGTTGATTTTTAGTTACAAATTTGTTGGTGTTGATATATATTGTATTACAACTAATAAGATACACTTATTTCATTTAATTTGTTTATTTTTATATCTTTTTGTCTTTGTATACATAAAATGAAAAACAAGACAAAATGACATGTCATGATGTGGATTAAGAAATCTAATATATATATATAAGTAAAATTACCCAAGAGAAATGACACGCCTCAAATAAGAATCATCAATATATATATATATATATATATATATATATATATATATATAAAAGAAAGAACCATAGAGAATGATATGACATTGTGAGATTTGAGTAATGTACGTACCTATAAGAAACGAGGACATTTGGATTTGATATGAGATACGAGTATTCTCAAATACTACTAGGTGGTGTTTTACACATCTCACATTGATGAGTGAATATAAGATTGGAGAATGAATATATACCTGTAGAAACACAGAGATTTAGATTTTGATAAATTAAAGGATTACTTGGCTAAATATTCTTTTTGGCCGACCCCTATTTTTGTTAAAAACGAGGTGGGATTAATGCTCGCGCGTTGCTGCGGATGGAAAGAAATATTAAGACCATAAATTTGAGCATCACCAATTATGAGAACAAAACATTTTGTGTCTGTTAGCAGCATCACTATAATTTACAAAATGCCCTATGAGGATGATGTGTGTGTATGATAGGAAGCGAAAATAAATTGGCAAATGGTACATTACATCATTAAACTTAAAAAAAAGTTACATTGTTATTAAACCTAAATTAAATTATAATAAAAATATGAATTAAACAAATTTTACATAGGTTTTGGGTTGGAGAAGACACAGTCATTGAGATGCGATGCATGTTAAGGGATCTTTATTTTATGCTTATATAATAAAAATAATTTTTATAATATAACTTTTATTTATTTAAATTAGAAAATGAAAAAGTTATAAATGATCGAAATGTCATTTACTTAACAGTCAGGAGCTAACAACTTTTAGTTTCGAGGACAAAAACGTTACGCAAATGCAAAATCGAAAGTCTATTTTGGAATCAACAAATTATAGGGACTAAATCCAAGAGGAAAATAAACTATAGGGACCAAATCTGTAACTCTACAAACATAGAAAAAAAAAATTAAAAGCTGAAGGACCAAATCTGTAAGTTACTAAAAACCTCAAGGACCAAAGCTGTAAATTACTGTTCATGAACAGTGAAATCGTTCCTGGTAAATGTTATATAGTATAATACCCATTTATATAAGCAAATAAATCGATAGACAAATGTATACAAATCATCATATTTCATCAATTTATACAATAATATCAATGTTGAACCTTGTTGTCTTTTTATTATCTCACAAGTCACAAGAAGATTTAAGTATTCTCAAATCTTGAATTGTGATGTTATTTGGTTATCCCACATTGATAGAAAGAAAATAAATTTGGAAGAATGTATGAGTATGTAAAAGTTGAATGAGATGTCTTATTTGATTGTCCCACCGACATAAAGACAATAGATTTGGAAGAAGATGTTAGTATATAAAAGCTGGATGAAATGTCTTATTTATTTATCCCACATCGGTAAAAAAAAGATAGATTTGAAGAATAGGTTAGTATATAAAAGGTGCATAAGTTGTCTTATTTGGTTAATCCACATCAACGTAAAGATAATAAATTTGGAAGATGAGGTAAACAAAAGAAATGGCGGATAAGATGACTTACAAGTTTAAAAGTTTGTGGCAACCTATGTGGTTGTCTCATTTTAGTCGACCTCTTTCGCTAAAAATCAAATTTTATAAAATATTAATCTTTATGTGACTTTATTTATATAAAAAGAACAACCATAAATAATGAGATGACATTGTGAGATTTCAGTATTCTAAAATATTGCATTGTGTTGTAGTTCAATTATCCCACCTTGATGCGAGGTGCAAGATTGGAGAATGAAGATGATTGTAAGAAACAAGGGTTGATTTTGATAATCAAAATTTTAGTTGGATAAATATGTTTTAGCTCACGATTGGAATCCCATAATAAATTAGCAAAAAAGTAGGATTTGAAAGAGAGGGTTGATATTGGCTGCCAACTCTCATTTTCCAAAAAAAATGTATATATATATATATATATATATATATACACAAATTAACCACTCATTGAAACACATTAATTATTTTATATTGTATTCAATTAACTGTTAACTGAGGAATTATGTTTTATATATCTTATCTCGATACATATATTTTCTGAAATAATTATCGTCACAACTGATGATGTGTCCTAACCAAGTTTGAGTATTATTAAACGTTAAATTATGGTTTGGTTAAATTATCCCACATTACTATGAAGATGATAAAGTTTAAAAATAGATGGTTATATATGAGTAAAAGTTGGCTTGAAAAATTTAAAAATAAGTTTGACTAAATATATTGGCCAACAATAATTTTTCAAAAAATCTATACATCTACTTTAGGCCTTAAGTTTAAAACTTAATGTCAACATGTTTGTTAGAGTGTTTTTATTATATGTCACCTTATATATAAACTACAGAGCATTAAATGAACTTTTGGAACGAATCAAGTTGGATATCATATTAGTGCATTACAAGTTTGAGTCATTAAAATAATAAGCAACATTTTTTAAGTTCAAACTTCAAAATTATCAAACTCAAATTTGAGCCAAGACGGTGATTCCTCAAAACTTTCGTAACAACAATAATGATATGGATGTATGACATGTTGTTTCATTCTAAATAACATAACAAGAAAGTTAATGTCAATACGTGTCAAACTCTTCGTAACAATAAAAGGTTATCAATACGTGAAAATAAACCACTTATATAAATACATTCTTCATTTTAAATTGTATCTCATTAATTATTAAACAAGAAATTATGTCCTATCTTAACTCGGTCAAGTACTTCTTTAAAAAATTTATCGCTACCGTAGTACTGTGCAACGCACGGGGTTGCCACTAGTATATATAAAAGAAGGATGGGGAGAGAGAGTGAAGGAGATGTCTCCAAAGAGACTTTAGAATTTTCTTAGAGTTTTGATTTTTTTTTTAAATAAAATTATGCATTAAATGAGTACAACCTTCTATTTTCTTTTTTATTTTTCACTATAGCTTTTTACTTAATATTGAATTTTTTAGTAAATGGCCAAAAGTCTATTTAATATTTGTTAAGAAAATGTATTTTTTATTTTTATTTAATTCATTTATATTAGTTAAACAAATATGTTTATTGAAAAAAAATTTATTTTGAATTTAATCACCTTATTTTCTTACTAACCTAACAATGTTTATAAATCAAAACTTATATAATTCATAATTTTATAAGTAAATATGAATTACTAACCTAACAATCATCAATATATATATATATATATATAAGAAAGATGAGGAGAGAGAGTGAAGGAGAGGCCTCCAAAGAGGCTTTATGAATTTTCTTAGAATTTTAAATTTTTTTAAATAAAATTATGCATTAAATGAGTACAATCTTCTATTTTCTTTTTTATTTTTTCACTATAGTTTTTTACTTAATATTTTCTTAATATTGAATTTTTTAGTAAATGGCCAAAAGTCTATTTAACATTTGCTAAGACAATGTATTTTTTATTTTTATTTAATTCATTTATATTAGTTAAACAAATATGTTTATTGAAAAAAAAAATTCTTTTGAATTTAATCACCTTATTTTCTTACTAACCTAACAATGTTTATAAATCAAAACTTATATAATTCATAATTTTATAAGCAAATATGAATTACTAACCTAACAATCAATCAATATATATATATATATATATATATATATATATAAAAGAAGGATGGGGAGAGAGAGTGAAGGAGAGGTCTCCAAAGAGACTTTAGAATTTTCTTAAAGTTTTGATTTTTTTTTTAAATAAAATTATGCATTAAATGAGTACAACCTTCTATTTTCTTTTTTATTTTTCACTATAGCTTTTTACTTAATATTGAATTTTTTAGTAAATGGCCAAAAGTCTATTTAACATTTGTTAAGAAAATGTATTTTTTATTTTTATTTAATTCATTTATATTAGTTAAACAAATATGTTTATTGAAAAAAAAATTATTTTGAATTTAATCACCTTATTTTCTTACTAACCTAACAATGTTTATAAATCAAAACTTATATAATTCATAATTTTATAAGCAAATATGAATTACTAACCTAACAATCATCAATATATATATATATATATATATATATATATATATATATATATATATATATATAAGAAAGATGAGGAGAGAAAGTGAAGGAGAGGCCTCCAAAGAGGCTTTAGAATTTTCTTATAATTTTAAATTTTTTTAAATAAAATTTTGCATTAAATGATTACAACCTTCTATTTTGTTTTTTATTTTCACTATAGCTTTTTACTTAATATTTTCTTAATATTGAATTTTTTAGTAAATGGCCAAAAGTCTATTTAACATTTGCTAAGACAATGTATTTTTTATTTTTATTTAATTCATTTATATTAGTTAAACAAATATGTTTATTGAAAAAAAAATTATTTTGAATTTAATTACCTTATTTTCTTACTAACCTAACAATGTTTATAAATCAAAACTTATATAATTCATAATTTTATAAGCAAATATGAATTACTAACCTAACAATCATCAATATATATATATATATATATATATATATATATATATAAGAAAGATGAGGAGAGAGAGTGAAGGAGAGGCCTCCAAAGAGGCTTTAGAATTTTCTTATAATTTAAAATTTTTTTAAATAAAATTATGCATTAAATGAGTACAACCTTCTATTTTCTTTTTTATTTTTTCACTATAGCTTTTTACTTAATATTGAATTTTTTAGTAAATGGCCAAAAGTCTATTTAACATTTGCTAAGACAATGTATTTTTTATTTTTATTTAATTCATTTATATTAGTTAAACAAATATGTTTATTGAAAAAAAAAATTCTTTTGAATTTAATCACCTTATTTTCTTACTAACTTAACAATGTTTATAAATCAAAACTTATATAATTCATAATTTTATAAGCAAATATGAATTACTAACCTAACAATGTATATAAATGAAAACTTATATTAAGTGAATAAGCTAACAATGTTTATAAACCATACTAACCTAACAATATATATATATATATATATATATATATATATATATATATATATATATATATATATATATATAAAACAAGGATGAGTAGAGAGAGTGAATGAGAGGCCTCCAAAGAGGATTTAGAAATTTTATTAGAGTTTTGAATTTTTTTTAAATAAAATTATGCATTAAATGAGTACAACCTTCTATTTCTTTTTTATTTTTCACTATAGCTTTTACTTAATATTTTCTTAATATTGAATTTTTTAGTAAATGGCCAAAAGTCTATTTAATATTTGCTAAGACAATGTATTTTTATTTGTATTTAATTCATTTATATTAGTTAAACAAATAGGTTTATTGAAAAAAAAATCTTTTGAATTTAATCACCTTATTTTCTTACTAACCTAACAATATTTATAAATCAAAACTTATATAATTCATAATTTTATAAGCAAATATGAATTACTAACCTAACAATCATCAATATATATATATATATATATATATATATATAAGAAGGATGAGAAGAGAGAGTGAAGGAGAGGCTCCAAAGAGGCTTTAGAATTTTCTTAGAGTTTTGAATTTTTTTTAAATAAAATGATGCATTAAATAAGTACAACCTTCTACTTTCTTTTTTATTTTTCACTATAGCTTTTTACTTAATATTTTCTTAATATTGAATTTTTTAGTAAATGGCCAAAAGTCTATTTAACATTTGCTAAGACAATGTATTTTTATTTTTATTTAATTCATTTATATTAGTTAAACAAATATGTTTATTGAAAAAAAAATCTTTTGAATTTAATCACCTTATTTTCTTACAAACCTAACAATGTTTATAAATCAAAACTTATATAATTCATAATTTTATAAGCAAATATGAATTACTAACCTAACAATGTATATAAATGAAAACTTATATTAAGTGAATAAGCTAACAATGTTTATAAATCATACTAACCTAACAATGTTTATAAATCAGAACTTATATTTAACACAATATTGATAATAGTTTTTTTAATAAGCTAACAATGTTTATAAATCAGAACTTTTTTTTTTTACTTTTTATATATAAATTAAAACTTACATTAATCTTATTTTCTTACTAACCTAACAATGTTTATAAATCCAAACTTACAAAATTCATAATTTTATAATTTAATAAACAAATATTATTTACTAACCTAACAATGTATATAAATGAAAACTTATATTAAGTGAATAAGATAACAATGTTTATAAATTATACTAAACTAACAATGTTTATAAATCAAAACTTATATTTAACATAATATTTATAATTTTTATAAGCATATATTATTTAATATTGAATTTTTTAATAAATGAAAAGTATTTCACATAATATTTTTTAATAGGTTTTTTTCTTTTCTTTTATAATAAGCTAACAATCATCAATATATCTTATATCTTATATATATATATATATATATATATATAAAAAAAAAAGTAGAAACCATAGGAATGATGTGACAAGTTGTTGGATGAGGATTCTTTGTAGGAATTTTCTCATTTTTTTGATTTTTTTAAAAGATTTAATATGTTAAAGACATAAAAGCCCCCATATGAAAACTATGCATGTGCTTATAAGTGGGTTCTTTTGGTACTCTAAACTTTTCATTTGCCATATATGCCTTTCAGCTTCCTCAACCTCCATCATAATAAATCAGTTTGCCCACAACCTCACTCATAAATCAGTTTGGCTACAAGTTCTTCAATCACAAATCAAATCTTCCATATCTCATATTCATATTTTTCTGTAATAATAACACAATTACATCTTATTTCTTAAGAAATGGCGTAAGTTAGGAACATTGTGAAGAAGGCTTCTCGCTAAAGTCACTCTCTCTATGCCATTTACCATTTCACCGCCTTCTCTCAACGTATATAGGTGTGACAACTATAAATTCCAGTTTATGGAGTTGTCATCAGATCGTCTATGCTTTTATATTTCATCGCTCTACTAAAGAACCAAGTTTTTTTTTTCATTCTTGAGAATTCATCGAGTGAGATATGATAATTACTTGACGATATTTTTTTGTATATATTTGTTTCAATATCTGCAAATTGATGTTAAAGAGTTTGCTATTGAGATCTAGATGTTATCAATAGTTATTTAGAGACATGATGGTGTTGATATCTATGAAGATCGATGTTATAGTTGACATTGTGGTTGTTATTTTTGCCCATATTTTTGTCTTCCCCGTGAATGAAGTTCATGATGAGATATTGTTGGGTTTTTAGCAAATTAACTACGTTGATCGAAGGGGCCTCAAGGCCCTCAAATGATGGTGTAAATGAGTCTGGTACTGAATTATAAAAATATTAGGTATTGGTTTTGTTTGTTGTGTTAGTGGTGTTGTTGCTTTGGATGTTGTTTTATTGATGTCAGTTGATGCTTTAGTTGTTGCAAAAGTTGATGTATCAGTTATTGTTGGTGACGTGGTTCTGACCGTCGATGATTAGATTGCTAAAGCTATATACATGTACAAGTCTTTTTGCAACACAACAATTAATACAGAAAAGTGCCCTGAGATATTTTTTCACGTTTTGAAATACATTCAAATGAAAAGACAACAAACCTAAGAATAGGAACAAATAAAACATGGGATCTTTTTTCACATTCCTAAGCATATACAAATAAAAATACGGAAATAATAGAAAAAAGTAAAACGTGGAAAAACAAAAGAAAACATGCATCGCGATATAAATATGATCGGTGATATTGTATATGATCTCTATGGCCCTGCTTTGAGAAATGTTAAAAATGTGGATTAGACCTTCATGATGGGGTGACAAAGTATTAGATCGATGTATGCGTATATTGGGTTATTAAAGTTTGGTTATGAAAGGATCCACAATAGCAATTTATATGTTCTATTTTTTTCCATTCATTAGTTACATATAGGGATATGATTTTGGGGTAATTAGATACAAAAAAGTAGATGGCTATGGTTCGTTGTTAATGTTCTTGCCAAAACACTTAGGATATTGTTGGGTATGTATGTCCTTCCCATGTAATTAATTTTTTTGTTTTAAGTAAAATTTGTTTCTAAGACTTCAGGTTGAGTTCCAGAAAATTTCCATTGTAATTTGTATGAATTAGATCAATTATGACTATTTAACCAAAATATATGAGATTAGAGAACTATCTAGGTTGCATTCTGTCAAAATAATTTACATCAAAAACATCTTCATTGTATTACATTGCATTTGATTGGTTATCAATTAACGCATATCGTATCGCCTTAACACAATACACATTTACTAAAAAAATTATTTGTCACCGTACAACGCACGATGCAACACACTAGTTATTGATACATGTAGGAGCATATGGTTAGGCCTGAAATCAAGAAGCGTGTAAAAATTGGTATATGCTATATGATTAGGCCTACTCATGTACTATTCAACCAATGCACCAAATATATTAAATCATTTTCAACATATTCTCTATATTAAAAAAATGTAGATTTTGAAGTTTTTATCTTATTTTTTTGTTCTAATAGATGTTCCAAAACTTTTTCTATAATAGAGAAAGTAAAAAAATGTTAAAAATCTACGAATTTAGATAACCCTAAAAAATTAAAGGTTATTAGAGACAGGGGCGGATGCACCTTTGAATTGGTGGGGGGATGGGACCCCACTAAAAAAGGAAAAACAATTTTTCTTAGCTTAAAAACTTTTTTTAAACGTTCTATTGTAGCCCCTCCCCCTCCCTCTCCCCCACCCCCAAAGTGTTTTTTTGGCCTGTGTTCCCACCAACCAAAAAACCAAATAAAGTGACTCAAAATCAACCAAAAAATCAAAAAAGTCTCTCGAAATCAACAAAGAAACCGAAAAAGTTTCTTGAAATCAACAAAAAACCTTAAAAAATCTCTTAAAATCGAAAAATTAGGCTAAAAACACATTGGACGACTTTACGGGCCTTTAGGCATCGTTTGGCAAAAATAAACTAGCTTATTAGTTAGCTTATTTTTAAGCTACATATTTGTATGGACATAAGCTAGCTTATTTGGAGTAGCTTATGGAGACCGTTTTTATGACTTTTTTCCAATTATACCCTTATTAATATTACTTATTATTTATTAATTATTAATTATAAATAAATTTTAATTACTAAAAATTAATTATTACTAATATCGATTGAAAATTATTAATTATATTGAAGAATATTGTGCCTCATCAAAAAGGAATTGATTGAGGAAACAATTTAGGAAATAATTGAGGAAATAATGTATTAATGTTAGGAGTTACCATATTGTATATTTCCTTTTCATTGTAAATTCATCCCTATTTAAAGGGTTTATTGTTAATGAGAATTTCCGAATTTTGATCATCTCTATATTGATTGTTCTACAACACGTTGCTCGGTCAATTGAATCCGTTTGTTGGTGGCTTGGTGCGGAAACTTTTTGTTTTCAGATATCACGAATCAAGTAAGCATTTGTGATTTTATTTTATATGTATTGTAGATATCATCTTCATCATTGCGTGTGTTGATAATAATGTCCATTGCAATTTTTTTTGTGAACATACCATGTGTTCACGTGCAGTACCAATATATTCTTCAAAGACAATAGTTTGGCGAACTTAATTTATTGTTTGGATTATTGATTACTATTTAGATTGGTGGTTATTAATTTACTGTTTGAATTAGTGAATTATTGATTTAATTTTGAAATTTATTAAATAATCTTTGACTTTCGTATATACACTACACAAATCAATGATGTAAAGGAACACGTCAAAACAACTATATTATTAAAAAAAATTCTTTGTTCCTTGTAGGAATGTATCGAGGAGAACTTGAGTGCTTAGTTGACTGTGGAACCACCCACACAATATTAAGAAATAGACTATTATTTACTGGAATAACCGCTTATAAATCCTCAATGACTACAATGATTGGATCATCCAATTTAATACTTGGACGAGGGGCACAAAAATAACGGTCACAGAAGCACTCTATACTCCAAAAGCTAACCGAACCTTGTTAAGTTTCAAACATATACGCTCCAATGGCTATCATATTGAAACACATTGTGAGAATGGAAATGAATATATGTATATCACCTCTAATGAATACGAAAGGAAACGTATATTAGAGAAATTAACATGTCAAACTAGTGGGTTATATCTTATCACGATTCGAGTTATTGAATCATATTTTGTCACCAATAATGAAATTTGGGACAGTAACATATATGGCTTTGGCATGACCGCCTGGGGCACCCTGGTCATGACATGATGATACGTGTGCTGAAGAATACACACGGACACCCTTTCTTTCGAATGAAAGGTAAGATGGGGCGATTACATGAAACTACCAAATTGCAACCATTGACTTCTAAAGAAAAAGAAGCAATGCCATCATCACAATATGCCTCCTTGAAAGCCCCAAACTTTTGCAAAGCATGTTCCTTAGCTAAAACAGGATCAAGACCATCATATGCTAAAGACACAAAGCAAAACATTCCATTCTTACAACGTATACAAGGTGATATATGTGGACCTATACATCCAGAATGCGGGTCATTCAAGTATTTTATGGTTCTGGTTGACGCTTCGACAAATTGGACGCATGTCGCACTATTGTCCACACGAAATGCTGCATTTGCAAAACTTCTAGCACAAATTATACGTTTAAGGGCTCACCACCCTGATTACCCTATCAAGTCTATACAACTTGATAATGCTGGAGAATTTACATCACAAGCATTTGATGATTATTGCATGTTTATTGGGATCGATGTAGAACATTCCGTACCCCATGTACATACACAAAATGGTCTCGCAGAATCTACCATCAAAAGGATACAAATGGTAGCTAGGGCATTGGTTATGCGCACCAATTTACCCACTTCTGCCTGGGGTTATGCAATATTACATGCAACTTTACTTATTCGCTTTAGACCCACTGCTAGCCAACCATTTTATGCGTACCAGTTGGTAACTAGATATGAGTATGATATTTCACATTTACGCATATTTGGTTGTGCAGTATATGTGCCAATTGCGCCCCCACAGCGCACCAAAATGGGTCCTCAAAGACGATTAAGTATATATGTTGGATATGAATCTCCAACAATTATCCGCTATTTAGAACCCTTGACGGGTGATCTATTTACCGCAAGACTTGCGGATTGTCACTTTGATGAGACAGTCTTCCCGTCGTTAGGGGGAGATAGGAAAAATGATTTTCCAAGGGAACGATAGGAATTGTCATGGAATGTTCTCACTCAGTCTCATTTCGATACCCGCACTTCACAATGTGAAAGTGAAGTGAAACGAATACTAAATCTTCAAAACGTAGCAGATTCGATACCAGATGCGTTCACTGGTATTGCAAAAGTGACAATATCACATATACCAGCTGCAAATGTACCCGCAAGGTTAGAAGTCCCCAAACAAGGGCACAACACCGTTGGAAAGAGTGTTGCAACCACACATAGTGGAAGTGTGGTTGAGGCCATGGCTCCCAAAAGGAAAAGGGGGAGGCCACTTGGTTCGATAGATACTCATCCTCGGAAGAAAAAGGAGAGTAAGGCACAATCTGATCCACTTATCATCAATACCGAAAACCCTTCTCATGAGATTGTCTCTGATTATAGTCATATCCATGAATCATCACTGGAGGACGCTCCGAAGTCAATATTGATTCCAGAGAACAAAGAAATCTCAATGAATTATGAGAATGCATACGAGTTAATGGAAAGATCATTCATACTCATTGATGATATACTTGCATATACTGTTGCTCATGAGATCATAGAGCACGATGACATCGAACCACGCTCAGTTGAAGAATGTCAACAAAGAGCAGATTGGCCCAAATGGAAAGAAGCAATCCAGGCAGAACTAGATTCTTTGGCAAAGAGACAGGTATTTGGTCCGGTAGTGCTAACCCCGCCAAGTGTAAAGCCTGTAGGACATAAATGGGTCTTTGTCAGAAAGCGTAATGTGAATAATGAAGTCATAAGATATAAGGCTCGCCTTGTGGCGCAAGGTTTCTCACAACGCCCTGGGATTGACTATGAGGAGACATACTCCCCAGTAATGGACGTAATAACGTTCCGCTATCTAATTAGTCTAGTAGTTTCCGAAGGACTGGAAATGCAGCTTATGGATGTGGTTACTGCATATCTCTACGGGGATCTAGACTCAGAGATATATATGAAAGTGCCCAATGGCCTTCCACTTCCCGATTCAAGTAAACCACGAAGTGCGTTTGCAATTAGACTAAAACGTTCACTATACGGATTAAAACAATCTGGACGGATGTGGTATACCCGTCTGAGTGAATACTTGATTAGAAAGAGATATAAGAACGATGAACTGTGCCCGTGCGTTTTTTATAAAGAAGACGAGTTCTGGATTTTCAATCATAGCTGTGTATGTTGATGATATGAACATAATAGGTACTCTTGATGAAATAAGAGATACTACAAGCTATTTGAAATCTGAATTTGAGATAAAAGATCTTGGGAAAACTCGATTTTGTCTGGGTATAGAACTAGAACATCGAGCTTGTGGAATCCTTATCCACCAATCCGCTTATATCCAGAAAATGCTCAGGCGATTTAATATGGATAAAGCGCATCCGGCTAGCACTCCCATGATCGGTCAAAGCTTGGATACAAGGAAAGATCCATTTCGTCCAAAGGATGATGACGAGGAGGTGTTGGGAGCTGAAATTCCCTATCTAAGTGCAATAGGCGCATTATTGTACTTAGCACAATGTACTCGACCAGATATCTCATTCTCAGTGAACTTGTTAGCTAGATTTAGCTCGGCGCCAACGCAACGTCATTGAAATGGTATCAAGAATATATTTCGATATCTAAAAGGAACCATTGACATGGGCTTATTCTTTCCTTACAAAGAGAAAATTGGGGTTACAATACCTGTTCAAGATATTAACAAAGAAAATGTTATCCCGTATAGTGAAACCCCAAATGATATATTAGTAGGTTTTGCCGATGCTGGATATCTTTCTGACCCACACAAAGGTCGTTCCCAAACAAGATACGTTTTTACAATTGGGAACACGACGATTTCTTGGAAATCAACCAAGCAAACCCTTGTAGCTACCTCATCGAACCATCATGAGATTATTGCACTACATGAGGCGGTTCGAGAATGTATATGACTAAGATATATCATTACACATATTAGAGGGGTTAGTGGTTTAAGTTCTACCACTGGAAATCCTACATGCATTTATGAAGATAATGCAGCTTGTATCGAACAAATGAAAGTAGGATATATTAAGGGAGATAATACAAAGCATATATCGCCAAAGTTTTTCTATAATTAACAACAACAGACTCTCCTTAAGATACAAGTGAATCAAGTAAGATCTGAGGAGAATGTGGCTGATTTGTTCACCAAATCACTGCCCAATGCCACATTTGAGAAACATATGGAAAGCATTGGATTGCGGAGACTTTCCAAACTCTCTTGATTAATGTATGAATCAGGGGGAGTAATGGACTAAAGAAGGTGTCTATTACACATGTACGATTGATGGGTTGTGCTCTTTCCTTTGCCCAAGGTTTTATTTTTCCCACTGAGTTTTGTTCCTTGGTGTAAGGTTTTAGTGAGGCAACAGTGTTAAACCATCCCGTTTCCTAAACCTCTTTGATTGATGTATGAATCAAGGATGATACTAAACTAAAGAATTCGTTTAGTGGTGCCTTGTACTCTTTCCTTCGTCTAAGGTTTTCATTTTTCCCAATGGATTTTGTTTTCCCGACGTAAGGTTTTAATGAGGCAAGAGCTATGCACCATCATCCCTTTGACTCGGCACAAAGGGGAATATTGAAGAATATTGTGCCTCATCAAAAAGGAATTGATTGAGGAAACAATTTAGGAAATAATTGAGGAAATAATGTATTAATGTTAGGAGTTACCATATTGTATATTTCCTTTTCATTGTAAATTCATCCCTATTTAAAGGGTTTATTGTTAATGAGAATTTACGACTTTTGATCATCTCTATATTGATTGTTCTACAACAAATTAATTTTTAATTATATATTGATGTTAATTTTTAATTATTTTTAATTATTGTTAATCATATCAATTATTTTTATATTATTTTTTTAACATTAGTCAATATATTTTAGTTATCAATTACAATTATTATTTTTAATTATTGTTCAATTATTTTTTATGTTCATATTATATGTACTAGCTATTTAAAATTATAAGTTAATGTAGATTTTTTTTCCTAAAATATGTTTTAACAAATTCAAAACTTATAATATATAATAATAAATTTAAATTATTTTAATTAATATATTATTATATTTTTTCTTTACTATCTTGTTTGTATCAATTAACATATTATATTAGTATAAATTTTTTTAATTATATTATGGAATATTGTAATTGATTATTTTTTCAAAATATATTTTTTGGTCATTCACATGATTATCAGCTAGTTTTTTGCCAAATGTGACTTATCTATTAACTAGCTTATCAGTATTTAGCTAGCTTATCAGCTAGTTTGTCAACATAAGAGCATCTCCAACAGCTTCTCCAAAATGTAGAAAATAAAAATTTTGGAGATTTTTTTGCTCCAAATCTTTCTCCAAAATGGAGAAATTAGGAGAGAGAGTATAATTTTCTCCAAATTTGGAGAACTCTCCAAAAATGATTACCATGAGAGAGAAATGGTTTTTTATTGTATTCCACCAATAAGAAATATTGAAAAGAAATGTGTAGGAGAGAAATAATATTTTATCACATGTACATATTATTTTAATAATAAAAGTAATGATTTCATCTCCAAAATAGAGAATCTGTTGGAGATTAATGCAATTTTTGTTAAAGATTTTAAACTTTGGTTCTCCATTTTAGAGAAATTTTAGAGAAGTTGTTGGAGATGCTTTAACCTTAATCTACCTTAAAGGTGCCCTTAGAGCATCTCCAACAGCTTCTCCAAAATAGAGAAAATAGAGATTTTGTGCTCCAACATATTCTCCAAAATGGAGAAAGTTGGAGAGAGAGTGTAATTTTCAACAAATATGGAGAACTCTCAAAAAATGATTACAATGAGAGAGAAATTATTTTTTATTAGATTTATACAATATTTTAATATTATAAGTAATGATTTCATCTCCAAAATGGAGAATCTGTTGGAAATAGATGTAATTTTTCACGTAGATTTTGACTTTTAGAGCATCTCCAACAGATTCCTCAAAATTTCTCTAAAATGGAGATTCAAAAGTCAAAATCTCAAAAAAAAATTACATCCATCTCCAACAGCTTCCCCATTTTGGAGATTAAATCATTAATTATATTACTAAAATATTCCATATATTTAATAAAATATTATTTCTCTCTTCTAAATATTTTATTTCAAGGTTTCTCATTGGTGGAATACAATAAAAATCATTTCTCTCTCATGGTAATCATTTTTGGAGATATCTCCAAATTTGGAGAAATTTAACTCTCTCTCCTATTTTCTCCATTTTGGAGAAAGGTTTGGAGAATCTATTGGAGCAAAAAAATGTCCAAAATCCCCATTTTATCTATTTTGGAGAAGCTGTTGGAGATGCTCTTAATTCTCCATTTTGGGGATGCTGTTGGAGATGCTCTTAAATGCTGGAAATTTGTTAGAGTATTAAATGTATTTAATATTTTAGTAGTATAGTTGTTAGAGCATCTCCAACAACATCTTCAAAATTTCTCCAAAATGGAGAATTAAA
Organism: Arctium minus; assembly: GCA_954870635.1. Classification (NCBI taxonomy): domain Eukaryota; kingdom Viridiplantae; phylum Streptophyta; class Magnoliopsida; order Asterales; family Asteraceae; genus Arctium; species Arctium minus. The sequence goes on along the minus strand of OX941083.1, from coordinate 506,334 downwards.
AGTCAAAATCTACATAAAAATTTACATCCATCTCCAACAGATTCTCCATTTTGGAGATGAAATAATTACTTATAATATTAAAATATTGTATAAATCTAATAAAATATTATTTATCTCTCATACCCATCTCATTTGAAGAAATCTTATTGGTATAATATAATAAAAAAATAATTTATCTCTCATGGTAATCATTTTTGGAGATTTTGGAGAGTTCTCCATATTTGGAGAAAATTACACCCTCTCTCCTCATTTCTCCATTTTGGAGAAAGATTTGGAGAATCTGTTGGAGCACAAAAATGCTTAAAATCTCAATTTTCTCCATTTTGGAGAAGCTGTTGGAGATGCTCTTAGAGTATTAATGGTATTTAACATTTTAGTAGTATAATTAATGCTGAAACTTTCAAATTAGATAAACTATTGAAATTGAATGTAATTTTTTTTGACTCTATAGAAAAAGTGTTTGGAAATGCTCAAATGACACTAATTTTTCTTTTTTACTTTCGTTATTAAAACATTTTGAAGCATATGGTAGAATTGTTTTTTAACGCTGCAAATAGGACTAGTTACTCGAATGATTGTAACCGGGTGCGATCTATACCCAAAGATTGATTTGTCATACATTTTTTTCTCAAGACATGATTATTGCAAAATCGATAAATGGCTTGGTCATACCTTGTCAAACCCTAGACAATCAAAAAAGTAAAAAGAAAGGTTAATTTTATTATAGTTTTTGTGTTTTAACTTGTAGAAAAACGTTTCTGCTTCTCATACGGTTGGTTTGAGAGCCATAATAGGATTTTTAATTATAAGAAACTTAATTTATTAATTTTCAATTTTTGTGTCTTTAACTTGTAAAAAGACATTTATGGGAGGACTAGGCCGGTAAATGCCTATCTCGAAACTTCGCATTTATCAAATCACGGTTGACAGGTTAAGACGCGTATAATTATGGAATAAAACTATATCTGCCACAAAACTAGGAGAAAATCGATTGAGCTTGATGAGCATAAGAAACAAGATTCTTAAATAATATTAGTAACATTTATAGATATTTAATTTTATCATTTATGTATTTCCCCGGTGGAAGTAGGGAGCGGAGAGTCATCACCATTTTTAAGATTTGGTTCATTTGACGGACAATCATAAACACAACTACACATAAAAGAATATGTGCATTTTGCATGGGAATTAGATCCATAGAGCCTCTTGCAAATATCAATACAATCATGTATCTCACATCCGGGGTTTAGATAGCGATCATCTTGACAAACTTTTTTGGCCATCGATAACTCCATGCCTGCCAGTAATTAAGTTTAGGATACACACGTATAATATGATATCAGTAACGATTAATTAGAAAATTCTATAAAGGATCGAGTAATCATCAACATAAGTATCTTACGATAACAGTAATGAATTTTATGTTAATGATCAATGACACAAGATCTCTATTGAAACCGAGAAAGAATGTTGAAAATTTCAAAAATTGTGTGTGAGAAAAGTATTAAATCAATAAAAATTACCTATAGTCAGAAAAAACACAAGAAGTGTGACCAGAACCAATGACTTTGTCATGTTGATCTTTGTTATATATATTGTTGATGGATTATGTAGGGCTTAGACATACATTTATATAGGAAATGGATCAACATTCATTCACCCTTGATTGTAAATGCATTTATTGCTCAATTTAATATGACATTTTAGAGATAAAAGGATAAATTAAAAGTCAAAGATTAAGTTTAAATCTTCACTTTACATTTATATTCATATTATGTGGTTCTTTTTTTTCTTGGAAAAAGATATTATGTAATTTTTTATGTTCCATATATATATATGTATGGTATTATTTGTGCAAGAAAAGTTGTATTATATAATATATATAATATATATATTGGGGTGGTTTCAATTGAAAAACAAATTTCATTGAAAACTTTGAAAACCAAATTTCAACCATTGATCTTTTTAATCAATGGTCAAGATTCATTTGAATTACATATGGTAATAAATTAATTAATTTATTAATAAAAAATAATAATTATATATGGTAATAAATTAATTAATTTATTAATAAAAGATAACAATAATATATCAAGACTACATTTTTATTACCTGTTCATTAATATGCAGTACAATTAAGTTTCATTACCATTATTGTTTCATTACCTTTCCATTATGTTTCACTATATCAAATCTGTTTTATCAGGTTTCACTATATTAATATTTTGTTTCATTACCTTTCCATTATGTTTCATTATATCAAATTTGTTTCATCAGGTTTCACTATATTAATATTTTGTTTCACTATATCAAATCCATTATGTTTCACTATATTAATATTTTGTGCCTGGAGGTAATATTGAAGATTTCATATGAATATAAGCTTTCATTCATTGGATGAATCAATCACTGATTCATAAGAATCAAAAAAAATAATTTGATTTGTAGCTTGCATATAAATCAATTTGTGTTTACCTAAATTAAATGTTTCATGTTTAAATTAATAAAGGATCAATATTACCATATATAAAATACATTAAAATTAAATAATTAATATTATAATAATAATAACACTAACATATATATTATGAAATTATATAAAAGACTAAAATAACTTTATCAATTAAAAATAAAAATAAAAAAAGGAAATTCAATGATTGGTTAATTTCGGTTTCCAAAGTTTTCAATGTAATATTGGTTTTCAATTGATCTCTCCCCTATATATATTATATTATATATATAGGGTTGAGTTCCGGTGAGAAGTTGAGTTAACGGTAAGAAGCATGAGAAGTGGTTATCCGTTGGATGAGAAATTGACCCATATTAAGATAAGATGTACCGAGATAAGATGCACTGAGATGCATCAGATCAATTATCTTCTAAGTCGTAATTCATGGGAGGGCTTGAGATTAAAAGAGGTCAACGGTTCAGATCCATTTCTCACCGTTAACTCAATCAAAAGCTTCCTAGAGTTTATGTCATTCACTCAATGCTATTAAATCTCAAAGTGTATTATTGGAATTTTACAATTTTCGGCCATTTAAATATTTTCCATATTTTAAGGAGGTTTTTAATTTGGTACTTATCCAATTTTTAAATATAATATTTTTAAATTTTCGGCCATTTAAATATAATATTTTTAAATTTTTAAAAATTTGTAGTTATCCAATTTTTAAATTGGTAGTTATCCAATTTGTAAATATAATATTTTTAAATGGTAATATTTTTAAATTTTAAATTTTTTCCATATTTTTAAATGATATATTTTTAAATTTTAAAATTGGTAGTTATCCAATTTTTAAATATAATATTTTTAAATGTTCGGCCATTTAAAATTTTTTCATATTTTAAGGAGGTTTTTAATTTGGTAGTTATCTTAATATTAAGTATAATATTTTTTAATTAAACTTGGTAATTTCCTAATTCACGTCACATCTATCCTAATTCACACTACAATTATCTTGTTTCCATAGTTTAAAGATTTTTTTAAATTGGTAGTTATCTTTATTTTGGAATATAATAATTTATCGTTTTTAGCGTATTCAAAATGCATATATGCCCATCAAGGCTTAATAATTTGAACAATACACACATGCACAGAAAACAACAACATTTTAAACATTAAGTTTGAAACTTAACATATAACCATATGCACAAATGCAATCTTAAAAGATGCACAAATGCATATATGCATTTTCTAAATTGCATACTCTTAGAACAAGGCACATATGCACAGACCAAACATTTTAAACATATTTTATTAGATACTTAGCTTATGTCCACATTAGCAACTCTTAAAAGATGAACAAATGCATATATGCATTTTATAGATTCCATACTCTTAAAACATGCACAAATGCATATCCACAATTCTTACACAATTTTCATATGCATATTCAAAATGCATATATGCACATCAAGGCTTAATAACAGAAAGCAAAAACATTTTAAACATTAAGTTTGAAACTTAACATATAACCATATGCACATATGCAATCTTAAAAGATGCACAAATGCATATATGAACATGTTGCATATATGAATATACCATTTACATCGAACTGTATATATGCACAGGTTGCATATATGAATATACCATTTACATGTCTACATTGTTTCATGGTTGAAAATAAGCTACAAACAACAAATTTGTATACCGAAAATGGTGTTAAAAATAATATAATCAAGAACACGATCACAATCAACCCCGACCACACGAACACGATCGTCGGTGTTCTTCCCCTTCTTCCCATCAACCCTTTTGCAAACGGATACAAATGCGCCAACACCAAAAAAACACGCCACCAAGAAGACGACTCCACTGCGGTATCGTACTGTAAATCGTCTTGCTAAACCCGACAGCAATGGCGATCAAGTTCACCATCATGATCGTTATCGGCGGGATCATGAGTGATGTCCATTTCACTACGTAAAGATCCGCGAATTCATCATCTTCGTCGTCTCCGTCGGATTTTGACGTAGCGTGAAGGAGATTTCGATTCCGACAACCACTTTCAGAAGTGCTTGAAGAACAGCGGCTAAATATGAAATCAAATAAAAAAGGATACTTGCAAATTGAAAATATGAATCATGGATCATGGTTAATATGAATCATGGATTTGAAATCTTCTTCACGCTGATAGTGGTCGCCGGAATACATGAATCATGGTTAATATGAACCATGGATTTGACAAAATAAAATCAAATAAAAAAGGATAATTGCAAATTGAAAAGATAACTCCAAAAAATAACTGCATAATTTAAATTTAAGATTCTCTCTGATTTCATGCACCGTGATTATCTTCAAAAATAATTAAAATAAATTTCAATTCAAATATAAAAGGAAATGTATTTTGACCGAAATACCCCTGTGCATACATGCATTTTATTTTTATAAACCGTCTTCTATATATTATTTTAATCAAAATTCTAATTAATTGTGAACCATTGATCTAAATAACCAACGGTCCAGATTGGTTAGCAAATGAATGAGGTTCTCTCTCTCTCTCTCTCTCTATATATATATATATAAAAGAAAATAAGAGAATTAGTATGAGAATTAACCAAATAAGAAGATAAGAGAATTACTATGGATCACATAATTCTTTAAATAATATCTTAAAAAAAAATCCAAAAGTAGGGGTGTTCGCGGTCCGGTTTGGGCGGTTTAACCCCTCAAACCACAAACCAAACCACTAGTGGCAGTTTCTTGATTTTTCAAACCGAGCGGTTTGACATCAAGTGCCCAGACAGGTCAAGTCAGACCGCGGTTTAGGCAGTTTGGGCCTTTTAGTGGGCTTTAAAGTTTAAACATAAAAAACATATAAAAATTTAAACTTTAAAGGTTCATTAACTTGAGTTCATTTGAAATAAGTAAAAGTCTACAACAATGTTAACAAAGTCCACAAAAGTTAACAAAATATCTCAAGACAAAAAAAAAAGTAATATGCAAAGTGCAAATAAAATCCACAGCGATTTAAATTATCTTTGGGTCTTTTTGTATATATTTAAGTCTAAAGATAAATTGGATATTTGAGCTAAACAATAGATGATATAAAGATGTATATAAAAAATAAAATATATATATAGATATAGATATATTTGGCGGTCGGTTTGGTCCAAACGGCCCAAAAAAACCTTCAAACCACAGACCAGACCGAACCGCCCGGTTTGGCCATTTTTCAGACCAGACCAGACCGCCAAACCGCCTAAACCGCCAAAAACGGTCCGGTTTGACTTGGTTCGACCGGTTTGAGCGGTCCAACGGTTTTTTTGAATATAAAGGAGTTATTTAAAAGTCATTTTTGAATATAAGGGTTTTTTTGAATATAAGGGTTTAAAAGTCATTTAAATATAAAGGAGTTATTTAAGACATTTATTTATGATTTTTCCTTTTACTATTTTGGTGATTTTAATGCGATTTGATTTTTTATTTAAAGAATTAGTTTTTTATTTCAGGCATTTAAAACAAGCATAATTTAATTTTTCATTTAAAAAATTAAATTTTTTTATTTGAGGCATTATTTAAAAAAGGGAATTTAATTAAAATGCCCTAAGTTGAAAAATCAGTACCCAATATACCCCAAATCTTGTTATTTTTGCCAAAATATCCCTTATGTCCGCTTTTTTTCTTGAAACGAGGACTTGGTCCGCGTTTTGTCCTCGTTTCACTGTGAAACGCGGACTTGGGCCGCGTGTAACTGTTACACGAGGGCCTCGTCCGTGTTTTTGGCTTGACACGAGGGTTGGGGCCGCGTTTTGTGCAATTCACGGCAGACATGGTCCGCGTTTTATGCAATTCAATTTATTGAATCGTAATTTTTATTATATATTTACAGTTTATACCCCTATAATTATTTAGTTAGTTTACTTTATACCTTTTTATTTTTCTATTATTCATTTTATACTTTTATCATATTAACACATATAATCGAATATTAACTAAAATACGTTAAAAATACGTTTTAATTTTAACAAGTTATACCATTATAATCGTCTCTTCGATACCTTCGAAATGAGCCCAATATTGAATATTTTTTGATTTAATTATTTTATTATATATCATATATATTAAAATTTTATACACCTATAATTATTTAGTTAGTTTATTTTATACTTTATACTTTTCTATTTTTTATTTTACACTTTCATCATATTAACACATATAATTGTATATTAACTAAAATACGTTAAATAATTTTATGATATATAAAAACGTATTTTTAATATATATGATATAATAAAATAATAAAATCAAAAAATATTCAATATTGGGCTCATTTCGAAGGTATCGAAGAGACGATTATAATGGTATAACTTGTTAAAATTAAAACGTATTTTAGTTAATATACGATTATGTGTGTTAATATGATAAAAGTATAAAATGAATAATAGAAAAATAAAAGGTATAAAGTAAACTAAGTAAATAATTATAGGGATATAAACTGTAAATATATAATAAAAATTACAATGAATTGAATTGCACAAAACGCGGACCATACCCGCGTGAAGTAAACCAAACGCGGACATATGGGGTATTTTGGCAAAAATAACAAGATTGGGGGCATATTGGATACTGATTTTTCAAAAAATGGTATTTTAATTAAATTCCCTTTAAAAAAACTATAATTTTCGCCAATATCACACGCGTTTCACTATTACATGACTTTTTTTCCACATCTTTTTCCTAATCACATGTGATTTAGAGCATGAAAAACAGTTATTCAGATTATTAAACACTGAAAAAAAATAATAATAGAAACAGAATCACATGTGATACATAGTCGAACACATTTAATATATATAAGATCACATGTGATTCAAAAGATAATCATAATTTACAAATATTAAATGTGATGTTGTGAATAACTTACATTTCTTTTTCACTTAATTTTATTATGATCAATATCACATATGATATTTTGATGAAAATTGGCGATTTGTTTTTGGAAAAAAGATATTATATGTGATTTTTGATAAAAAAAAAAACTGTAAAAAAAATCTTAAATATATTACTTAAATAAAAATAAATATTTTAAATGAATAACTAATTAAATCGCGCTTATTTTAAATTTTATAAATAATAAAAAATTTATGTGAAATTAATCATGCTTAAATCACGAAAGTTGTAAAAAAAATCTTAAGAAAATACTTTAATTAAACACATTAAATAACTCCTATAAAAATAAATGATTTTTCATATATAATCCATATGCAACAAATTGTACATATCTTTTTGGATGATTTTTATTAAAGTATTATTTAAGGCATGATTTAAATGTCAATATCCATTCTTTTATTTTCTTATTTGGTTAATACTATTGTTTGATCCTCCTACATATGCTCTGTTCTTGAGTTTTTGACGGGAAAAAAAAAAAAAGAAAAGAAAGAAGGGGAAGGAAAAGAAAAAAAAAGGAAAGAATTTTTTTTCCAGAACTTCCCCGTCTTCTTCCAACCCATCAAGTTTTGTAGATGATGAACATCGATAGGGTTCTTTAGACTCGTCTGCCTTTGGAAAATTTAAAATGAAGTGTCAACCTTTGGTTGATGGAAACATTCGAAAATCGACAAAAATCAAAGGTTATGCCAGGTCCATCTTCTTCATGTTGGAAATTATGTGCATACTTGGTCCTTACTATTTGCTATGAATTAGATTTTTTTTTTGTTGGAGAACCTACTTTGCAGATCATGTGTCCAGGTGATTTTTGTTTTCTTATTCTCTGTTTGTGTAATGGCTATAAAAGCCTATGCTTTGCTTTCAATAATATGGAGGATTTACTGATTTAGCAAATTCTTCGCTTCTTGATGAGTTTGTGACAAATTTCTTGTTAATGAATTTGATATTTTTTGTGTTCTTGAGAGTTGATAAAGATGGGAAGTTATTGATGAAAAACGTAATTAAATATGCACAAAATGGAGGTAAAATTGGGTTTTGTTGTTGATTTTGTTATTCAAAAATGTTGTTTTCTTGTTGATTCTTTAGCAGTAATTTGTGTTTATTTTTTACTCTTTAGCAGTAAAAAATGAAGAAAAAAAAGAGATAGGAGTAGAGGGGGTTTAGATCTCGGTTCAATGCAGGAAGTGTGTGAAGAAAAAGAAGAGAGAAAGGATTACAGGAGATCCAAAATCGGTGGCCGGAGATGGGATTTCTTGGGGATGGCAGGGAGGGGTGTCAAAGGCACATAGGATTAGATAGGTCATAGGAGAAAGGTGGGGTCTTTTAGATATACTAACATTATATATATAATATATAGGGAAATTAATTAAAATGACCGTATTTGAAACCCGTATTACCAAAATGCCCTAAATCTCGATAACTTTGCCGAAATACCCCTTTTGTCCGGGATATAGGGCCGGGATGAGACCCATCCCGGGGTTAGGGTGATTCGGACCAAAAAAGGATCGATTCCGGGGTTATGGCCGGGATGAACAGTGAAATCCCGGGGTTAGGGCCGGGATGAACAGTGAAATCCCGGGGATGAACAGTGAATCCCGGACAAAAAGGGTATTTTGGCAAACCCAACGAGATTTAGGGCATTTTGATAATACGGGTTTCAAATACGGTCATTTTAATTAATTTCCCTAATATATATTATATAAATACTCTGTTTTTGAAAAGACAATATAAAAGGACTAAAAAGCCCTTGATGTGACAGACTCAATGTTAAGGGAGTTAGAGGCAGAGATCCAATCCATAACAAAAGTGAAATCACAGTGATGAGCCTTGTAATTATTTTGTTTGGAGGACCCAATCTATATTTTTCATATAACCATGCGGACGAAATCTATAATTTACTATTAATTATAAGAGTATTAAAGGTAACTTATAAATTAGAAAAGAAAAATTGGAACGTGGAGAGTTGGGGGAATTAGGTGTAGAGTGGGTTGTGCATAGCTTAACAAGTTATACATCATGCTTTAAAATGTATACCTATAAAATTTTAAGATTCTTGAAAATAATCGTAAGTAATATAAAAATGTTGTAAAATGAAAAGTGAAAATATAAGTAATATAAAAAAAACTAATTCCTATATATTCATGATATTTAATAAAATGATTAAATCAAAAAATATTCAATATTGAGTTCATTTCGAATGTATTGACAAGACGATTACAATGGTAAAATTTTGTAAAAAAAATAAATGTATTTTTAATCCATTTTAGTTAATATACGATTATTTATGTTAAATAATAATGACCTAAAATGGAAAATGAAAAAGTAAGGGATTAAAAGTTAACTAAATAACTAATTATATGGGTATTAAATGTAATTTATAAATTAAAAAAAATTGAGTTAAGGAGAGATTCACACAAGAGTGGATGTGTTTAAGAGGGTTGTACTACATGTTATTATCTTAAAATTTCAAGAAATTCGTTTTAGAATTTTAATAAAGTAGTAGACAGATATATTTTTTTAGAAGTGCATTGGGATGATAAAATTATATATTATTTTAATAATACAAGTAATGTAAAATCTCAAAAATATAGAATATGATGGAGTGAAATGTAATTTTATTTAGAGATTTTGACTTTTGGTTCTCTATTTTAGAGAAATTATAGAGAACATGTTCGATATGTTCTTAGTATGCAATAATCCGTCAGTGATTACCTAGGGATTACAGATGGTATTATTCTAAATAAAGTTTATTTTTAATTTTTCGTAACACTCTGTTTATGATCACACAGAGGTTATGGACGACGGGACTGCTAGTCCCTTAGAAAATTGAAATATTCACTTTTCGTACCTCAAGCTATGCGAATTCTGAAATTCGTATGTCGCAATGTGCGAATTCCTTCCTTGGCTTTTTCCAAACCTCAAGATCTCGGCTCAAAAACTTCAAAATCACCCAAAATTCGATCCAAAGCCTTGAATTAGGCCATGAAACTTTGTCAATTTGATCACGAACACTATTAGAACAGTTTACAGTCGATCAATTTCAAACAAAATGCCAAAAATTACAAGATTGATCAAAATAGAGTGCGTTTACAAACTTCGAACAAAAATCTCATCAAATCCAAATTCCCCTAAATCTGCTGTGAATTACATGAAGTGAGACAAATAAAAGTTGTTCTAGATCATGAACCGAGTACAGTGCAATCAAAATACAATAAAAAACAACACTAGAAAAAGAATTCAATTCTGGAACAGTGAAGCGTGCGAGTTCCTCAATTCGATCACAAAAACTCAGATTTCGATCTTGATTTTGATTCAGTGCTTGCTCTTATACCAATTGTTAATCCCAGATTATGCAAGAATATCAAGATTGACAATGGAACTCGGTCAAGATTCATATGTCATTGATATGATCTTCAAAGTTTACAATCACTCTCTCTATACTTTCTCTCTCTAGAATATGAAATATGATTCTCAAGATACGCACACAATTAAGTTCCCCACCTATTACAAAGAAAACAATGGTATTTATACAACCTACATATTACAAGGAACACACAACTAACTAGCATGACATTAGATGACTTTGACTTTCCACTTTGATAACTTTGACTTTGACTTGCAATCTTGAGGCTTTGACTTGAGCTTTTGACTTTCAATCTAGATGATCTTGAAGATAACAATCTGTGCTCTAACAGGGACCTTCAGCTTTATTGATCTTTCAACAACCGTTGGTATTTTGTGAGTGATCCATGGCCGGTATTTTGTGAGTGATCCACGGCCGGGTAATCACCTACACAAATTTTTGCTGGTGATTTCTATGGGTAAAATCCGTTTTGTAGTGTTCAGAGTGATGTCAGTGCATACAACAACTACTACTCACCTTGTTCCTTCCTTGATTTTGATTCCTTTTCATCTTCATCTTTTCCAAATTTAAGTCGTTGTGGTAAATATGTTTGATTTTCATCTTCATCTTCTCCAAATTTAAGTCCCTATGTTAAAATGTTTGATCTTTATCTTCATCTTCTTTAAATTTAAGTCCCTGTGGTAAATATGTTTGATCTTCATTCTTCATCTTCTCCAAATTTAAGTCCCTGTGGTAAATATGATTGTCGAAAACTTATAGAGTGGTAGGAGCTTTTTACAGATGTATTTTAAAAATGATTAGAAAACCAGGAAATTAATTAACAACATTTACATACCTCTTTTAGTTTGGTATTTATAAAGGAGTTGAGGTCTTCCTCCTTTGCTAATTTACACCTCCCAAAACTTGTATCTATTACTCTCAGCTCTGCAGTTGCCAAATATCCCTTTGTGAAACCTGTTATTGATGGGCAGTTCTTAATTTTCAAGGTATCCAAGGATGGCCATGAAAAAGCCTCCTTTCCTAAGCAAAATCCCTTGAGACTTGGAAGTTCCTTAAGTGTTAAGGACTTTAGTCGAGGTAACATAATAATCTCATTCACCTTCTCATCACATTCTCCTTCTTTTACAACAACATTTGCTTCCTTAACAATTACCTCTATTTTTCTGCAATCATGTATATGTACATCTTGGAGTTGTAATAGACTACCAACCATGGAACTAGTAAACACATGTTCTAAACTTCTGCATTTAGAAATAGACAACTTTGTTAGGTTTGGAAACTCAAGTACCATACATGGGTTGTTCTTCCATATATACTTGAGATCCTCTAGCTCCTTTAATTCCACTTCTCTTAGCTTTGGAATTTCTACAACAACAAATTGTAACTCACCGCTATATGTCCTTTCCAATGCTTCAAATACCTCCTCTACAAAAAAATTCCTTCGTACATGAATCTTTTCCAGCTTTTGCAGTTGTAGCAACTCATTGGATGGAATAATCTTTCTAACAAATAACCCGAATTTCACATCCATTTCAATTAAATTTTGCAAAGACCAAGGTGTCCCTTCTGAAGTAGTAACACATGAGTTTGTAGTATCTAAGCTTGACAATGGCCTCTACAAGTCCAAAAAGAAAAAACAGATATAAGGCATAGGTTATATGAATTGTCCATAATTATATGTGCATAAGATTGGAAGAGTAATAATTAATAATGGATGATTATAGATAAATTAAGGCATAGTTTTCTGTTGAGGCCAAGTATGCCGGAAATACGAAAGACGATTGGGCAGTCGTAACATCGTGACCAAACATAAGCCCACATTAGGCCCCGTGTTAGCCGCTGCTCAAGCCCAATAGAAGGTATCCATTTGAAGGAACTTGACCCGCCCAAACTCAAGTTATGTGAACTTAAAGGTCAGGAGCTCCTTAACCAGCTGCCAGAAGATAGCGGGGGAGATATGGGGGACCGGGTAAAAAGTGAAGTTGGGCGAGAAAAGAAAAAGGGCCCAGGAGCTAGCTATCCTTTCGAGACGAGGCGCAACATTTACGTTTTACCCTAGTTAACTATAGTTTGTACTGCATTTTAGCTAGAGTATGAATTCTGTAATCGGCATTACCACCCACCTGTTTTGGACGATTAGTGGATTGTATTCGCCCCCGGTTTTTACTCGTTTTTTGGGATTTTGTGCATCAACAAGTGATACATGTCTTTTACTTACGAATTTACGTTCATCATCTTTTATTTTCTGTTTATCTGTCATTTATTTATTTGCAAATTTGTTTGATCGTTGGCCCTCAAAACAGGACTAACGACATGTACCTGAGATCTAACCAAAACAGTTGGTGTGTATTTATCTCTATATATGAATTATCCCAGTTTTTGGATATTTTTGTCCTTCAAATTGAAATATTTTGGTTCACAATATATACTCTGTATATATTTCTATGGACAACCTAAACTTTTATTTAAACTAGTATCAATGTGTTTAATAGCCATGATGATATCTTATTTAGATGATGCAAAATTAAAAGATTTAAACATATACCTCATGAAAAGTGGCCTCCATCACAGGAAAGTTAAGGCCACATTCAAGACTATGTTTGCCCAACTCTGTGTGTATGTAGTTGATCTTTGGTGTTGTCGAACGACCAGATGTGAACATCATCATTTGTGGGCAACGATCAATCAAAACATCATCTAGTAATGGCCATTGGAACTCATTCTTCCCCAAGAAGAAACCCGTGAGATTTGGTAGTTTTTTTAGTGCAATGGACTTTAGACAAGGAAAGACCACAACTTTAGATGATATCGTTGTTTGCCCTCCATTGTCTTCCTTCACGATCACTTTCATTGCCTTGCAATATCCTATGCTTAACTTTTTGAGTTGTGTGAGGCTTTCAAGTGTGGAAAATGTGAACACATGTTGCAAAAGATCACAACCAAAGATATCCAATTCCTTTAGGTTGGACAGTTGAAGCACATTAATCTTTTTCATTCTTGGAATTCCCATTGTGGCATTAATATTACCACCACTTCCTTCATTGATGTTAGTAGTACCACAACCATTGATGTTGAACCCTTGAGTTTCAAATACCTCCACCAGCGATTTGCAAGACCATATTGTCAGGTCTTCAAGCTTTTGCATTTGTCCAAGTGCATAGGATGGAATCACATATGGCAATGCTTGACACTCCCACATTTCTACGTTTTTAGCGTATTGGCACAAGGACCAAACAATATCATTCACTTGAGGTAACTGTAGTAAATATAAAATTATATCAACAAATCTTAATTGCTTGTAATTATCCCACATATACGCAATTTACTTTAATGCGAATGAATTTAAATCAACATTTTGTTTTTTTAATTGCTCTCCAAGTTACATTAATGTATCAAGGGAAGTTAAAGTTCAAAAGCATTTTAGTGTCATGGTTTATTAATAAAGAGCAAATAAGAGACATAATTAATTAAAACTCTACAACCTGAAAATTTGGAAGTAAAAACAATCGGCTTAATTATTCTACAAGTTTTGTGCATAAGACAGGTCATAACATCGGTTGTTGGATCATAGGCATAAATTAGAAGGCAATATAACTACATATAAAACTAATTAGAAGAAAATTGAATGAAGAAATTCTCTAGGAAGATTTGAAATAACTTTTAAGATTAGGTAAAATTCTAAATGAAAGGCCTAGCGGTATCCAGACCTTTAAAGAAGAACAAAAAAGTTGTTTCATTAATGGATTTGATTTGTTTTTAGCACAATGGTGTAGCCCTTTCAGGGAGCTTTTGAAAAACAGTGAGATCCACATCTAAAAAAGTAGTGTATTTTTATTTTGTTTGGGCTTTTTTTTAGGAGCTCCAGCTTCCAAAAAGTTGCATGGACAATAAGTACCATGGTGGGTTTTTTTTTTTTTTTTTTTTGAAAAGGTGGTGGTTGCTTTTATTGACAATGAATATTGTCATTTGAAGTTTTGAAACTGATCAATATTAGTATAAAAATAAACTTTTGAAATATCATATAATGTTGCTAAGAATAGAGAAAAAAAAGCATATTAAAATTTAATAGAGTCATCATACCTTAAATCGATCATGAATGGAAGTACTTGGGGTGGTATTACTGAAAATTTCATTACTCCCACCTCTCGCTGCACCACCACCAATACGCTTGAGATTTGGCAATTCATCAAGAGCGAGAATATCCAAATGAGGGAACAAATTGGGGCTTGTGGTGGTATATGCAGAAAATCCTTCATCTTCATCGTCTCTATTTGAAACAACTTCTTCAATAGCATCACATGTATGTACAGTGATATTCTTTAGGTTGAAGAGAAGTTTGGCCATGAGAGGTGAAAACAAATACTTTATGTTCTTGCATCGAAAAAGGTATATGGTTGTGAGGTTGTGGAATGAGGAGGATCCTTCTGGTTGTTTTTGAGGAATTAAAAATTTGTTCCAATTACACTTCCACACATGACTCATACACTCCATATCTATTAATGATAATAGATTGAGGTAGGGAAGTAGTGGTGATTGTTGAGTATTCTCCGGAGTTGTTGCTAATTCTCTACTACTTGGACTCTCTATCTCCAACACCACCTCCATCCCTTTATAATTGTTTATAGAAAGGTTATGAAGGTTATGAAATGTGTGTATGAGATACGATGGAATTGCAACAACTTTAATCTGCATATATATCCCAACAACAAATGTAGTTAGTAATTTCCTTAGACTAAAACCGATATATGTCAATGATTTATGATAGCACATCCATTCTCACACCTTCTTTCTTTATAATTTTAGATTTGACAAAGATTAATATTATTCTAAGTAACTTTCTAAATTGATTTTATTAAATTATAGAGTAAATTATATTTTTTTGTCCATGTGGTTGTCACTCACTATCAATTCTAGTCTCTTTTTTAAACTAATTACAGTTTTGGTCATTGTGGTTGTCAATCTGTTTCACTTTTGGTCTCTATGACTAACTTTGTTAAAAAATCTGTTAACTTTAAGGGCGTTTTGGTCTTTTTACATTTCCTTAATTTTTAATAAAAAGTAAATAAATATGTCGTGTTATATATATACATATATAAACACATACTCAAAAGTGAAAACTTTATAATCCAAGACGGCAACACCCATTCCTCGAGAAGCAATCGTTGATTCCAGATTCCGGCCTCCATTTTCGTTTCTCCGGCGATTTCCTTCACCGTCGGCCACTGACCTCTCTCTCTCTCTCTCTCGTATCTCCCCCTCATCTCACTTCTATTTCTCCATCGTCGAGCACCGTCTCTTTTATTTATCCGCCCTCTCATCTCCCAGAGATCGTAGCAGCACCGTCGAGCTCTCCCGCCCGTCTCTTCTATTTCTCCGCCGTCGAGCACCATCTGTCTCTCCCTCTATGTCTTTGTTCGTTCATGTTTCCATCTTCATCTGTTCAATTGATCTGCATCTGCCGATTTCGTTTGGGTCTACATCTCCAGATTCCGTTTAGGTGTTTGAAGGTTGGCCTTGATGTTTTTTTTTTTTCAATCATCATATGCAACAATGGGAGAGTCGCAACGATGGTATAGGCGGAGATGTTAATAGGTTGGAGGTTTAAGAATCTGATTTGGGGTTTTGGTTTTAATTCTTTTTTATTTGTTGATGCTCATATGGTTTTGATTATTTAATTGTTTGGGTGGGGTTGGTGGTAATAGAAATACACAGATGGAACAGAGATGAGAAGATGTATGCAGTGGTGAGTATTGGCCATAGATGAAGGAGAGATGAATACATAAAGGGTCAATTACAAGTGGGTTTTGGTTTTAATTTAGCTTTTGAGTTGAGCTTTGATATAGAGTTCTAATTTGGGTTTTGATTTAGTTTTTTAATTGAGCTTTGATATAAAGTTTTAATTTGGGTTTTGATTTAGAGTTCTAATTTGGGTTTGCTTGAGAAGAGTTAGGTTGCCGGAAAAGATGTCGTGAGGGGGTTGCCAGAGGGGAGGGGGAGGGTGTCAGGCTGAGGGGTTCACAGAATTGAGAGGTAGGAGTTACGGGACTTGCATCAAAGGGTTGTATACACGTCTAAATAATTTGTACATTAAACTTATTTAAAAAATATAAAAAAAAAAATAAAATCTTATAATACAAAAAAATATATAAAAAAATGTTAAAAGACCAAAATAGCCTTTAACTTAATTAAGGTTAGTTAACAATATAGGTCAAATCCAAAATAAAATCGCAACCATAGGGACCAAATTCGAAACAAAATGGTATAGTAACCAAAACTGTAATTAGTTTAAAAGATGGATTAAAGTTGATAGTGAGTGAAAGTGTAATTTACTCTAAATTATAGGATATGGGATAACCAAAATATCATAGAAAGAAAAGAAAAACACTTGTGTTTTGGTCAAAAGGTTCGAATATTTTATTTGTAGTATATTAATAAATAAGTTAAATAATAAATAAAATGCAAGTGAAGAAAAGTTGCAATATTGGTTGCCATGAAACAAACAAAATTTGGAGATAGAAACATGATATTTTAAATATAAAAATTAAGATTTAAAGCATTTTTAAAGAATAGACTGAGTTAATTAAATAATTAAGAATCATACCTTTTGCTCTTGGATATTTTTAACCAATTTATTTTCTCCACAATCCCTTATTTCAAGGTATCTAAGTGAAGTCATATCAAAATTGGTGGTTGTAGGTGTGAATACGTTTCTAAGCCTCTTACAATCCCTTATCATTAAGCGATCAATAGCTTGAAAGCCACTGAATGCGAGACCATCGTCGTTTGAACCTTTTATCCTCCACACTTGTCTTAGATTTCCTGCATTACACACTTTAATGCTTTTCAAGCAACTACTAACTTCCTCGATTTCACTAGTACATCCCAAGTCGATGTCGAATAACACTTCAATTGAAGCACAATTCTCAACATTTAGTTCTACTAGACGATGCAACAAAGGTATTGGATTACTCGACCATATCTCCTTCAACCTCTCCATCTTAAAAATCTTTAATTTCTTCAGCTGGGGAATCACAACCTGCATAAAAATTCATAAATAGCTCCATTCAATCAATATAATATATACTGGGTTTTATTACTTGCTCAATCTACAAAAAATAATAATAACAACAATAATAATAAAGTTTGCTACTACAATGTAACTCCAAATTTATGTTAGCGAAATTAAATATACCTCTTTGTTCAGGAAAGATTGCATTGTAGAAATATCATCCGACGGAGAAGATGTTGCTTTTGGATAAATGCTAGTGAAATTTGGAAGGCTATCAATTATCAGTTCCTCTAGTTGCGGAAGCTCAATTACATTGACAACATTGCACAAACTCATTAGCTTTGGTAGCTCACCCAAAGATAGAAACTTTAGCACTTGAAATTTAATCACACCAACTTCATCTCTTTCACCACCTATCAACGTTTCTAGAATAGGACATGATGAAATTGTTAGGCGTTCAAGCTTCGTAAGACCATTGGCCATACCGACTGTGAAGAGGTATCTCAATTTTTCACACTTACAAATCTCAAGGACTCGTAAATTGTAAAATGAGGATTGTTGATGTTGCAAGGACTCCACTAAACCTTCTCCAAGATCATTTACATCATTTAATTGTAAATGAAGCACCCTTGTTTTTTCAAACAACTTATTCATCCTAGAATCCAATAATTCACATTTGTTGGTGACCAACATCAACGTGTTTTCATACGAGTGCCTGTTTTGGCCATAATCATCATTTAAATAGCATCCCAAAGAGATCTTGAATCTTTCAAGTTTCTTAAATGACATATTCTTTGGCAGGGCATTATTGTCAAAGAACTCAATTTCTAATGCGGAAAGGTTCTTTGAAAGCTCAGTCAATTCATTACAGATGCTATCTGTGAACCTAATGGATTTTTTACCATCCCTGAACCTATCGGTTGAACCAACTTTCACATAAAGCTCTTCAAGATTGATCAAGTTTTTCAACACACCATCATCGATAATAAGATCAAGACAGCCTGTCAAATCAAGTAACTTTAGCTCCTTCAAATTTCCAATTGTGGATGGTAACTTTCTTAGGCTACAATGAGCAAAGCTAAGCACTTCCAAATTCAAAAGATCGCCGATAGGAGAGCAATCAAACATCAATAAGCATCGATGGAGACAAAGTGTTCGAAGGTTGGTGGAACAAGCAAGCGATCTCGAAAGCAACGGATACTCCATTATGTCATAAGATATAACTTGAAGTTTTTTCATGTCTTGATAAAAGTCTTCAGGAAACATGAGCGACTCATCACCATGCATAAGTTTCAAAAAGGAGAGGTTTGGAAACTTGAAGTTTCTAGGAAACTCAAACATACCTTTGCTAAATAATGAAATTCTTTTGCAAGACTCGCTCGTAAGTTTTGAATGCCCCTTTGACATATAACCGACAATTGACACATGATCTCCTTTAGAACATATATCTAAAATAAAATCACGTACTAAATCGTGCATATTGACAAACCCAACATCTTGAATTTGAATCAACAAATTCGCATGTATGAGTCGCTCAATGCAGGTGTTCAGTCTGTCTCTCGCGTGTCTTAGACTATACACCTTGTTAAACAATTCCAGTCCCCATCCATACCTCATCAAGTCCTCTCTAGGAATATTGAAGTATTCGGGAAACAAACCACAAAGCAAAAAAATTGATTTAGTCTCCTCATCTTGGAGATTTTCGTAGCTCATTTCAAAAACTTCATGCACAACTTGGTCAATGTCATGGTGCTCCAAGCGACAAAGGGCATCTATCCATGCATCCTTGCTTTTATGTTTAAGAGTACATGCGATGGTTCTAATGGCAATGGGTAAACCACAACACTTCCTTACGATATCTTCTCCTATCTTATGGAGCTCATGATCATCATTTGAAAGTTCTACAAATCGTTGAAAGAAACTATATGCTTCTGGTTCTTCTATGACATCCACCTTGAAAATTGAATCAATTTCAACTCCCATCGTGATGCAAACACTTTGGTCTCGTGAAGTCAACAACAACTTCAAGCCAGCACCTTGATTTGGCAAAGGGCTTAAACCCATATCATTTAGATCAACAAATTTCCATACGTCATCCAAAATTATTAAAATCTTATTCCTGCCACCATCAGAATGGGCCAAAAAGCTTTTTCGAAGCCGATCAGATCTTGCCGATTCACTTTTTTCGGTTAGACGTATACCAAGGTAATCTGCTACAGCATCCTGAATTGCTATGGTGTTTGTCTTTTCCCCTATAACCACCTTAACAATCACATCAAACAATTTCTTTTCTTCTGCAACCTGCTTAAGTTTTTCCATCATTGTGGTCTTCCCCACTCCACCCATCCCACATAAAGCTATCATTTGGGGTTTGTGGTCTGATTGGAGTGCTTTTAGTGCTTCCATAAAAATCCTCTCTCTTGATTTGAAGTCGCTTTGATGAGTTGATGGTGTTGAGGTGGAGGGCTTCATGGAATCAACTTTTCCAAGAGGAACCAGATGATGAGACCAATTGATCCTAGAGTATTCTGCCATGAGACGGTCGATATCCTCAATAATCTTGAAGGCTTTCCTTCCGACCTTGTGCCTCTGTTTGAGATTGAAACTACTGACGACATCAGTACTAGGAATGTTTTCCACTTGTGCCTTGATCTTTACTACTTGTTCTAACCAACCCCTAACTTCAGTTGGAACCTCAAGATTGTTGCTTTTGTTGTCGTTCATGTGATTTTCAACATCGAGTTTTTTAGCCTCCAGCTGATGCATTTTGGTGCCCATATCCGTGACATATTTTGTGCAGGAAATGAGGTAACCTAGGTGTTTCTTAATGGGAACCATGAGAGACTGAACAACAGGAGTAACAATGGCAGTAACAATCTTCATTGCTCAATATTCTTACTTGTGTTACCACCTGTGTATATATATATACATACATACATATATATATATATATATATACATACATATATATATACATACATATATATAAAAGCAAACAAATGAACAAAGGGTCCAAATTTTTAAGTAACACAACTAATATGAACTATAATAAAAATCAAATAAAAAGGGATTCTAATAAATATTTTAGCATTATTTCATCTATAGTCCGTAATTCTTTTCCGTTCGGATGGATCTAAAAGAATCATTCTAATCACCTTTCCTAAAGAAAAAAAGAAATTAAAAAACAACTTTTTAGTAAACAAAACAAAAAATTAGTTATTTTTTTAACAGAATATAACTTAATAAACAACTCAACAAGTTTGTTAACTAACCATTCTAAAATTTATAAAAAATAAACAAACGATTTAAAGTAGTACAAAACCATTAAGCAAAAAGATTAAAAATTAATAATACCTAAGCATGCCTGGTCGATAGAATAGAGGAAAGTAGGGTTGTATACGGGTTAGGTTGGGCGGTTTTGGGCATTTTTACAACCCAATTATGACGGTTTGAAAAAATGTCAACCCAACCCAACTAATTCAAAAGAATAACCCAACCCAACCTTACCGTGCAGGTTGTGGCGGGTTAGGCGGTTTAGTAATATCCATAAAATTGAGGAATGAATTATGATAAATATTACTAAAAATATACAAAACAAAGTTACTTTCCCTGTCCTAAAGTAAATGTCCATATTTCTATTTATATTTCTCTCAAAATTAATGTCCACTTTTAAAAAGTAGCTAGATAACTAAATTCTATCCTTTACCCCTACTTAATGCACAAATATATAAATGTTATGAAGAGAGAGAAAAATTAAATAAAGGTTAAGATGTCATTTGATAACAAAATTGTGTAATAATTATGTATGTCTAAAACTATATGCCAAGTCAATTGTGGACACTTATTTTGGGACGGAGGAGTATTAGTTATTACAATCATCCAAATATATAACTAAAACTGTAAATCTTAGAATCAAGTACTTCAAATCATCAATCAAATACTTCAAAAGTTTGAATAATAGATGTTCTAGACCGTCCAAATCATCAATCAAGTACGGCCAATAGGACCGTAACCGAACCGAACGAACAAAAATGGAGGCTTGTTAGTGTTTGTTCGTTTAACTTAAAGGAACGAACACGAACAGTAAACGAACAAAATTTTTTGTGTTCATATTCGTTCGTTAAAAAATGTGTTTGCTCGTTTATGTTCTTTCGTTAAGATATTAAACGAACGTAAACGAATGAATATAAATGAACATAAACGAACAAACAGAAATAAACAAAAAACAACCACTACTAATCATTATTTCGTTCCTAAAAAACATAATTAACAAAATGAAAAATCGAGTAAATTTAGGTGGGATAAAAGAAGAATCCTAAAATATTTAATTTAATTAATCACTTTACATATTAATGTCAAAATATATAAATACATTTGATATATTAACAAACGTAAAAGAACGTTCGCAAATGTAGATGAACGAATGAGGTCATTGTTAATGTTCGGTCATTTAACTAAATGAACAAAATGTTAGAAAAATTATATACTAGTCGCGGGTTGGCGGGTTGAGCCAGGCCCAACCCAATTTCAACCTTCTTAATTGACGGTTTGACGGTTTGGCATGTTGAGTTTCATTGGGTTGATAGCGGATTAGGTTGAACGGGTTTCACAAGTTGACGGTTTTATGTACACCCCTGGAGGAAAGGCCGAAAGAGACTTTTCCATTGGGTTGGAAATCTGGAATTGTGGGTCAAACACATTTTTTAGATGGGTGTCAAAATGATCTAGTTTTATGCAAAAATATAAAATAGTCAAGGGTTGTTTGTTTTTTTTTTCAAAAAACCTCTTAATACCCTCATAAATCTAAATCGGTTAGACATTTTTACATTTAGACCGTTTTCCCCCCAAATTTCATACCCTCTTAACTCTTAAATACATCTGAAATTAGAAGTGCTAACATTTTTCTGATTAATTGCTATCACAAACAAAACAATCTTATTGATCCAGATTAAGATTTTGGACTTCAAACGTTACAAAAACAAACAGTCTAATTGATTTAGATTTCAGACTTCAGCACCACCTCTTATTAAATAGAAGTGAAATAAGACTTCGGACCTCTTAAAGAACAAACACCACCTTAATGATTTTTTCTTTGTTTTAGAAATCTTACGGGTTAGCTGTCCCCATCTCCATAGAGTAAATAAGCCCATGACTATATATATATATAGTAAGGATATAATTGTTATAATAAGAGTAATCACATGTGTTGTAAACTCCCAAATTCATCACTAAATAGAATATATCTCTTGATGTTAAATGAACTTAAAGATATATATTTTTTTTAACATTTTAAAACATGGCATTAGAAGTAATCAAGGATGACAACGTATTTTGATTTACCTTAAAAATGGATGGTTTTGCTTTTGCTCGAGTCTTCCTCTTTGTAAACAATTGTGAAGAACACAAATATGGATGAAGAAGAAGAAGAAGAAGAAGAAAAGAGAGGATTAAAAGGTTGCGGAATTGGCCACCACATTGGATTTCATAATATTCTTTTCTTTACTGTCAATTTAGTTTTATTGTTAATTAATTTGTTTGGGAAATCTAAAAGATAATAAACTTTTTGTAATTACAAATTAAAATTAGTCCTAAGCAAATATATAGGGGTGGTTTCAATTGGAAACCATATTACATTGGAAACTTTAGAAACCATATATCAACCATTGATCTTATTAAGCAACGGTCAAGATTTATCTGAATTAAATATGGTAACAAATTAATTAATTTATTAATAAATAATAATAATAATAATAAGCCAAAAGGGTAAATGTGTCTTTTGCTTCTATGTTTCAAATTTGGTAACATTGATGAAATCTGCTGAAAAACAACAAATATTATCTTTGTTTAAAAAACAAAAGGAAATCGTATCAAGAGTTGTCTGCTTACCATCGAAACACAGAGAGCTCTACCAATTTCATTGCAACGATGATACGATTGCCTGAAGGTAAAATTTGAAGATTTCATTGGATTGTGACCTGAATTATAATAGGCAAATCAACCATTATCATCTATTTTGATTTCAGTAACACATGTTGCTTCAACTTCATTGTCTAGGTCGGAAAAGGAGCGAGAGATTGATGAAGAAGAACTCGTTTTCGAACTACAAGAACACAGCAGAGAATCCTCTCGATGAGGATGGCAATGAAATCCGACAGAAATCAGAGGGGAGCACGAATAACAGACCGTCGGTCATAAAACCCCATATCAATGAAGGCAAGTTTAATAAGCAATGTTGTTATGAAGGTAAGTTTTTTTACACAAACCGAAATCAGAGATGAGTGTTTCAATGTATGAAATTTAGTATTCAAGTTAGGATTTTGAAGAAGTCAAATTTAGGGATAAACCCTATTTTAGTCTGCAATTGGGGTTTTCATATGTTGTAAATAGGAATGGGTAACAAAACATTAGATGAAATCAAGTGTTGTTTATGCAATCGATTGTTGTTCATTATGGGATGAAATCGATTGTTGTTCATCAATGTTACCAAGGGATGAAATCGATTGCCAACCTTGACATTGGGATGAAATCGATTGCCAATTTTGAACGAAGTACAACCTTCAAAATCGATTGTTATTCATGTATGTGTGTATTGTTGTTCATGTAATGTCTTAAGTTACAAATTTGTGATTGATAGTTCATGTATGTGTGTATTGATGTTCAATTGTTTATTGTTTCGTCACCTGTTCACCATCATGTTTCACGCACGGTCGAATTTTAAAATAAAGAGGTAATGAAACATGAGATATTTGTCTTCAAAATGAAACTGATAATAAGAAGGTAATGAGCATGTAACTAGTAGGTAATGAAACATAGACAAATAATAAGAAGGTAATGAAACATGAAACAGGTAATGAAACATGATACATGAATATGATGAAACTGATAAATTAAATGTGATGTTTCATGAATATGATGAATCAAATAAATTAAATGTTTCTTGTCATCCATTAGCTTCATGAAACATGAATATGATGAAACTGATAAGTTAAATGTTTCATGAAACATTAATACGATGAAACTGGTAAATTAAATGTTTCATGTTTCATGAATATGATGAAACTGATAAATTAAATGTTTCATGTTTCGTGAATATGATGAAACTGATAATCCTCCACGCATTCACACACTTCATTCGGTACATGGTTGGAAATCTTATCAGAATCGTTAATAGGAATTTCATCAACCGGACGAACAAAAGACGATAAAAATGTTACGTCGTTGTCGAGTAGATCTCGAACATGAATCTCGTTAGCCGAAACACCATCAAACATGTTACCCTCCATTGCTTCGTATGGTTAAATTTTTTACAATCGAATAAAAAAACCATACAAATAATGAAAATAATATAGTTTTAAAAATATTTCAATTCAATGAAAACAAATATTTGATTTTAAATATAATTAAAATTTTGAATTTTCTATAAAAATAACACCCTTTCAAAATAAATAAAAAAATATTTTACCTTATTTATTGCACTATAAAACTGAAAATAGGAAAATTGAATATTTTAATTTCATATGAATATCTTACATTCATTTGATGATTCAATCATTGATACATAAGAATCAAAAAATAAATAATTTGTGATGTAACCTGCGTAGGAATCAATTTGCGTTTACTTAAAAAATGTTTCATGTTTGAAGTTTATATGAATCAATATGTGAATACTTTCAATTAATAAAAGATCAATAATACCATATATAAAATACATTAAAATTAAATAATTAATATTATAATAATAATAATAACAATTAACATATATATTATGAAATTAGGTAAAAGACTAAAATAACCTTATCATTTAAAAAAATAAAAAAAAATAAAATCATTGATTGGTTAATTTCGATTTCCAAAGTTTCCAATGTAATATTGGTTTTCAATTGATCCCTACCCTATATATATATATATATAATGTATTTTTTCCCGAATATATGTAATGTTCTTTTATATAACATTTAAAGTAATTTTTTTTTCTTATCAACAATTACTACAAAATTTTGACATAGTTGATTTTTTTCGAAAGAACCCCAAAAATATTAAAACAATATCTTCTTATTCATATGTATTTGAAAAATAAAATAAACATATAGTAAAATATTTAAGTGATTTGTTTTATCAATAATCAAAAAAATGCATATGTTAATTTTATTTTTGAAAATTTTATTTAAAAAACTACATTTCTCATAAAAATACAAAAAAAAAAACTCCTTTTATTATTCATATTTGGTTGAAGAAAATGAAAATACAGTAAAATATTTATGTAATTCGCCTTTTCTCGTGAAGAAGTTTTATATAATTTGCCTTTTAATATTTTTTTTCAAAAGAATAAAACAGAAAAAGTGAACTAAAAAAGGAATGGAAAACAAAAGAAAAGGAAAAAGAAGAAAAGGTTTTATGATTGACCACACCTTTCGTAGCATCTCCAACAACATCCTTAATTTTTTTTCAAAATAAAGAATTAAAAGTCAAAATCTATATAAAATATTACATCCATCTCCAACAGATTCTCTATTTTAGAGATGACATCATTACTTATAATATTAAAATATTGTATAAATCTAATAAAGTATTAATTCTCTCTCCTATTCATTTCATTTGAATAAATCTTATTGGTATAATATAATAAAAAACAATTTCTTTTTCATTGTAATCATTTTTGGAGAGTTCTCCATATTTGTAGAAAATTACACTCTCTCTCCAACTTTCTCCATTTTAGAGAAAGATTTGAAGAATTTGTTGGAGCACAAAAATGCCTAAAATCTCCATTTTCTCCATTTTGGAGAAGTTGTTGAAGATGCTCTCACACGCCTCTATTTATAAATTATTGGTTTATTTTTTCTTCTTTCTAAAAAAAGATGATTCTTCGTTTAATAATTAGCTTATTAACTAAAACTAATTTTAGTTTTGAAAGGATTATAAATAAACTTTGGAAGAAAGAATAAAAAACTCATGATGAATTGTAGTTGGGTTAATTGCCATTCGAAATTTATAAACATAAAATTCATAAAATTAAATATACAAGTAATTATCTATTAAAGATTTGTTTTACACTATTTATGGCATGTTTTTATTAATTTAAAAGGGAGAAATATACGAATATAAAACCATTTTTTTATATTATGAGCATCAATACCTGTTTTATCTTACGAGGCATTGATGTCGCTCATCATTCTTTTCTTTTTCGTTTTTACAAGGCATATATGTTCCAATTTGTTTTACAACTAATTATAGATTTCTTTTGAAAAAAGGATTCAAGTTTTAACCCCAACTTTAAAGGAAAACCAATATCATTTGTGAATTTATTATCAGATTAATGCAAAATAATCCATACATACGAAATCTATTGAAAAAAGAAATTGAGTCCAAGATGTCCATACTTTTGGACATTGTTCAACAAATATAAGTTACC
Organism: Arctium minus; assembly: GCA_954870635.1. NCBI lineage: Eukaryota > Viridiplantae > Streptophyta > Magnoliopsida > Asterales > Asteraceae > Arctium > Arctium minus. The sequence continues at coordinate 479,156 of OX941083.1, read as the reverse complement.
TAATTTTTTAAGTACATGTTTAAATTAATATAAACTAGCTTATTGAAATGTTATTTGAAATAGTGTTTTAGAGGCCTATTGTCACTTTTTAGAATTATAACCCCATAATATTTGTTATTATTTATTACTATTAATTATAACTAAACATTAATTATTAACAAATATTAATTATTAACAAGTATTAATAAATATTAGTTGAAAATGACTAATTACTAATTAATTTTAATTTTGATTATACATTAATATTAATTATTTATAGTAATTATTAATCATATCAATTATTTTTTTATTATTATTCAATATATTTAGTTATGAAAAAAAACAAATATTACAATTCTATTAATTTTATGTAATTTATATAAAAATTAAAGTTATACTTGTTTTGTTTCATAGATAATAAGAACATGTTAAATGATTTTAATAAAATATTTAATTTAATTTAATTATATTTTTAAAAGAATTATTAATTAATTAGGATAGTGTGGTTGACCAATTATATTTTATTTATATTATATATAATGATTATTTAAAATCATAAATTAATAGATTTTTTCTAAACTTTGTTTTAACAAATCTATAATATATAATAATCAATTTAAAATACTTTTAATCAACATATTATATTATTTAGTTTTTCTTTACCATCTTGTTTGTATTAATTAACATACGTGTTTTAATTATCTTATGGAATATTGTAATTGATTAATTTTTTGATGTCCTTTTTGGTTATTTTACATGTTTTTGGGAATGATTCACCTAGGATTATTTTAAATGTTTATCAGCTAGTTTTTATCAAACATAATTTGTTCATCAGTTAACTTATCATCTTAGATAAGTAGCAAAATATGGGACCAAAATAAACCCTCCACTATATATTAATGTTGTTGATTAAATGTTATCTCTTTATGTTTTCTAGCTAGTTGCCACATAATTAAATGTCATATTTTTATTAATACGTCAACACTAATATATAGTAAGGGTTATCAAAGGGCCTTTGGCCTAGTGGTATCGAAGTCTTTGTCCTCCTAGGAGGTCAGGGGTTCAAACCTTACCAAAAGTGAGAAAGGGTGTGTGAGTTTATTTGTTGCATTTGCCGTATATAAATATTATATACTTCATATATATATATAGAGAGAGAGAGAGAAAGAGAGAGAGAGTAAGGGTTGGGTAAAAAGGTGTAACATCCGTGTTTCTGGTACGTCACGATCGAGTACCTCTACTTAGTAGATTTTGCATCCCATCTATAGTTATTTTTGTACGAACCTAGAATCTGGATCGTAAGCTTTACTGGTCAAACGTTGGAAAAATTCAGGCTCGGTACGCCGGGGGCGACTGTGCCCACGATTGTGACAGGAGTCACTCTCGTGGGGCACAACCGCGGGGGTTGTACCGTGGGTCGGGTGAGGTTGGCGACAATGCCAGCGTTGTGACACAAGGTTACTGTCACTAGGCAAAGTCGTCGGGCATGTACCGTATGGGAGAAGTAGCGGGCGACAATGCTAGCGACTATGACATATGTCATAGTCGCAGGGCACAATCGCAAGCGGGTTCCATCCCATTTAATTCCCTTAAACCGATTTTTATCCCATTCTTTTCATTGTGAAGCTCTTTGGTTGCGATTTTGGAATGGTCAAGAGGTAGGGTTTCATCTTTCTTCATTCATTGATATCAAATGGATGATTTACATGCATTTATTAGGTTTGGTTTAGGTTGGTGTTTGCAATTAAGAGTTGGGGTGCTTGGAGTTTCAAGTTTATACCATTCTACTCTCTCAAGCTTCCATCTAGGGTTTGTTCTTATTTTTCTAGCAAGGTGATTTTTCTAATCTTGTTCTCACATAATTACTAGGGTTTATGTATTACAACTCTTATCTATGTCTCCTAACCATAAAATTGGGTTTTGTTGTATTTTGACCTAAACATGGGTTTTTGGAATATTAGGGTTTTTGAACCTAAACAAGAATGGTTTAAACCATGAATAAGGGTATTCTATGATTCCCTACATACTTGGAAACCCACTGTTGTTTTATGGGATTTTGGTAAACCCAAGTGAAATTAGGGTTTTGGTAAGATTCAAGTATTGGGTAATTATTGATGAACTTGTGGGTTAAAATGGAGTTTCTAATATTATGATAATGATTTATTGGAATGAAATCTACTCAAGGTGGGGAGTCAAGACTCCATGTGAGCAACCTTATACATGCAGTTTGGTTTTTAACACTTATGTATATAATCAATGGTGAGTGTGTTTGAATGCTTTTGTTTTGGTCTTAGTGCAATGGATCCATAGGCACGGTGTCCTCAATGTCTCATTTTGGATATTGAGTTCATTACTTTGGCACGTAATAGGCATCGGGTCACCATGGTAAGTAAGGTGTGGGCCTATATGGTCGGGTAGCGTCCCATGGGAAGTAAGATGTAATTCCCTTGTGCTTGAGTTACCATTTTGGAACTCTCAAGAATAGACCCAGAGGGGTTGTCTTGATGTTTTCGAGCAATAGACTTAGAGGAGTTGAGCTTACTATGTGATTGGTGTTATTTATACCATATTATGATCACTAATGGTTTACTTGATTGTTTGATTTAGCTCATGGCTATATCCACCGTACGACTTCAAATGGGTTTAGTACTTCTAATTCAATTGACTTGTTCTCACTAGGCTTTAGCATAACGCTTATTCTTTGGTTGTTATGTCTGACAGGTTATCTTAGCGGTGGGGCTCATTGGGACTAAGTGGATGGCATTGGAGTTGAAAGAGGTCTTTTTGGAGATATAGTGACCAACATACTAGATTTTTGAAGATATACATTTTGGAAGGATAGCGACACCCTGCTAATCTAATGAACTAATTTTAAATTATTAGGTTGTTGATTTTATTCTTCATTTTTATTAGGTTTGTAATCACCATATTTGGATTCCCCATTTTGGGATGACACACATAGAAGATGGTCTTTGTATAAAACAATGAATCATGCAACATAGAAGATTCGTCAAAAGTGACATCTTAGCTTATAATGATCTTCTTTATTTCCGAGCACCAAAGCCTAAAGCCTTTCACCCCATCTTTGTGTCCAAGGAATTTGCATTTCAAAGCTCCCAGTTCCAACTTCCCATTATCAACACGTGCATAAGCCGGGCAACCAAATATTTTTAAATAAGTGTAATAGGCCAATGATCTGTTCCAAACTTCCATGGGAGTCTTTTTCTCAATAGCAACGGAGGGAGACTAATTGATGATATAACAAGCGGTAGAAGCCGCTTCCGCCAAAAAAAGACTTGGCCATTTTAGAATTTGAAAGCATGCATCGAAATTTCTCAAGAATAGTGCGGTTCATTCTTTCGGCTATGATAACACCAATTTTTGGTGTTATTTACATATCGCTTTCTGAGTAATATTGCTTAATTCCAAGTAAATATAGTGGAAATTTCATCTTTAAATCAAGTGTTTCAGGATTTGCATCTTATAATGAGATAGACAAGAAAGTGCACAAGAAGTAAGGTTTTTCGGGTAAAACTCGATCATGAAAATCCTCAAGATTTAAGGGTAAAAAGTGGCCATTTAATCAAGTGCGTTAATATTTGAAGGAAGTAAATTTTGCCCAAAACAGTAGCCAAAGCGACTTTGAAGTTAGTTGCTGAAGCTGAAGTTAGTTGAGAAACTCACCTAAGAGCAAAATTTTGAGCTAGTTACAAGTTAGTTTAAACTAACTGTAACTCACTTCAAACTCACGTAAAGGTGCTGGACGTTTTTTTAAAGGTTTTTTCCTAGGGTTTGAGGCATTATCTCATTCTATCTTTGAGATGGCGACAAGGGACAACTAGGAGGCGATTTTGGGAGGAAGAAAACATCAAATTGAAGCAAGGAAACGTTTGGGAAGTGATTTCTACACCGAATTCTTGCCAATCGTCGTGGGTTTTTACACAATCAAGGGAGTTTTACAATCTTTGATTTCTCGAGAGACTTTTTCTTAGATCTATGAACTCTTCTATTGCTTTGTTTGTTAATACCCCCAACATGAACTAATCTTTAGATGTTGGGGGTTGGTTTGACTTTGGTTTAAGCTTATGAACATGTGACTTGGGATTTTTATCAGTTTTTCCTAGTTAATGAAGCATATGATTTGGGTTTTAATGCTTCTGTGAGTCTGATCAACTTTCATCTGATTTGTTCGTTATAAATTAAATTCGAGAGAATTAATTGTTAACAAGAACTAGAATTATATGCCTAAGGTGAGAAATTGGATAGAGATATACCAACTAAACCTTAGTATGATTATAATCTGGAACTTAATGTGTTTTGAACTCATGTGTTAAGTTCGAGAGATGAGACTTGTGTTTTCAAAATAAAATCCGTTGTTGCTTGAGAAAGAACAACGGTGATTTTACTGATTAGATTTTCATTAAGGGGTTTAACTGATAGCTATCTTCAAGAATATTGTTTATTCGTGAAAACCATAGGATTTCCAACCCTCAACTATTTTCTCCATAAAAAGCTTCTTAAGTCGTTTATTGCTCCGTTCTTGGTTTATTTAATTAGTAGTTGATAATTTAATTCCAATCATTCAACCTTTGGACCGTTCAGTTAATAGTGAATATAGTAATTGTGATACTCAGTTCCTAGTTCCCTTGGTTCAATACTCGTACTTCCAAGTACATATTACTTGATTCGACCCGTACACTTGCGGTTAGATTAGGGGGTGTAAAACCGCCTATCAAGTTTTTGGCGCTGTTGCCGAGGAACTAGTTTACACTGATAGCACTACCAACTATAGGCATTATTACATTGAACATTTTTATTTTTATTTTTATTTTTATTTCAGTTACCCTTATTGTTTGATTTCTGGTTACTAAATTCTCTTTTCTGATTTTTTGCAGGTACTAATTGGTTTATGCCAAGAGGTATTCGAGGAAAAAGTCTAGAGCCTATAGATCTAGAAATCGAACGAACCGTGCGCCATCTGAGAAAAGCATCAAAAGTTAGAAGGCGAATACTAATGGGTGAAGAAAGACCCATAAATGAAGAGATGCCACCACCACCTCCGCCTCCGCCTTCAGGAAGAGTGCCAATGAGATCGTTTGCCAATACGAATATGACCGCTATCCACAGAGGCATTCAAGACCCTACAGTAGCAGCAAAAAACTTTGAAATAAAGTATGGCACGATCCAGATGCTGCAACAAAAACAGTTTGGTGGAGCACCAACAGAAGACCCTCATGCACATCTCCATTCATTCGAAAAGATCTGTAACACATTTAAGATTAACGGAGTGTCAGATGACGCAGTCAAGCTGAGGTTATTCAACTTCTCACTGAAGGGAAGGGCACAGATATGGGAAGAGAGCCTACCAACTGATCAGATCCATACATGGGCATACATGACTGCAGCGTTCCTACAAAAATTATTTCCACCGGGTAGGACAACTCAGTTAATGGCAGAAATAACCCATTTTGCTCAATGGGACCAGGAGACACTTTACGAGGCATGGGAAAGGTATAAGGACATGCTCAAAAAGTGTCCACACCATGGGTTACACGACTGGGTTATCATCCAGACTTTCTTTGGTGGACTTCACCTGCAGTACAAGAATGATATTACTGCAGTAGCGGGTGGTGCCTTGATGAACAAGACCTATGAAGAGGCAGTTGAGCTGATTGAAAACTTGGCTGAACACAGTTATGCCACTCCACGATCTGATACCAGACGTATAGCTAATGTTCAAGAATCTGATGAGCTGAAGGCGATAAAAGCTCAAATGGCCGCCATCACAAACCAGCTGAAAGGAGCTTCCATCCAACCTGCATATCACTATGAGGGATGTAATAATTGGATTGAAAAGTAAAAGAATTAAAGTTTGGGGTTAAAGTCTAGAAAGGGGCCTTAGTAGAGGGTTATATTTGTAAAAGGGAGAATAATGGGGATTTAACCCTATTATCTTATAGAATTGTGTGGCGGCTGGCTTTTGGAGAAAGAGCGAGAGAAGGATCGGTGACCGATCAATTTAAGGGAGAAAGCGAATAGATTTTTGAGGTGTTCTTCAATCAATAAGGTAAGGTTAACCATACTCTCTTTGTCAAGAAAGCATTTAGTATGATACTTCTCAAAATCTGTTGTGAGATGTTTGGGTTTTTGATTTTTGGGTTAGAAATGGTTAACGATTTCGCATGCGATTATTGATATTGGTTAAAAGAAAGTTTATCTTCTGTTTAGCGAGTTTCTGCATCTGACTCGGGTCTTGGTTTAGATTGTTATCGTCTTGCTGAGTTTAATCGACACTCTATGATATCTGTATTTGGGGTTTTGTTTGTGACCAAATGACTCCGGTCACAGGGTTGTATTGAGTCCGGTCTTGGATGGCACCGGTCGTCCAAATGGGGGAGACCCCGGTCGCCAAATGGGGGAGACCCCGGTTGGGGGGGACTGCACCCCGGTCAACCATCACACCGGGCGGCCTTTCGGCCCCGGTCCCCGGAGTTAGTAGCAGGGCCAAAGCCCAAGTCCAATGCAGGGCCGAAGCCCAAATTCTTACCAATGTAAGTTGGGTTATTTCCATAGCAGTTTTTAATTAGGTGGATCGACCCAATGATCTTTCCAAGTAGTGGACTCTTGCTTTTAGTTTTGAGGGGATTTAATCTTTTAGTCCAATCTAGTGATCTCCATTTGGTTAATCGTTCGAGATTGGTGAGTTATGTCAATCCCGGTCTATTTTAGAGGGTCTAGAGAGTTTACCGAACAATGTTTCATGTATAGGTTTCGGTTCGAATCGAAAGGGTAATCGCGGGTTTAAGCTAAGGACACCAGGTGAGTTTTTCTGAACTAAACCCTTTTGTTAACGGAAGCATGTGAAAGTTTAATTTTAAACTTTGATTTATTTATGATGACATGGGTATTATGAAAATTATATGCAAGATTTGGAATGATGTGGCTTTAGTACTTACTTGCGAGTTTTATTTAAATGTTAAAGATGATTTTTCTTATTGTTGACAAAGTGGAAATGTATGCATACATGGTCCTAAGTGAGAAGGCTCAAAGTCGGGGGGTGTGGCCCGCCTGTGCTCATACCAGGGGGTGTGTTCCGTTTATGCCGTTGGGGGGTGTGTCCCAACAAAGGCAGTGTGAGTCACAAACACGCTGTCACCTTAGGGTGGTGGTAGTGTGAGCGAAGAAGTTGCTGAAAGATAAAGGTTTTTCCTTGAAGCTGAAATGGTTTATTTTATGATAAATCCTTGATTGTTTGTTTGATGAGTTAAAAACTGTTATAAGAGGGGACTCACTAGACCTTTCGGTCTAACCCTCACTCTTTTCAAATCTAAAACCCTTTTCAGGTAAAGAGTGGCTTTAGATGGAGCGGTTTTGTTCTAAGAGAAGTCGCGAGCTGGAGCTGATTTAGAGGACCCCCATTGTAGATTTTCTTGTCAGTGTATTCTCAGTTGTGTACTAGGTTGTCTTTCCGCAAATCTCATATTTTGGGTGTTGTATTGTGCCGTTTGGCTTTATTATTTAATAAAGTTGATTATGTCTCTTGTATTGAGAGTTGGGTTGTTACAATTGGTATCAGAGCCATAGTTTAAGGGATTTAGGTGACCGGATGGGCCTAAACTTAAACTGTGGAGTAGATGGACACAACTGAGATATAGGAAGCCTTTAAGAAAGACCTTGATCATTGTGAGGCGGGATAACAATAGTGAGTACCCTCATGTAAGGTAAATTCAGAATCGCATCTAGCCAATGCCATTATGAATTTACAGGTGCAAGGGCATACTCAATTACTATTGTTGAGTGTGGTTCAGGGTAGATAGTTCTATCCATAGATTGATAGTTTTAGTCTAGCGGGTGGTGGAAGTTCGTTTTTGGTAGTAAGGTTAATACCGTTTAGGATGCATATCGTGCGGGATGTAGATATTTCGTTGAGAAAGGACCTCTTGAGTCCATAAGGAAGAGAATAATAGTAGGAGGTGAGCTTTTTGCTCCAAGGTAGTCTTCGGTTCAGTAGAGTGGTATGTCGGTTAGTGAGAAGCAGGAGAGTGTAAGTCCAAGAATTGAAGGGTAAATATGAGGCTTTTGGAGCTATAGCTAACCGAAGGTTGGTTGAGAGGCGAAATCAGTGATGACGTCTAAAAGGTGTTGAGGATCAATAGAATCAAGATATGGTTGGTAAGTTTGTTTGAGGGTAAAAGTGAGGAGGCGCGTTTTGTGAAATTGTAGTTGCAATGGTATCTGGTATCTGGACATTCAAGGATGTTGGGAAGCGTTGGTGCTGGAGGTAGTGGCAAATGTGAGGATCGTGATGGGTTGGTCGGAAGTAGAAAGTCTGAAATGAGTTGTGGTGAGTGCAAGCAGTGGGCCTGGTTAGAGTAAATAGCCTTCAATGTCATTGAGTCCCATGCATAGAGTGTCGAGCAAATTGTTGGAGTTTTTCATATCATTCATATCAGACATTTTGGCAAGTGTGTGTCTTACAAAGTAGTTGTTTGAAAACGTGTCGACACATGCGGATATGTGTTTGAATTGAAAAGACAAGTTTTTGACTTTGGGTGATAAATTTCGATTTTTGGTCTGGGGGAAAAATTATATATCTCTTGATAAATGAGTCGCCCTTTGGTTATGAAAATCAAAACAACATTTGATCGTATGAATTTATAAGTGAGTTTGGTATAAACATGTATTGTCATATCAACAAGGGTGAGAGTCGTTGGCACGCAAAGTGTAAACAATTTTGTAGTATTTTATAAATTGTGTGTGTAGAGTTCATCGGAAATATTTTCAAATGTGCCAACCCCGATATTGGGGTGTGGTGAAGAGAAATTGTTGTGGAGTTGAGGTAAAACAATTCTTGAAACCATTGTGCATGGCTAAGTCAGTGTTGTGTCGTGTACACGTAAGTTTGCTTTCTGATGTAGGTATCTTCTAAATTTTCGAACGTGTCAAAAGTTTAAATATTTGTGTGTCGTGCATGAAGGCTATGAACTCTCTAGATCGTAGGGAAAGGTTGCAATTGAGGATGATGAAAGTTTTGAGAGGGGAAGTGTATCGCTCGATCTGAGGGTAGAAGGTACTTGTTATTGGTAATCTTCTAAGAAAGGGTGGTGAATAGCGGAGGTAGTTAAGGGAGGTATTGACTTATGTCGTTAAGGATGATGGTACTATAGTGGCTTACCGTCGGTTCCATGACTTGAGATGTGAATGTCGCCAAATGGTTGTGTCGGGTGTGGAATTTGAAAACGTAAAGATATTTTTGCAGTTAACTGCCGCAGTGGAAGAGGTAGGTGATTGGGGATCCTTGTTGGTTGGAGACATAGTGGAAGTATCTCAGCGCCGACTGTTGTCGTGGAAGTCAGAAACCATTTTCGTGGTGAATGACGGAACGCTGGAAATGAAGAAGTAGTTATGGTTAGTTTTGAGGAGTTTCGTGGGGAAACAAAGAGTTATTCAGAAGAAGTGTGTACCTAATGCGATGTTGGACAACATTGTGTGGATCTTACAAAAATGGAAGATCTTTAGTTCGGTCAGGGGTTCTTTACCAATGAGGTTTTGATGGTTTTGTGGGAGCGAAGTTTATATATAGCACAACTGGGAGGGGTTGCACTTTGAGCATTTAAGTCTTCAAGGTAGGATGCTTAATCTTTCAGGCTACTGGAGTTTGATTTCCGCAGGTCGCGTTGAGCCGACAGGGAGTGATATCTTGTTTGAGGTTTTGAGGATCATAGTTTTGCGATTTATTCAGGTTCGGGAAAGACAAGGTCGTGAAATGCCTTGAAGTCCAATTTTAATATTATGACCAGTGAGAAAATGTCGATTTTAGTATGCGTGATAAGTGGTCGTGGAGATTTGCAGTTGTTATGGGATAAGGTAATAGAGTGGTGGTTGCAACCATGAGTTGGTGATGCCTTATGGCATAACTGGGAGTGCAAATAATTAAAGTGGTAAGGAGTTTCCGGGAGGATGTGTAGAAGACTGGTGTCATCGTTATCGGATGAGTGTCCTTGTCCGAAGATCTTTGGGGAATGATTTGTAAGTGGTAAGTATGTGGTTGGGATGTGCGAATGTTTGGTTATAGGAGTATTGCAAAGTTGAGAATAATTTGCAAATGATGGTTGGCGGTTATCAAAGAGAGGAACCGTGTGTTCTAGGTTTCGACAAGTAATGGGCGGGATTATCTTATATCCCTGGAATGATTGTTGAAAGTGTCGAACTGCGTAATTCAGGGAATTGTGTAGTAGATACTAGATAGGAAATCCGTGGGCATGTTGAAATATTCTTTAGGGTGAAAGGATTCTAAAAGATTGAGTAATCCTGTTTGAAGAGCGTGAATTGTGCGGCGTTTTCGAGTAGTGGGTAATGTTGTGGAAGAGTTGGGTTGTTTATCTCGCGTAAGAATTGTGGAAAGTCGGCTGACCAAGCAAAGTAATGTAAATGGGATTGGACATTTTGGAATCATCGAGGAATAGAGTAAGCAATGTTGGGTGAGCGGTATTTCTTGCAACGAGAAGAAAGTGAAGATATCATGGCGGAAAGGTGGGAAATCTGAGAGTAAGGGGTTGGCAAGTGACTCAAAATGTGGAAGTATGTTTCCAGTTTCTGCTGTTAGTAAGTTTATAAATCCCTAGCGTGGGTATGAGAGAGAGAAGATGGCATTTCGGTACGGAGTGAGTATTGAAAAGTTCACACCACTAATCAGTGAGTCGGTCGATAGAGGTGAGTTTGAAGTCTTCAAGGAGGAAGATAGAGGTGGTGGTATATAGTGCTCGGAACGAAGGACCATAGTGTCAGTTTTGGCAATGTGTGAAAGGGGATTCCAAGTGAGTCCGTTGTTCCGTGTTAAACTAATTGGATAAGTTTGTATGAGCTCGGTCACTCCGTGTGGAGCGGGTGAAGCTGGGTTTGTATTGCGCATTTGGTCGGGTGATTGTGGATGCAATGAGGAATGGATGTATGTGTCGTTTTTCTTGGCCAGTTGGGACTGAAATTTTACGAGGGTTTTGGAATCTTGGAAGTTTCTACCAATAAGTGAGAAATTGATGTGATGACATCGGAGTGAAGGATATTAGCGTGTGATATTTAGATAATGTCGAGGGTTGAGATCAATGTGGGTCGGAAAACAAGGAGCTTCTGCGTTGGACTTATGTTGTACTAAGAGCGGTTGCTTGCAAAGGCAAGTGCATGATGAAGAGACTCGTGACTGTGAGATGTAGGTGATGTCTACAGTTGACGATGTGTTATGTTGGCAGTGGAGTGATTGTGTAATCAGTGATGCATGTTGTAGTGGTGTTGACTACGGTAAAATTTTATCGGTTATGGAAGTTGTTGTAATCGAGGGGTAAATCTGTTGGTTACGTGTGGATGGGTATTGATCAGAATGGCTTGGGTAATCGAATGGTACTATCTTGGTTAGATTGAGAATTATGAGTCTTTAGTCTCAAGCGGTGACAAATGTAAAGTTAACAGTCTCGTATGGGAAGGGCGTGATCGATTCAGAAAGAATGGAAGTTTGGATTTAGATTTAGATTTGTGGGACCGGTCACCACCGTGGAACGTGTTTGGGAGGTAGTCTACAAACTGGATCTACCCGGGGAACTGCGAGGTATTCACCCTACCTTCCATGAGGTGGATGTGGTGGTACCATTGGGCGGCATTCGAATGGACGAGAAGTTGTGCTACGTTGGAGAACCAGTGGCTATCTGGGGTCGTAAAGTGAAGAATTTGAGGAACGAGGAATTTCAACTAGAGGCAGTGCGATGGGAAATTTCACAAAGAGCAGAAAGCGACTTGGGATCTGGAGTCGGGCATAAGATCTCAATACCCTAGTTTTGTTAACGAAGGGATTCCGGGGATGAAATTCTTTTGAGGGGGAGTATTGTAATAACTGGATTGAAAAGTAAAAGAATTAAAGTTTAGGGTTAAAGTGTAGAAAGGGGCCTTAGTAGAGGGGTCTATTTGTAAAAGGGAGGATAATGGGATTGTGTGGCGGATGGCTTTTGGAGAAAGAGCGAGAGAAGGATCGGTGACCGATCAATTTAAGTGAGAAAGCGAATAGATTTTTGGGGTGTTCTTCAATCAATAAGGTAAGGTTAATGTTGATCCAAACTCTCTCAGTGATTTGATAACGACCCTCTTCTATACTTAGTGAAAATTACGTTTTAATATGTATTAGTGTTTCACCATCAGCGATCAGACTGAGTCTGTTCAGTTATCACTGATGACCTTTCTTGTAAACATTTCATATGTATTAGTGTTTCACTATCAGCGATCAAACTGAGTATGTTCAGTTATCACTGATAGTTTCTGAAATAAACAGCCAACGTAATCCCTGAAGACAAGTCTCGCGTCAACATATGTTCATAGCTGAATCGAAGATGAAGCTGCTGAACAAAGAGAAGTCTACTAGTGACCTGATGCGGATATCAATGAAGCAAAGACAACTCTACATATACGCGAAGGAACATGAGGAAAAGCTTCAGCGATAGCTGAACCTCTCTTTCTCTGCAAGAAGAGATACTCAGCGATCAATCGATCACAAAGCTTATGCCTCAAGTTTCCTTTTGTCTTATCTTGCACAACCAGTACGATGTGTCAGAACGGACATGTCTCTGCCACAAATCGTACAACAACTCTGTCAACTACACTGTTCATGATACGGCCGAAAGCATGTCTCCCAAAGTCAGACTCCCAAAGCCAATCTATGAACGCCACGTGTAAAGTGCCCTGCCATGCATTTAATGCATAGGGTATAAATAGGAAGTTCACCCCTTCATCTGAAGGTGTGCTCAATCCTTGAACTCCATATAGAAACCCTTGTTTTCTATCTCTCTTAATCCCCCATTCTCTGAATTTCTTGTGCAATCATCTTAGTGTTTCTTAAGTTTGTTTAGATTGAGTCTGTCTTAATCTTATTCCGCAACAAACTTGTAAATTGTATTTGATTTATCAATAAACAATTTATTAAACCTTAATTTCTGTGTTTGTATTCAACCCCCCCCCCCCCCCCCCTTCTACAAACTTGTTAAGCACCTTCGGGACCAACAAGTGGTATCAGAGCAGTTTGTTTAATCTAATAAACAAGATCTTGCTGTATACTCTTCCTTGCTATTCTAAAATGGCACTAAACACAAACTACTATGATAATGGTTCACTTTCTAAACCTCCTCGATTTAGCAGAGATAACTTTTCTCTATGGAAAAATCGAATGATGCTATTTCTTGAAGGTGCGGATCCTACTATACCTGAATATATAGAAAACGGACCCTATGAACCTGTTAGAATTATAGCTGCGGTTCCCGCTACTGCCACCACTGAAGCTGTCCCTGAACGATATGTTGTTAAGGAAATAAGACAGTGGAGTGATGAAGATAAAAAGAAGGTAGGCATAGATGCAAGAGCAAAGACCATTATATCAATGGCTCTGCCTGATGAAGTTTTCCATTCCATCATGCATCTAAAAACTTCTAAAGAAATGTGGGAAACCATATGTGTTCAATATGAGGGCACCACTGAAATCCAAGAGACTCGAAAGATTAACTTGGTAAGACAGTATGAAAGTTTTATCGCTGGAAAGAATGAATCTCTTTCTGACATTCATCAGCGGTTTAACTGCCTAATCATTGACCTAAGAACTGTTGGTAGGACCTATTCTAACTCTGAGGTCCTAACAAAATTCCTGGAAAGTCTTCCTGAAAGCTGGGACAGTTTTTCAATATGTCTTAAGCTGACAAAAGACTTACATACTCTCTCTCTAAGCACTCTGTATGGAATATTGCTCAACTATGAGCAATCTAATTTCCTGAAGAAGAATCTTGTAAAAGATTCTAAAGACTCCAAAAGCACTCCTGTTGCTTTAGTTTCATCAGAGATAATTCCATCTCAGCGATCTACTCTCACCATCACTGAGTTAGATTCTGAATCTGAGGATCTATCAGACCCTGATCTTTCAGAGTTTAATGAGTCCTTAGCACTCTTGACAAACTCTTTTAAGAGATTTGCAAGAAAGAATAACTTTCGAAGAAGTAAACCTCTCTCTCTTACTGAAAAGCCAAAATCAACTCCGGTTGATAAGGCTACAGCCACTTGCTATAACTGCGAAAAAATTGGACATTTTGCTAGTGAGTGCAGGTCGAAAAAGGTCTTCAAACCTTCTACCTCAAGAAGATCCAGTGATGACAAATACCATAAGCTGAAGAACAAATATCAAAAGCTGAAAAGCTATCAGCGAAAAGGTAAAGGTCTCATCGCTGAAGAACATGACTGGGCTGAATCAGAAGAATCATCTTCTGATGAAGAAGAAGTCGCTAATCTTTGCCTCATGGCTGAGATTAAAGAAGAAGTAGAAGAACCATCTGAACCTTCTATGAGCTACATATCATCTCAGGTATCTATCTCTACAAATCCCTCTCTGCCTGAAGCTGAGAGAAGTCGCGCTGTTGATGTGCTGACGATTGACCTTTATAATGCTCTAAATGACAAAACTCAAGCTGAAAATAAAAATGTTTATTTAACTCAAGAGCTAGAGAAATGTCATGAAAAGATCAGTGAACTAAATCTTTTAGAAGAAAATTTGAAAGATCAAGTCATTATAAATGAAATCATCAGCATTGAACGCGAACAAGCCATCGCTGCTCTAAAAGCAGAAAAGGCTCATGTTGAAAAATGGTGCAAATCATCAACAAAGATCTCTGAGATAATAAATGCTCAAACTCCTGAAAGTGATAAAACTGGTCTTGGTTTTTGGACACCTCAGGATGATCCTAAAGAAGAAAGTTCCTCGCTTAAGTTTGGAACTTTTGTCACATCTTTCTTTGACACTTCTTATAATCAATTCTATCCCTGTTCTTCTTCAAATCCCATCTCTAAGGAAAAATCCAAAGACACTGTGTCTACGGATAAAGGAAAGTCCATTCTCCTTCCTCAGAAGACAACCAGGAAAGCAAAGCTGAAAATTCCTTCTAAACCTTCAGCTAAGCAATCCTCTAGCTCTGTGATAGAAATTTTTGATCTCTGTCCTCCAAAGCTAAAGGTTGATCTAAAGCCCGTGAGATCTGAAGAAATAAAAGTTCCTCCCAGATCTCGTGCAAAAGGCATTCTTGGAGCTGGTCCTGCTCATCTTAAACTTGCAAAACCTTCTACTGATCCTAAAACCATTTTCAAATACAGAAAATGTTATCACTGTGGTTTTACTGATCATATTGCAAGTAAATGTCCAAATACCACCAAAGCTGATAAAACAGCTAAAGTGAAGAAAAACACCACTAAGGTTAAGAAATTAACCAAAGTGAAGGTTACCACTGAAGCTGAATCTTCCTCAGCTGTGAAGACTGTTGAATCTTCCTTATCCACTAACTCTGAAGGACCCATTGAAAAATGGGTACCAAACAACGCTTAATCTTCCTTATGTATGCAGGGATCAAAGGGCATCTGGTATCTAGATAGTGGATGTTCTCGTCATATGACTGGACAAAGACATCTGCTCACTGAATACAAGGAAGAGAAAGGTCCCTCTGTGACCTTTGGTGGAAATGGAAAAGGATTTACCCGAGGGTTTGGTGTCCTCAGCAATGGGACAACTACCTTTCGAAGAGTCGCTTATGTAGATGGACTGAAGCACAATCTTCTAAGCATCAGTCAGCTATGTGATAAAGACTATGAAGTTCGCTTTTCTAAGAAAGCATGTTCAGTGGTAGATGAAAAAGGAAAACTTGCTCTCAGTGGTTATCGCAAAGAAAATGTCTATGTAATAGATATGGACTCTACTATCACTGAAAACTTATGTTTTCTCTCTAAGGCCTCTTCTGATGTCAACTGGTTATGGCATAAAAGGCTCTCTCATCTAAACTTCAAAACCCTAAATTCTCTCTCATCTAAGGAACTGGTTTCTGGTTTTCCTCAGCACTCATATACTAAAGAATCTCTCTGCTCAGCATGTGAAAAAGGAAAACAAACAAAAGCTAGTTTCAAGTCAAAACAAGTTTCCTCAGTGACAAGTCCTCTTCAGCTCTTGCATATGGATCTGTTTGGCCCTGTCAACATCCAATCAATAGCTGGAAAGAAATATACGCTTGTCATTGTAGATGAATATTCTCGCTACACCTGGGTTATCTTTCTTCGCTGTAAGAGTGATACTCCAGAAGAACTAATATCTTTTGTCAAAAAGATGGAAGTGCTGAACAATCTTACTGTTCGTTCAATAAGAAGTGATCATGGAACTGAATTCAAAAACAGTTCCCTGAACAATTTCTTTGAGAACAAGGGAATCTCTCACAACTTCTCCTCAGTAAGAACACCTCAGCAAAATGGAGTCGCTGAAAGAAGAAACAGAACGATCATAGAAGCTGCTAGATCAATGCTCAGCGATTCTCACCTCCCTACTCAATTTTGGGCAGAAGATGTAAACACTGCATGTTTTACTCAAAACAGATCGCTGATAATAAAGCGATTTGGGAAGACAACTTATGAACTTTTTCTTGGAAGGAAGCCTTCTATTAGCTTTTTTCATATCTTTGGTTGTCAGTGCTTTATCTTAAACAACAGAGATCAACTTGGAAAGTTCGACCCAAAAGCAGATGATGGAATATTTCTAGGATATTCCTCCATCTCCAAAGCCTACAGAGTTTTCAACAAGAGAAGACAAACTATAGAAGAAACAATTCACGTCACTTTTGATGAAACTCGCTCAGCGAACTCTAAACCAATCGCTGACAATGAAGAGTTAAATGCTTGGATGCTTTCTCACTACAGAGAAACTGAACCTTTCTTCTCAAACCATCAGCATTCTGATCCTTCAGCCGCTGATGATGATTCAAACATTATACATCCTACCGCTGAATCCACCTCATGGGTTTCAGCTGAACCTCTAAACACACTTCTACCATCAAATCTGCCTTCGTCGGAAAACCTCTCTAGTGAATCTACTCAACAGTTAATCGCTGATGAACCTCAAACATCCTCATCAGTAAATATTCCAATTGTTGATCCAACCTCTGAGTTAAGCAATAATGCTCCTGCTTAGCGATGGACCAAAGATCACCCAAGAGATCAAATTCTCGGTGATCCAGATGCAGGTATGCAGATACGACGAAGCTCAGGTAATATCTGTCTCTTTGTAAACTTTCTCTCTTTAATAGAACCAAAGAAGACTGATGATGCCCTCAGAGATCCAAATTGGGTCAGCGCTATGCAAGAAGAGCTGACTGAATTTTCTCGAAACAAAGTTTGGAATCTCGTTCCTAGACCATCTGATAAAACTGTAATAGGCACCAAATGGGTGTTTAGAAACAAGTTAGATGAACATGGAACTGTAACCCGCAACAAGGCTCGACTTGTTGCTCAGAGATACAGACAAGAGGAAGGCATAGACTATGATGAAACCTTTGCCCCTGTGGCCAGGCTCGAAGCAATTCGACTATTCTTAGCTTATGCAGTCTATAAAGACTTCATCGTTTATCAAATGGACGTAAAATCAGCGCTCCTAAATGGAAAGCTGAATGAAGAAGTCTATGTAGAACAACCACCAGGGTTCTATGACCCTAAGCATCCAAATTATGTTTATAAATTGGATAAGGCTCTCTATGGTCTAAAACAAGCCCCTCGTGCTTGGTATGACACTCTCTCATCTTTTCTTATCTCTGAAAATTTTGAACGTGGCAAGATTGATAATACGTTATTTTTCAGAAAGATAAAAGGTCATATAATTCTTGTACAAATATATGTTGATGACATAATATTTGGTTCTACTAACCCATCTCTGTGTACTCGCTTCGCTGAAAGAATGAAGAAAGAATATAAAATGAGTAAGATGGGTGAGCTGACATATTTTCTTGGTCTTCAGATTAAACAATCTGACAAAGGTACTTTTATCTGCCAAGGTAAGTATGTTAAAGATATGCTGAAGAAGTTTGATCTCACACAAACTTCAGCGATGAAAACTCCTATGGCACCACCCCTGACACTTAACAAAGATCCTTCTGGAAAACCTGTTAATGTCACTGCCTATAGAGGAATGATAGGCTCCCTGCTGTATCTCACAGCGAGCCGACCTGACATCATGTACTCTACTTGTTTATGTGCACGCTATCAATCTGAACCCAAGGAATCCCATCTGATCGCTGTAAAGCGAATTTTCAGATATCTGAAAGGAACTCCTAACCTCGGTCTTTGGTATCCCAAAGACTCAAGGTTCGATCTAACTGGTTATTCTGATAGTGATTTTGCAGGCTGTAAACTTGACAGAAAGAGTACCACTGGTGGATGTCAACTCCTAGGAGGAAAGCTGGTAAGCTGGACAAGCAAGAAGCAAAATTCTGTGTCCACTTCCACAGCTGTAGCTGAATACGTAGCCGCTGGAAGCTGTTGTTCTCAAATCTTGTGGATGAGAAATCAACTATTAGATTATGACCTTCAGCTGTCAAAGATTCCTATCTATTGCGACAGCACTAGTGCTATCGCTATAGCAAATAATCCAGTGCTACATTCAAAGACAAAACACATAGAGATCAGATATCACTTTATCAGAGATCATGTGATGAATGGTGATATTGAACTTCACTTTATCCCTACTGACTTTCAGCTTGCTGATTTATTCACCAAACCTCTTGATGAGACAATGTTCAACTTTCTCATCAGTGAGCTTGGAATGCTGAACTTCGAAGAATCAAAAGTTCCCCTCTCATCATTCTCTCTGATAAACATTCTGACTCTCAGGTGTGTTCTCTCCTTTCCCTCAAAGATGTTTTTCTTCAAAATATAAACTTTAATCACTGAACTTTCTTCAAATGATTAAAAGCTTTTTGAAAAATACATTAATCATTGATATTTCTAGTCAGTGATCCTTTAAAAAGAAAATCTATCCCTCTTTACAATCAGGGATACTTTTAAAAAGGAAAATCTATCGCTGACTTTTCTTCAGTGATAATTTCAAAACGAACAAATGTACAGTCTCTCTCTTCTATGACGTCATTTGAACCGACAATCCACGACATGCCTTTTCTGACACGTTCGTCCGTTGCTCTTCTATCCAATCAACTTCGTGGAACGTGTCAATGTCATGATGATCCTTTCTTTTCCCGCTTCATTCCTTGTCTCTCTCTTCTCTCTCTTCGTATAAAAGGAATTCTTCTCTCCTTTATACGGTTTACGCTTTCGAAACTATCAACGCAAGAAACATTTTCTCTCTCAAGAACTCTCAAGCAAGTAAACCCAGAACATTGAATCTGCAAATCTTTTTCTTCAAGATACACAGGTTTATTTCATGTTTATGTGCTTTGTTCGTATGCTTTTTATTCTTTTTAAATTCCTACTCGTTTTCTATGGATTTTATAAAACGTTTTTTTTCAAAAACTAAAGATCATTCTTTCTGATTTTATGTTTTTCAATAAAAACCCTTTGATTTTAAAGTGTTCTTCATTCTTTCTACCCAGAACACTATTTTTCTACTCCTAAAAATAACTTGATATTTTTCCAGTTTCCCTTCTTCTATGGCAACTGGTAATCAGATTATTTTTAATCTAAATCATTTCTTCTATTATGCTTCTTTCCATAACAGAAATGACACAGTCTTCAATCGTTGCTTCCAAGCATGTACGATTCGCTCTCACTGAAGTTGAGATTACTAAATGTAATCATTTGGCAAGACTCGAGTTCAAAGCTGACAAATACCCACATCTGGTGGAAGCTGCTGAATTCCTCAAGCAGTCATGTATAGCTTACGCGATCACTGTGGATCCTAAGCCTTCCAAGACTCTACTCCAGCAGTTCTGGTTCACTGCTGATGCAACTGAACTCACCAACAAGAAAGGTAAACGAGTCCCTGCTATCTCTTTCAGCACGGAATTGGGGCCAGGGAGCATGACCGCTCTTAGCCTCAGGAAATCTTTAAGATTCCATGACAAACCAAAGAGTGGGTTCAACGCACTCCCCACTGATGATGAGCTGATATAATTTCTGGACGCAATGAGCTATTGTTGGGAAAACAAACCGAGATCTTCTATTCCCAACAAGAAGCTCACCAAGATCCTCAAAGCTCAGATGCCATCACAACTGAACTTTATCTTCTCGCACATAATTCAGTGCATGAGCGGGAAGAGTGGTTCGCTGGATCAAGCCAGCAAAACACAACTGCAGATGGCCTACTCCGTTATCGCTGGTCAAAACTTTGACTACGCCACAGCAATCTTTGAAGACCTGAGGTTGAGATTAGAGAAGCCTGAACGAGATCCCAAGATCTCGTACGTACGTTTCATATGTACGTACATCAAGTTCCTCTATCCCAACACCTATCCCACCAAAGATGATGGCACCTTTGCCAGGGTAGGTCAACGATCACTGGAGGTAAAGCCACTCGCCGACGAGGTAAGTATCTCTCTCCTTCGCTCTCGTCTCTCTCTCCATTCTTCTTCATCTTCAGTGACCACGCAGACGATTCCTTCGTCTGCTATCCCTGTCGCTACCACTACTTCTAAACGACCATCAGCTAGTCCGATTGGTCCTTCCAAAAAGGCCAAAAAGACTAAGGAAAGTACACCCTCTAGTACTATACCTGAGGGAGCTTCTCAACAAGCTACCTTAGATGCATTTGTGGGTCTTTCCTCCACAACTTCAGCAGTCACTCATACTGCCGTGTCAGCGATCTCACTCGCTGTCACATCATCAGTGACCCCACCTACTATCTCATTCGCTGAGATTAACCCCATCCCTACTTCTATCCCCAAAACTCTTCCTTTTTCTACTCATTTGGTCTCTGAACCCGCTACCTCTTCTTTCCCTATAGGACCTGAACATCAAACTTTTGAGGAATCTATGCAGTTCTACAAAATGTTTGATACATCAGGTACACCTATAATCCTAAACACTTCTCTCCCCACCTCTCCAAATAAGCCCGTATCTGAACTAACATTATTTTCAGGTCCTAGTTTGGCGTCTGTTGACACGCATGTCAACAGTTTGGGAGAGAAGGTCGACACCCTCACCAACACCATCAACGACACCACCAGCGCCGTCAATCAGGCTGGTGAGGAGCTGAAGAAGTTGACCGCTACTTGCTCATCTAAAGCTGAGAATTCACAACTTTCAGCTATTCAAGAACAAGTCGTCCAACTCAAAGAGTCCTCTCAACTCTTTCAAGGGCGATTTGAGTCTCTTACCGCTGAAGTTCAGGGTCTTTCTTCAAAGGTTGACCTCTGCACGTCCCTTCTTCAGCAAATTCTACAGAAGGTGAATGCACCAGCTCCAACGCTGCCTCCCTCCTTCACTGAAGATGATCGTACCAACCTCAACATCGCTGTGGAATTCATCCATGATGCCACGTGCGACATCCCTGCGGTTGAAGACCGGATCAAGCGTCTGGAGGCTGACGTCCAAGTGTTAAAAGCTTCAACAGCTACTCCAGCAGCTGAACAAACCCCTACCGCTGATAATGACAAAGTGGGGGAGAAAGCTGAAGAAACTTCTATCGCTGCTGCTGGGGAAGCTAAGACTCCAAAGAAACCTCCCTCTCAATCTGAGGGGGAGAAGGCAAAAGAATCCTCATCTATTCACTCTATTCTCTTTGAAGAGGATGAGGAAGAAGACGATGAAGAGGAAGATGATCTAGATCTTGATGATCAAGAAAAGGATCAGCCCTCCGATGACGACGACGACGATGAAGACCAATCTATGTGGTTCTCCAAGCCGAACGTCGCATCAGGGACAACTTCGCAAGAGGTTGTCAAAGCAGGGGTGAGAGGTGATACATCTTCAAGCGCTCCTTCGCAAAGTAAAGACAAGCAACCAATCGCTGAAGAATGCTTGAGGACTGGATCACAATCTGAGGGGGAGCATCCTTCTCAGGTATGTCTTTCAATTGTACCACTCTCCTACTCTTTCCAAACCCCTATTTCCTTCTAGCCTTTATCTCTCTTTTTCTAAAAATATACACTTATCCCTTCTTTCCTTCATTTTCTATCCAGACAGTTCTCACCCCTGCTTAAGGGTTCTGAACTACAAATAATTCCAGCTACTATCGCTGAAGAAATAATCCCAATCTCTATCACTGAGATTGATGAAGAAGAAGAAGAAGAAGAAGAAGAATATTCCCTGGTCTATCCAGGAAGGCCCTCTCAACCATCTCATTGGTCAGAGGAAGTGGTGAAGAAAAGAGTTGAAATGATCGCTCAACTAGAAAGTCAACGGCTGAAAATCCCTCTTCAAACATCCTTCTCAGAGCTCGACTTCCTCACTGAAGCTGAACGAGAAGAATCTGCCAAAGCTGAGAAACTGATCGCTGAATGCAAACGAGATGCCCAACTCGCTTTAAAGATTCAATCTTCTCAAGTCAAGGACAAAAAGCTGAAAAGCAAACCTGTGGAAGTTCAAGCTGCACTGCTGAAAGAAATTGAAGAGGAACGCTCCAAAGAACAAGAGATCAACGATAGGTCTATCGAATGGTGCAAACAGAAGATGGATTATCGTTCTGATCTTCTTCAAATATCAGCCGTGACTATCTCTGGTCGCAAGAAGAAGGATCAACTCTCAGTGACCATGGAGATTACCAGAGAGGATGGAACCCAAAAAGCTATGTACGTATCCAAACTTGAGAGCTTCGGATTTACGGAATGGTTAGAGTTCTGGATGCGCTGAAGAAATCCAAATCTACATACAGAGGCTACGTTGAAGGACTTCTTGAAGCCCTCATAAATAGAGTCGTTTCTGTACTAAAGCTGCCATCTCCTCTTCCTCCCAAATCTTTGAAACTCAAGAGAAGAATTTGGTCCTCCTCCTCTGAAGACGTCACCATCATCAGGAATGAAACTTCTATAAAATTTTCAAGAGATGCACTGTTTGGTCCTCCTCCTGATCTTTCAGTTCTGGATTTATCTCTGCCTCCTGGTGGTCCTTTCCAAGCTGGTCAAGTAATTGACAATCCTTATGGAATATTCTTCAGAGATGATGATGAGGAACTCATATTTCAAAGAGTCTCTGAGATTCCTATCTGTCCTCTAAATCATCTCAAGGATCTCTTATGCTTATGGTGTGACTTCTTCCCTGCTGCTGAGAAAATCAAAGAAATTATCAGCCAAGAATCTTTGGAACGAAGACAGAAAGGAGAAGAAATACCTGAGTATATGATCAATCCTCCTAAATCTTCTTTTAATAGCTGATAGATTAGTTTCCCTTTCTGTAATCTATTAGTTATACTTACAGTAGTTAGTTATTCACTTGTACTTATGATTTTCATATCTTGTAATTCTATCCCTGAATTAAATGAAAATTTCAGTGAAGTACTTAACTCCATCAGTGTTGTAAAAGATCCCTCAAAATAGTAATTGGGACATGTATGTTATGAGTCCTGATTATTCCATCATTTTGAACTATAAAGTAATTTTCTTCAGTTACTTTGTCATTATCAAATAGGGGGAGATTGTTGATCCAAACTCTCTCAGTGATTTGATAACGACCCTCTTCTATACTTAGTGAAAATTACGTTTTAATATGTATTAGTGTTTCACCATCAGCGATCAGACTGAGTCTGTTCAGTTATCACTGATGACCTTTCTTGTAAACATTTCATATGTATTAGTGTTTCACTATCAGCGATCAAACTGAGTATGTTCAGTTATCACTGATAGTTTCTGAAATAAACAGCCAACGTAATCCCTGAAGACAAGTCTCGCGTCAACATATATTCATAGCTGAATCGAAGATGAAGCTGCTGAACAAAGAGAAGTCTACTAGTGACCTGATGCGGATATCAATGAAGCAAAGACAACTCTACATATACGCGAAGGAACATGAGGAAAAGCTTCAGCGATAGCTGAACCTCTCTTTCTCTGCAAGAAGAGATACTCAGCGATCAATCGATCACAAAGCTTATGCCTCAAGTTTCCTTTTGTCTTATCTTGCACAACCAGTACGATGTGTCAGAACGGACACGTCTCTACCACAAATCGTACAACAACTCTGTCAACTACACTGTTCATGATACGGCCGAAAGCATGTCTCCCAAAGTCAGACTCCCAAAGCCAATCTATGAACGCCACGTGTAAAGTGCCCTGCCATGCATTTAATGCATAGGGTATAAATAGGAAGTTCACCCCTTCATCTGAAGGTGTGCTCAATCCTTGAACTCCATATAGAAACCCTTGTTTTCTATCTCTCTTAATCCCCCATTCTCTGAATTTCTTGTGCAATCATCTTAGTGTTTCTTAAGTTTGTTTAGATTGAGTCTGTCTTAATCTTATTCCGCAACAAACTTGTAAATTGTATTTGATTTATCAATAAACAATTTATTAAACCTTAATTTCTGTGTTTGTATTCAACCCCCCCCCTTCTACAAACTTGTTAAGCACCTTCGGGACCAACAGTTAACCATACTCTCTTTGTCAAGAAAGCATTTAGTATGATACTTCTCAAAATCTGTTGTGAGATGTTTGGGTTTTTGATTATTGGGTTAGAAATGGCTAACGATTTCGCATGCGATTATTGATTTTGGTTAAAAGAAAGTTTATCTTCTGTTTAGCGAGTTTATGCATCTGATTCGGGTCTTGGATTAGATTGTTATCGTCTTGCTGAGTTTAATCAACGCTCTGTGATATCTGTATTTGGGGTTTTGTTCGTGACCAAGTGACTCCGGTCACAGGGTTGTATTGAGTCCGGTCTTGGATGGCACCAGTCGGCCAAATGGGGGAGACCTCGGTCGGCTAAATGGGGGGAGACCCCGGTCGGGGGGGGGGGGGACTGCACCCCGGTCAACCATCACACCGGGCGGCCTTTCGGCCCCGGTCCCCGGAGTTAGTAGCAGGGCCGAAGCCCAAGTCCAATGCAGGGCCGAAGCCCAAGTCCAATGCAGGGCCGAAGCCCAAATTCTTACCAATGTTAGTTGGGTTATTTCCATAGCAGTTTTTAATTAGGTGGATCGGCCCAATGATCTTTCCAAGTAGTGGACTCTTGCTTTTTGTTTTGAGGGGATTTAATCTTTTAGTCCAATCTAGTGATCTCCATTTGGTTAATCGTTCGAGATTGGTGAGTTATGTCAATCCCGGTCTATTTTAGAGGGTCTAGAGAGTTTACCGAACAATGTTTCATGTATAGGTTTCGGTTCGAATCGAAAGGGTAATCGTGGGTTTAAGCTAAGGACGCCAGGTGAGTTTTTCCAAGTAGTGGACTCTTGCCTTTTGTTTTGAGGGGATTTAATCTTTTAGTCCAATCTAGTGATCTCCATTTGGTTAATCGTTCGATATTGGTGAGTTATGTCAATCCCGGTCTATTTTAGAGGGTCTGGAGAGTTTACCGAACAATGTTTCATGTATAGGTTTCGGTTCGAATCGAAAGGGTAATCGCGGGTTTAAGCTAAGGACGCCAGGTGAGTTTTTCTGAACTAAACCCTTTTGTTAACGAAAGCATGTGAAAGTTTAATTTTAAACTTTGATTTATTTATGATGACATGGGTATTATGAAAATTATATGCAAGCTTTGGAATGATGTGGCTTTAGTACTTACTTGCGAGTTTTATTTAAATGTTAAAGATGATTTTTCTTATTGTTGACAAAGTGGAAATGTATGCATACATGGTCCTAAGTGGGAAGGCTCAAAGTCGGGGGGGGGGGGGGGTGGCCCGCCTGTGCTCATACCGGGGAGTGTCTTCCATTTATGCCGTTGGGGGTGTGTCCCAACAAAGGCAGTGTGAGTCACAGACACGCTGTCACCTTAGGGTGGCGGTAGTGTGAGCGAAGAAGTTGCTGAAAGATAAAGGTTTTTCTTTGAAGCTGAAAATGGTTTATTTGATGAGTTAAAAACTGTTATAAGAGGGGACTCACTAGACCTTTCTGTCTAACCCTCGATTTTTTCAAATCTAAAACCCTTTTCAGGTAAAGAGTGGCTTTAGATGGAGTGGTTTTCTTCTAAGAGAAGTCGCGAGCTGGAGGTGATTTAGAGGACCCCCATTGTAGATTTTCTTGTCATTGTATTCTTAGTTATGTACTAGGTTGTCTTTCCGCAAATCTCGTATTTTGGGTGTTGTATTGTGCCGTTTGGCTTCATTATTTAATAAAGTTGATTCTGTCACTTGTATTGAGAGTTGGGTTGTTACAAGGGAGACATTCCCAATTTGTTCCCTGCTTTTCATGAACCTGAACAGGTTCAATTCTTACAAAATCGGAACAATCGCCCTCGGAATGATCCATTCTCCAATACCTACAATGAAGGATGGAAGAGGCATCCCAACCTCTCATGGAATCAACCGCAAAATCAACCAAGAGAGACTATGGGACAACAGCAGCAACAGTATGGTAAGAATTCTAATTTTTCATCTTCTTCTCAAACTAACAATGTTTATCGTCCCCCAGGTTATAATCAGAGAATGCAGGATGAAGGGCAATTTGGAGAGAAGAAGCCAGGATTAGAAGATGTGTTGATGAAGTTCATCTCGAAGATGGAAAATACTGTTGATGAAATCACTACATCCGTAAGCACTCTGACCATCACTGTGGGCACTGTAAAGGCAGCAACAGAACAGAATACTGCTTCCATCCAAATCTTAGAAAGACAAATGGGATAGATAACTGAAGCTTTACAATCCCGCACTCCGGGTCAATTCCCTAGTCAGACTGAAAGAAAACCGAGAGAACATTGCAACGCCATTCATCTGAGGAGTGGCAAGGAATTGATAAAGAACCCTACCCGAGAGCATGTGGAGACTGAATAAGTAGAGGTTGAAGATGTTGAAACGAAAGATGGGGTGACTACTGATATTGTTGATCTAAATGATCCAAAGGAGAAAGATGTGATCTCCCAATCAAAGCCGATTGTTAACCCATATGTGCCACCACTACCTTTTCCGAATCGACTGAAGGCACACAAGGATGAGGAACAGTTCAAGAAATTTCTTGACATCTTCAAGAAATTGCACATCGATATTCCATTTTTAGAGGTACTTGCACAAATACCGACATATCTCAAGTTCATGAAAGATATCTTGTCCAAGAAAAGGAAGATTGAAGATTATGCAACAATTGCACTTACTGAGGAGTGCAGTGCAATCATTCAAACTAAGCTTCCTCTGAAGCTTCAAGATCCAGCGAGTTTCTCTATACCTGTGCAAATTGGAGTTGTTCATTTCAATAAGGTGTTATGTGACTTAGGATCAAGTATTAATTTGTTACCTTTATCCATTTTCAGGAAACTTGGCTTGGGGGAAGTGAAGCCAACAACCATGACACTACAACTTGCAGATCGATCAGTGAAGTATCCGTATGGAATCGTGGAAGATGTGTTGATAAAGGTCGAAAAGTTTTACTTTCCAGTTGATTTCGTAGTTCTAGATGTGGAAGAAGATGTTGAGGTGCCATTAACTTTGGGAAGACCGTTCTTAGCAACAAGCAAGGCTTTGATAGATATGGAAGAAGGTGTGATGACTTTCAGAGTGGGTAACGAAAAGGTAACCTTCCATGTTCTCAAAAGTGTAGAAGATAGAGGTGAACCGGAAAGGGGGCCGATTGGATTAGAAACTGGTAATAATGGGAAAAAGGATGTGGAAAAAATCAGGAAAAGTCGTATGTGTGGGCGATTCAATTCTGCAAGTGATACCAAGCCAAATTGAGAGCCACACAGTCGTGCCACGACTTTAAATACAGCGCTAGGTGGGAGGCAACCCACCCGGTATGTTTTCCTTTTCTTATTTTTATTTTAGTTATTTCTCTATTTGTAGGAGTTGATTTCGTTTTTTTATAGGCCTCTCGTAATTCGGAATTGTTCTCCCACGAGAAAACGGAAAGAATCGGACACAAATTTTGTGTTTCGAGGGTGGTAAGTTAGTTTGGGTTAGCCTCAAGTAACACCCAATTCCCGGTAGCAAATGCTCAAAAAAAAAAAGGGAAAAAGTCAGTCGGGTGAGTTTGATGTTAGTTCAATGTGACTAAATGTCACATTGAAGTCGCTTTAGACACTGGATGTTCAAGAGCAAAAAGGCCCATTCGGGTGACTTTGAAGTGAGTTAGCAGCCTACCAAACTCACAGCAAACTCACGTGAACCCTTTGTAATCCATAGAAGACCACAACCCCCACCGTGACTTTGTCGTGAGTTTCCCCCATCCCGAACTCACTTCTAACTCACGCGACACCTTAGTAACCCATCAACCACAACAGCCCTTAACGTGAGTTTGTCGTGAGTTTTCCCATCCCCAACTCACGTTAAACTCACGTGAACCCTTTGTAATCAATCGACCATAACAGCCCCTACCGTGAGTTCGATGTGAGTTTCCCTCATCCTGAACTAACGTCAAACTCACGTTAACCCTTTGATACTAGCCGAACAAAACAACCCCTTAAGCGACTTTACCGTGAGTTTCCTTACCATCCAACTAACGTCAAACTCGCCCGACCAAAAAAAAAGGGTTTTGTGAACATATTAGGATCAAACTTGATAATGTCCAAATGCATCCTATTACACTATTTATTATTATCGATGCATACAAACGTGAGTTCCCTAATTATGTAACATGGGGGTGATGGGAAGTGGCTTTTATCATAACAATAGTTTCATTCTTTAACATCTAAGGGCATTTAGCTTCTACATTGTGATGTGGTGTTGAACATGGTCCAACCTAGGTTTGGGGTCATGAGTTCATGTTGCGTCTAGGTTTAAGGTGTCTTGTACCTACCCGTTCATTATCATACTATTCTTTGGTGCACTTTCACCCCAATTGGTATGTTCTACTCTTGTGCCTTCTTGAAGACTAAGCTTATTATATATTCAAATATATGTCCATGATAGGGTTGGGGTCATCTCTTCCTGACCCGTCTTCAATTTTTGGCATGAGTAAGCCTAGGCCACGACCTAGCTAGGTTTGGGGTGCCCATTTACTCTCGCTTATAATTGACGACTATACTAATTTGCAGGAAATGGGACGAGCAAAACCTACCATCATCACACCTCGCTAGCCCGAATATGACAAGCTCACACTCGTTGAGAAATCAAGACTCCGCCAACGCTCAAACCCGAGAGTGGCATAAATATGGACATTAATGGCTAAACGAGAGCTTTGCCTCGAAAAGGCAATTGTATTAACCGTCTTTTTTTAATCTTGATGTTGATGTGATGTTTATACTATGTTCTTTTCAATTTGGATACCCGGATGACTGTAATGGATAACGATACACATACTCATCCCATTGGACACGGGTAACACTTCTGCCTATATCATTAGTATTACATGCATATCCTGTCACCACTCAGCACACACACTTATATCACGCTCAAAACCAAACTTGCACATTGAGGACAATGTGCCAGTAAGGTTTGGGGTTGTGGAAACGGGTACACACATCGGATACATTGCATGAACTTATATAATTGTTAGGACTAATTTTTTTTTCTAAAGTTATAGACACCGGAATTTATGAAACTCTTAGGTGTAGTGACTTTACATTGTTCTGAGAATCTGAGAACGGAGATATAATCTTAAGAGTGATTAGGAACTTGCATGACTATGGGACATTAGTAGAGACCACCCGTGAGAATTTTGAACCAACCGAACACCGTTCGAATCTATTGTGAGGGTATTATACACTTAATCATATACACATTCTTTGAATCCCTTGTCGTGATTATAGCATGATCTCACTATAATATTGCATTGAGTACCAAAGTCGTCCATCAGGATATTTAGTGAAACCTTTGTCTTATCTAATTTATGGACCTTAAGATATGATTTCAGGCAATGTGTATAAATAAATTGAATTTAACTTGCTTATCCTTCTAATGTGTGCACCTAAGCCTAATTGCAGCCATACAGTAAAATTTTCGATTCTTAACCCAATATTCAGACCCCAGCCTATATGATAGCCTACCCTTATCCGAAGATGTGTCAGTTATGAACAAATAGTAGAAAATAACGGTAGTGGGTGGAAAGAGAAAGGAATCAGTGGAATCTAGGTATGGGAAAAGAAATCTGACCAAATTGGTCAAGCTGCTGCAAAAAAAAAACTTGTACTCAAGAAGTAAAAGCAGAAAAAAAAGAGAGAGAAAGCTAGGGTTACATTCAAGAAATAAAAGAAAAAAGATATATTTATGTATATGTGGAAAAAAAAAGAAGGAAGAGAAAGAAAGAAATGAAAGCAGCAAGGTGCAAAAAAAAATCAATCAAGGGATTGTGGGTAGAAATACAGTGAAAAATGCCTAAAAGAATGGGAATGAAATCGGGTTGTTCATATCTTGACATATTAATGATTTGTTCCTATTTACCTTCGTTTCTTAGCCTCTAACCTAACCCCATTACAACCCTTTGCAAAGACCTGGATGATCTTTTGGAAAGAGTAAGAAGATAGATAGAGTTGCACTAATAGTCTAGTCTTGCTACTTGATTCCTTCTGAGATCGCTTTGATTTACATTTGTGCGTTTTTCATGATTGATTGTTCATGCTAATATCTCGTGAATTTTTGAACATAAACTCCAAAGACATGAACAACATGTGAGACAACCTAGGGTTCGAGAGTAAAGAGAGTACCCCGTGAGGTAGGGTCGAAGCGAAATCCTCCCCAAAAGTGTGATGAACTGATTGCTATTTTGTATGGTGTCACTGTTTTTAGTTCAATTTTCAATGTTGATGAATCTAATACCTATGATGAAGATTGAACTCCGGTTTTTTCGTACTCACACTTCTTAAATCACTGATATGAAAGTTGCTTGTGTCATCCGATATGTATACCCGTTGTTTCTTTTTGCTGCTGACATTTGTTTTGAGCTTTATTATTTTTCTTTGACGCTAATTTGCTTGGGGACAAGCAACGCTTGGTTTGGGGTTGTTGATAACACCAATTTTTGGTGTTATTTACATATCACTTTATGAGTAATATTGCTTAATTCCAAGTAAATATAGTGGAAATTTCATCTTTAAATCAAGTGTTTCAGGATTTGCATCTTATAATGAGATAGACAAGAAAGTGCGCAAGAAGTAAGGTTTTCCGGGTAAAACTCGATCATGAAAATCCTCAAGATTTAAGGGTGAAAAGTGGCCATTTAATCAAGTGGGTTAATGTA
Organism: Arctium minus; assembly: GCA_954870635.1. Classification (NCBI taxonomy): domain Eukaryota; kingdom Viridiplantae; phylum Streptophyta; class Magnoliopsida; order Asterales; family Asteraceae; genus Arctium; species Arctium minus. Next base: position 448,164 of record OX941083.1, on the reverse strand, counting down.
ATACCCAGTTTCGAAATTTTGTTAATTTTGGAAGTTGGGGGGGAAAAGTGTAAAGTTAATCAAAGTTAAGGGGGTTTAATGAAAGTTTGGTTTGTATCAAATAAATATCAGATTTTGAGATTTATATCTCATTCTGATCAGTTTGTTAGCCGACTTCATATTTGCAAAGAGAGAAAGAGTGAAAGAGAGAAAAGAAGAGAGAAATAAGAAGAAATTTGTGAAGGAATCGTCCGGTTTGTCAAATAGAGGTATGTTTTTAGCTTCATACTTCTATCTGCATGTTATAGTCGGTAAATAGACGTGTTAATCAAGCTTTTAACCGTGTATTTGATTGATTTAATCGATCAAAAGAGTTCTGGGTTTAGAACTGTGTAAACCGACTTTGTTCTTGATTAGACCGGAAGATGATGCATCGGTCATATGCATTAGACCGATATAGAGTAAGACCGGATGTATGTTAAGACCGGTGGTCTGTTAGACCGGTGGTCTGTTAGACCGGTGGTGTGTTCGTCCGGTAGTGTTGTTCGACCGGTAAGTTGTAAAGGACCGATAGTGTATTCGACCGATATGTTGTAAAGGACCGGAAGTATTGTTTGACCGGAATAGTGGTTTGACCGATAGTTTTATATTTGGTCAAAAGGTTTTTAATCAGTTTGGTTTTGATCGGGTTAAAAACAGTAAATTTCAATTGATGAGTCTTTTGAAAGAAAGAGAGTTAGTTGCAAGTTAGCTTACCTTTGTTTTAATACCATCGTAGGTGGTGTTAATTGGTAAGAAGTCAGAGTTAATTCGGAAGAATTAAAGGTGAGTCTTTTAACTAAATCTTTTATGATTTGAGCAGTTAATTTATAAATGTGAGTTTTGTTATACTGCGCATTTATAGATTAAAAGTTAGTAGAATTATTTCAAATGATTTGATTTAATTAGTTGGGCATGTTTATGCTCAGGGTATATAAACTTGTTTTATATACTGGCAGGACCAAATGTATGCGTACATTTGAGTCACAAGTTTGACCTAAGTCGGGAAGTGTGACCCGCCTGCTCGTACCGGGGAGTGTGGCCCGTTTATGCTATTAGGGTGTGTCCCTAAAATAAAGCAGTGCGAGACAGACATACCGTCTTTGACGGGAATGTTGGTCAGTAGTTGAAAGTACGCTTGCGAGCGTAGAAAGTGGTCAGTGATGGCCAGTAGAATTATTTATGTCTGCGAAGCATAAAGTGTTTTAAAGTGTGATTTAAAGAGGAGGCATGTATTGAAATATATGCAGTTATGTTTAAATGTTTTAATTAATATTTGAACTGTATAGTAGTGATTTGAGGGGACTCACTAGACCTTTTGGTCTAACCCTCGCTGTTTCAAAACTTTAATTTTATTTCAGGTTATCGCAAGATAGCAGATAAAGGAAAAGAGAAGGTGTGAGCTTTAAGCAGGAGATAGAAGACTTCCTGCCATAGCTATTCTTTTGAGAAACTCAGTTGTGTAATAGTTGATAATAAAGACATTGTAAGCTTGGGACAATATTTAGTAATAAATGTTATTTTATTATGTAAATAATTGCAGAGGTTGTTACAATTGGTATCAGAGCACTAGTTTAAGGGATCTAGGTGACCGGATGGGCCTAGACTTAAACTGAGATAGTAGAAGCACAACTGAGTAGTAGGAAGACCGTAAGAAGATGACATTAAAGTAGTAAGGACTAGCATGTAAGGTAAATTTGGGATTCCATTTGGCCAGTGTAATTATGAATTTACAAGTACATGCTTTTGCTTAAACTGCCGTAATGTGTAGCGTGTGAGATTGAATATCTTATGTTTATTCTTAGCAGAGTTATGTCTGAGCGTGTGACCAGGAGTAGATCTGTAGTAAATCCAGAAATGGATCCAGAGAATGAAGTTATTGCCGGAGAGCAATTAGCTATTGTCAACCCGACTGCTATCCAAGGAAAGAGTCGAGGTCGACCTAAATGTAAAACAGTTCAGAAAACAGCTACTCAGATAGGAGTTTCTAATGTGGGAACTCGAGGTGGGAAGACGAGTCGTGGTATTCGTCAGAATGAAAGTGTAGAGATAAGAGATGAGCAAGAAGAGTCTCATCAAGAAAGTTCGGCTTCTGTGAGGGGTCGAAAGCAGACGGGTAACCGTGGTAGAGGTAGAACGCAAGGTTTTGTTACGCAAGAAACTTTTGCTACAGAAATGGGAAAGTTGCAAGAAACTTTGAACGCTTTGCTTGCTCAGCGTAATAATGAAGTTTCAGTAAGTAAAGAAAAGAGTGAAGATAAGGTAGCAACTGAAGTGGCAGAATCTCCAGTAACTGCTATGGGTAGTCATCCTCAGTCAGGACCCATGGTGTCAGTTAAAGCTGTAACAGGAAGAGGATGTAGTTTCAAGGAGTTTGCTGCTTGCAAGCCTCCTTCGTATAAAGGGGAATGTGATCCCGTAGTAGCATTAAGATGGATAAAGAGTATGGAGTTAGCTTTCGACACGAGTAAATGTGCGGAAGATGATAAAGTAGTGTATGCTTTGTCAATGCTGAAGGATGAAGCAGTAATGTGGTGGGATGTAGAATCTGGAGGTCAAGGTTCAGCGATAGCTAAAGAGATGGTTTGGCGTGATTTTGTGAAAGTATTTAAAGCACAGTTCTGCCCTTTGGCAGCAGTTAAAAAGTTGGAAGAAGAATTTCTGGGCTTAGAACAGAAAGGAATGTCGGTCAGAGAGTATACGACCAAGTTTATTGAAAAGTCTAGATTTGCAGGAATCTATGTTCCGAATGAAGAAAGACGAGTAGAGCGTTTCGTCTTTGGATTAAGAAGTGATATTCGGGAATTTGTCTCGAATAAAGAACCGTTGACTTTTCAGAAGACTGTTAATGCAGCGGAGATGAGAGAGAAAGAAAAGAACAGGCAAGCCACTGAGCGAAGTGGAGATAAGAGAAAGTGGGAAGGAACAGTTCGTGATTTCAAGCCAGTTAAGTCTGTTAAGTTTGATCAACGTCCTGTTAGTAAGTTTGAGAATAAGCCCTGCAGTAAGTGTAATCGAATGCATAAGGGAGAATGCAAGATAAATCAAGAGGGTTGTTATAAGTGTGGGAAGGTTGGGCATTTGGCTCGGGACTGTCAGAATTTGAGGTCTTGTTATCAGTGTGGATCTCCTGATCATATTAGGTCCAATTGTCCACAGTTGAAAAAGGGAACAGTTGGAGGAAGTGTAGAAAAGGGAAGTGAGAAAAAGGGAGAGCCAGCTAAAGCCAGAGCTAGAGTTTTCAACATGTCAGCTGAAGAAGCGGCGGAGATACCTGATATAGTTACAGGTACTTTCTTTATAGATTCAAATTATGCAAAAGTGTTGTTTGATTCAGGAGCAAATCGTTCTTTTGTGTCTCCTAATTTTGTGCATAAATTGAATGTGAAACCTAAGAAACTTAAGAGTGAATTGAAAGTAGAAGTGGCTGATAATAGTCAAGTTTTGGTAGAAGAAGTATATGATGGGAGTAGTATTGTCATTGATGGACAAGCATTTCCACTTCGACTATACCCAATGGGTATGGGAGAATTTGATGTTATTGTGGGAATGGACTGGTTGGCGTCTAATGATGCTTACATAGTATGCAATAAGAAATTGATTCGTATAGCGCAACCAGGAAAGGAAGAGATAGTAGTATTTGGAGATCGAAGAGATAGAAAGTCATGTTTGATTTCTATGATTAAGGCTAAGAAATGTTTGATAAAAGGGTGTGTGGGATTCTTAGCTTATGTGATAAATGCTAAGAAAGAAAAGAAGGGATTGGATTCAGTTCCGGTAGTTAGTGAGTTTCCAGAAGTATTTCCGGAAGATTTAACCACTTTGCCTCCTGATCGGCAAGTGGAGTTTCGGATTGATTTAGTTCCCGGAGCAGCGCCGATTGCAAGAGCACCGTACAGATTGGCACCGGCAGAGATGAAAGAAATGATGACTCAGTTACAAGAGTTGTTAGACAAGGGGTTTATTCGCCCTAGTACTTCACCTTGGGGAGCGCCAGTATTGTTTGTTAAGAAGAAAGACGGGTCTATGAGAATGTGCATAGATTACCGTGAGCTCAATAAGTTGACTGTTAAGAATAAGTATCCGCTTCCCAGGATTGACGATCTTTTTGATCAACTGCAAGGAGTGAGTTACTTTTCGAAGATAGATCTGCGCTCTGGTTATCACCAGTTGAAGGTGAGAGAGGAGGATGTGTCTAAGACTGCGTTTCGTACGAGGTACGGACATTATGAGTTTTTAGTTATGCCATTTGGTTTGACTAATGCGCCAGCAGCTTTCATGGATCTGATGAATAGAGTGTGTAGTCCGTTTTTAGATAAATATGTCATTGTTTTTATAGATGATATATTGATCTATTCACGTTCTAAAGAAGATCATGAAATTCATTTAAGAGCAATTTTGGAATTGCTTAAGCGTGAAAAGTTGTATGCCAAGTTTTCAAAGTGTGAATTTTGGCTGAAAGAAGTTCAGTTTTTAGGGCACGTAGTGTCAAAAAATGGGATTCAGGTTGATCCAGCTAAGATTGAAGCCATAAAAGGGTGGGAAGTACCGAAATCGCCATCTGAAGTAAGAAGTTTTCTGGGTTTGGCTGGTTATTATAGAAAGTTCATTCAGGACTTCTCTAGAATAGCTACGCCATTAACAACTTTAACTAGAAAGAATGTTAAGTTTATTTGGGCAGAAGCTCAGAAAGAAGCGTTCGGTAAGTTGAAAGAAAGTTTAAGTAGTGCTCCTGTTTTGTCTCTACCCAATGGGTCGGAAGGATTTGTTATTTATAGCGATGCTTCAAAGTTGGGTTTGGGATGTGTGTTAATGCAAGAAGGCAAGGTGATTGCCTATGCATCTCGTCAGTTAAAAGAGCATGAAAAGAATTATCCGACTCATGATTTAGAGTTGGCAGCTGTAGTATTTGCTTTGAAAATCTGGAGACATTATTTGTATGGGATCAAGTGTCAGATTTATACAGATCACAAGAGTCTTCAGTATCTGTTTAATCAGAAAGAGCTTAATATGAGGCAGCGTAGATGGATGGAGTTATTAAGTGATTATGACTGTGAAATTTTGTACCATCCAGGAAAAGCCAATGTGGTAGCAGATGCTCTAAGTCGTAAAGAGCATGGAGAAATAGCAGAGGTTGTAGCATTTAGAGTTGATGTTGTTTCCAATTTCTTGGAAGAAGTTATAAAGTTTCAAAAAGAAGCAGTGTCAGCAGAAAATTTGAAAAGTGAAAGGATAGTTGGGATTGTTAACTCGTTAGTAGTTGACAATCGAGGAGTAAAGTGTTTTAATAAGCGGGTATGGATCCCAAAAGTAGGAGATCTGAGGCAGAAAGTGTTGGAAGAAGCTCATAGATCTCGGTATTCAGTTCATCCTGGAACTAATAAGATGTATAGAGATTTGAAGCAGAGTTATTGGTGGCCAGGTTTAAAGAAAGATATTGCTCATTTTGTTGAACGATGTCTTACATGTTTAAAGGTTAAAGCTGAGCATCAGAGACCTTATGGAGAGCTTCAGCCGTTAGAAATTCCAGTGTGGAAGTGGGATGAGATTACTATGGATCTTGTTACGGGGTTACCACGATCACCTAAGGGGCATGATGCTATTTGGGTGATAGTGGATAGACTCACAAAGTCAGCTCATTTCCTACCGATCAAGGAGACGTACTCACTAGAAAAGTTGGCTCGATTGTATATCGATGAAATAGTGACAAGGCATGGAGTACCGTCGTCTATAGTATCAGACAGGGATGCTCGATTTACATCGGCATTCTGGAGAAGTTTACAAAGGGAATTAGGCTCTCAACTGAAATTGAGTACGACCTATCATCCGCAAACAGATGGTCAGAGTGAGAGAACTATACAGACGTTGGAAGATATGCTTCGTGCATGTGTTTTAGATTTTAAAGGTTTGTGGGAGATTCATTTGCCGTTGATTGAATTTTCCTACAACAATAGTTATCATGCTAGCATACAAGCAGCTCCTTTTGAAGCTTTGTATGGTCGTAAGTGTAGAACACCTCTATGTTGGAATGAGGTGGGTGAACGTCAGTTAGCAGGACCAGAAATTATGCAAGTGACAGCTGATAAGGTTGATCAGATTCGGGCAAGATTGAAGATTTCTCGAGATCGTCAGAAAATGTATGCTGACAGACGAAGGAAACCGATAGTGTTTCAGATAGGAGATAAAGTAATGTTGAAAGTTTCACCTTGGAAAGGGGTGATCAGATTTGGAAAGAAAGGAAAGTTAAGACCAAGGTTTGTTGGACCATTTATCATCACTAATCGTGTTGGTGAAGTGGCCTACGAACTTGATCTACCAGTAAGTTTGAGTGGGATTCATCCTACGTTTCATGTGTCAAACCTGAAGAAGTGTTTGGCAGAAGCAGATATAGTTGTTCCTTTAGAAGATATTCAGATAGATGAGAAACTAAGTTATATTGAGGAGCCTGTAGCAATTACAGATCTCAAGATAAAGAAGTTGAGGAACAAAGAGATTCGCTTAGTGAAAGTTCAGTGGAAATTTCACCAAGGGCAAGAGTCTACGTGGGAAGTAGAGGCAGATATGAAAGCTCAGTATTCCCAGTTGTTTAGTGATAGAATTCCGGGGGCGGAATTCTCTTAAGGTGGGAAGATTGTAATACCCAGTTTCGAAATTTTGTTAATTTTGGAAGTTGGGGGGAAAAGTGTAAAGTTAATCAAAGTTAAGGGGGTTTAATGAAAGTTTGGTTTGTATCAAATAAATATCAGATTTTGAGATTTATATCTCATTCTGATCAGTTTGTTAGCCGACTTCATATTTACAAAGAGAGAAATAGTGAAAGAGAGAAAAGAAGAGAGAAAGAAGAAGAAATTTGTGAAGGAATCGTCCGGTTTGTCAAATAGAGGTATGTTTTTAGCTTCATACTTCTATCTGCATGTTATAGTCGGTAAATAGACGTGTTAATCAAGCTTTTAACCGTGTATTTGATTGATTTAATAGATCAAAAGAGTTCTGGGTTTAGAACTGTGTAAACCGACTTTGTTCTTGATTAGACCGGAAGATGATGCATCGGTCATATGCATTAGACCGATATAGAGTAAGACCGGATGTATGTTAAGACCGGTGGTCTGTTAGACCGGTGGTCTGTTAGACCGGTGGTGTGTTCGACCGGTAGTGTTGTTCGACCGGTAAGTTGTAAAGGACCGATAGTGTATTCGACCGATATGTTGTAAAGGACCGGAAGTATTGTTTGACCGGAATAGTGGTTTGACCGATAGTTTTATATTTGGTCAAAAGGTTTTTAATCAGTTTTGTTTTGATCGGGTTAAAAACAGTAAATTTCAATTGATGAGTCTTTTGAAAGAAAGAGAGTTAGTTGCAAGTTAGCTTACCTTTGTTTTAATACCATCGTAGGTGGTGTTAATTGGTAAGAAGTCAGAGTTAATTCGGAAGAATTAAAGGTGAGTCTTTTAACTAAATCTTTTATGATTTGAGCAGTTAATTTATAAATGTGAGTTTTGTTATACTGCGCATTTATAGATTAAAAGTTAGTAGAATTATTTCAAATGATTTGATTTAATTAGTTGGGCATGTTTATGCTCAGGGTATATAAACTTGTTTTATATACTGGCAGGACCAAATGTATGCGTACATTTGAGTCACAAGTTTGACCTAAGTCGGGAAGTGTGACCCGCCTGCTCGTACCGGGGAGTGTGGCCCGTTTATGCCATTAGGGTGTGTCCCTAAAATAAAGCAGTGCGAGACAGACATACCGTCTTTGACGGGAATGTTGGTCAGTAGTTGAAAGTACGCTTGCGAGCGTAGAAAGTGGTCAGTGATGGCCAGTAGAATTATTTATGTCTGCGAAGCATAAAGTGTTTTAAAGTGTGATTTAAAGAGGAGGCATGTATTGAAATATATGCAGTTATGTTTAAATGTTTTAATTAATATTTGAACTGTATAGTAGTGATTTGAGGGGACTCACTAGACCTTTTGGTCTAACCCTCGCTGTTTCAAAACTTTAATTTTATTTCAGGTTATCGCAAGATAGCAGATAAAGGAAAAGAGAAGGTGTGAGCTTTAAGCAGGAGATAGAAGACTTCCTGCCATAGCTATTCTTTTGAGAAACTCAGTTGTGTAATAGTTGATAATAAAGACATTGTAAGCTTGGGACAGTATTTAGTAATAAATGTTATTTTATTATGTAAATAATTGCAGAGGTTGTTACAGTTAATATTTGAAGGAAGTAAATTTTGCCCAAAACAGTAGCCAAAGCGACTTTGAAGTTAGTTGTTGAAGCTGAAGTTAGTTGAGCAACTTACCTAAGAGCAAAATTTCGGGCTAGTTACAAGTTAGTTTAAACTAACTGTAACTCACTTCAAACTCACGTAAAGGTGCTGGACGTTTTTTAAAAGGTTTTTTCCTAGGGTTTGAGGCATTATCTCATTCTATCTTTGAGAGGGCGACAAGGGACGACTAGGAGGCGATTTTGGGAGGAAGAAAACATCAAATTGAAGCAAGGAAACATTTGGGAAGTGATTTCTACACCGAATTCTTGCCAATCGTCGTGGGTTTTTACACAATCAAGGGAGTTTTACAATCTTTGATTTCTCGAGAGACTTTTTCTTAGATCTATGAACTCTTCTATTGCTTTGTTTGTTAATACCCCCAACATGAACTAATCTTTAGATGTTGGGGGTTGGTTTGACTTTGGTTTAAGCTTATGAACATGTGACTTGGGATTTTTATCAGTTTTTCCTAGTTAATGAAACATATGATTTGGGTTTTAATGCTTCTGTGAGTCTGATCAACTTTCATCTGATTTGTTCATTATAAATTAAATTCGAGAGAATTAATTGTTAACAAGAACTAGAATTATATGCCTATGGTGAGAAATTGGATAGAGATATACCAACTAAACCTTAGAATCATTATAATCTGGAACTTAATGTGTTTTGAACTCATGTGTTAAGATCGAGAGATGAGACTTGTGTTTTCAAAATAAAATCCGTTGTTGCTTGAGAAAGAACAACGGTGATTTTACTGATTAGAATTTCATTAAGGGGTTTAACTGATAGCTATCTTCAAGAATATTGTTTATTCGTGAAAACCATAGGATTTCCAACCCTCAACTATTTTCTCCATAAAAAGCTCCTTAAGTCGTTTATTGCTCCGTTCTTGGTTTATTTAATTAGCAGTTGATAATTTAATTCCAATCATTCAACCTTTGGACCGTTCAGTTAATAGTGAATATAGTAATTGTGATACTCGGTTCCTAGTTCCCTTGGTTCGATACTCGTACTTCCAAGTACATATTACTTGATTCGACTCGTACACTTTCTGTTAGATTAGGGGGGGTGTAAACCCGCCTATCAGCTACACCATTCTGTTGAGGAGTATGGGCATCGGTACGATGCCTTGTAATGTTTTTTTTTCCGACAATAGGCGCTGAACTCCTTGGAGCAAAATTCTAAGCCATTATCCGTTCAGAGATATTTCACCTCTTTATCGGATTGTTTTTCGATCATCGTCCTCCAATCTTTGAATATCTCAAAAACATCATTCTTGCGTTTTAAAAAGAAAGCCTACACTCGACGAGAGAAATCGTCAATAATAGTGAGCATGTAAGAAGCTCCACCATAAGAAGTAACACGAGCCGGACCCCAAAGGTCTGAATGAATATAGGCAAGCGACCCTTTAGTCGAGTGAATGCCACTTGAGAACTTGACCCGCTTTGTCTTGTCGTGCACACAATGCTCACAAAATTGAAAATCCGTAACTTTGTGGCCATTCAACAAACCATGTTGACTTAGCTCGGTCATGCCACCAAGGCTCATGCAACAGAGACGAAGAAGCCATAACTTAGATAGATCACCATCGGACATTGACTTGGAAGCTACCGCAATGTCACCCGTAACGGTTTGACCCTGCAAAATATAAAGGTTAGCGGACTTTCTTTGAGCTTTCATTACTATTAGAGCTCCACGCTTAACCTTAATAGCTCCACCTTTACCCAAGAACTCATAACCCTTTTCATCAATGGAACTAAGAGAGATGAGATTTCTTCGAAGCTCGGGAACATGTTTCACATTCCTAAGTGTTCGGGTGATACCATCATTTATACGGATTCTAATTGTGCCTTGACCAACAATAGGGCATGTAGCATTGTTCCCCATCATCACAACACCTTCGGAAACTTGCTCATATGTATGAAACCAACTACAGTTGGGACACATATGAAATGTGCAACCCGAGTCTAGAATCTACTCTACCGTGGCCTTTGGATTACCATCGGAAACCGTCATGACTTCACCTTCACTAGATCCACCTTCATCGTGCTCAACAATATTGGCTTCCTCGGAGGAACCCGTTGTCTTGTTCTTGGCTTTGTTTTTGTCTTGAAGCTTAAAATATCCATCAATGATGTGACCCTCTGTTTACTAAAGTTATAAAACTTCTTCTTTCCACGAGATTTTGATCTTGATTTGCTTGAAGGGATCGAGCATTTTCCAAAAGGTCTTCCCCTTGCATTTAATCCCTCGGCCCTTGGTTTATGACCGGGAACTATCTCCTTCATCTTCTCTTTCGAACTCAAAGTGGTATACACTTCCTCAAGAGTAAGTGAATCCCTACTATAAATGATTGTATCTATAAAAGTCGCGAATGATGGCGGCAAAGAGCATAACAAATTTAGACCCAAATCATCATCGTCATATTTCACCTCAAGGTTCTTCAAGTCACCATCTCTTTGAATTTTGATAGATGTGCAGTAATTGAACCATCTTCAGATAAACGATGGTCATACAATTTAAGCTTCATATGGAGCTTATTGGGCATGCTCTTTGTCATAAGCATTTTATCTAGCTTACACCATATTCGATAAGCTGTTTCCTCTTCTGCAACATCCTATAAAATATCGTTAGACAAATTCAATCTAATCAAGGACAAGGATCTCAAGTCATTTAGTTCTTTTTCCTCTTCCGTCCAAGCACCGGGTATAAAAGCCCCTCCCAAAATACATTAGTGTAAATTTTGTTGGACAAGGGCATCTCTCATCTTTATCTTCCATAATAGATATCGGGTATCTCGTTCCAACAAAGGCAAATCATATTTCATTGTCGACATAAATGAAACCCTAACAAATCAATAATCCCACAATCTTCAATCGATCAAAGAATCTCAATATTAATCCTTGAGCTCTGATACCAATTGTTGTGAAATTACCAAGACCCAAATAGCTAAAAACTTAAAGGTTGGTTCCCGATAACACACAATATTACCCAAGAACAAATGAACTAAGTTCTATATTGATATTCAAAGCGGAAATACGATTAACAATGTAAGATAATCAACCACTAAGAAAATGTAAACAATGATCAAACCCAATAAATGCAAAAATAAAGCATAAGTAAGAGAGACACCGAGATTTTTACATGGAAACCCGAAAAGGGAAAAACTACGGGCGGAGGACGCCTAGAACTGATCCACTATCACTTTGATGATGATACACTTTATAACAAGGGAGAAACAATTTAGGGTTCTTGAGGTTTGAGAGAAACTTAGAGACCAAGTTTAGAGAGTGTGTGTGTGTGTGTGTGTGCAAAAAGGGACTACAAATCCAATTTTTATTTTGGTCTCTTGTATAATATTTAGGAGGGAAATGAGATGGAACCCAAAAACTCACACGCACCAGCAGGCTAATTCAGGCGACTTTGGATGCGGGTAAACCCGCGTACGCCACTGTGGTTTCCAACCCAAACGGTGGCTGGCGCAACTATTTGCGCGACTAAGGTCGTGGTAAAACCTGCGTGGATGGATTGAGGGCAAACGATTCTCACAGTTGTTACAACGATAATCATGGATTATTAAACTAACTAATAATTTTTTGTGTTATGGTCAAAATATAGATGATTGATCAAAATATGGCAATAAGAGAGGTAAATTAGCTAACTTACTTTATTGTTAAGTTGTTTGAAAAGATATAACATGAGAAACAATAAGGAATATGGTGGTCATGATGTAAAATAATTGAAATGGGTCGACGCTGAAGGTCCTACAGTCCGCGGTAAATTAAGAGTAGTGGGAGATCCGATCATTATGAAATTAAGGAAAATCAATGATGCATTGAGAATCCATCGGTTCTGAGCAATGCCGAAAATCCAGAGGTATGGAACGTAAGGATCTGGTCGTAAGGAGTATGTAAAATGGAGTATATTTCTTGTATATTTATTCACTAAATGTCAGGATCAAATTCTCAACAAGAATTAATTCTCAGAAACAATATCAAAGAAGTTTGCGGAATAACACTTTGATATTCAATGAAACAGTAAATCAAAACAGTAAATATGAAGAACAAACTGTAAACTTGTATTGAATGCTTTGAAGTTACAAGATTACACACTCAACCTCAATATTGATAAACAAACTCACCAATACGAATTCTACTTCTCTAGAATTAGGATCAAGGCCTTGAGGTTGATTTTTTTTTTCTTGGAATGAATCCTCAATCAAAAACTATCTTATACATTCTATACATATGCTAATAAAAAGATAATTACAAGAAATAAAAATATTTTCAGTATATCTTCCATGTATATCTCTAAGCTTCCATATATATCTTTAGATTATCCAGCTGTTATCCTTTCATGCGAATCTTCATCATGTAAGCAGTATTAATCTTCAACAGCATTAATCTCTTCTAGCAGTATTAACTACTAAGCAGTACTAACTACTAGCAGTATTAACTAGCTAAGCAGTACTAACTTTGTTCAAGCAGCACTAACTTTGACTAGCAGTATTAATTCTACTAGCAGTAGTAATACTCAGCAGTATTAACCTTGAAGTCTTCTAGCAGTAGTAACTCTGGATCAGCAGCATTAACCATACTTAAGCTTTTCTTCAGTTCCCAACAATCTCCCCCTAACTTGACTTTTAGGACAAGAAGTCAAGTTCTTCATAATTAATCTTCAATATGCTTTTCAAGATGCCCCCAAAACTTCATAATGGCCTACATTCCTGTATTTGCATCCAATCCCAAACTCTGATTGATGGTTCTTTGGATCAAGTATTTAGCCATCTCTGAATCTGGAATACACCCTAGCTTTTTCTTCAGCATGGCATGAAGCTTCAATCTGCTATGATTGTATACTCTATCCACTAGGAAGTATTCAGTATGATTCAGATCCAACGTCACTGTATATACTCCACTAGTTTCATATAGAGTCCTACTGTTGACTGTCTTGAAGACATTTTTGATCACATGTTCTGCTTCTTCAGGTTTGAACATCATACACAGATACTCCATTACCAGTTTTGTAATTGAAATCTCTGGAGCTTTCAGTATATCTGCATACAACTTCATTCCTATCTCAAACATCTCTTCAAGGTCTGACCTAGAGCATGTTCTTACAATTTTTGCCCAAGTATTGAACACCTCATACTTTTCATCCTTCCTTTTTAGCCTTATGTATTCCTTTCCATCCACTGTCAATGTATCCCAGTGAATGACCTCAGGAGGCTTTATACCAACAGGTTCTGCTGAAATTAGTTCAGGAACTTTGTCCATCACTACCATGTACAAACTTACATCCTCTGTGGTTGATGGCTCTTTCTGTTTAGATGACTCAGGTGCCCCTTCTTCTTCAGCAACCTTCTCAGCCTCTCCTTCAGCTATTCTAGGCTTCTTGATTGACTTTCTCCTAGCCATCATCTTTGTTCTCTTTAAAGTCCTTAGACTTTCCCCCAGAGTGGCTTCTTTCTTAGGGGGTGTTTCTTGCTCATCTGGAAATGGCTTTTGAAAATCAAAGTCATTACTTTCTTTCATCCTCTTCTCCATCTCCACCCTAGCAGTTTCATTTCCCTGAAGCTTTCTCATCTCTGAATCATATAGATCTTTAATCTTTTCAAAAGACATCTTTGAGAACATCTCCTTTTTGACTCCTACAACACCTTTGAGAAATATAATCATCTTGTTTCTCTCTTGGGTACCTAGGAAAGTCTTTGAGGGTTGTCTCTTCTTTACAACTGTTTTCACCACTGATTTCTTCATAGTTGCAGCTTTCTTCTGTGCAGTGTCAGTTGCCAGACTCAGTTGATAAGCTTCATTCAGTTCAGCAGCTAGAGCCTTTGCCATCTCCCTGTCCTTTTCCACCTGAACTCTTTCTTCCTTTTCAATATCCTCTTGCATCTTTCTGGCCAAAGCTTCATCTGATTCAACCAACTTTTGCTTTTTGATTGGTTGATCAGATTCCACTAGTTTAGCTTTGCCCTTTTCTTTGCTTATCACCTTCTCAGACCTGGATTTCATTACATCATCACCTCTTTCTTTTATGATAACTCCTTTGGCCTTTGAAGTGACCTTGGAAGTGTCATGTTTTGCTTTGATCAGAGTTTCTGCAATTTCCAGTTCTGTTAGTACTTCCTTCACTGTTTCTGCTGCTTTGTTCATGTCAGCAGTAGTAACCGTTTCTGCTGCTCTACTTGAACTAGCAGCATTAATGGTTTCTGCTGCTTTCTCACTTACTGCTGCTTTCTCCCTTACTGCTGCTTTCTCCCCCTCAACATCAAATTTCTCTCCATCAAGCTCCCCCTCTCTTGTGGCTTCTTCCATGTTGATCTCCCCCTTTTTGGGAGCATCATTCTCAGATTTCCTTCTCCTGAGTTGGAATTGCTTTCTCTTCTTCCTCTGTACTAGACTGATCACCATCTTCTTTAGCTTAGCAATCTGTACTTGTTGTGACAGAATGACCAGCTTTAGTTCTTCTATCTCTTTGCCTTGTTTGATGACATCATGGTTGATGTTACCCATTGTCTCCATCAATTCATCATAGTTATATCTGCCCTCACCTTCTCCAGGAGTGTTACCCCCTATTGAAGGATCATGTGATCTTTTATTAGTGGAAGTCTTCTGCCTAGCAGAAGCACTGTCCACCCCCTTGGTTTCTTGGCACCAGGGACCTTCGAATGATTGCTCATTCAAAGTTGCCATGGGGGAGGTCTTATTGATGTTACCACTTTCCTCCTCTGTGCTAGAAGGAGTAGTGGCAGCCTCATCACCCATATGCTCTTCCTCCTCCTCAGAGAGCACCTCCTTGGGGTTGGGATACACCCCTGTGGTTTCCCTTTGGATATTCCTTAAAGGAGAATTCTCCCTTAGAGGGCTTAAAGGCTTGGGGGATGATGGTATAAGAAGGGAAGGAGCCTTCTTTACCTGTTTCCTCCTGTAAGTTTGTGTGATAGGAGAGGTTGGTTTGTCAAGAAGAGACTGGGGGATAGATATTGAGTGGGAAGGTTGGGATTGGCTAGCAGTAGGATGGTCTAATGGGGGCCTTGACCCTGCTGCCATACCTTCATTGGTTTGGGACACCACCATCATTGTAGAGAACAATGGGATGTCAACTCCTTCCGAGTCCCCAGCAGATCTTCGCATATTTGAGAAAACCTTGCCTTTGGGGGGTTTAGGTACATATACCCCAACAGGTTGAGGTATATCCGTCAATTCATGAGTAATAACTTCTTGGACAAACCTGGGGTACATAAAGAAGCTCTTTTTGTTTCCCATGTTTGAGACAAGATCACTGAAAATCATTTTGGAAAAGTTATACTTTCTGGCAGTTGCCAAGCACACCAAAGCATAAGCAATGGTGCTGCTGAACTCACTCCATCCAGTAGTCTTTTTGGAGATACAGTGCATAAGAGTATGGACAAAGAAACGCCATTGGGGTGAGAATTTGGCTTTTGAGAATTTGAATACACCCAATGGGCCTCCATACCCCATTCTTGTAAGATTGGAGAACAGTTCATCGTTTGGGATAGAAGTTATACCAGAGGCATCGTCTAGACGTAGACTGATGCGAATAACCTCTTCAGTAACTGTTAGTGATTTTTCACATATCCTTGTCTTGATCATTTGCACACCATTCTCAGCAACAATGGTAGCATTAGCCCAGAACTGCCTTTGATGCTCGATATAGATTGTAGGAGATACAGTAAGAGCATGAGCAATATGGCTTGTCTTGAGGAAATCCACTATTTGATGAAATCCTGCAGCTTGCTTTGGCTTTTGGAGCATCGCGATCTCATTGTGCTCGTCGATGAATGCCATGGATGCCATTGAACTTAGTGAAAAACTTGCCTGAAAACTTCGAGTCTTGAGAGAGAAAGGGTTTAGAGCGCAAGTGAACAGTATGGAAAGAGTCGTTATGAACGTTTGGGCGAGCAAAGGGTATTTATAGTATTCGAGACAAAAGAAGTATTAACCTAGAGCAGTATTAACGGACAATCAGTATTAACCGCGAGCAGTATTAACGGACAAGCAGTATTAACCGCGAGCAGTATTAACCGCGAGCAGTATTAACCGCGAGCAGTATTAACTAACTAGCAGTATTAACTGCGAGCAGTATCAACTCACTAGCAGTATTAACTGCGAGCAGTATCAACTCACTAGCAGTATTAACTGCGAGCAGTATCAACTCACGAGCAGTATTAACTGCGAGCAGTATTAACTAAACTTACTCTTTGAAGCTTAGGCTGAATTGAGTACTGCTATGTATGCCCTGCAAAGGAAGATTAGTAATACCAAGAAACAATAATATTCAGATATTTAACCAATTTTTTTTTTGAGAGGATGTTTATTCAGAGTTGATCATTCCCACACTTGTTACCAAGAAAGTGAATCTACCCACATCAAAAGCTTTGGTGAATAGATCAGCAAACTGGTTGTCAGTATGAACTTTTACAACTTGAACAAGTTTCTTTTCATTACAGTCTCTTATGAAGTGATACCTGATCTCAATGTGCTTTGTCTTTGAGTGCTTGACAGGATTATTTACAATGCTGATGGCACTGCTATTATCAATAAAGATGGGAGTGTGCAGAAAGGTTACCCCATAGTCCAGCATTTGATTCTGAATCCATAAGACTTGAGAACAGCAACCTGCAGCTGCTATGTACTCTGCCTCTGTTGTAGATGTGGACACTGTGGTTTGTTTCTTGCACTGCCATGAAACTAGTCTAGCACCCAAAAACTGACATCCTCCAGAAGTAGATTTTCTGTCCAAGTTTGCCCCACCTAGATCACTGTCTGAGTATGCTATTAGGTCAAAGGGTGAGTCATGAGGGTACCAAAGTCCCAATCTGGGTTGCCCTTTGATATATCTGAATATCCTCTTAACAGCTTGAAAGTGAGATTGCTTTGGCCTAACTTGGAATCTTGCACATACACAGACTGGAAACATTATATCTGGCCTTGATGCTGTGAGATACATGAGAGAGCCAATCATGGATCTATAATGATGCACATCCATATCCTCCCCCTCAAGATCTGCAGTTATCTGCTTGTGTGTCTCCATAGGTGTGCTGGCAGGTTTTGAATCTGAGAAACCAAACTTGATTAGAATGTCCTGCACATACTTGGATTGACAGATGAAGATGCCATCTGACTTCTGTTGAACTTGGAGTCCAAGGAAGAAAGTAAGTTCCCCCATGGAACTCATTTTGAACCTTTGATGCATTAGTTCCTCAAACTCCTTGCACATGTTGTCTCTTGTAGATCCAAAGATAATGTCATCAACATAGATTTGGACCAACAAGATATCCTTCTTCTTTCTCTTGATAAATAGGGTCTTATCAATGACTCCTCTTTCAAAGCCATTTTCCAAGAGATAGGATGACAGAGTGTCATACCATGCTCTTGGAGCTTGATGCAGTCCTTAAAGAGCTTTCTTCAATTTGTATACCCTGTCTGGATAGCTTGGGTTTTCAAACCCTGGTGGTTGACAGACATATACCTCTTCTTCAATTGAGCCATAGAGAAAAGCACTTTTTACATCCATTTGATAGACTTTGAAGTTCATGTAAGAAGCATAGGCTAGGAATAATCTGATTGCTTCTATCCTAGCCACAGGTGCAAAAACTTCTTCATAATCTATACCCTCTTCTTGAGTATACCCTTGAGCCACCAGCCTTGCTTTGTTCCTTATGACAATTCCTCTTTCATCTCTCTTGTTTCTGAAAATCCACTTTGTGCCAATTGCTCTGTGACCTTTAGGAAGGTCTACTAGATCCCATACGTCTTGTAGCTTGAACTGTAACAGTTTTTCTTGCATTGCTTCTATCCAGCTAGATTCTTTCATAGCAGCATGTGCCTTCTTAGGCTCAAGCTGGGATAGAAAGCAAGAAAGCACTGTATGCTGTTGATCTTGCATTTCTTGAAGCCTGCTTTGATGTCTAGTCATCATAGGAGATGATATATCTCCTATTACCAGCTGTGGAGGATGATTCTTTTGAACTCTGGTGTTATGACTAGGTTCTTCATTCAGTCCTACCTCTAAATTAGAGTCATTCAACTCAACTGAAGTGTTTTCAGCAGCTACTTCTGATTCTTTATTTTCTTGAGTCTCCACATATCTACTTTCTACTTCACTCTGACTTGGTTCAGTAGATGGTTCCTTTTCAGAGTCTTCAAAAGAATTCACTGTGGGTATGGGAAAGATCACAGATTTAGATATACTTTCTTGAACTTGTGTAGTCCCTGATCCTCCACAACCTAAACCTGCATAATCATCACTACTGAAATCAAAAGAGTTAGTTAGTGAATCAATGTCAAATAGCCACTGAGGACCAGTTCCAATAGGATTTGGTGTGTTCTCATTGCATTTGACATTGTCACTTTCTTCAATTATTCTAGAAGATGTGTTAAAAACTCTGTAGGCCTTACTCTGGGATGAATAACCAACAAGAAATCCATCATCTGCTGTTGGGAACTGAAGAATTCATCAAGTATGGTTAATGCTGCTGGTTCAAAGTTACTACTGCTAGAATACTTAAAGGTTAGTACTGCTGAGTGTTACTACTGCTAGTACTATTAATACTGCTAGTCAAAGTTAGTGCTGCTTGAACAAAGTTAGTACTGCTTAGCTAGTTAGTACTGCTAGTAGTTAGTGCTGCTTAGTAGTTAATGCTGCTAGAAGAAGTTAATGCTGCTGATCATGGTTAGTGCTGCTAAAGAGATTCAGATGGAAAGAATGACAGCTAGATAATCTGAAGATTATAGAAGCTTATAGATATACATGGAAGATATACTGAAGATATTTTGTATTGTAATTATCTTTGTATTCAGTATATATATTGTATAGCTTAGAATAATGAATTAACTTTTTGTTTTCATTCTTTTAGAGAGAAAATAAACCTCAAGGCATAGATCCTAATTCTAGAGAAGTAGAATTCGTATTGGTGAGCCTGTTCATCAATATTGAGGTTGAGTGAGTAATCTTGTAACTTCAAAGCATTCAATACAAGTTTACAGTTTGTTGATTATATTCTGTTTTGATTTTCTGTTTGGTTAAATATCAAAGTGTTATTCCGCAAACTTCTTTGTTATTGTTTCTGAGAATTAATTCTTGTTGAGAATTCGATCCTGACAAGTGGTATCAGAGCCAAACTCTCTCAGAAACAGTTATTCATCATGGAAAATCTTACAGAATCAAGCAGTACTTTGGTTTCTAAGGTTCCAATGCTCAAACCAAGTGAGTTTGACATGTGGAAGATCAGAATCAGACAATATATTCTTCTCACTGACTACTCAATGTGGGATATCATTGAGAATGGTCCTTCTGAAGCTGGAAGGATAGGACCAGATGGGAAAAGACCTCCACCAAAGACAGATGGTGAAAGGAAGATCAACAAACAGATATGAAGGCCTTGAGCACTCTGCTCTTGGCCATTCCCAATGAATATCAGCATCAATTTTGCAACTGCACTGATGCTCAGATTCTCTGGAATGCTCTAGAGAAAAGATTTGCTGGAACTAAGAGCATCAAAAGAAATCAAAGAGATGTTCTAAAGCAGCAGTATGAGAACTTCACTTCCACAAAGAATGAGTCTATGACTCAAACTTTTGATAGGTTCAATAAACTCATTGGTGAACTGGCTACTGTAGGGGTGAAGATGGAACAAGATGATATCAACAAAAAGTTCCTCAGATCTCTTGGGGATGAATGGACTATGTACACTGTCTCATATAGACAGAGTGACAATCTGGAAGAGAAAGAACTTGATGATCTATACAATGATCTAAGAGTTTTTGAAACTGAGGTAGAAACCAAGAAGAAGCCCTCTGGTTATATTCACAATGCTGCTCTTCTTTCAGCATCCACTGATACTACTGCCAACCCTGAAGCAGTTAGTACTGCCAGTGGAGTAAGTTCAGAAAAAGGCACTGAAACTATCTTTCAAGCCTTTTTGTCCAGTCATAGCAGCAATTCTTTGATTAATGATGATCTGGATCAAATTCACCCTGATGATCTGGAGGAGATGGATATTAAATGGCAGATGGCCATGTTATCCATGAGGGTGAAGAAGTTCATTAAAAGAACTGGAAGAAATAACTTCTCTCAAAGAAGAGAAGATGGAGCTGGTTTTGACAAAACCAAGGTGGAATGTTATAAGTGTCACAAGAAAGGACACTTTGCTAGAGAATGCAGGAGTACTGTTCCAAACAACAACAACCATCAACAAGCTCATAATGGAGGATACAATCTGAACAAGAATCCTGCTCAAGCCCTTGTTTCTCAACAAGGAATGGGATTTGACTGGAGTGATCAAGCTGAGGAAGCCATTCAGAACCAAGCTCTTATGGCAGAAGTGTCTGATATCCCCACTGAGGTAAGTTCTAATCTTTGCACTAAATCTTGCATTGACACTGTTACAAGATACAGGGATCACAATCAAAGTATGTGTGATGACCTCAAAAGATTAGAAAATGACAGAAGAGATTATGTGTTGATAGTAGAGAGATTTGAAGAGCAAATCAAAGGCTTTCAAGCTAATGAACTTCAACACTCTTATGACACAAACTATTGGAAGTGGGAAAAGAATGAGTTAGAAACCAAACTGTCTAAGTCCTTAGAAGAGAATGGTAGACTGAAAGAGGAACTGTCAAAAGTTAAGCTTGACATAGACAAGTTTTCTTATGCTTCAAAAGCAATGGACTCTCTTCTAAAGGCTCAGATACATGATAAGATGAAGCCTGGTATTGGATACAACAATACACCCCCTCCTTACAATAACAACTATATTTCTCCTTCATCAGACTTGTTAGAAACTAAAGAGAAAAAGGACTTGTCTGAAGAAGCTTTTAAGATAGATCCTTTGGATGAGGTAGTAGTTAAGGATTTGACTGAGAAAGGAGCCAGTGAGAACAGGGATAATAATGTGAGTAAAAAGATACCATTAGGAAACAATATTATCACAAATGAGGGATGTGGGAAAATCTGGGTCAAGTCCAAGGAGATAGAGAAGACTAAAGGAAATGATAACAAGGTCCATTACAAACAAACCACAGTTGTGAATCCTGGATCTTGTAAACAGTGTGATTGCAATAAAGCCAAGAGCCTAAATTCTGGTTTAAAAAGAGGAAATCAAAGAAACTGGAATAATCAATGGGCTCAGAAACAAGGAGTTGATCTGAATAAAATCAATAGACCAAAACTTTGTTTTATATGTGGCAAGTTGAATCATTTGGCTAAGTATTGTTACTTTAACCCTATTAACCAACAGATGAACTTTCAAAGATTTGTGCAAAAATCTGTGGGTTATAGGAAGGCTGGAAAGAAACATGTGATAAAGAAATATGTTGAAAGTAAAGGCACTTTAAAGAAAAAGATTTTAAAAGAAAGTGTCAAAATGTGGGTGCCTAGAAGTACTAACAGTGTTAGTACTGCTAACAATATTAGTACTGCTAACACAGTTACTACTGCTAACAGTGTTAGTACTGCTAACACAGTTACTACTGCTAACAGTGTCAGTACTGCTACAAATATTAATGCTGCTAATACTGTTAATACCTCTTCAAAGGTTAGTACTGCTAAGCATGCAAGTGCTGCCAAGGCAGTTAGTACTTCTAAAACAAGTACTGAATCTAGCAAAAACATTTCCAAGCCTATTATTGTAACAAAGTACTCCAAGAATGAGGAAGTAAAGTTTAAAAATCTTGTCAAGAAAGAATGCAAGTATTTTGATGAGAAAGGGATACCCAAGACCACTTTGGCTTGGGTTCCTAATTCATACTAATTGATTTATTTAATGTGCAGGGCAACCAACAGCTCAAGGGAAAGAGCATTTGGCATGTTGATAGTGGTTGCTCTAGGCACATGACAGGCAACATGTCATGCCTTCAAGACTTCAAGCATATCAATGGAGGACATGTTGCATTTGGAGATAATCTTACTGGTGGTAAGATAAGTGGAAAAGGTAATGTCACCAAAGATAAGATGACATTTGAGGATGTCTACTATGTTGATCAATTAAAGTACAACATGTTAAGTGTATCACAGGTTTGTGACAAACAACATAGTATATTATTTACTAATACTGAGTGTATGATCCTTGCTCCAGGGTTCAAGGTAGTTGATGAAAGCATGATACTACTTAGAACTCCAAGAAAGGACAATGTTTACTGTCTTGATTTGGACATGGTTGATAGTGATTCATCTCTAAATTGTCTTGTTTCAAAAGCTTCTGTAGATGAATCCTCTCTATGGCACAGAAGGATGTGTCACATGAATTTTAAGACTATGAACAATCTTGTTAAAAATAACCTTGTAAGAGGTTTACCTTCAAAAGTCTTTTCATGTGATGATCATTGTGTTGCTTGTCTTAAAGGCAAACAACACAAAACTTCTCATAAGACCAAAGAGATAAATTATGTTTCTTCTTGTCTCCAATTACTGCATATGGATCTGTTTGGTCCTACAAATGTTATGAGTATAGGCAAGAAATCTTACTGCTTGGTTATTGTTGATGATTACTCCAGATTTACTTGGGTATATTTTCTAAGGACTAAGGATGAAACAAGTGGTCTTATCAAATCCTTTATTCTAAGAATTGAAAACCAAACTAATCAAAGAGTAAAAGTCATTAGATCAGATAATGGAACTGAGTTTAAAAATCATGATCTAAACACCTTTTGTGAAGAAAAAGGTATTGAGAGGCAATATAGTGCTCCTAGGACTCCTCAACAGAATGGTGTTGCTGAAAGGAGGAATAGAACACTAATAGAGGCTGCTAGATCTCTGTTGGCTGATTCCAAATTGCCAATTACCTTCTGGGCTGAAGCAGTTAATACTGCTTGTTATGTCCAAAACAGAGTTCTAGTGGTCAAGCAAAAGAACAAGACCCCATATGAGCTTTTAAATAAAAGAAAACCTTTTATTGGTTTCTTCAAACCTTTTGGGTGTCCTTGTACAATTCTAAATACCAAATCTCACTTAGGTAAGTTTGATAACAAAGCAGATGATGGATTTCTTGTTGGATATTCATCTCAGAGTAAGGCTTACAGAGTTTTTAACTCTTCTTCACGAATAATTGAAGAAAGTGACAATGTCAAATGCAATGAGAACACACCTAATCCTGTTGGGTCTGGACCTCAGTGGCTATTTGACATTGATTCACTAACTAACTCCTTTGGTTTCAATAATGAGTATACAGGAACAGGAAGTGGAGGATCAGGGATCACACAAGTTCAAGAAAGTCTATCTAAATCTGTGATTTTTCCCATATACACAGTAAATTCTGTTGAAGACTGTGAAAAGGAATCATTTACTGGACCAAGCCAGAGTGAAGAAGACACTAGAGATAAGGAGACTCAAGAAAATAATGAAGTGGCATCTGAAAACACTTCAGTTGAGTTACATGAATCTAATCTTGAGGCTGGACTGAATGAAGAACCTAGTCATAACACCAGAGTTCAAAAGAATCATCCTCCACAGCTGGTAATAGGAGATATCTCTTCTCCTATGATGACTAGACATCAAAGCAGGCTTCAGGAAATGCAAGATCAACAGCATACAGTGCTTTCTTGTTTTCTATCACAGCTTGAGCCCAAAAAGGCACATGATGTTATGAAAGAATCTAGCTGGATAGAAGCAATGCAAGAGGAACTGCTACAGTTCAAGCTACAAGATGTATGGGATCTGGTAGACCTTCCTAAAGGTCACAGAGCAATTGGCACAAAATGGATTTTCAGAAACAAGAGAGATGAAAGAGGTATTGTCATAAGGAAAAAAGCAAGGCTGGTGGCTCAGGGATATACTCAAGAAGAGGGTATAGATTATGAAGAAGTGTTTGCACCTGTGGCTAGAATAGAAGCAATCAGACTATTCCTAGCCTATGCTTCTTACATGAACTTCAAAGTCTATCAAATGGATGTAAAAAGTGCCTTTCTCTATGGGTCAATTGAAGAAGAAGTATATGTCTGTCAACCACCAGGGTTTGAAAACCCAAGCTATCCAGACAGGGTATACAAATTAAAGAAAGCACTTTATGGACTACATCAAGCTCCAAGAGCATGGTATGACACTCTGTCATCCTATCTCTTGGAAAATGACTTTGAAAGAGGAGTCATTGATAAGACTCTATTTATTAAAAGAAAGAAGAAGGATATTTTGATGGTGCAAATCTATGTTGATGACATTATCTTTGGATCTACAAGAAACAAAATGTGCAAGGAGTTTGAAGATTTAATGCATCAAAGGTTCAAAATGAGTTCCATGGGGGAACTTACTTTCTTCCTTGGACTCCAAGTTCAACAGAAGTCAGATGGCATTTTCATATGTCAATCCAAGTATGTGCAGGATATTCTAACCAAGTTTGGTTTCTCAGAATCAAAACTTGCAAGCACACCTATGGAAACACACAAGCAGATAACTGCAGATCTTGAGGGGGAGGATATGGATGTGCATCATTATAGATCCATGATTGGCTCTCTCATGTATCTCACAGCATCAAGGCCAGATATAATGTTTCCAGTCTGTGTATGTGCAAGATTCCAAGTTAGGCCAAAGCAATCTCACTTTCAAGCTGTTAAGAGGATATTCAGATATCTCAAAGGGCAACCCAGATTGGGACTTTGGTATCCTCATAACTCACCTTTTGACCTAATAGCATACTCAGACAGTGATCTAGGTGGGGCAAACTTGGACAGAAAATCTACTTCTGGAGGATGTCAGTTTTTGGGTGCTAGACTAGTCTCATGGCAGTGCAAGAAACAAACCACAGTATCCACATCTACAACAGAGGCAGAGTACATAGCAGCTGCAAGTTGCTGTTCTCAAGTCTTATGGATTCAGAATCAAATGTTGGATTATGGGGTAACCTTTCTACACACTCCAATCTTTATTGACAACAGCAGTGCTATTAGCATTGTGAATAATCCTGTCAAGCACTCAAAAACAAAGCACATTGAGATCAGGTATCACTTTATAAGAGATTGTAATGAAAAGAAACTTATTCAAGTTGTCAAAGTTCACACTGATAATCAGTTTGCTGATTTATTCACTAAAGCTTTTGATGTGGGTAGATTCACTTTCTTGGTAACAAGTGTGGGAATGATCAACACTGAATAATCCCCTTCTCAAAAAGTGGCTTTATACCTGTATATTATTCTTGGAGTTACTAATCTTCTTTTTCAGGATATGCATAGCAGTACTCAGTGTTTAGCAAGTTTAAAAGGAGTATTTCAGTTAATACTGCTAGTGGTTAATACTGCTTTCAGTTAATACTGCTAGTGGTTAATACTGCTTTCAGTTAATACTGCTTTCAGTTAATACTGCTAGTGGTTAATACTGCTTTCAGTTAATACTGCTAGTTAGTTACTACTGCTCGTAGTTAATACTGCTAGTTAGTTAATACTGCTAGCAGTTAGTGCTGCTCTAGGTTAATACTGCTTATGTTCCGAATACTATAAATACTCTTTGCCCGCCTAAAAGTTCATAACGACTCGTTGCATACTGTTCTCTTGCGCTCAAAACCTTTTCTCTCTCAAGTTCGAAGTTTTCAGACAAGCTTTTCACTAAGATCAATGGCATCCATGACTTTTATCGACGAGCACAACGAGATTGCAATGCTACAAAAGCCAAAGCAAGCTGCAGGATTTCATCAGATTGTGGATTTCCTCAAGTCAAGCCATATTGCTCATGCTCTTCTTGTATCCCCAACAATCTATATTGAGCATCAAAGGCAGTTCTGGGCTAATGCAACCATTGTTGTTGAGAATGGTGTGCAGATGATCAAGACAAGAATTTGTGATCAATCACTCACGGTTACTGAAGAGGTTATTCGCATCAGTCTACGTCTAGACGATGCCTCTGGTATAACCTCTATCCCAAATGATGAACTGTTTTCAAATCTTACAAGAATGGGGTATGGAGGCCCATTGGGAGTTTTCAAATTCTCTAAAGCAAAATTTTCACCCCAATGGCGTTTCTTTGTCCATACTCTTATGCACTGTATCTCCAAAAAGACTACTGGATGGAGTGAGTTCAGCAGCACTATTGCTTATGCTTTGGTGTGCTTGGCCACTGCCAGAAAGTATAATTTTTCTAAAATGATTTTCAGTGATCTTGTCTCAAACATGGGAAACAAAAAGAGCTTCTTTATGTATCCCAGGTTTGTTCAAGAAGTCATTACTCATGAATTGACGGATATACCTCAACCTGTTGGGGTATATGTACCTAAACCCCCCAAAGGCAAGGTTTTCTCAAATATGAGAAGATCTGCTGGGGACTCTGAAGGAGTTGACACCCCATTGTTCTCTACAATGATGGTGGTGTCCCAAACCAATGAAGGTATGGCAGCAGGGTCAAGGCCCCCATTAGACCAACCCACTGCTAGCCAAGCCCAACCTTCCCACTCAAAATCTATTCCCCAGTCCCTTCTTGAAAAACCAACCTCTCCAATCACACAAACTTACAAAAGGAAACAGGTAAAGAAGGCTCCTTCCCATCTTGTACCATTACCCACTAAGCCTATAAGCCCTCTAAGGGAGAATTCTCCCCTAGAGAATATCCAAAGGGAAACCACAAGGGTGTCTCCCAACCCAAAGGAGGTGCTCTCTGAGGAGGAGGTAGAGCATATGGGTGATGAGTCTGCCACTACTCCTGCTAGTACAGAGGAGGAAAGTGGTAACATCAATAAGACCTTCCCCATGGCAACTTTGAATGAGCAATCATTTGAAGGTCCCTGGTGCCAAGAAACCACAGGGGTGGATAGTGCTTCTTCAAGGCAGAAGACATCCACTAATAAAATATCCAATGATCCTTCAAAGGAGGGTAACACTTCTGGAAAGGGTGAGGACAGATATACGTACTATGAATTGATGGAAACAATGGGGAACATCAATCAAGATGTTCTCAAACAAGGAAAAGATATTGAAGAAATGAAGCTAGTCATTCTGTCACAACAAGAACAGATTGCTAAGCTGAAGAGGATGGTGGTCAGTCTGGTACAAAGGAAGAAGAGAAAGCAATTCCAACTTAGGAGAAGGAAAATTGAGAATGATGCTCCCAAAAAGGGGGAGATCAACATGGAAGAAGCCACAAGAGAGGGGAAGCTTAATGTTGAGGGGGAGCAGGAAGCAGAAACAGAAAGAGTTTCAATACCAAAAGAAACAAAAGAAGCAGCAGAAACAGTTACTACTACTGACATTAATAAAGCAGCAGAAACTGTGAAAGAAGTTCTAACAGATCTTGAGATTGCAGAAACCTTACTAAAAGCCAAGAATGATACTCCCAAGGTCACTTCAAAGACCAAAGGAGTAATCATCAAAGAACAAGATGAAGTGATCAAGAAAGACAATAGCAAGAAGGCACTCAACAAAGACAAAGGAAAAGCAAAAATGGTGGAATCTGATCAACCAATCAAAAAGCAAAGGTTGGTTGAATCAGATGAAGCTCTAGCTAAAAAGATGCAGGAGGATTTTGAAAAAGAAGAAAGAGTTCAGTTGGAAAAGGACAGGGAAATGGCAAAAGCTCTAGCTGCTGAACTGAATGAAGCTTATCAACAGAGTATGGCAACTGAAATTGCACAGAAGAAAGCTGCAAGTATGAAGAAATCAGTGGTGAAAACAGTTGCAAAGAAGAGAAAACCCTCAAAGACATTCCTAGGTACCCAAGAGAGGAACAAAATGATTATATTTCTCAAAGGTGTTGTAGGAGTCAAAAAGGAGATGTTCTCCAAAATGTCTTTTGAGAAGATAAAAGAGCTCTATGATTCAGAGATGTTGAAGCTTCAGGGAAATGAAACTGCTAGGGTGGAGATGGAGAAGAGGATAAAAGAAAGTAATGATTTTGATTGTCAAAAGCCATTTCCAGATGAGCAAGAAACACCTCCTAAGAAAGAGTCCACTCTGGGAGAAAGTCTAAGGACTTTAAAGAGAACAAAGATGATGGCAAGAAGAAAGCCAATCAAGAAGCCTAGAGTATCTGAAGAAGAGGCTGAGAAGGTAGCTGAAGAAGAAGGGGCACCTGAGTCATCTAAACAGACAGAGCCAGCCAACACTGATGATGTAAATTTGTATATGGTAGTGATGGACAAAGTGCCTGAACTAATTTCAGCAGAACCTGTAGGAGTGAAGCCTCCTGAGGTCATTCTCTGGGATACATTGACAGTGGATGGAAAGGAATACATAAGGCTGAAGAGAAAAGATGAAAAGCATGAAGTATTCAACACATGGGCAAAAATTGTCAGAACATGCTCTAGATCAGATCTTGAAGAGATGTTTGAGATAGGAATGAAGTTGTATGCAGATATTCTAAAGGCTCCAGGAATTTCAATTACAAAACTGGTAATGGAGTATCTGTGTATGATGTTCAAACCTGAAGAAGTAGAGCACTTGATCAAGGATGTCTTCAAATCAGTAAACAGTTGGACTCTATATGAAGTTAGTGGAGTATATACAGTGACTTTGGATTTAAATCACACTGAATACTTCCTAGTGGATAGAGTGTATAATCATAGCAGATTGAAGCTACATGCCATGCTGAAGAAAAAGTTAAGGTGTGTTCCAGATTCAGAAATGGCTAAATACTTGATTCAAAGAACCATCAATCAGAGTTTGGGATTGGATGCAAACACTGGAATTTAGGCCATGATAGAGTTTTGGGAGCATCTTGAAGATTAATTCTGAAGAACTTGACTTCTCTTCTTAAAAGTCAAGTTAGGGGGAGATTGTTGGGAACTGAAGAATTCATCAAGTATGGTTAATGCTGCTGGTTCAAAGTTACTACTACTAGAATACTTAAAGGTTAGTACTGCTGAGTGTTACTACTGCTAGTACTATTAATACTGCTAGTCAAAGTTAGTGCTGCTTGAACAAAGTTAGTACTGCTTAGCTAGTTAGTACTGCTAGTAGTTAGTGTTGCTTGGTAGTTAATGCTGCTAGAAGAAGTTAATGCTGCTGATCATGGTTAGTGCTGCTAAAGAGATTCAGATGGAAAGAATGACAGCTAGATAATCTGAAGATTATAGAAGCTTATAGATATACATGGAAGATATACTGAAGATATTTTGTATTGTAATTATCTTTGTATTCAGTATATATATTGTATAGCTTAGAATAATGAATTAACTTTTTGTTTTCATTCTTTTAGAGAGAAAATCAACCTCAAGGCATAGATCCTAATTCTAGAGAAGTAGAATTCGTATTGGTGAGCCTGTTCATCAATATTGAGGTTGAGTGAGTAATCTTGTAACTTCAAAGCATTCAATACAAGTTTACAGTTTGTTGATTATATTCTGTTTTGATTTTCTGTTTGGTTAAATATCAAAGTGTTATTCCGCAAACTTCTTTGTTATTGTTTCTGAGAATTAATTCTTGTTGAGAATTCGATCCTGACATCTGCTTTGCTATCAAACTTACCTAAGTGAGATTTGGTATTGAGAATTGTACAAGGACACCCAAAAGGTTTGAAAAATCCAATGAAATGTTTTATTTTATTTAAAAGCTCATATGGGGTCTTGTTCTTTGGCTTGACTACTAGAACTCTGTTTTGGACATAGCAAGCAGTATTAACTGCTTCAGCCCAGAAGGTAATTGGCAGTTTTGAATCAGCCAACAGAGATCTAACAGCCTCAATTAGTGTCCTATTTCTCCTCTCAGCAACTCCATTCTGTTGAGGAGTCCTAGGGGCACTGTATTGTCTCTCAATGCCTTTATCTCCACAAAAGGTGTTTAGATCAAGATTTTTAAATTCAGTCCCATTATCTGATCTAATGACTTTTACTTTTTGATTAGTTTGGTTTTCAATTCTTAGGATAAAGGATTTGAGCAGTCCACTTGTCTCATCCTTAGTCCTTAGAAAATATACCCAAGTAAATCTTGAGTAATCATCAACAATAACCAAGCAGTAAGATTTCTTGCCTATACTCATAACATTTGTAGGACCAAACAGATCCGTATGCAATAAATGGAGACAAGAAGAAATGGAATTTAATTCTTTGGTCTTATGAGAAGTTTTGTGCTGTTTGCCTTTAAGACAAGCCACACAATGATCATCACATGAAAAGACTTTTGAAGGTAAACCTCTTACAAGGTTGTTTTTAACAAGTTTGTTCATAGTCTTAAAATTCATGTGACACATCCTTCTGTGCCATAGAGAGGATTCATCCACAGAAGCTTTTGAAACAAGACAGTTTATGGATGAATCACTATCAATATTTTCCATATCTAGACAATAAACATTGTCCTTTCTTGGAGTTCTAAGTAGTATCATGCTTTCATCAACTACCTTGAACCCTGGAGCAAGGATCATACACTCAGTATTAGTAAATAATATGCTATGTTGTTTGTCACAAACCTGTGATACACTTAACAGGTTGTACTTCAATTGATCAACATAGTAGACATCCTCAAATGTCATCTTACCTTTGGTGACATTACCTTTGCCACTTATTTTACCACCAGTAAGATTATCTCCAAATGCAACATGTCCTTCATTGATATGCTTGAAATCCTGAAGGCATGACATATTGCCTGTCATGTGCCTAGAGCAACCACTATCAACATGCCATATGCTCTTTCCCTTGAGCTGTTGGTTGCCCTGCACATAAGATAAAACAGTTAGTATGAATTAGGAACCCAAGCCAAAGTGGTCTTGGGTACCCCTTTCTCATCAAAATACTTGCATTCTTTCTTGACAAGATTTTTGAACTTTAACTCCTCATTCTTGGAGTACTTTGTCACAATAATAGGCTTGGAAAATTTTTTGATAGAAACAGTACTGGTTTTAGAAGTACTAACTGCCTTAGCAGCACTTGCATGCTTAGCAGTAATAACCTTGTTAGAAGTAGTAACTGTGTTAGCATCAGTAACTGTGTTGGCAGTATTAGCCTTTGAAGAGGTGCTAACAGCATTAGCAGCATTAATATTTTCAGCAGTACTAACACTGGTAGCAGCAGTAATACTTCCAGCAGCACTAACCCTGTCAGCAGTACTAACAGTTTTAGTGCTTCTAGGCACCCACATTTTGACACTTTCTTTTAAAAACCTTTTCTTCATGGGGCCTTTACTTTCACCATGTTTCTTTATCACATGTTTCTTTCCATCCTTCCTATAACCAACAGGTTTTTGCACAGATCTTTGAAAGGTCATCTGTTGGTTAGTAGGGTTAAAGAAGCAGTATTTAGCCAAATGATTTAGCTTGCCACATATGAAACAAGGTTTTGGTCTATTGATTTTACTCAGATCAACTCCTTGCTTCTGAGCCCATTGATTATTCCAGTTTCTTTGATTTCCTCTTTTTAAACCAGAATTTAGGCTCTTGGCTTTGCTGCAAGCACACTGTTTACAAGATCCAGGATTCACAATCGTGGTTTGTTTGTAATTAACCTTGTTATCTTTTCCTTTGGTCTTCTCTATCTCCTTGGACTTCACCCAGATTTTCCCACATCCCTCATTGGTGATAATGTTGTTTTCTAATGGGATCTCTTTACTCACATCATTATCCCTATACTCACTGGTTTCTTTCTCAGTCAAATCCTTAATTACTACCTCATCCAAAGGATCTATCTTAAAGGCTTTTTCAGATAAGTCCTTTTTCTCCTTGGTTTCTAACAAGTCTGAAGTAGGGGAGATATAATTGTTGTTGTAAGGAGGAGGTGTATTGTTGTATCCAATACCAGGCTTCATCTTATCATGAATCTGAGCCTTTAGAAGAGAATCCATTGATTTAGAAGCATATGAAAACTTTTCTATGTCAAGTTTAACTTTAGACAGTTCCTCTTTCAGCCTATCACTTTCTTCTAAGGATTTAGACAGTTTGGTCTCTAACTCATTCTTTTCCCACTTCCAATAGTTTGTGTCATAAGAGTGTTGAAGTTCATTAGCTTGAAAGCCTTTGATTTGATCTTCAAATCTCTCTACTATTAACACATAATCTCTTCTGTCCTTTTCTAATCTTTTGAGATCATCACACATACTTTGATTGTGATCCCTGTATCTTTTGACAGTGTCTATGCATGATTTAGTGCAAAGATTAGAAATTACCTCAGAAGGGAGATCAGACACTTCTGCCATAAGAGCTTGATTCTGAATGGCTTCCTCAGCTTGATCACTCCAGTCAAAACCCATTCCTTGTTGAGAAACAAGGGCTTGAGCAGGATTCTTGTTCTGATTGTAGCCTCCATTCTGAGCTTGTTGGTGGTTGTTGTTTGGAACAGCATTCCTGCATTCTCTAGCAAAGTGTCCTTTCATGTGACACTTATAACATTCCACCTTAGTCTTGTCAAACCCAGCTCCATCTTCTCTTATTTGAGAGAAATTATTCCTTCCTGTTCTTTTAATGAACTTCTTCACCCTCATGGATAACATGGCCATCTGCCATTTAATATCCATCTCCTCCAAGTCATCAGGGTGAAGTTGATCCATATCATCATTAATCAAAGAATTGTTGCTATGACTGGATAAAAAGGCTTCAAAGATAGTTTCAGTGCCTGTTTCTGAACTTACTCCACTGGCAGTACTAACTGCTTCAGGGTTGGCAGTAGTATCAGTGGATGCTGAAAGAAGTGCAGCATTGTGGATATAACCAGTGGGCTTCTTCTTGGTTTCTACCTCAGCTTCAAAAACTCTTAGATCATTATATAGATCATCAAGTTCTTTCTCTTCCAGATTGTCACTCTGTCTATATGAGACAGTGTACATAGTCCATTCATCCCCAAGAGATCTGAGGAACTTTCTGTTAACATCATCTTGTTCCATCTTCACTCCTACAGTAGCCAGTTCACCAATGAGTTTGTTGAATCTATCAAAAGTTTGAGTCATAGACCAAGTTTAGAGAGTGTGTGTGTGTGTGTGTGTGTGCAAAAAGGGACTACAAATCCAATTTTTATTTTGGTCTCTTGTATAATATTTAGGAGGGAAATGAGATGGAACCCAAAAACTCACACGCACCAGCAGGCTAATTCAGGCGACTTTGGATGCGGGTAAACCCGCGTACGCCACTGTGGTTTCCAACCCAAAGGGTGGCTGGCGCAACTATTTGCGCGACTAAGGTCGTGGTAAAACCTGCGTGGATGGATTGAGGGCAAACGATTCTCACAGTTGTTACAACGATAATCATGGATTATTAAACTAACTAATAATTTTTTGTGTTATGGTCAAAATATAGATGATTGATCAAAATATGGCAATAAGAGAGGTAAATTAGCTAACTTACTTTATTGTTAAGTTGTTTGAAAAGATATAACATGAGAAACAATAAGGAATATGGTGGTCATGATGTAAAATAATTGAAATGGGTCGACGCTGAAGGTCCTACAGTCCGCGGTAAATTAAGAGTAGTGGGAGATCCGATCATTATGAAATTAAGGAAAATCAATGATGCATTGAGAATCCATCGGTTCTGAGCAATGCCGAAAATCCAGAGGTATGGAACGTAAGGATCTGGTCGTAAGGAGTATGTAAAATGGAGTATATTTCTTGTATATTTATTCACTAAATGTCAGGATCAAATTCTCAACAAGAATTAATTCTCAGAAACAATATCAAAGAAGTTTGCGGAATAACACTTTGATATTCAATGAAACAGTAAATCAAAACAGTAAATATGAAGAACAAACTGTAAACTTGTATTGAATGCTTTGAAGTTACAAGATTACACACTCAACCTCAATATTGATAAACAAACTCACCAATACGAATTCTACTTCTCTAGAATTAGGATCAAGGCCTTGAGGTTGATTTTTTTTTTCTTGGAATGAATCCTCAATCAAAAACTATCTTATACATTCTATACATATGCTAATAAAAAGATAATTACAAGAAATAAAAATATTTTCAGTATATCTTCCATGTATATCTCTAAGCTTCCATATATATCTTTAGATTATCCAGCTGTTATCCTTTCATGCGAATCTTCATCATGTAAGCAGTATTAATCTTCAACAGCATTAATCTCTTCTAGCAGTATTAACTACTAAGCAGTACTAACTACTAGCAGTATTAACTAGCTAAGCAGTACTAACTTTGTTCAAGCAGCACTAACTTTGACTAGCAGTATTAATTCTACTAGCAGTAGTAATACTCAGCAGTATTAACCTTGAAGTCTTCTAGCAGTAGTAACTCTGGATCAGCAGCATTAACCATACTTAAGCTTTTCTTCAGTTCCCAACACTAAAAGACAATTATATCAGGAGAATCTTATAATTAAATCAACTTTGAAGGTAATGGCAGGATTGGATTAGATTATATTGATGGCTAGTTTAATGATCAAATACGGTAATGTTAGTGTTCATGATTTTGGAGATTTTGTTGTGCTAGGACCATAGAAATTTACAATCAATGGCTGAGGTTTGAAAAAAGAAGGATGATTGGGAATTTGTGGAGATTTTTAAATAAATAACCTTAAATGAGATTTTAATTAAATCCATGACCTTCTCATGAATATAAACCCATTTTTTCTTAAATAGGCCAGGAGGTCATGCATTTAAATAAAAACTCATTTAAGGTCATTTTCCTAAATGACCCTTTGTGATCAACCCCGTGCAGGATGTGGCGTGAAACATCTCGAATCTAAAGTCGGGAATTCGAAAGAACAAGGAATATAAAACAAATTAATTCGTATATAGAAAATATTTTTTTACCTCTTAAAATTTCAAGAATAACTGTACATAGATTTTTTAAGGGGTATAAATAGATAAATATAGACAAGGGTGTAAAATGTACAAGTTTAAAAAAATCTCGCATTCTTGAAAAATCTCAATATGTAATTATGATACTCTACAATATTATTAAATTAAAAAGTATTCAATAATAAACTTATGAGTGAATTGCAAATTTGGTCCCTATGGTTTGTTGTTTTTCTCACATTTGGTCCCTACAAAATTTTTATTGCAAGAAACTCTCTGTGATATGCAAAAGTGCTCGAATATGGTCCATGAGGACTAACACCGTTAGCATGCCTCCGTTAAAACCCTTCATGTGACTTGCACATGAGGGCATTTGGATCATTTTGCCTATTTTATTCATTTTCACTAAAAACAACAAACCACAGGGACCAAAATTGCAATTTACTCTAAAGGATATATATATATATATATATATATATATATATATCTTCGTCTTCCTCAATATGAGGAATCATCGGAGCTCGTCAACCTCCAGTACCACATGGTCCCCCTTCTGTTTCCGACTGGTGGTAGACCGTATCACTCTACACCGACCAAACCAATGCCAACATCTCCCGCAACATCCTCATAGCCGGAGAATATTCCGATCGAAATGGAACTCACCTCACTCGTCTCACCATCCAAGACGTCATTGCCTCAACCGTATGATCGGCTCCGTTCACCGTCGATCATAAAAATGGGGTTTACCTGGTCTTGACTTCCGGCGACATCACCGTACAGATCGCGATGTGGCACGACGAGAGTGAGTTTGACATCACCGTACAGATCGCCATCGTCTCCAGCATATCTCCATGAAACGACCCTCCCCCTCCCCTCTCTATTTCCTTTCACGACCATCTTTTCTCTAAACCCACATATGTTTCGATCACCCTGTTCTTATCGTCGTTCTTGAACAATCATCCCCAATCTAATAACTATCTGCACATTCAGTACTGTAATGGTCTTCCATCAAACAACACTTCCCCTCCCCTATTTCGGTCCTATCTACCATCTACCTACCACACTCCAGGTTCAATTTTAATAGTTCTTGGCGACCATATCTCCTTAACAAACCTCATCGTGGTTCCACATGTCGTTCTAGTATCATCTGGAAGCATAACGAAACAGGGGGTGGGTTTTTTTTTGTCGTTGATAAACCTCCTTCTCCCTCCTTCTCCAGACATCCCCTTCTCGTCCCCAAATCGATGGTTGTTGTTGTGAGGAAATCGAGGGAGGCAGAAAATCGAGAGGCAAGAAATAGAGAGGGAAGATGGGTGGGCGGTGCTCACAATAGCAGGGAAGAAGATGGAGAGATGTGGGGGAAGGAGTCGTAGTGGGGGGAATGAGATGGTGGCTTGAGGTGTTACCGGCACCTATGTCGGAGAAGTTGGAGAAAACGGGTTGGGGACTGGTTCATGAGCATATATATATATATATATATATATATATATATATATATATATATATATATATATATATATAATGTTTAATTATTTAGAGTAAACTGCAATTTTGGTCCCTTTGGTTTGTTGTTTTTTTAGTGAAGAACATAAAAATGACCCAAATGCCCTCATGTGCAAGTCATATTGGTTTTAAATGTCATTTACGTTTTAATTGGTATATTACTAGTTAGTATTATGTGTAAATAAATAAATGTGTCAAGTGACACATCAGCGCCTAATATGGCAGTTATTAAACCGAATTGGTGGTTGTGTCCGAACCATCACAATGGTTCGAAGGCACTGATTCAACATCTATATATATATGTATAGGCTGACAAACATATGTAGGTGTGTATCTTGAATTCAATAAAGATCATTTCCAGAATATATCCTTGTAGACTTTGTATGTTCTTGATTTGTGTGTTTGTTTCGATAAAAAAACCGATGGCAACCAAGAGATTACTGAGAGGACAGTCCAGTGGAATAAACACAGAAGCAAAACCCAAAGAAGGTTCGAAGATCAAGTCGTTATTCCAACAAGTCACATGAGAGGTTTTAATGGAGGCATGCTAACGGTGTTAGTCCTCATGGACCAAATCCGAACACTTTTGCATACCACAGGGAGTTTCATGCAACAAAATTTTTATAGGGATCAAATGTGAGAAAAACAACAAACCACAGGGACCAAATTTGCAATTCACTCTAAACTTATTTTGAAATTATTAACGAGAAGATTATAATAGTATAATTTGTAAAAGAAAATGCATTTAGTAACGTATTTTAGTTAATCTATGATTATGTATTTTTAATATGATAAAAGTATAAAATGAAAACGTAATATAAAACAAATTAATTCGTATATATTCATGATATTTAATAATATGATTAGATCAAAAAATGTTCAATATTGGACTTATTTCGAAGGTATTGACGAGACAAATACAATGATATAATTTGTAACAAAAGAAATGTATTTTTAATGCATTTTAATTCATATACGATTATTAATGTTAATATGATAAAGATCAAAAATGAAAAATGAAAAAGTATGGGATTAAAAGTAAATTAAATAATTAATTGAGTGAATTGCAAATTTGGTCCCTGTGGTTTGTTGTTTTTCTCACATTTGGTCTCTACAGAAATTTTATTGCAAGAAAATCCCTCTGGTATGCAAAAGTGCTCGGATTTGGTCCCTCAGACTAACTTCGTTAGACTCCCTTCCGTTAAACCCCATTATGTGTCTTGCATATGAGGGTATAAGGGTCATTTTACCTTTATTCTTTTTTCTATTAATGCTAGAAAATATTATATATATATATATATAACAATATATAGAACACGGGTTTGAAACCCTATCTCCCGGTCACTTACATGACTCCGGTGACCACCGCGGCTCTCAAACTCCGGTGACCACCAACTCCATTCCCCTCTTCTCTAAACCACCGATCTGAACGTAAACCTGCTTCGGGAGAGGATGTAGGCTTGAAAGGTAGAAAGCTCCGGTCTTCTCAGACTTCGATCGGTGTCCTCGATTTCTACAAACAACCCTCTCAAATCCCCTTTCCCTTCTGCCACTTCCATCTCTGTTAAACGATTGAAGCCCTCAAAAAGGTTCTTACCCAGAAACCTTCATCTATGTGGTTACGCCTTCCCTCTGTTTCTCGTTTACCATTTCTCTTTGATTCACAGTAGATCTATCTAAAGAGAAATAGATAGAGGTTGGATGAGTTAGGGATCTTGAGTTTTGTTGATCTGATTTTGCATTTTTCGGTTGCTTGCTTAATTCTTCAGAGCAACTAGAGATGGCAAAATCGGTGATTCTGTTGCTCTCATCTACCTATCCTTCTTCTTCTTTGTTAAATGATTCTATTTGTAATGCAAACCTTACACCTGATTTAATTAAATGATTCCATTTATTTATGCAAACCCTTCATTCACCCATTTATTCATCTCCAATGGTACTGTAAAACAACAAAAGGGCAAAAAAAT
Organism: Arctium minus; assembly: GCA_954870635.1. Lineage (NCBI taxonomy): Eukaryota > Viridiplantae > Streptophyta > Magnoliopsida > Asterales > Asteraceae > Arctium > Arctium minus. Next base: position 409,798 of record OX941083.1, on the reverse strand, counting down.
TGTCGGCCAAAGAGAGAGAAGGAGCCGACCATACGTTATTAGTTTTTATTAATTCTTAAATGAATTTCTTTTAGTGACATTTTGTTGATCTGTCTGTGTGGGTTTTTTAAGGCCATATATCTTGCAGAAACATTTTGTAGTTATATAAGCATTTGGTTATCTCGATTTGCTTCTTTATTCTCTTAATTTTAGCATCATTTTTAGTGTGTTTAGGAGGTTTGCTGAACCTGAGATATGGAGGGATAATAGAGAAGGGAGAAGATGGGATGGCTGTATATACATATACATACGTATATATATATATATATATAATATTATAATGTCAGATATATATGGAGTGAATTGCAAATTCAGTTCATGTGCTCTATTATTTTAATGAAAAACAAAAAAAAAATAAGTTAAAGGATTAAAATGCTCTCATGTGCAAGTCACATGGGGGTTTTTAACGGAGGCAACCTAACGGTGTTACTGTACAGGGACCAAATCCGAGCACTTTTGCATATCAGAGGGATTTTCTTGCAATAAAAATTTTGTAGGGACCAAATTTGCAATTCACTCTAATCTATCTATCTATATCTATATCTATATTAAAGCAAAACCCAATAGTCCTAGGTGGCATCTTCTAAGAGCAAGATTCATATTTATCTTTTTTTCTAGATTTTTGATTTTTTTTAAATGTCTAATATTGTAAAGACTTTTCTACCCTTATATGTAGATGTTTGTTTTATTATCCATTAGGTTATTTTGGTATTTTTATATACTTGAAATTTAGAATAACCTCCAAATAACCTTTTGGTTTCCTCTTCCTTTACTCTCCATCTCCCTAATAATTGGTTATTTTGGTATTTTTACATACTTGAAATTTAGAATAACCTCCAAATAACCTTTTGGTTTCCTCTTCTTTTACTCTCCATCTCCCTAATAATTAATTATTAATTATTAGTCAATAAGTTCATTTGGTTAGATGCAACCTCGATAGAGCTCCAACACAAATTCATATTTTTCTACACGGTTGGAATTGGAGAGTCGACGAAGGAGGTAGTCGTGGGGAGAGAGAGCTGCTTGAGAGGCGAAAAATTGAAATCATGGTCAAAACTCCATCATAAATCCAAGTTTTTTTTTACTTCCGTCTTCTCCGTTTTTCCGTTCCATATTCCATTTTTTTCGTATAACCATTGTTTCCTTCTATAAGCTAATAACATCTTCCCTTACTCTCCATCTCCCTAATAATTAACTATTAGTTATTCTTCAATAAATTAATTTGGTTAGATGCTATAATTGGAGAGCTACGCCATAAATCCATATTATTCTACACGGTTGGAATTGGAGAGCCGGCGAAGGAGATAGTCGTGGCGAGAGAGGGTTGCATCACAGAGTCGTTCGATTGAGAGACAAAAAATCGAAATCATGGTCGAAACTCCATCATAAATCTAGGTTTTGTTTACTTACGTCTTCTCCGTTTTTCCCTTCCATATTTCATTTGTTCTCATATAATCATTGTTCCTTTTATAAGTTAATAATGAAATTGTGGTTAATCGAAATTCTTTCAAAGTCACTCCCAAGACAGAGAAATCTCTTTGCGAGCGATTGTTGATTAAACACAATCGATTTCGGAGCGTCTCAGAGTCACTCCTCCCAGTTCACTGTTTTTTAGTTTGTTCACACATTCTTTTTCACTCTGTGCAATAACTTATGTGGATAAAAAATCCTTCTAGGAGTTGACGTTTGAGGTAATGTTTCTTAAAAATAAGTAGTTATAATATATTGTTTCTTCTTTTATTTTTTGCCAACAAATTATATTATGTAAAATAACTTTCGTGTGTCGTTTAGTGATAATTTTCTATGTACAATCTATTATTTTTTTTATAACGAGATTGCAATATAAACATTATAAGCCAAATTTAGGATATTAATTTTGAGTTCTACAATAATAATGTTTGATATTGCATAGATATTTGCGACTAATCATTTGTGTACAAACATAAAATTACATTAAAAAATTAATTCTTTGATAAAATATAAGAACATGTTTGAAATTCTCTTTGTAGAAACAATATAAATAAAATTAATTTACATCTATAATACGCTAAAATATGTTTATTGTGGTACATAGTATTTTCTTAATGGTTATTTAATTGACAAATTCCATTTCACGATCTCAAATTAGTTACGTAATTTTTAAAGAAAAATGTCAATACATATATTATATATATTAAAGTAAAAACTAATGCATGGCTTAAAAACAATTTTTCAATCATTTTATTCTTTTTTCTTTTATTTTAGTTTACTTTTATTTTTAATATAAAATCAACACATTTATTACTAAACCTTTCATTTTTATTTACGTAACAATCAATATATTAATATAAATATATCATTAAAAAAAGTTTAAAAAATGTACGTTGACATTTTAGAGGTTTTTGATGATACTTTTTACTATTTTATCCATTTTTAGTTTTCTAAAATCAATATATCATATTAATTGGTTAAAATATTTATATATATTTTTAATTATTATAAATCAATATATCTCATTAATTGATCTAATTTTTTATATTCTTCTTTTAATTATTATGAATCAATGTATATAAATGAAATACTTATGAGAAATTTAATACATTTTAGTATACATGATAAAATAAATCAATTGAAACTTATTACAATTAATATGTAATGAATGTATATAAATGAAAGAGTTATGAAAATTAAAAAAAAAAACTTATTATAAATACCTTTATCTCTTATTTGTCTTACTATATTTGACTTTCTTTCACTAAATTTCTTGCTAAAAGATTATTCTAAGTAGTGATCGTTTATTTATCGTTAAAATATTTAGTGTTGTCGAGTTTTTACACTTATTTTTGTAGATATGCTATAATGAAAATAAAAACAAACAATGTATTGTCTAAACACATCGTGAATATCCCGAAATGTGTCAAAACATGAAAACTCATCATCACAGTACATATATATATATATTATTGCATATAAGTCATTCTATATGATTCTCCAACCTCAATTTAATTTTTATTTTGATTTTTTACAAGTATTTCTGTCACACAAGTCATCCACAACGTTAAAAAAACATTTCAGTATCATTTATTATAATATAACATTATTACTCGCCAAAGGGTTTGTAAAATCCACATTTTTTAGTTTCAATTCTTGATTTGGTATCTACGAAATAAATGTTTTTAATGTTTCATTTGAGAAATCAAGATTTTTAGAAAATGTAACCATAGTTTTGAATCATGTTTAAAACTATATTGGTTCTAACAACTTGCGTTCACTCCTTCAAATATGTTAAAAGGTGAGTATTTCAAAGTACTTCAGTATGATGCATGTTATTATGTATATATGTTCACGTATTTATAAAAAAATCTCTTTACATCAAATGTTACATATAATTTTTCAAGGCATATGACAGTATACAATATATGTTAATTAATCGAACATATTATGGATCAGTAAGAGATCCATATGAGGATGATAAATGTTGCTCTCATCTTTCGACGAAAAGATCAAATAAGATGTATCGCTTGGAATGTGCATATCCAACATGTTCCATAATCATATAATCAAATAGTTTTGAAACAAATCATTATAAGCTAAATTGAAATGATAATTTTTTTTATATCCAATTTCATCATTCTCAATACTACATTCTAGAGTAGATGAGATCACCGTGCAACGCGCGGTTAAAACACTAGTTATATATATTAAAGGAGAAACCACGTGCAATGATGTGGCCTCCTCTAAACATAAGAAGCCTACATTCTTTTTTTCTCAATTTATAAGTTTTTTTTAATTTACTTTAACTCTTTTTAGGTTTTACTAAACTATTCATCTCCCTCTCATTCCACGTCTGTCTCTCTACGTCCCCTTCTCCAAGGTTTTTTTACTGCTCCCTTTCTCCATCTACATCTCCATATGTTCCTATGGTTTGCTTAACTTTCTTTTTACTTATATAGTCCCAAACTCTATTTGCTCTCTATCCAGCGCAGAGGCCAAAACTTCAAGGTTTTCTTTTCTCCATCTACATCTCCATACGTCTTTCTCTGCATCTCTGCCTATGGTTTGGTTGTCTATCTTTCTTTTTACTTTTATCTCTGCATCTCTCTATCTAGCGTAAAGTCGAAAAGGAGAGAGATGAATTTGTTGGGTCATCTGAAGATTTGAAGATGACCTCCTGATCTTCCATCTTATATCATCCTACTTAGAATATGTTTGAGGTTCTTTTAGCAGCTTGGTCTCTATACAAATGCTCGGTGAAGTCGAAGATCAACCGAAGAAAACAAAGAAGGAGTACATCTCTCAAAGCGGATTGAAGATAGTCTCCTCAGCCTAAAGCCAAGCATGCCCAAGTGATCAACACCATCGGCCAGGATGGTGTCAATCACATATCTTCAGGAGTATGAAGGTGTTTTCACATCTTCAGGAGCCGAAGATCTCTCAAGTCTTCGGCAGCCGATGATCTCTCCTTAGAAGCTGAAGATGTTTTCACATCTTCAGGAGCCGAAGATCTCTCAAGTCTTCGGCAGCCGATGCTTGAGGATTTCTTTCAAACACATTGTACTTTTCTGACAAAGTATATTGTGATATCTTGCATTGACATGGACCTCATCTGAAGATCAGACAAAGTAAGTTTTGTCTCATACACCAGTTTAAGGAAAGGTCTCTACCATCCTCTGCAGGTCAACACTTCAAGCCAAAACACCTCAAGACAAAAGGTACATCCTGTAGCTTGCTGAAGACATGTGTCCATCCTTTGCTCAACAGGTGTCTCATGCATTAAATGCATGAGGCACTATAAATATGATGGATGTTTCAACATGCAAGATCAACCAGCTCTTCTACCTTCAAGTTCTCTAAGTGCCTGGAAACTTTCTCTCTACGAAGATCTTATTGTTTTCTAAGTGTTTTACAATTGTTCTTCATTCTCTATGTGTAAGATTGTTTGAATAGATTTCATCTATTCTCTTCCGCAACAATCAAAAGTTTTCTATGTGTAATTCTTGATTTTAAATCAATAAGAATTAAATTAAGTGAAAAACTGTGTGTATTGTATTTAACCCCCCCTTCTACAATACTTTTCTTATTTACTTACTGCTATTTGGGACCAACAAGTGGTATCAGAGCGGTTTAGTTTAATTCAATAAACTAGATCCGCAATGGCAGCCTCTTCTTCTTTCTCCTCTTTGAACAATGCTTCTTTTCAAAACACCACTGTTGTTTCATACGACAATGGCTTTATAGCCAAACCACCAAAGTTTAACCCCAATAACTTCTTCCTGTGGAAAAGTCGTATGATACTCTTCTTAGAAGGAGTTGACAGCAGATATCCTACTATTTTGCATGAAGGTCCTTTTATTCCTAGAGTTTGGGACCGATATAATGCAGACAAGGAAAAAGCTAATGAGGACTCTTCTGAGGAAGAAAGAACTCCAGCTACTGGGAGATACATTGTAAAGGACCCCAGTAAATACAATGATGAAGACAGACGTCTTATAGCTCTTGATACTAAAGTCAGAGCCATCATTGCCCTCTCTCTGCCTGATGAGGTCTACCACTCCCTTGTCAACTTTTCTACTGCTAAAGAAATGTGGTTCACTCTGTGTGTTCTCTATGAAGGTACGTGTGAAGTGAAAAAGAGCAGAAAGATTGCTCTTGTAAGAATGTATGAACTCTTTTCTCATGAAAAGGGTGAATCTCTCTCAGACTACTACAATCGTTTTAACAGTCTTCTCAACGATCTTAAACTTGTGGGTCACATCTATGAAAATGAGGAAGTCTTGTGCAAGTTAATGGACTGTCTTCCTGAGTTTTGGGAAAATGTATGCACTTGCATCAAGTCTACCAAGGATCTTGACTCCATGCCTCTCACTGCCTTGTATGGCATTCTCTTTAACTACGAGCAGACTAAACTGCTTAGGAAGTCTATCACAAAAGACATTAAAAGCTCTTCTCTAGCTCTTGTTAGTGATTCTTCCAAAAACTCTGTGTGTGTTCCTAGAATCACCTATCCCTCCGATTCTGACCGTGATAGTCAAGAGGATCCCAATGATCCTTCAGAAGCCTATCTTAGTGAGGCTGATGATGAAGGTGAGGAAATTTCCAGTAACTCTCGCTTCTCTTCGAGAAAATACAAGTTTTCAAGAAAATCCACTTCTACTTTTTCTAAAACCACTCCCTCTGACAAATCAAATGAGGAATGTTACAGGTGTGGGAGGAAGGGACACTTTGCTTCTGAGTGTAGAAGCAGGTCTTCTGATAAATCCAGACTACCCTCCTCTAACCGTACCTCCTCTAGGTTTGTCATAACCAAGTCTAATTCTAATCAACCTTCTTTCCAAAAGACAAATATGTCTGTCTCCTCAAAGTCTGACCGGGCTGAGAAATACAAGGCAAAATATAAGAGAGAGAAGGAAAGAAATGAAATCTTGCTTAAAAAGGGAAAAAGTCAAATGACTGAAACCCATGATTGGGCAGATGAATCCACTTCTGAAAGTGACAAAGAAATGGCCAACCTTTGCTTCATGGCTAAAATATATGATGTTGATGACAGTGAAGCTCAATCCTCCTCTATGGCCCTTGTGTCTGCTGAGTGCTCTACCTCATCTACCCAGGTACATCTCTCTCTCTCTCTCTCTTCTCATCTCTCTCTTTCGGCCTCTTAAACCCACCAAAGAACAAACCTCCCTTATACCTCCCTTCCCTTTCTTCGGCCCTCACCTCATCTTCGGCCCTTACCCTCTCTCACTTTCTTCAGCCTCTCTCTCACTCTTCAAAAGCCTACCGAGTCCACCATCTTTGGAGAAACTGCATCGAAGTTTGATGATCTTAAGTCATCATCTCTTCATGAGATGATGATTGGTGGATATCATCATGTGTTGGTGAAGATTCTCATAATCCTTCATCTAACTCAAATCCATATGTTCCTTTCTTCTCAAGGCACATCTCATCATAATGGTGAACTACCTATCTTCTCATCTCCAATCCCTAATCTTCAGATAGTCTTCTCTGAAGATCAAGATCTCTCCTTTCTCCCATCATTACATTTCACACCTACCGATCTCATTTCTCATCATATCACCTCTCATTCCTCCATCATCCATATTTGATATCTCATCCTCGTCTCAACCTCAAACTTCATCACAAATCGTCCCACTTTCTCAACCATACATTCCTTCTTTACCTATTCCTGTCGATCTTCCATCTATCTCTCTCAAATATGTTTCATCCAACTCTCACCTACAACATTCCTTTCTTCCTCATCTACCACAAAAAAAAAATCTCCCGAGTTACTGTTCATCGGTAGCCGATTTATTAAAAAAAACTATCGATTTACTGTTCATCGGTAGCCGATTTGTAAAAAAAAAAAAAAAAAAAAAATCGGTCACTGTTCATCGGCCGAAGTATTGTTCATGTTTAAAAAAAATCACCCGAGTTACTGTTCATCGGTTGCCGATTTATTAAAAAAAAAAAAACTACCGATTTACTATTCATCGGTAGCCGATTTGTTAAAAAAAAAAAAAAAACTTCGGCGGTACTGTTCATCGGCTACCGAACTTTAAAAAAAAAATTCGGTCACTGTTCATCGACCGAAGTACTGTTCATTTAAAAAAAAAAATCTCGTCTACCAATGTTTACTGTTCATGTTTAAAAAAAATATTTTTTTTGCTCTCTCTCTCAAACATCCACCGAAGATCCCCCCTCTCTCTCTCTACCCTTCGGTTCTCTCTCTCCCCTCTCACCCACCGAAGATCCCCTCTCCCCCCCCCCTTCCTTCCTTCCTTCCCTTTCCCCCTCCCTCTCCCTTCCTAGCCGAAGACCCCCAACACCCCCCTTATCCCCTTCCCCTCTCCCCACCCCTCTCCCCACCGATCCCTTTCCCTCTCTCTCGGCCTCTCTTTTATCTTCGACCCTCTCTCTCTTCGGCCATCTCTCTCTCTCGGCCTCCCCTCTCCCTAGTCGAACCCCCAGCGAAGTCTCTCTCTTCTCTCTCCCTTCCTAGCCGAAGACCCCCAACCCCCCTTATCTCCCCCCTCTCTACCCTCTTCGGCCCACCACACCCACCGAACACACCCCCTTGTACCAACCACTCCAACCCCATCCTCTTCTTCCTTCGGCCCACACCCCAACCGACACCCATTTTTTTTCTCTTTTCTACCAAAACCGAAAACACCCCCTACATGCCAAATTCTTTTTCGGCTCCCTCTCTCTCGGACCAACCCCTCTCCTCTCTTTCACCTACCCACCGAACCTCTCTCTCTTTCCCTTGCCACCGAAACCTCAGCACACCCCTTACCCCTTCTTCCTTCGGCTCTATCTCTCTCCCTCTCCCCTTGCCCACTGAACCCCCACCACCCCCCTTATCACCCCACCGAATCCCTCTCCCCTCTCTCCTCTCCCCACCGAAACCCACCCTCTCCTACCCTCACCCTCTAGCCGAAACCCACCCTCCCCTACCCTCACCCTCTAGCCGAAACCCACCCACCCCCACCCCTACTCCAAAATTTTTTCGGCTAACACCCTTCCCCCTCCCCTCACCCTCTCACCGAAGCCACCTACACCCCTCCCTCCCTCTCATTCGGCTCTCTCCCATCCCCTCCCCTCCTTCTCTTCGGCTACCGACCCCCTCCCCTCCTTCCCTTCGGCTACCGACCCCCCTCCCCTCCCCTCATTCTCTTCGGCTACCGACAAACACCCCCTTATACCTCCTTAGCCGAACAACCCACTCCCTTAACCACCCTCCCACCTTCGGCCTCCCTTTGCCTAAGCTACAACCGAAATAACCCCCCTCACACCCTTCTCGGCCGATACCCCCCTCCTCCTCCAATTTTCTTTCGGCCAAAACCCCCCTCCCCACACCCTTCTTAGTCGATCCCCTCCCCTTACCCCCCTTCCTTTGACTTTTTCCCATATTTTTTTTAATTAACCCCTTTCCCCACTCCTTTTCCTTTCCCAAGACTTACCTACCCATCCCATCCCTCTCACCCTTACCTTTCCTACATTCCTCCCTCCTATTTCCTCACCTCCTATATTTACTCCTATCCTTCTCATTATTTTACCCACTCCCAACTCTTCCACAACTCCTTTCCTTTCTCCACCTGCTACCATCTTTCACCATCATTACCTACCATTTTCTAAACCCCTTCTCTCTTTCTTTTCTTTTAATTTCCTGTTAAAAAAAACAGAAAAGAGCCCCCACAAAAAAAGGGCCACTGACTTTATGAGTTCTTCGTGTCTTGTATTTTTTCCTGAGTGTCCGTACCATTTTTTCCTTTGTGTTGGTGTCATCATCAAATAGGGGGAGAAAGATTTGTTGTGTCACTAATTGATTTGGTGATGACTCTCCGACCAACACTTAGTAAGTCATGTTGACCACTTTGAACAATGCCTCTCTTACATCGATCGCCCTCCACTGCCAGGTATGTTTTCCTTCATAATCTCTCCCGATCTACAATGAGGTGATGCTAAAGTCACTATGGTGTCCAAGGCTCCCTCATCTGTAGTGGCCCCATTTTTCCCCGTCCCAAGTGAAGCCGACTAGCAAGAAAGAATCTTCAAAGGCTTTCGGCACCTTCGTACTAGCTAAGATGACCATACGACTGAAAGAACCTTTGGTTGTTGCCCCGGTCACACATCCCTCTTTAAAGCGGAGGCACTCACCTTCTTCCCCTCCCTCTCCTCTCAAGAGGCTGAAGAAGGTTTCAAGGGCCAAGCCACAAACTCCACCTACCGATTCTCCACAATCGGCAGGTGTTGAAATTTTCCCATCCGGGCCCGGGGACTCTGCTAAACCCAAAGCCACCTCCTTTGTATCCTCACAAAAGGATACAATTGTAAAATCGGGGACCCCTATTATTCCCTCATCAACCTTTTCCTTGGTTGATAAGGATGACTTTGACTCCTTCCCTATCCAAGGTGTCTCTTCTCCACCTCACAGCCTATCACCCAGGATTCTCAGTCCTGATGCTTCTGCACAATCCAAGGATGAATCTGCCCTTCCAGAAACAGGTTTGGAGGATCCCGAAAATCTTCTGACTTCTTAGTTAAGAGGGAGTATGAGTTGAGGGGGAGCATCTTACCACTCAAGCTTAAACTCTGCTGAAACTAATTTTGAAATGGACTATGTGATCAAAGCCACCTGACATTAGTTGAGGGGGAGTATGAATTGAGGGGGAGCAACCAACCACTCAAGTTCAAACAATCCCGACTACTGTCTTCTGTATCTTTGTATATATTTTTTTTTCTTTCTCATTCTTTATTCATTGTATTCATTTATTTGTTTGTATAGCTATACTTTTTCTTTCACTATGTAAATGTCAGATATACAAAAAAAAAAAGAATGGTCTATGTGAAAAGAACCCAAAAAGAGTAAAAATGGGTCAAAATGAATTTATTCAGTATACTCTTTGTTTTATTCTTTAGTATGGATGTCATCCTCAAATAGGGGGAGATTGTTGGGTCATCTGAAGATTTGAAGATGACCTCCTGATCTTCCATCTTATATCATCCTACTTAGAATATGTTTGAGGTTCTTTTAGCAGCTTGGTCTCTATACAAATGCTCGGTGAAGTCGAAGATCAACCGAAGAAAACAAAGAAGGAGTACATCTCTCAAAGCGGATTGAAGATAGTCTCCTCAGCCTAAAGCCAAGCATGCCCAAGTGATCAACACCATCGGCCAGGATGGTGTCAATCACATATCTTCAGGATTATGAAGGTGTTCTCACATCTTCAGGAGCCGAAGATCTCTCAAGTCTTCGGCAGCCGATGATCTCTCCTTAGAAGCTGAAGATGTTCTCACATCTTCAGGAGCCGAAGATCTCTCAAGTCTTCGGCAGCCGATGCTTGAGGATTTCTTTCAAACACATTGTACTTTTCTGACAAAGTATATTGTGATATCTTGCATTGACGTGGACCTCATCTGAAGATCAGACAAAGTAAGTTTTGTCTCCTACACCAGTTTAAGGAAAGGTCTCTACCATCCTCTGCAGGTCAACACTTCAAGCCAAAACACCTCAAGACAAAAGGTACATCCTGTATCTTGCTGAAGACCTGTGTCCATCCTTTGCTCAACAGGTGTCTCATGCATTAAATGCATGAGGCACTATAAATATGATGGATGTTTCAACATGCAAGATCAACCAGCTCTACTACCTTCAAGTTCTCTAAGTGCCTGGAAACTTTCTCTCTACGAAGATCTTATTGTTTTCTAAGTGTTTTATAATTATTCTTCATTCTCTATGTGTAAGATTGTTTGAATAGATTTCATCTATTCTCTTCCGCAACAATCAAAAGTTTTCTATGTGTAATTCTTGATTTCAAATCAATAAGAATTAAATTAAGTGAAAAACTGTGTGTATTGTATTCAACCCCCCCTTCTACAATACTTTTCTTATTTACTTACTGCTATTTGGGACCAACAGAATTGGTTTCTTTTACAGGATTGCAAGGATTTTGGATGAAAAAAGAGGATCATGGACCGTAGACAACAACCTAGAGGTAAGTTCCAATTTTTTTTTGGCTTTGACGTGTTCATTTTACATCGGTTAGGCATGATGTTTTATTTTAATATTTTTTTCCATCTACCATATTGCCATATGGCTAATTTATTTTTTACATTTTTGAGAATTTGTGGTCTCTGTTATGGTGTCAAATGGATTGTGTACACAAGGATTAAAAAAATGAATCTACATGGAAGTTGGTCCTTTTATGTAGTTTTGTTTTTATTATTCTAATATTTTTTGCATTTCTTATTAGTTGCATCATCTTGAAATACATAATGGATGAGCTGATACAGGTACAGAGCCCACTAATGATTATACAAAAGATAGTCTCACAGCTTTGGTACCACTAATGTCTTGCCCGCAACCCTCTTTAATTTTTGGAACACGTGTATATAAAAAAAAGATATAGAGAGACGATTAAAGACAAACCTCCATTGAGACTTTAGAATTTTGAGTTTTTTTAAATTAAAATGTTGCATTAATTGATTTCATCTTTTCATTTTTTTATTACTCTTTTTTATTGTTCTTATTAAATTATTATTATTTTTTTAATTAATCAAACGTTTTTTTGACGACTAAAAGTTTATTTAACATTTTCTAAAATTTTTATTTTTATTTTTAAATTTTTTTTATTTGATCATACGTTTTTTTGACTACTAAAAGTTTATTTAACATTTTCAAAAATTATAATTTTTATTTTTATTTACTTCTTTATTATTTTTCAAACATATACGTCTATTTGAATTTTTTTTCGTTTTTATTTAATCTTTTTATTTTTTTTAGTAACCTAACAATGTTTATAAATCAAAATTTTAGTATTAAATAAAAGACATATATGTTTATTTGAATTTTATTTTCTTTTATGTTCTCATTTTTTTCGTAATAATCTAACAATGCTTATAAATCAAAATATTATCAAACGAATATATTTATTTTTCATTTAGTTTTTTTTTATTTTATTTTAGTAAGATAACAATGTTTATAAAAGAAAACTATTATTTAAAAAACAAAGTGTTTTTTATTATTTTATATTTTATTCTCACATATAGTTGCAAGTTTATTTACATATTTTTAAATAAAATATTTATTTTTTATTTAGTTTTTTTATTATTTTAGTAAGGTAACAATGTTTTTTATTATTTTATTTTTATTCCATATATGTTTTTATATTTATTTATATTTTATTTTTTAAATGGGTCCATTTTATAAGATATATTGACAAATACGGTGATTACGTACAATAATCAATTATGTTATTATCAATATTGATGACAATCATTTATGTCAATTTAATAATATTTAGTCTACATATTAATGTGGTATAACAAAATGTCCATTACCATTCGATTTTAACTATCATGTGAATTTTATATTTTAATTTTAAATAGAAAATATCCTTATTATTCTTAATAAAATAAAAGAAATACTTATAACAATTAATGATAACTAAATTAACCATTATCATTAATTATAATGAGTGATATACACTCATTGTATGGTTATCTTACAATAAGAGAAAACAATGTATAAGAGAAAAACTATAACAATAACTAAATAAAAATTAAATGAGTGGTAAAAAAAGATTAAACAATGACACAAATATCTCAACTCACATGAAAGATGATTCCATGATATATAATACAGTAAAATTTAATAATTTTTAAACAATATGATTCAATTCACATCATAAAACTCATTATACATATTATTTAAATAATACTTTATCTTACTAAATGGTCTTAATAACATTTTATATAATTACTTCTTTTGCATCGGAATTTTTTTTACGTTATATATTATACAAAATTTATGATGCTGAAATCCTGTTCCAATTTATTTAATAAAACTATTTTGATTGTTTTCATTAATTATTATTTACAAAATATTCACGACAACCATTATACATAATGTTAATTACATGATAGTGATTACACATATTATTTACATAACACCCATATTGCATATTATTTATAAAAAAAAACTTTAACATTAAATAGTTAAAATTCTTAATGGAAAAAACTTATTATAACTTGTTAATATATAAATGAAATACTTATGACAATTGAATACACTTAAATAACAATTATGATTTACCATCAATTTATTATTTATTTATCTTATAATTGTATTTCAATTTTTTTTTTCTATATAAAGTAGAATCATTGAGAGATGATGTGACATATTGAGAAAGTTTGATTCATATTTTTCTATTTCCTCATTTTTTGAATAAAAATTGTTGTTAAATGAACAAACCTTTCATTTTCTCTTTAGGTTTTGAATATTTCTTAAATATTAAATAATAACAATTAGGGAATTTAATTAAAATACCCTTTTTTGAAAAATCAGTACCCAAAATGCCCCAAATCTTGTAATTTTTGCCAAAATACCCCCTAGGTCCGCGTTTTTCACTGTTACACGCGGACCTGGTACGCGTTTGGTACGCGTTCACTGTTACACGCGTACTCGACCCGCGTTTTGGCCGCGTTTCCCCCTACACGAGGACCTGGTACGCGTTTGGTCCGCGTTTGGTCCGCGTTTGGTCCGCGTTTGGTCCGCGTTTGGTACGCGTTTGGTCCGCGTTTGGTCCGCGTTTTTCACTATAAAACGCGTATCTGGTACGCGTTTTTTACTGTAGAACGCGTACTTGGGGGCCGCCCATAGCATTGTTTATTTAGGGTTTAGAGATCGACGGTGTGGATGCTTTCATTTGTTAGGGTTTGCTCCTATAAATAAGTGTGTCCCCCACCCATAACCCCACCACCATCACTCTCAAACCATCACTCTCAAAGGTATCCCATCTATTTCACTCTCTCAAATATATCGTGTATTACACACGCTCGGATCTCGGCTCGGTTGGTTAGCATTTATAAAAGTCGGATATGGGTCGACCACTTTCTTCGGTAAGTTTCCTTTAACCGCGTTTTAATTTTATATTTATTTTAGTGATTATGTGTTAATTTTAGAGTGTTGCGTTTATGTTGATAATATGTTAGAGGTTGCGTTAATTTTAGTTTTACATATTACGTTGATTTTAGAGATTGCGTTAATTTTAGGATTGCGCTACTTTCATAAAAAAATTGTAGAGATTGCGTTTTTTTTTGTATAAAAAAAGTGTAGAGATTGGGTTTGTTTTTGGGATTGCGCTAATTTTATTAAAAAATTGTAGAGATTGCGTTAATTTTAGAGATTGCGGTTTTTTTTTGTATAAAAAAAGTGTAGAGATTGGGATTGTTTTTGGGATTGCGCTAATTTTATAAAATAATTGTAGAGATTTCGTTAATTTTAGAGATTGCGTTTTTTTTTTGTATAAAAAAGTGTAGAGATTGGGCTTGTTTTAGGATTGCGCTACTTTCATAAAAAAATTGTAGAGATTGCGTTAATTTTAGAGATTGCGTTTTTTTTTTGTATAAAAAAGGTGTAGAGATTGGGCTTGTTTTAGGGATTGCGCTCATTTTATAAAATAATTGTAGAGATTGCGTTAATCTTAGAGTTTGCGTTTTTTTTTGTATAAAAAAGTGTAGAGATTGGGCTTGTTTTTGGGATTGCGCTCATTTTATAAAATAATTGTAGAGATTGCGTTAATCTTAGAGATTGCGTTTTTTTTTGTATAAAAAGTGTAGAGATTGCGTTAATTTTAGAGATTGCGTTTTTTTTTGTATAAAAAAAGTGTAGAGATTGGGCTTGTTTTAGGATTGCGCTACTTTCATAAAAAAATTGTAGAGATTGCGTTAATTTTAGAGATTGCGTTTTTTTTTTGTATAAAAAAGGTGTAGAGATTGGGCTTGTTTTAGGGATTGCGCTCATTTTATAAAATAATTGTAGAGATTGCGTTAAACTTAGAGATTGCGTTTTTTTTTTTTGTATAAAAAAGTGTAGAGATTGGGCTTGTTTTTGGGATTGCGCTAATTTTATAAAATAATTGTAGAGATTGCGTTAATCTTAGAGATTGCGTTTTTTTTTGTATAAAAAAGTGTAGAGATTGCGTTAATTTTAGAGATTGCGTTTTTTTTTGTATAAAAAAAGTGTAGAGATTGGGCTTGTTTTAGGATTGCGCTACTTTCATAAAAAAATTGTAGAGATTGCGTTAATTTTAGAGATTGCGTTTTTTTGTATAAAAAAGGTGTAGAGATTGGGCTTGTTTTAGGGATTGCGCTCATTTTATAAAATAATTGTAGAGATTGCGTTAATCTTAGAGATTGCGTTTTTTTTTTGTATAAAAAAGTGTAGAGATTGGGCTTGTTTTTGGGATTGCGCTAATTTTATAAAATAATTGTAGAGATTGCGTTAATCTTAGAGATTGCGTTTTTTTTTGTATAAAAAAGTGTAGAGATTGGGCTTGTTTTAGGATTGCGCTACTTTCATAAAAAAATTGTAGAGATTGCGTTAATTTTAGAGATTGCATTTTTTTTTGTATAAAAAAACTGTAGAGATTGCGTTTGTTTTAGGGATTGCGCTCATTTTATAAAATAATTGTAGAGATTGCGTTAATCTTAGAGATTGCGTTTTTTTTTGTATAAAAAAGTGTAGAGATTGGGCTTGTTTTTGGGATTGCGCTAATTTTATAAAATAATTGTAGAGATTGCGTTAATCTTAGAGATTGCGTTTTTTTTTGTATAAAAAAGTGTAGAGATTGCGTTAATCTTAGAGATTGCGTTTTTTTTTGTATAAAAAAAGTGTAGAGATTGGGCTTGTTTTAGGGATTGCGCTAATTTCATAAAATAATTGTAGAGATTGCGTTAATCTTAGAGATTGCGTTTTTTTTTTGTATAAAAAAGTGTAGAGATTGGGCTTGTTTTAGGGATTGCGCTAATTTCATAAAATAATTGTAGAGATTGCGTTAATCTTAGAGATTGCGTTTTTTTTGTATAAAAAAGTGTAGAGATTGGGCTTGTTTTAGGGATTGCGCTACTTTCATAAAATAATTGTAGAGATTGCGTTTTTTTTTGTATAAAAAAAGTGTAGAGATTGGGCTTGTTTTAAGAATTGCGCTACTTTCATAAAATAATTGTAGAGATTGCGTTAATCTTAGAGATTGCGTTTTTTTTTTTGTATAAAAAAAGTGTAGAGATTGGGCTTGTTATAAGTTAGGTGCGTTGACAACATCCTTGCATTACTATGTAGGACGATTTTGATAACGTCGATCTTTCGTTCAAATGCCGCATCTCCATTGTAAAGGAAATTAGAGATGCTTTTGAAGCGTGTCCACCTGAACGGGCACAACGTTTACATGAAATGTTTAGCCGCACATCTTTCGGGCCATGGCTCGAGCTTACCAATATTGTACAGGACCCCCTTCTAGTACACATGTTTTTACAGATGGAGGTCGAGGTTGCGAGACCACTGCCGGAGGAATTGTATTTTCACGTGTGTGGGACTCGCATGCACTTTGGTCGTCGTGAGTTCTGTATTGTAACAGGACTCCTTTTCGGACAAATACCCGACCTTCCTACCTTGACAGATGAGTCCTTCGTTAGTAGGGTTTGGCCCGGCCTTGCACCAGGTATCTTGACGTTGAGAACCGTCCTCGAGACGATGAGAACTGGTCTGAGTGCGATATCCGATGAGGATGCTGTGCGTGTTTGCTTGGTGGTGATGGCGGATTTGATGTTCATGGGTCGTGATCCAAGGCTGACGGTTTCCTCTACTGTACTTATCGCTGTCGATGACTTTGAGAGGTTTAACCGCTATCCGTGGGGTAGCTACATCTGGAGTCACTCATACAAAGGACTCCACGGTGCCATCGCCAGACGCAAGCAGAAGAACCAGCACAACAAGATGACGTTGAACGGGTTTGCACACGCCCTAAAGGTTAGATAAGTACAATAACATAAATATCAATTCATTAACTAATTTTGCTAATTTTGGATTTATTCTAACGTACTTGTTCAATTTATGTAATTCCAGATATGGATCTTGGAGATGTTTCCTGCCTGCCGGCAAAATTTCACCAAGCGCTCCGACAGGTTGATTAGGGGAACCAAATGGGATCGAGATGCTGTCCTTAGTAAGTCTGCATGCATTGGGATCTTCAACTCAGCTTTGAGCGTACGCCCTCTTACTATATTTTTAATTGTAGTAATTAAAAAACTATTTGTGATTTATATGTCTTATAATTTTTTAGGTTGTTGATGCGCCATATGCGGAACTGAGGCCTACTCAGGATGAGCAGCAGTCGAGTTGGTTTCGACGGAGCGTCGCCTTTTTTGAAAGTTCGGCGGGCAGGCGACCGACAAAGAGGTCCCGACGTAGAGGTCCTGATCCCGATGACAATGATGACGATGATGACGATGATGATGAAGATGACGATGATGGCACGCGACGTCAGGCTCCCCCTAGCTCTAGCTATCAAGCTCCCCCTAGCTTTAGCTATCAGGCTCCTCCTAGCCCCACCTATCAAGCTCCCCCTAGCCCCACCCATCATAGGATGCCTGATATAGACCCATACCAAGATAAGTGGGAGTACATGACCTCCGTGGACAGACGCGTAAGAGACCTCGAGGCCCTCGATATGGCCAGACGCATAAGAGAGCTCGAGGCCCTCACCGCACACCTTCGCCACACTCACGTTAGTGTTTAACTTAATTTGGGGATATTACGCCCAATACTTTAATATTGGTTTGTGTATTGATATTACGTTCCATGATTGTATTAGGTGTCAACGAACATGGCGCCCACTTACACGTCGCCTGGGCAAATGCATGGGTACACGGGTGCGGCATATGCGACCACATCATCCCAGCGAAATGTAGGTTATTTTTTTATTGCGTTTGAAAGTAATTATTAAGAGTGCTCATTATAATCCATGTCACCAGGTTGGGATGACAAGTACGACGCCAGCCTACACGTCGCCGGGGTACACACAGGCGGCAACCGGAGGAAACTACCCTTTCTCGACCCCATCATTCCAGCAAAATGTAAGTTACGACGAGTGCTCATTGTTGTTTTTTTTTTGTTATTACGTTTGAAGATTCTTATAATGACCTACGTCACTAGTTTGGGATGCAGGCGGGGGACTATTACAGACCCCAGATGATGGAGCCGGGGCCGGGGCTGTCCGTCCTAAGCGGGTTGGTGGAAGATTTTTTGGGAACTTCCATCCCTTATTCGATGGGGTCGGAGTCGGGGGTTGACACCACCCAGGCGCGGGTGAGTACTCCGATGGCTGATGATATCATCGATCACCACTTTGAGGATGCTGACATGCCCATACATGAGCCAGATCAGGCAGCACATGAGAGGGCGAGACGGGTCGCTGTTGTGGGGCCAGCCCTTTGTTCCCCATATGTCCAACAAGCTTCGACCACAACAGTACCTAAGAAAAAAACCAAGGCAAGGGTGAAGGCAAAGGGCAAGGGAAAGGATGGGGGAGACACTACGATGACTGACGCGGGGCAATCGGTGTTTGTTTCGGCGGCACAGATCAGGGAATTATGTATCAGTGATCAGCTCCCCCACCTGATGTGTCCATTTTACGGCGGCCTTCAAATGAATGCCGGTTTTTTCATGCTACTGTTGGGTGTAGGTGGTAGTGGGGATTTCGAGGATCTGGTTAGTATTTAAATATAGTCATATAAACAACTACATTTCTAATGACAGGTCTAACAATCTACGTTTTGTGTATAGCAAATCGACGCTTGGGTTAGAATGATCCAAGAATCCCGCTCTCCACATGCCAGATGGACGGTCATGGACTCCAACTTCTTTGAGTGGCTTACACGGCCGGGCCAAGGATACAGGTCTGTGTTTGAAACATGCAATGGACTGGGCCATAGAACTCATCCAGCTTGGATGGACATCGACGAGGTATGGAAATCGATTTACATAATTTTTGTTCAACTTGTTTGTTACTAACTATTATTGTGTTATTGTAAAATCTCAGGTATACATCCCCATATGCGTCGTGGACAAACATTGGGTGCTCGGTGTTCTGTACCTCCGTGAAATGAGGCTGGTCTTATTTGACAGTTTACAAGCAAGAAGGTACACTTTGCCCTTGGAAGAACGCCTTGGGATCTTCAAAAAACAATTGCCGAAGTTGTTAAAAAAGATACACGACACGCCGGATCGTATCAAGGCCAGCAAGAAATTAGAGGTTATCTATGATCCTGATGCACCTCAACAGACAGGGGGCCTTGGGGATTGCGGTGTGTGGGTGTGTCGTAACATATCCAAGTTTATTGAAGGTCTGCACCCAACAGTTGCACCAGATGCAACTGAGCATGTGGCAAGGGAATGGCGTAATTACATGGCGGAGACCCTTTTCTCGTTGGCTGTCCAAATAAACGATTAGGTTGGAGATACTTTTTATGTTACTTGTGAGTTGTGATGGGCCTCTTGAAATAACAAATATGATTCTTTTTTTTAAAGTCATTTTAAATATTAAAACCCTTTTTTACTTAGATAACTAATTTGGATCGGATGTTTTATTTTATATAAAAATAGAATTCGTTAACTCCCAAGATCACAAATTGATATGAAAAAGGTAGTACATGAAAAAGTTCTTTTGGTAAATAAAAAACAAAATATTATTTAAACTTACCAATTATTAATGACAAACTGGTAGGGTTCGAAAACAACCGGTACAAGTTCATCTAAACAAATATTGGAACGACGTCATTAAATGAAGTGAGTAGGTAACATTGTCGGTCATTGAAATGTCAAACTATGGCTACACGACACTTGGTTTTTCTGGAATCCCCAACGACTTCTTATATGCTCGGGTGATACAATTTTGGAAGTGTTAAGCTCAACTTTCTTGCTGTACACTTCAATGACGGTATAATTTTGTAGTATAAAAATATAAACGCATCAAACCACAAAATACATTGGACGATTTTATTAATGAAACAAAACCATAGAAAGTAAAAGTAAAAAACCGACAACTCTTTAGTGTTGTGAATTTCACAGTTACTATAACACGGGTATTTATAGTAACAAGGAACAATTGTTAAAAAAAATGAATCGTTTCAGTATTTGCAGAGGAATCATTTCAGTATTTGCAGAGGAATCATTTCAGGCTTTGCAGAAGAATCATTTTAGTTTTTGCAGAAGAATCGTTTGACCATGGTTAGTCCGCGTTTCAGGCTTTGCAGGGGAATCGTTTGACCATGGCACAAAAAACAAATCATTTCAGGCTTTGCAGAGGAATCGTTTGACCATGCCTTTGAAACTATCATGAACCGATCTTCGCATGGACTATAAGTAGATGCTCCGGTGAAGTAGTATTTCACAACTTCATATCTATCCTTTCTAACCTCACTTTCATTTACAAATATTATCTACATTCTATACATTATCTAACTTTTCATTACTTGATGGCTGGAGGTTCACGCGGTAGGGGGAAAAGGTCAGCGAATGGGGCTGGCACTTCACGCTCCGTGGACATCGACCAATTAAATGATGGAGCTTCAAGGATTGACTGGAATGCACCAGATACAACGGAGGATTGGGCGCAGTTTGGGTTAACTGCTTACGATGAACCGATAACGCCTCAGGAGTGGGAGCAGTTTAACAATGCCCAAGCCGCATACTACGCTGCTCATGGAGGAATGCCCCCTCCTACGTATCAATCCAACCAGGGGCCAGGTCTACCAATGTCTCAGGTACTGCCTACCAGGTTGAAAAGGTCCTGTGATGAGGCAAATGAAGAGATACGAAATACAGGCAGGACGTGGCTACAAAACATGGAACTTCAGAAGGACAAAGAAGCAACTATTGCGGAGCAGAAGGACCTCCTGGAGAATATGAAGCGCGATGTCAGGGAGAAACAAAAGGAGATTAGAAAGTTAGAAGATGAACTGGTAGACATAAAAGAAAACTACACCGTCATGGAGGAGCATATGAAGGCAAAGGCTGGCTGGGTTACGAAGTGCCGGGAAATCTACCCGTAGTAGGTTTCTCAAAGGGTGGTTGTTGTATGGATGCACTTTAACGTTTAACCTAAGTTTTATTTTATGCATTAATTTTTACTTTATCGATGCTTGAATGTTGTACGGATGCACCATTTCGTTTTCTTTAATTTCAATAAAACGATGCTTTTATGGTTTATCTTTTATTTACACATAATATAATTTCACAATCACGATAAGGTAGATAAAATCAACAATTAACATAATAACAATATCACTTAGCATAGAAGATGAGGTGGTTACAATCAAGGGAAGTCAATGTTAAGGTCAATGCTATCACGCCTTAAAGTTCCATGTGGTTCTAGGTCCGATGACCCTTGAGAGCGAAATCTTTGGCTAGTAGAAGCTCTCCTGGGCACGGTTGAAGGGGCAGGAGTTGGACATTCACCACGAGTATGTCCTACTGCTCCACACCTAGTACACGTTCTCTGTATCGGATCCTCACCACGAGATGGACGTCGATCGTTCTTTCTTGGTCTCCCCGCACGTCTCTTGGTTATTAACGGTGGATAGCATGGCGGAAGGGGGACGTGTGGCAAAACCCATGATTGAGGGGGTCCAACAGGATAGATCAACTCATGATATGTTGACCGGTAAGTACTGGACGTGTAGTAAGATATAGCCAGATCGCTGCAATCTCTACGATTCATTGACCTTGCAGCAGCGATGGCATGACCGCACGGTAAACCAGAATATTGCCATTGGTTACATTCACAAACACCGTTGACCATATCGACAGTCGCGTGATAACGGATATCCCGAACGTTGAACTTACCATGTCCAATCTGACTTACCCTCCACGTCGCAGACTTTCCCGACCTTCTGCTAATTATCTCCTCCGCCATTGGTGTGAGATGATTACGCATTTCATCTACAAATATGTGTTAATTGTGTTACGATTTATACGGAAGACGAAAAATGCAACAAACATATAAGTTAAAGATTTTAGAGTCTATCAACCTCCCTTTCGTCGTCGAAGTTGGTACCACTCTTGTTGAAAATCTCGGAAGTACTCTATAAGGCCGACAATGGGTAACCTGCGTGCAAAACGGGACAGTGCATTCACCGACTCTACACTATTAGAGGTCATTATGTTATACCGTTGTGCAGGGAAATGGGCCCTTGACCACCTCTCTTTACCAGCCTCGTCCATAACTTGTGCTCCACGAGGTACTTCATATCGTAGTGCATTCATGTAGGTCTCGAACTCCCTAATAGTATATGCTTTGCACGCCTTCCAATACGTGGTCTTGTTTGTTGTGATACGTTTGTCCGCGCTTTTCACGTTCATCTCCAAATGTCGACAACATAGGGCGTGAGGGGTGGAGGGGTACACGGCAGAAATTGCCGCACTTATGGAAGGAGCCCTGTCGGACATAAACACCAACCCTTCCGGGGAGCCGATACATTCCCGCAACATGTTCAGAAACCAACCCCACTCCTCCCCCGTCTCGGACTTTCCTACTCCGAAAGCCAAGGGCACAATGTTGTTATTTCCGTCCATGGCAACCGCCAAGAACATCATACCCAGGTAATGCCCCTTTAAATGGGCAGCGTCTATTACAAAGACAGGACGCAGATTTGTCAAAAACGTCCGGATCTGCAATAAACGTATGTGGTTATTATTTGTAAATGTTAAAATTCATAATATGTAAAGCTACGACGATTTAATATACTTACCGCACATCCAAGTGCAGCGAAACACAATTCGAAACGTCCGTTTGAATCCGTCCTTATTCTGGTGCGTGTACCCGGATTCTTCAGCTCCAAGTTATATAAATACGCAGGGAGTCGTTCGTACGACTCCTCGGGAGTGCCTCTCACCATTAGTAGTGCCTTGCAACGCGCACGCCATCCTTGGTGGTAACCAATGTTTATCCCGTACTGCTGATTTATATCGTTGACGATGTCCTTCGGCCGAAATGACCTGCTAGCGTCAAGAAACTTGTCTTTCAGTATGTGGCCCAAAGTCCTTTTGTTGGCCTGCCGGTGGCTAGCATTTAGTTGTGTCCTCGAACATGTGTGTACGTCGTTCAACTTTCTAACGACAAACAACCCTCCTTTAGGGCCCACAGACTTCGCGGACATACTCCATTCACAATTTTGTTGGTCACATACAACCTTGTATCTGCGTTTGTCGGATTTCTTCGCTCTAAACACGAAACCCTCTCGCAAGAACTTCATTCCCAACTGTACGGTCATTTCCTCCTTCGTATGAAATATTTGACCTTCATGTATAGTTGTACTACGATTGTAAGGTGCGGGTTGGTAGGCTGGTATATGGGGGACCGGGTTAGGAAGAGAAGGGGGCATATCAAAATAATCGTTTAACGCACCAAATGATTTATTGCTAGGGGTATATGTTTCTTCGTCCTCGTCATTATCGGTATCTGATCTGTCCAGATCAGATATACCAGTTGTGAAAACATGTGTTTCGTCATCAGCAACTCCAACAAACCGTCTTTTTGGGTCTTCTGCTTCTTCTTCTTCTTCTTCTTCTTCTTCTAGTTGCGTCTCCGGAACAACTTCGGGATAAGATTCGTTAGGACGATATGCATGATCAGAATAAAGTGTGGTGTCGTAGGATGCCTGAAATTGAGAGTCAGGCTCCAGTTGACTACCACCGACATGGATTTCGTCATCATCTTCGTCATCACCTTCGTCATCATCTTCGTCATCGCCCATCGATGGTGCGACATACACAAAAAGTTGTGGAGGTATTTCTGAATCGGCTGCAAGTAGCATAAAACCAAGGATTTCGTCATCGTTGGTTATCTCCATCAGTGAGCCATCTGCACGTCTGAACACCAACTTGCAAGCAACAGAATCTCCGATTCCACACTTTCCCACGACGTAATCGATAAACGTCTTATACGCAACCATTATTGGAATATATACACCACGCTTTGTGTAGCCAATATAATCCCACCCATTGTTGTTTTGCACCCATTGACCATCGAAACATAATAAGACTCTAGTTTTTTGAACAGATGAACTCATTTTTTCAGTAGTATGAAAAATGAAGCAATTCAAGTGGATGTGATGAACGATTTTGCATCTAATCTTACTAATCTTTATAGGAAAAATTGAATGGAGAAAATGAATGTGAACCACATATTCAATGACAATGGTACACTTATTGTATGAGAATCAGACTAAAATGTGGAAAAAAACAGTAAAATCATTCAAAAAATACGTCACAAACAGTTGACCACACATGAAATCATAGGCCTGAAACCCTAATTTTCAAAACCCTAATACGGTTTACACTATTAAACGCGGACCTAACCCTCGTTTGTAACAAAAAACGCGGACCAAACGCGGACCAAACGCGGACCAAACGCGTACCAGGTCCTCGTGTAGGGGGAAACGCGGCCAAAACGCGGGTCGAGTACGCGTGTAACAGTGAACGCGTACCAAACGCGTACCAAACGCGGACCAAACGCGGACCAAACGCGGACCAAACGCGTACCAGGTCCTCGTGTAGGGGGAAACGCGGCCAAAACGCGGGTCGAGTACGCGTGTAACAGTGAACGCGGCCAAAACGCGTACCAGGTCCGCGTGTAACAGTGAAAAACGCGGACCTAGGGGGTATTTTGGCAAAAATTACAAGATTTGGGGCATTTTGGGTACTGATTTTTCAAAAAAGGGTATTTTAATTAAATTCCCATATAAATGATAACGCTTTTATTCATTAATAAAATTTATTTATGAAAACTAAAGAGAAAATGAGAAAGCCTTTCATTTTCTTCTTACTTATATACATAAATATATAAATAAATAAAATTTGGAATTTATAAACATATAAAAAGTTTATTATAATCGATATATCTATATCTATTTATATATATAAAAGAAAGAACAACATATAATGATGTGACAAATTGAGAGAATATGATTCCTTAAAAAAATTAAAATTTTAAATTTTAAAAAATGATTATTTTGTTAAAGACTTTTGGGTCCTTATATAAAATTTTATGGTACATTATGTGTGAGTTTTTTTTAGTAATTTTACCAACATCATGTAACTCTCCAACCTATTAATCTTCACCCTACCTATTCATCTTCATTTCCCACGCCCTTTCAAATTCTATCTCTATCTTATACATCTCTAAGGCATTGTTTGGCAAAAATAAGTTAGCTTATAAGCTAGCTTATTTTCTTGGTATATGTTTGGATGGTCATAAGCTAGCTTTTTGATAAACTATTTGGAGTAGCTTATGAGGAGCTTTTTGTGATTATTCTAATTATGCCCCTCATTAATATTCATAATTATATATTAACTTTTAATTATAAAAAATAATTAATGTCCTTTTTGGTAATTTAAATGCTTATAAACTAGTTTTTACCAAACGTGACTTTTTCATCAGCTAGTTTATCAGCTACCAGCTAGCTTATCAGTCATAAGCTAGCTTTTCAACTAGTTTGTCAAACATAGCCTAAATTATTTCATTTCAATTTATTTCTTTCTCTTTGGTTTCTCTTCTATTTTACTTTTGATATTTTTTATTTATTCACAATTTTTTTTGTTATTTCATTTCTCCCATAATTTTATTTTTGTTCGTGTCGTTATTTAAATCGCCTTATAGTTTTTATGTATTAGGTCATGAAGATTTGAAAAAGTCTGAAGTTCGATGTGTCATTTTTTGGGTGCAGCATTAAGTAGCAATTTTATATATGTTCGTTTCATGATTTTGATCGCATTATAATTTTATGCATGTTTGTATTTTGATTTTGTTTGCATTATAATTATTATGTATTGGGTGAAGATTTGAAGTCTTCAAGTTCAGTATGTGATTTTTACTTATGTTGAGCGCTTTTTAATTTGCAAGCTCTCGGGTTCTTAACTTTTATGTATTAATTCGTGAAAATTTGAAGATTTAAAGTTTGGGTTTTGGGAGTTTTTGGTTATGATCTAAAGTAAGGATTTATGTAATTTTGTTTTGTAATTTAGATTGTATTATAATGTTATGTATGTTTGTATCATGATTTTGATTGCCTTATATTTTTAAGTATGTTCTTATCGTAATCTTGATCGCATGATAATTTTATGTATGTTCATGTTGTGATTTTAATTGGATTATAATTTTTTTTATCTATCAGGTCATGAATATTTGAGCTGGTATGTGATTTTTTACTTATTGTTATATGGTTGGCCCACTCACTATTGTGTTTTTATAGTTCAGGTGTGTATTGAGAATGAACCGGTACATGTACATCATCCTTCATGGTGCTTATAAATCATAATCATCATCATACAAAACGAAGTTTTTGTCGCTAAAACTAAGCCAATAATAATGACACTGTCTTTGGTGAATCCAATTTAAATTTTCCATTGAAGTTATTATATTTTTCACCAACGATGTCTAGCTTTTGCTTATAATAACTGGTATGTCTCTAATATTATGCATGGTATTACTTATATACCTTGCAGCTTGCATTGTACAATTCCTTAAGATTAGAGAATATTACATTTCATTTCAACATTTAAATAAATACTCTTATTTTATTTCATATTGTTTAATTGTATTATAAATTTAATTATATCACTTAATTTATTGTGATTGCACATCTAATTATTGGGATGATTATATGTTTTGCATACATCCGCCATAATACTAATTGAAAATATTAATTTTGCATACTCCCACCAATGCTTCAAATTAAGCATACAATTGTGGCTAACAATGTTTATACAAATTGAACTTCAATATTGAATCATTGTTTTGCAACCAAAAAATATAAAAATGTATGAAGTTCTTTAGTTACAAGAAAAATTATCAATGAAAATAATTTACATAAAAAACATCTCAATACAATCATCATTTTATGTTACAATTTATTATGAAATTACGTTTTATCTCAACTTAATTACGTGTTTCCTTCCTAACAAAATAAATTTTGTCACCGTGCAACTCACGGTGTCACACACTAGTTAATTATAAGAGTAATAAGTGTAACTTATAAATTAGAAAAGAAAATTTGGAAGGTGGAGAGTTTGGGGGAAGTAGGTGTGGAGTGGATTGTGCATAACTTAACAAGTTATACATCCTACTTTAAAATGTATACCTATAAAATTTCAAGATTCTTGAAAATAATCGTAAGTAATATAAAAATGATGAAAAATGAAAATATAAGTAATATAAAAAAATTAATTCATATATATATATATATATATATTCATGATATTTAATAATATGATTAAATACAAAAATATTCAATATTGAGTTCATCTTTAAGGTATTGACGAGACGATTACAATGGTAAAAATTTGTAAAAAATTAAATGTATTTTTAATGCATTTTAGTTAACATACGATTATTTATGTTAAATGATAAATTGATAATGATCTAAAATGTAAAATGAAAAAGTAAAAGTAAAAGGATTAAAAGTAAACTAAATAACTAATTATATGGATATTAAATGTAACTTATAAATTAAAAAAAATTTGAGGAGAGATTCACGGAAGAGTCGACATGTTTAAGAGGGTTGTACGACATGTTATTATCTTAAAATTTCAAGAAAACCGTTTTAGAATTTAATAATGTAGTAGACATATATATTTTTTTAAAAGTGCATTGGGATTTGGGATGATAAAATTATATACCGTTTAATAATATAAGTAATGCAAAATCTCTAAAATATAGAATATGATGGAGTGAAATGTAATTTTATTTAGAGATTTTGACTTTTAGTTATTTATTTTAGAGAAATTATAGAGAACATGTCGAATAATCCGTCAATGATTACCTAGGGATTACAGACGGTATTATTCTAAATAAAGTTTATTTTTAATTATTCCTAACACTCTGTTTGTGATCACACAGGGTTTATGGACGGGACCTTCAACTTTATTGATCTTTCAACAACCATTGGTATTTTGTGAGTAATCCATGGCCGGGTAATCACCTACGCAAATTTTCGCGGATGATTTCTGTGGGTAAAAGTTGTTTTGTAGTGTTCAGAGGGCAACTACTACTCGCCTTATTCCTTCCTTGATTCTGATTCCTTTTCATCTTCATCTTCTCCAAATTTAAGTCGTTGTGGTAAATATGTTTGATCTTCATCTTCTCCAAATTTAAGTCCCTGTGGAAAATACGTTTGATCTTTATCTTCATCTTTAAGTCCCTGTGGTAAATATGTTTGATCTTCATTCTTCATCTTCTCCAAATTTAAGTCCCTGTGGTAAATATGATTGTCGAAAACATACTTATAGAGTGGTAGGAGCTTTTTACAGATGTATTTTAAGAATGATTAGAAAACGAGGAAATTAATTAACAACATTTACATACCTCTTTTAGTTTGGTATTTATAAAGGAGTTGAGGTCTTCCTCCTTTGCTAATTCACACCTCCCAAAACTTGTATCTATTACTCTTAGCTCTGCCGTTGCCAAATCTCCCTTTGTGAAACCTGTTATTGATGGACAGTTGTTGATTTTCAAGGTATCCAAGGATGGCCATGAAAAAGCCTCATTTCCTAAGCAAAATCCCTTGAGACTTGGAAGTTCCTTAAGTGTTAAGGACTTTAGTCGAGGTAACATAATAATCTCATTCACCTTCTCATCACCTTCTCCTTCTTTTACAACAACATTTGCTTCCTTAACAATTACCTCTATTTTTCTGCAATCATGTATATGTACATCTTGGAGTTGTAATAGACTACCAACCATGGAACTAGTAAACACATGTTCTAAACTTCTGCATTTAGAAATAGACAATTTTGTTAGGTTTGGAAACTCAAGTACCGTACACGGGTTGTTCTTCCATATATACTTGAGATCCTCTAGCTCCTTTAATTCCACTTCTCTTAGCTTTGGAATTTCTACAACAACAAATTGTAACTTGCCGCTATCTGTCCTTTCCAATGCTTCAAATACCTCCTCTACAAAAAAATTCCTTTGTACATGAATCTTTTCCAGCTTTTGCAGCTGTAGCAACTCATTGGATGGAATAATCTTTCTAACAAATAACCCGAATTTCACATCCATTTCAATCAAATTTTGTAAAGACCAAGGTGTCCCTTCTGAAGTAGTAGCACATGAGTTTGTAGTATCTAAGCTTGACAATGGCCTCTACAAGTCCAAAAAAGAAAAAACACATATAAGGCATAGGTTATATGAATTGTCCATAATTATATGTGCATAAGATTGGAAGAGTAATAATTAATAATGGATGATTATAGATAAATTAAGGCATAGTTTTCTGTCGGGGGCCAAGTATGCCGGAAATACGAACGACCGTTGGGCAGTCGTAACATCGGGCCCAAACATAAGCCCGCGTTAGGCCTTGTGTTAGCCGTTGCTCAATCCCAAGAGAAGGTATCCATTTGAAGGAACTTGACCCGCCCAAACTCAAGTTATGTGAACTTAAAGGTCGGGAGCTCCTTAACCAGCTGCCAGAAGATAGCGGGGGAGATATGGGGGATCGGGTAAAAAGTGAAGTTGGGTGAGAAAAGAAAAAGGGCCCAGGAGCTAGCTATCCTTTCGAGACGAGGCGCAACATTTACGTTTTACCCAAGTTAACTATAGTTTGTACTGCATAATAGCTAAAGTATGAATTCTGTAATCGGCATTAACACCCACCTATTTTGGACGATTAGTGGATTGTATTCGCCCCCGGTTTTTACTCGTTTTTTTGGATTTTGTGCATCAACAAGTGATACGTGTCTTTTACTTACGAATTTACGTTCATCATCTTTTATTTTCTGTTTATCTGTCATTTATTTATTTGCAAATTTGTTTGATCGTTGGGCCTCAAAACAGGACTAACGACATGTACCTAAGATCCAACCAAAACAGTTGGAGTTTATTTATCTCTATATATGAATTATCCCTGTTTTTGGATATATTTGTCCTTCACATTGAAATATTTTGGTTCACAATATATACTCTGTATATATTTCTATGGACAACCTAAACTTTTATTTGAACAAGTATCAATGTGTTTAATAGCCAGGATGATATCTTATTTAGATGATGCAAAATTAAAAGATTTAAACATATACCTCAAGCAAAGTGGCCTCCATCACAGGAAAGTTAAGGCCACATTCAAGACTATGTTTGCCCAACTCTGTGTGTATGTAGTTGATCTTTGGTGTTGTCGAACGACCAGATGTGAACATCATCATTTGTGGGCAACCATCAATCAAAACATCATCTAGTAATGGCCATTGGAACTCATTCTTCCCCAAGAAGAAACCCGTGAGATTTGGTAGTTTTTTAAGTGCAATGGACTTTAGACAAGGAAAGACCACAACTTTAGATGATATCGTTGTTTGTCGTCCATTGTCTTCCTTCACGATCACTTTCATTGCGTTGCAATATCTTATGCTTAACCTTTTGAGTTGTGTGAGGCTTTCAAGTGTGGAAAATGTGAACACATGTTGCAAAAGATCACAACCAATGATATCCAATTCCTTTAGGTTGGACAGTTGAAGCACATTAATCTTTTTCATTCTTGGAATTCCCATTGTGGTATTAATATTACCACCACTTCCTTCATCGATGTTAGTAGTACCACAACCATTGATGTTGAACCCTTGAGTTTCAAATACCTCCACCAGCGATTTGCAAGACGATATTCTCAGTTTTTCAAGCTTTTGCATTTGTCCAAGTGCATAGGATGGAATCACATATGGTAATGCTTCACAATCGTATATAACTATCTCTCTAACGTATTGACATAAGGACCAAGCAACATCATTCACTTGAGGTAACTGCAGTAAATATAAAATTATATCAACAAATCTTAATTACTTGTAATTATCCCACATATACGCAATTTACTTTAATGCGAATTAATTTAAATCAACATTTTGTTTTTTAATTGCTCTCCAAGTTACATTAATGTATCAAGGGAAGTTAAAGTTCAAAAACATTTTAGTGTCATGGTTTATTAATAAAGAGCAAATAAGTGACATAATTAAAACTCTACAACCTGAAAATTGGGAAGTGAAAACAACCGGCTTAATTACAAAACAAACTCATATTTTCTACTTGAATGTCAAATTCATTGATATTCTACAAGTTTTGTACATAAGATAAGACATGTCATAACATCGGTTGTTGGATCATAGGCATAAATTAGAAGGCAATATAACTACATATAAAACTAATTAGAAGAAAATTGAATGAAGAAATTCTCTAGGAAGATTTGAAATAACTTTTAAGGTTAGGTAAAATTCTAAATGAAAGGCCTAGGGGTATCAAAACCTTTAATATTTGGCCATGGGAGGTTAGGGGTTCAAATCTCACCAAATTAATGTGAAGAGGGTGTATGAGTTTATATGTTACATTTGTCATATACAGATTTATATATTTCAAAAATTATAATTGAACTTATAATTTTATTTTTGTTTAAAATTAAAAATAATTATACAAATATAACATTATAACCATATATTATACAAATAATCATACAAATAATTATAACCATATATTATTAAAAATAATTATACAAATAATTATACAAATATAACATTATAACCATAGCATTTGCTCTTAAAAAACAATTTATATATTATAACCATTCAATATTAAAAACATATAATCAGTTAAAATGATAACTATAAAAGGGAAAAACAGTGTTGGAAAATAAAACAAAATAAATGTAATTTTGTTAGACGAAAAAGTATTTTTGATGCTTGGTAAATAAAATAGCAGGTGATATGAAATTATTTCAATCTAATTAAAGAAGAACAAAAAAGTTGTTTCATTAATGGATTTGATTTGTTTTTAGCACAATGGTGTAGCCCTTTCAGGGAGCTTTTAAAAAAAAGTGAGATCCACATCTAAAAAAGTAGTGTATTTTTATTTTGTTTGGGCTTTTTTTAGGAGGTCAAGCTTCCAAAAAGTTGCATAGGCAATAAGTACCATTGTGGTTGCTTTTATTGACAATGAATATTGTCATTTGAAGTTTTGAAATTGATCAATATTAGTATAAAAATAAACTTTTGAAATATCATATAATGTTGCTAAGAATAGGGGAAAAAAAGCATATTAAAATTTAATAGAGTCATCATACCTTAAATCGATCATGAATGGAAGTACTTGGGGTGGTATTACTGAATATTTCATTACTCCCACCTCTTGCTCCACCACCACCAATACGCTTGAGATTTGGCAATTCATCAAGAGCGAGAATATCCAAATGAGGGAACAAATTGGGGCTTGTGGTGGTAGATGCAGAAATTCCTTCATCTTCATCGTCTATGTTTGAAACAACTTCTTCAATAGCATCACATGTATATAAACTGATATCCTTTAGGTTGGAGAGAAGTTTGGCCATGAGAGGTGAAAACAAGTACTTTATGTTCTTGCATCGAAAAAGGGTTATGAATGCGAGGTTGTGGAATGAGGAGGAGGATCCTTTTGGTTGTTGTTTATAAGGAGTTAAGAATTTATTCCAATTACACTTCCACACATGACTCATACACTCCATATCTATTAATAATAATAGATTGAGGTAGGGAAGTAGTGGTGGTTGTTGAGTATTCTGAGGAGTTGTTGCTAATTCTTTGCTACTCGGACTCTCTATCTCGAACACCACCTCCATCCCTTTATAATTGTTTATAGAAAGGTTATGAAGGTTATGAAATGTGTGTATGAGATAGGTTGGAATTGCAACAACATTAATCTGCATATATATCCCAACAACGAATGTAGTTAGTAATTTCCTTAGACTAAAACTGATCTATGTCAATGATTTATGATAGCACATCCATTCTCACACCTTCTTTCTTTATAATTTTAGATCTGACAAAGATTAATATTATTCTAAGTAACTTTCTAAAACAAATAATTTTAAACCATAAAAATTGGCAAGGAATGAAAAAACAGTTAAATTCTTCACTTAAAGTAATTGATTTTATTAAATTATAGAGTAAATAATATCTTTTGTCCCTGTGGTTTCCACTCACTATCAATTATAGTCCCTCTTTTAAACTAATTGCAGTTTTGGTCATTGTGGTTGTCAACCTGTTTCACTTTTGGTCCCTATGACTAACTATGTTAAAAAATCTGTTAAATTTAAGGGCGTTTTGGTCTTTTTACATTTCCTTAATTTTCAATAAAAAGTAAATAAATATGTCGTGTTATATATATACATATATAAACACATACTCAAAAGTGAAAACTTTAGGGGGTGTTTGGGATTGCTTATTTAAAACAACTTATGCTTATTTGTAAAAGTGCTTATTAACTTATGCTTATTTGTAAAGTGCTTATTAACTTATAGATAGAAGGCAAATATGTAATTTGGTTAAATAAGTTAATAAGGAGTTTCAAATAAGTCAGTTGGGAATGACTTATCAAAAACTGCTTATTAGCGGGGTGGAAAAGTCATAAGGAGTTTCCAATCCAAACACTCAAAACATCTTATTTGCTGTTTGAAAACGCAATAAGTTAATAAGCACATTTAATAAGCAATCCCAAACACGGCAACACCCATTCCTCAAGAAGCAATCGTTGATTCCAGATTCCGGCCTCCATTTTCGTTTCTCCGGCGATTTCCTTCACCATCGACCACTGATCTCTCTCTCTCTCTTATCTCCTATCTCCCCCTCATCTCACTTCTATTTCTCCATCGTCGAGCACCGTCTCTTTTATTTATCCGTCCTCCCATCTCCCAGAGATCGTAGCAGCACCGTCGAGCTCTCCCGCCCATCTCTTCTATTTCTCCGCTGTCGAGTACCAACTGTCTCTCCCTCTATGTCTTTGTTCGTTCATGTTTCCATCTTCATCTTCAATTGATCTGCATTTGTCGATTTTGTTTGGGTCTACATCTCCATATTTCGTTTAGGTGTTTCAAGGTTGGCCTTGATGGTTTTTTTTCCTTCAAGCATCATATGCAACAATGGGAGAGTCGCAGCGATGGTATAGGCGGAGATGTTAATAGGTTGGAGGTTTAAGAATCTGATTTGAGGTTTTGGTTTTAATTCTTTTTTATTTGTTGACACTCATATGGTTTTGATTATGTTAATTGTTTGGGTGGGACTGGTGGTAATATAAATACACAGATGGGACAAAGATGAGAAGATGTATGCAGTGGTGAGTATTGGCCATAAGATGAAGGAGAGATGATGGTAATAGGTACATAAAGGGTCAATTACAGGTGGGTTTTGGTTTTAATTTAGCTTTTGAGTTGAGCTTTGATATAGAGTTCTAATTTGGGTTTTGATTTAGATTTTTAATTGAGCTTTGATATAAAGTTATAATTTGGGTTTTGATTTAGAGTTCTAATTTAGGTTTGCTTGAGAAGAGTTAGGTTGCCGGAAATGATGTCGTGAGGGGGTTGCCAGAGGAGAGGGGATGGTGTCAGGCTGAGGGGTTCACAGAATTGGGAGATACGAGTTACGAGACTTGCATCAAAGGGTTGTATACATGTCTAAATAATTTGTACATCAAAGGGTTTACCAAAAAATACGTAAGTGGTCCTGAACTTCAATAAGTGCATATTTCATCCCTGAAGTTCCGATTTTGCTATGAAAGTGGTCCCTTTGACATTAGCTCCGTTAAATCGTCCGTTAAGTCAAGGGTAAATTCGTCTTTTTACACGTTTTTAGGGTATTATCGTCATTTTTTCTTATTTAATTTATTTTACCATTTTTAATTACTTTTCTTTGAATGTTCATCTTCTTCAACATGAACACCAAGAATGTTCATCTTCTACCTCAAGAACATCAAGATTTTAAAACCCAAATCAAACTCAAAAACCAAAAACTTGAATCAAACCAAACCAAAAACTTAAATCAAACCAAAAACTCAAAAACCAAACTTAAATCTGAGAGAGATCAAGAGAGAGATCTGAGAGAGAAGAGAGAGAGATTGAGACATAGATCTGAGAGAAGAGAGAGATCGAGAAAACAGATCTGAGAGAAGAGAGAGACATCGAGAGAAGATAGAGAGTGAGAGAGAGAGAGAGAGAGAGAAACGTCGGCGACCTCGTCTTCTCCGACGAGGCCGTCTGCGTCTCGATCTCTCTCTCTTTGTGGTCTGCCTGTGGTCTACGTCTTGAAATGTGTGTGTGTATGAACAAGATAGCATCATCTCTCTTCTCTCATATCTCTCTCCCTTTCTCTCTCTCTTCTCTCAGATCTCTCTCTCTCTCTCTCAATCTCTCTCAGATCTGCAAAAATCTTTCTTTATCAAAAGAGAATATACAAATTAATAAACATCATATCTACATTAAATATTGTGTGTGTGTATATATATATATATATATGTGTGTGTGTGTATGATTAATTTTGGGGAAAAAGTTAAAGGTTGGGGAAGAAGATGGGTGATGCATTAATGAGTTGTACACCTAAAAACAATTTAATAAAAACTGAAAACCCCCCCTTAAAAGACGGATTTACCCTTAACTTAACGGACGATTTAACGGAACTAACGCCAAAGGGACCACTTTCATAGCAAAATCGAAACCCCAGTGATGAAATCTGCACTTATTGAAGTTCAGGGACCACTTTCGTATTTTTTGGTAAACCACATGGACCAAATTTGTAGTTTACTCCTTATTTAAAAAATATAACAAAATAAATAAAATCTTATAATACAAAAAATAAAAATATAAAAAAATGTTAAAAGACCAAAATAACCTTTAACTTAACTGAGGTTTTTAACAGAGTTAACAATATAGGTCAAATCCAAAATAACATCGCAACCATAGGGACCAAATTCGAAACAAAATGGTAACTATAGTAACCAAAACTGTAATTAGTTTAAAAGAGGGACTAGAGTTGATAGTGAGTGGCAACCACATAGACCAAAAGTGTAATTTACTCTAAATTATATGATATGGGACGACCAAAATATCATAGAAAGAAAAGAAAAGCACTTGTGTTTTGGTCAAAAGGTTCGAATATTTTATTTATAGTATATTAATAGATAAGATAAATAATAGATTAAATTACAAATTTCATCCCTATGGTTTTATGAAAATTTGGATTGAGTCCCTTAAACAAATTAATTACAGATATCATCATTGTGATTTCTATTTTGTTGTGGATTAGGTCCCTTGATCTAACTTTGTTAACTTAGCTTCATTTAAGTTAAGGACATTTTGGTCCTTAACACTTTTTGTTTTAAAAATAATATATTTAATATTAATTAATATAAAGTATATAATATTATGTATGTTATATATACCATATATATGTATTACACGTATAACATCTCCCAGAAATGTTTCCGTCAACGACCATTCTTCTTCTCCGGCCTGTCCGTCTCCTCCAATGTCGTCCACCTTCTTCGGTTAAGCCATCGTTCTCTCCTCCTTCCATCTTTGTCGTCTCAATCCTTCCCCTTCCACTCTCATTCCCTTCTCTCATTTCTTCATCACTGTTGTGAATGACGATGATCCACTCGATGACCCCCTTCCCTCCGTTCCGTCCACCGCTTACCTCATCGTCACCACCACTACCCATGGCCGCCAAGCCAAGACTTGCACCCATGTGCAACATATCAAACCAAAGGCTTCGTCTCTCGATTTGTTTATAAGTGTATGCATTTTATGGATTGAAAACCAGTTTATAAAGTTTTTAGATATGTTGTCGTTCCACGTTCACCGGCGACCATAGTTTTTTATTCCCTGTTTTTATTGCTCATCGATGGCCACAATACCATTTTTAATTTTCAGAGTTGTTATCGTTCCAGGTTCATCGATGGACATAATTTATGTTTTATGTTTTTATTGTTCATCAATGGCGACAATACCATTTTTTATTTTCCTCGTCTTCGTTATCAACCTTTGTTTCTAATTTTTTGCAGAAGAAAACATGAACTACGACTTCTGTTTCTATATATTTAGTTGCAGATGAAAACATGGATTATGCGTGTGGACGGAGATTTATTGTGACAACAAGTCGACAATTTTCTTAACAAAAAATCCAACTCTCCATAGTCGCACTAAGCATATCGATACTCGCTTCCATTTTATCCGTGATCTGATCTATGAAGGGGAAATTTTTGTCAAGTATTGCAGTACTCATATACAACTTGCTGATATATTAACGAAGGCGTTACGCGTTGAAAAATTCGTTTATCTTCGAGAAATACTTGGAGTGTGCAAGTTTGAATCAAGGGGGAGTGTCGGTTATTGATTCAAACTCAGGTGGTTGAATGGGTCAGCTCCTGGAAGACATGATTTAAAGGGATTTGAGCGATATTCTTGGATTAATGGTAGCACTTAGTGATAGTGGAGTAGTGCCCTGTTTTTTAGCTTTTCTGTTATGTTTTTTTCTAGCTATAAATAGGACGTTTTTCCTTCTATTTGATGTATGCATTTTTCTAATTAAGAAGATCAATAGAACCCGCAGTTCTCTTTTTCATTTCTAAATTCTAACATTCTGGTATCAGAGCAACCAGGTTCAAGTTTGAATTTTGCAGATGGCAAACAATGGAAACGCAAGCACCGGAAACGCAATGAGCTCCGCACAACCTTTGATACCGATGTTCAAAGGGGTAGGTTACTGATGTTGGAGCATAAGGCTAAGGACGTTACTCAAGTCACAAGACTTACGGGAGCTAGTTGAACAAGGCTACTCAGCTGAAGATGAAGAGGGAAAGCCAAAAGAAAACAGGAAAAAAGATGCCAAGGCATTGGCCATTATCCAGCAGGTTGTGCATGACAACATGTTTTCAAGGATCGTAGCGGTAAGTACCGCTAAAGAGGCTTGGGCTGTACTTCGAGAAGAATTCCATGGAGACTCGAAAGTGTCTGTGGTCAGACTTCAAGCCCTAAGGCGAGAGTTTGAAAATCTGCTCATGAAGGATGATGAAGTTGTTATTGATTTTCTCTCTAGAAGCATGAATTTGGTGAGTCAGATGAGAGCATATGGTGAACATCTAAGCGATCAGACCGTTGTCGAGAAGGTATTACGGAGTCTACCACAGAAGTTTGATCATGTCGTGGTATCGATAAAGGAGTCAAAGGACCTGTCTGATTTCTCCTTTAATCAACTTATGGGATCTCTACAATCTCATGAGGCAAGAATTAAGCGATCGACCGAAAAGACCGAAGAAAAAGCTTTCCAGGTTCATGATCCACTATCAAACAGTGGGCATGGACGTGGAAGCTTTAGAGGCAGGTTCCGTGGCGGTCGAGGATTTGGGAAAGGACGTGGAAAAAATAGTGTCCAATGCAGTCATTATAAGCGGTTTGGTCATATAAGAAATGATTGTTGGTTTAAGGATCAACAGGTTAGTTATGCTGCCGAAGAAAATGAAGTTGGATGTGACGAGGATGAGAAATTATTCATGATGTGTGTAGGAGATGTCCAAAAACACCGTGAGATTTGGTTCATTGATAGTGGTTGTTCAAACCACATGACCGGACAAAGAGACACGTTCTGTGATCTGGATGAAACGAAGAAGGATACGGTTCAACTTGGCGATGGCAAGGCGCTACATGGAGAAGGAAAAGGCACCGTGAAAATACAAATGACGAATGGAAAGGTACGTTTTATAGAAGAAGTGGATTATATCCTAGACTTGGGTTATAGTCTTCTAAGTGTAGGGAAAATGATAGCAGCCGGATACTCTGTTCACTTTGATCCTAAGGATGAAACCTGTGTTATTTTCAAAGCTCAACAAATAGTAATTTCGGTCAAGATGGCCCCAAAAAGGTTGTTTCCTCTGGATCTCTCGACAGTTGGAAGCCTTGCACTAGTTACCAGCAAAAAGAGTGAATCATGGTTGTGGCCTTTAAGATACGGGCATCTTCATCAACAAGGATTAAAGTTGCTAAATTCAAAAGGTATGGTCTATGGCTTTCCAGAAATAGATTCGATAGATCTGTGTGAAGGATGTATATACGGTAAACAACACAGAAAGCTGTTTCCTTCCTGTGGAGCCTGGAGAGCTTCACACCCACTTGAATTGATTCATGCGGATGTGTGCGGACCTATGCAAACTGCATCTCTTGGAGGTAACAAATATTTTTTGTTGATAACAGATGATTACACACGTATGCCATGGGTGTATTTCTTGGAGAACAAAAGAGAGGTCTTTGCTCAGTTCAAGATATTCAAAGTTAAAGCAGAAAATCAAAGTGGACTTAAGATCAAGACTCTTAGGACTGATAATGGCAGAGAGTTTGTGTCTGAAGAATTCAACCATTTTTGTGATGAAAATGGAATTCATCGAGCCTTAACGACACCATACACACCGGAGCAGAATGGAGTGGCTGAGCGGAAAAACAGGACGGTGGTAGAAATGGCTCGAAGTATGCTAAAAGGAAAGAATTTACCAAATCAATTCTAGGCAGAGGTTGTTGCTACATCATTTTACTTACTAAATCTCTCTCCTACCAAGGCTGTGATGAATCAAACTCCGTTTGAGGCTTGGACTGGAATTAAACCATCGGTAAGTCACTTACGAGTTTTTGGTTCAATCGCATATGCTTTAATTCCATCTCACTCACGACAAAAGTTAGATGAGAAATCTCTTAAATGTATTTTCATTGGGTACTCAACACATGCCAAAGCTTATCGACTTTATAACCCACAAAATGAAAATATATTAACAAGGAGAGATGTAATTTTTAATGAAAATGAACAGTGGAATTGGAGTACAGGGAAGGAAATCGAGCAAGAAGAAATGGTTCCTTTTAGTGTTTCACCAGATGAACCACCCATGCCTGCAGCAGCAACACCTGAAACGGTCACTCCGCCCGAGGTTGGTTCACCGGTAGGGCGCTCTTCGTCAAGCCTCCAGTCCTCCAATCACACCAACATCGAATGTCTATCAACACACAACTGTTACTGATGCTTTTCCATGTCCACTTTCAGGAACTGAATTATCAGACTATACTCCTCCAAGAAAGTTCAGATCTATAGCTGATATATATGCATCATGCCAATTCGCTCTTGTTGTCGCTGATCCTATAAGTTACAAGGATGCATCTGTTAAAGAGGAATGGCAAAAGGCCATGGCTGAAGAGATGGATTCGATAAAGAAGAATGAAACATGGCAACTTCAAGACTTGCCTGAAGGAAAGAATGTGTTAGGTCTGAAATGGGTTTTCAAAACCAAGTTTGGAGCAGATGGAAAAGTACAAAAATATAAAGCAAAGATCGTCGCTAAAGTTTATGCACAACAACATGGTGTGGACTTTGAAGAGACAGTCGCACCGGTGGCCAGATTCGAAACGGTACGAATGATACTCGCCTTGGCAGCTCAACAAAGATGGGATGTGTACCAACTTGATGTGAAGTCGGCTTTTCTGAGCGGTGAGTTGACGGAAGAAGTATATGTTGAACAACCGGAAGGATTCATCTCGGAAGGCAATGAAGGGAAGGTCTACAAGTTGAAAAAGGCACTTTATGGGCTGAAACAGGCACCAAGGGCCTGGTACAGCAAAATTGATTACTACTTCCGAAAGAATGGGTTTGAAAGAAGCGAGAATAAGCCTACTCTCTACATGAAAAAATCAGGTTTGCGTGATTTCATCTTTGTTTGCATGTGCGTTGATGATATTATATATACAAGCTCCTCATCTGAACTGACTTTGGAATTCAAATCTCAAATGATGGGGGGGTTTGAGATGAGTGATATGGGGCTGTTACACTATTTTCTTGGGTTAGAAATCTATCAAGGTGCTGATGGAATCTTCTTAGGACAAACCAAGTATGCTAAAGATCTGCTTAACAAAATGGGAATGGCAAATTGCACAACAGCTAAAACACCAATGAATTAACACTTGACGATGGTGAAGAGAAGGTAGATGCAACGAAATTCAGAAGTTTAGTAGGAGGACTGATTTATTTGACACACACACGGCCTGATATAACATTCGCAGTAGGAGTTGTATCAAGATTCATGCATCAACCGTCAAGGATTCATTTTGGTACTTTTGATTTTGGAATATGGTATGCTCAAGCAACAGAAGTCAAGCTGTGTGGTTTTTCAGATAGTGACTGGGCCGGTTGTGCAGACGACCGGAAAAGTGTTTCAGTAAGTGTGTTCACTTTAGGCACAGGTGCAGTAACATGGAGTTCTAAAAACTATTAGCTTTGTCATGCACGGAAGCTGAGTATATAGCCGTAACATCTGCGACGTGCCAACGACTGTGGATGAGAAGAATTCTGAAGGAATTGGAGCAAGAGCAGCAGGAAGCAACGGAGATTTATTGTGACAAAAAGTCGGCAATTTTCTTAACAAAAAATCCAGCTCTCCATAGTCGCACTAAGCATATCGACACTCGCTTCCATTTTATTCGTGATATGATCAATGAAGGGGAAATTTCTGTCAAGTATTGCAGTACTCATATGCAACTTGCTGATATATTAACGAAGGCGTTACCCGTTGAAGAATTCGTTTATCTTCGAGAAATACTTGGAGTGTGGAAGTTTGAATCAAGGGGGAGTATCGGTTATTGATTCAAACTCAGCTGGTTGAATGGGTCAGCTCCTGGAAGACCTGATTTGAAGGGATTTGAGCGATATTCTTGATGGTAGCACTTAGTGATAGTGGAGTAGTGCCCTGTTTTTTAGCTTTTATCTTATGTTTTTTCTAGCTATAAATAGGATGTTTTTCCTTCTATTTGATGTATGCATTTTTCTGATTAACAAGATCAATAGAACCCGCAGTTCTCTTTTTCATTTCTAAATTCTAACAGTTGATATGAACCCACCTACCTCCCTGTTGAATCTCCCAATTTTCAAAAAAGCTCAGGGAAAATGTGAGAGGGATGGTGAGATGATTATACAGACTCACACTCTCTTCTCTCTCTCTTTCTATATATGTGTGTGTATATATATATATATTATAATATATTAAAATAGAAATATATACATTATATTGTTTTTAATTTTATAAAACAAAAAAAATAAAAAGACTAAAATGTCCCTAATAAAAAATTTCTAAAATAAATGGGAAGGACCAATCGGCAATAAAATTGAAACCAT
Organism: Arctium minus; assembly: GCA_954870635.1. Lineage (NCBI taxonomy): Eukaryota > Viridiplantae > Streptophyta > Magnoliopsida > Asterales > Asteraceae > Arctium > Arctium minus. The sequence goes on along the minus strand of OX941083.1, from coordinate 367,473 downwards.
AATGATAATATCTGTAATTAATTTGTTTGAGAGACCCAATCCAAATTTTCATAAAACAACAGGGACGAAATTTGTAATTTACTCCAAATAATAAATAACATGCAAGTGAAGAAAAGTTGCAATATTGGTTGCCATGAAACAAACAAAATTTGGAGATAGAAACATGATATTTTAAAGAGTAAACTACAATTTTGGTCCCTGTGGTTTACCACTTTCTTTGAAAGTGGTCCTTGTGGTTCAAAAACTGCTATTATCGGCCCATGGTTTACATTTTGCTTTGAAAGTAGACCCTCAACGTTAACTCCATTAAAAAATTCAGTTAAGTCAGGGGTATTTTCGTCCTTTTACTCTTCAGGGACAATTTATTCAATTTTATTTAAATCAAAGGAGGCATATTGTAATTTACTCGAAGTAGATTAGTTTAAATTATATATATATATTTCCCTCAACCCCCTTCGTCTCCCCCCTCCCCTGAATATAACAAGTGAAGCTATATATATATATATATATATATATATATTATGTATATGTATATAAAGAGTCTCATCACCCAACGCGGCTACGAACACCATCGCCAACACCGGCTACGAACACCATCGATGGAGGTGCAGTGGTGGAGATGGAGGTGCAGCTCCATCGTCCCTTCCCATCGGTGACCACCCCAACCTTGCAACTCCAACCATCGTCCCTTCCCATCTCATTCCCATATACATATATATATGTATCGTATATACAGACGCACGCACTCTGACACACACACACACACATATATATATATATATACATGTAAAGTTCCGGCGACCATATCACCACCTCCGACCAACCTGCAACTTCGACCAACTCCTCCGGCAATCTCCAGCGACAAAGACCAAGGCCCACCTTGACTATGTTTTGGAATCGATCGGCTGCAACCTCAAAATCTAACAGGTGGTAGTGGTTCTGTGGACTGTGGAGTTTCACCGGGGTGGAGGGAGGGACGATGGAAGTAGTAGTGGTTATGTGGAGTTTCACAGTGGGAGGGGGAGGAACGATGGGGGAGGACGAGTGCGATGTGTGTGTTATAATAGGTGTTGTGTGTGTTATTTAAAGGCTGGAGGTCAGTGGTGATCGCTGATGAGTGATCGGCGTGGGGTGATCGACGTTGCACTTACAGGTTGGTAGTGATCACCGACGTGTGTGATGCAGGTGTTTGTGTGAGTGAGTATATATGTGTGTATATATATATATATCATGATAATATAAATTTTATTAATATATAAGTGTATAATATATATATATAGTAATATAGATATATATGTCTGTATGATTATATATATATATATATATATAATATGTATGTCTGTGTAACTATGTATAAGAGAGATAAAATATAAGAAATTTTCAGTTTTGACCATTCCTCTTTAATTTAGTAAAGACAAAAAAGAAAAAGGTAAAAGGACGAAAATACCCCTGACTTAACTAAATTTTTTAACGGAGTTAGCGGCGAGGGACTACTTTCAAAGCAAAATGCAAACCATTGGCCGATAATTGCAGTTTTTGAACCACAAGGACCACTTTCAAAGAGAGTGGTAAACCATAGGGACAAAATTGTAGTTTACTCTATTTTAAATATAAAAATTATGATTTAAAGCATTTTCAAAGAATAGACTGAGTTGATAACTAATTTAAATAGCAAAGCAAAAGTTAATTAAATAATTAAGAATCATACCTTTTGCTCTTGGATACTCTTAACCAATTTATTTTCTCCACAATCCCTTATTTCAAGGTATCTAAGTGAAGTCATATCAAAATTGGTGGTTGTAGGTGTGAATACGTTTCTAAGCTTCTTACAATCCCTTATCATTAAGTGATCAATAGCTTGAAAGCCACTGAATGCGAGACCATTGTCGTTTGAACCTTTTATCCTCCACACTTGTCTTAGATTTCCTGCATTACACACTTTAATGCTTTTCAAGCAACTACTAACTTCCTCGATTTCACTAATACATCCCAAGTCGATGTCGAATAACACTTCAATTGAACCACAATTCTCAACATTTAGTTCTACTAGATGATGCAACAAAGGTATTGGATTGCTCGGCCATATCTCCTTCAACCTCTCCATCCTAAAAATCTTTAATTTCTTCAGCCGGGGAATCACAACCTGCATAAGAATTCATAAATAGCTCCATTCAATCAATATAATATATATTGGGTTTTATTACTTGCTCAATCTACACAAAAATAATAATAATAATAAAGTTTCTACTACAATGTAACTCCAAATTTATGTTAGCGAAATTAAATATACCTCTTTGTTCAGGAAAGATTGCATTGTAGAAATATCATCCGACGGAGAAGATGTTGCTTTTGGATAAATGCTAGTGAAATTTGGAAGGCTATCAATTATCAGTTCCTCCAGTTGCGGAAGCTCAATTACATTGACAACATTGCACAAACTCATTAGCTTTGGTAGCTCACCCAATGATAGAAACTTTAGCACTTGAAATTTAATCACACCAACTCCATCTCTTTCACCACCAATCAACGTTTCTAGAATAGGACATGATGAAATTGTGAGGCGCTCAAGCTTCGTAAGACCATTGGCCATACCGACTGTGAAGAGGTATCTCAATTTTTCACACTTACAAATCTCAAGGACTCGTAAATTGTAAAATGAGGATTGTTGATGTTGCAAGGACTCCACTAAACCTTCTCCAAGATCATTTACATCATTTAATTGTAAATGAAGCACCCTTGTTTTTTCAAACAACTTATTCATCCTAGAATCCAATAATTCACATTTGTTCGTGACCAACATCAACGTGTTTTCATACGAGTGCCTGTTTGGGCCATAATCATCATTTAAATAGCATCCCAAAGAGATCTTGAATCTTTCAAGTTTCTTAAATGACATATTCTTTGGCAGGGCATTATTGTCAAAGAACTCAATTTCTAATGCGGAAAGGTTCTTTGAAAGCTCGGTCAATTCATTACATATGCTATCTGTGAACCTAATGGATTTTTTACCATCCCTGAACCTATCGGTTGAACCAACTTTCACATAAAGCTCTTCAAGATTGATCAAGTTTTTCAAAACACCATCATCGATAATAAGATCAAGACAGCCTGTCAAATCAAGTAACTTTAGCTCCTTCAAATTTTCAATTGTGGATGGTAACTTTCTTAGGCTACATTGAGCAAAGCTAAGCACTTCCAAATTCAAAAGATCGCCGATAGGAGAGCAATCAAACATCAATAAACATCGATGGAGACAAAGTGTTCGAAGGTTGGTGGTGGAGCAAGCAAGCGATCTCGAAAGCAACGGATACTCCATTATATCATAAGATATAACTTGAAGTTTTTTCATGTCTTGATAAAAGTCTTCAGGAAACATGAGCGACTCATCACCATGCATAAGTTTCAAAAAAGAGAGGTTTGGAAACTTGAAGTTTCTAGGAAACTCAAACATACCTTTGCTAAATAATGAAATTCTTTTGCAAGACTCGCTCGTAAGTTTTGAATGCCCCTTTGACATATAACCGACAATTGACACATGATCTCCTTTAGAACATATATCTAAAATAAAATCACGTACTAAATCGTGCATATTGACAAACCCAACATCTTGAATTTGAATCAACAAATTCGCATGTATGAGTCGCTCAATGCAGGTGTTCAGTCTGTCTCTCGCGTGTCTTAGACTATACACCTTGTTAAACAATTCCAGTCCCCATCCATACCTCATCAAGTCCTCTCTAGGAATATTGAAGTATTCGGGAAACAAACCACAAAGCAAAAAAATTGATTTAGTCTCCTCATCTTGGAGATTTTCGTAGCTCATTTCAAAAACTTCATGCACAACTTGGTCAATGTCATGGTGCTCCAAGCGACAAAGGGCATCTATCCATGCATCCTTGCTTTTATGTTTAAGAGTACATGCGATGGTTCTAATGGCAATGGGTAAACCACAACACTTCCTTACAATATCTTCTCCTATCTTATGGAGCTCATGATCATCATTTGAAAGTTCTACAAATCGTTGAAAGAAACTATATGCTTCTGGTTCTTCTATGACATCCACCTTGAAAATTGAATCAATTTCAACTCCCATCGTGATGCAAACACTTTGGTCTCGTGATGTCAACAACAACTTCAAGCCAGCAACTTGATTTGGCAAAGGACTTAAACCCATATCATTTAGATCAACAAATTTCCATACGTCATCCAAAATTATTAAAATCTTATTTCTGCCACCATCAGAATGGGCCAAAAAGCTTTTTCGAAGCCGATCAGATCTTGCCGATTCACTTTTTTCGGTTAGACGTATACCAAGGTAATCTGCTACAACATCCTGAATTGCTATGGTGTTTGTCTTTTCCCCTATAACCACCTTAACAATCACATCAAACAATTTCTTTTCTTCTGCAACCTTCTTAAGTTTTTCCATCATTGTGGTCTTCCCCACTCCACCCATCCCACATAAAGCTATCATTTGGGATTTGTGGTCTGATTGGAGTGCTTTTAGTGCTTCCATAAAAATCCTCTCTCTTGATTTGAAGTCGCTTTGATGAGTTGATGGTGTAGAGGTGGAGGGCTTCATGGAATCAACTTTTCCAAGAGGAATCAGATAATGAGTCCAATTGATCCTAGAGTATTCTGCCATGAGACGTTCGATATCCTCAATAATCTTGAAGGCTTTCCTTCCGACCTTGTGCCTACGTTTGAGATTGAAGTTACTGACGACATCAGTACTAGGAATGTTTTCCACTTGTGCCTTGATCTTTACTACTTGTTCTAACCAACCCCTAACTTCAGTTGGAACCTCAAGATTGTTGCTTTTGTTGTGGTTCATGTGATTTTCAACACCGAGTCTTTTAGCCTCCAGCTGATGCATTTTGGTGCCCATATCCGTGACATATTTTGTGCAGGAAATAAGGTAACCTAGGTGTTTCTTAATGGGAACCATGAGAGACTGAACAACAGGAGTAACAATGGCAGTAACAATCTTCATTGCTCAATATTCTTACTTGTGCTACCACCTGTGTATATATATATATATATATATATATATATATAGAAGCAAACAAATGAACAAAGGGAATTCAAAACACTATGAAATTTTGGTAATTAATGAGGGTCCAAATTTAAGTAACACAGTTAATATGAACTATAATAAAAATCAAATAAATAGGGATTCTAATAAATATTTTAGCATTATTTCATCTATAGTCCGTAATTTTTTTCGGTTCGGATGGATCTAAAAGAATCATTCTAATCACCTTTCCTAAAGAAAAAAAGAAATTAAAAAACAATTTTTTAGTAAACAAAAAATTAGTTATTTTTTTAACAGAATATAACTTAATAAACAACTCAACAAGTTTGTTAACTAACCATTCTAAAAGTTTATAAAAAATAAACAATCGATTTAAAGTAGTACAAAACCATTAAGCAAAAAGATTAAAAAATAATAATACCTAAGCATGTCTAGTCGACAGAATAGAGGAAAGTAGAGTTGTACACAGGTTAGGTTGGACGGTTTGAAAAAATGTCAACCCAACCCAACTTATTCAAAAGAATAACCCAACCTAACCTTACCCTTGCAGGTTGTGGCGGGTTGGACGGTTTAGTAATATCCATAAAATTGAGGAATGAATTATGATAAATATTACTAAAAATATACAAAACAAAGTTATTCCCCCGTCCCAAAATAAATGTCCATATTTGTATTTATATTTCTCCCAAAATAAATGTCCACTTTCAAAAAGTAGCTAGATAACTCAATTCTCATCTTTACACCTACTTAATGCACAAATATATAAATGTTATGAAGAGAGAGAAAAATTAAATAAAGGTTAAGATGTCATTTGATAACAAAATTGTGTAATAATTATGTATGTCTAAAATTATATGTCAAGTCAATTGTGGACACTTATTTTGGGACGGAGGAGTATTAGTTATTACAATCATCCAAATATATAATTAAAATTGTAAATCTTAGAATCAAGTACTTCAAATCATCAATCAAATACTTCAAAAGTTTGAATAATAGATGTTCTAGACCGTCCAAATCATCAATCAAGTACGGCCAATAGGACCGTAACTGAACCGAACGAACAAAAATGGAGGCTTGTTAGTGTTCGTTCGTTTAACTTAAACGAACGAACACGAACGGTAAACGAACAAAATTTTTTGTGTTCATATTCGTTCGTTAAAAAATGTGTTTGCTCGTGTTCGTTTATGTTCTTTCGTTAAGATATTAAACGAACGTAAACTAATGAACGTAAACGAATGAATATAAATGAACATAAACGAACAAACAGAAATAAACAAAAAACAACCACTACTAATCATTATTTCGTTCCTAAAAAAACATAATTAACAAAATGAAAAATCGAGTAAATTTAGGAGGGATAAAAAGAAGAATCCTAAAATATTTAATTTAATTAATCACTTTACATATTAATGTCAAAATATATAAATACATTTGATATATTAACAAACATAAAAGAACGTTCGCAAACGTAGATGAACGAATGAGGCCATTGTTAATGTTCGGTCATTTAACTAAACGAGCAAAATGTTAGAAAAATTATATACTAGCCGCGGGTTGGCGGGTTGAGCCAGGCCCAACCCAATTTCAACCCTTTTAATTGACGGTTTGACGGTTTAACGGTTTGACGGGTTGGATTTCATTGGGTTGTTAGCGGATTAGGTTGAACGGGTTTCACGAGTTGACGGTTTTATGTAAACCCATGGAGGAAAGGCCGAAGGAGAGTTTTTCATTGGGTTGGAAATCTGGAATTGGGGGTCAAACACATTTTTTAGATGGGTGTCAAAATGATCTAGTTTTATGCAAAAATATAAAATAGTTAAGGGTTGTTTGTTTTTTTTTCAAAAAACCTCTTAATACCTCTTAAATCTGAATCGATCAGACATTTTTACATTTAGACCTTTTTTTTTAAATATCATACCTCTTAACTCTTAAATACATCTGAAATTAGAAGTGCTGACATTTTTCTGATTAGTTGCTATCACAAACAAAACAATCTTATTGATATAGATTAAGATTTCAGACTTCAAACGTTACAAAAACAAACAGTCTTATTGATTTAGATTTCCGACTTCAGCACCACCCCTTATTAAATAGAAGTGAAATAAGACTTCAGACCTCTTGATGTTAAATGAACTTAAAGATATATATATTTTTTAACATTTTAAAACATGGCATTAGAAGTAATCAAGGATGACAATGTATTTTGATTTACCTTAAAAATGGATGGTTTTGCTTTTGCTCGACTCTTCCTCTTTGTAAACAATTGTGAAGAACACAAATATGGATGAAGAAGAAGAAGAAAAGAAAGAGGATTAAAAGGTTGCGGAATTGGCGACCACATTGGATTTCATAATATTCTTTTCTTTACTGTCAATTTAGTTTTATATTTATTAATTTGTTTGAGAAATCTAAAAGATAATAAACTTTTTGTAATTACAAATTAAAATTAGTCCTAAGCAAATATATAGGGGTGGTTTCAATTGGAAACCATATTAAATTGAAAACTTTGGAAATCATATATCAACCATTGATCTTATTAAGCAACGATCAAGATTCATCTGAATTAAATATGGTAACAAATTAATTAATTTATTAATAAATAATAATAATAAGCCAAAAAGGTAAATGTGTCTTTTGCTTCTATGTTTCAAATTTGGTAACATTGATGAAATCTGCTGAAAAACAACAAATATTATCTTTGTTTAAAAAACAAAAGGAAAGTGTATCAAGAGTTGTCTGCTTACCATCGAAACACAGAGAGCTCTACCAATTTCATTGCAACGATGATACGATTGCCTGGAGGTAAAATTTGAAGATTTCATTGGATTGTGACCTGAATTATAATAGGCAAATCAACCATTATCATCTATTTTGATTTCATTAACACATACTTCTTCAACTTCATTGTCTAGGTCAGAAAAGGAGCGAGAGATTGATGAAGAAGAACTCGTTTTCGAACTACAAGAACACAACAGAGAATCCTCTCGATGAGGATGGCAATGAAATCCGACAGAAATCAGAGGGGAGCACGAATAACAGACCGCCGGTCATAAAACCCCATATCAATGAAGGCAAGTTTAATAAGCAATTTGTCATGAAGGTAAGTTTTTTTACACAAACCGAAATCAGAGATGAGTGTTTCAATGTATGAAATTTAGTATTCAAGTTAGGATTTTGAAGAAGTCAGATTTAGGGATAAACCCTATTTTAGTCTGCAATTGGGGTTTTCATATGTTGTAAATAGGAATGGGTAACAAAACATTAGATGAAATCAAGTGTTGTTCATGCAATCGATTGTTGTTCATTATGGGATGAAATCGATTGTTGGACACATCAATGTTACCAAGGGATGAAATCGATTGCCAACCTTGACATTGGGATGAAATCGATTGTCAATTTTGAACGAAGTACAACCTTCAAAATCGATTGTTGTTCATGTATGTGTGTATTGTTGTTCATGTAATGTCTTAAGTTACAAATTTGTGATTGATAGTCCATGTATGTGTGTATTGATGTTCAATTGTTTATTGTTTCGTCACCTGTTCACCATCATGTTTCACACATGGTCGAATTTTAAAATAAAGAGGTAATGAAACATGAAACATGAGATATCTGTCTTCAAAATGAAACAGGTAATAAGAAGGTAATGAGCATGTAACTAGTAGGTAATATAACATAGACAGATAATAAGAAGGTAATGAAACATGAAACAGGTAATAAAAGGGTAATGAAACATGACACATGAATATGATGAAACTGATAAATTAAATGTTATGTTTCATGAATATGATGAAACAAATAAATTAAATGTTTCTTGTCATCCATTAGCTTCATGAAACATGAATATGATGAAACTAATAAATTAAATGTTTCATGAAACATGAATACGATGAAACTGGTAAATTAAATGTTTCATGTTTCATGAATATGATGAAACTGATAAATTAAATGTTTCATGAAACATGAATATAATGAAACTGATAAATTAAATGTTTCATGTTTCATGAATATGATGAAACTGATAATCCTCCATGCATTCACACACTTCATTCGGTACATGGTTAGGAATCTTATCAGAATCGTTAATAGGAATTTCATCAACCGGACGAACAAAAGACGATAAAAACGTTTCGTCGTTGTCGAGTAGATCTCTATCATGAATCTCGTTAGCCGAAACACCATCAAACATGTTACCCTCCATTGCTTCGTTTGGTTAAATTTTTTACAATCGAATAAAAAAACCATACAAATAATGAAAAGAATATAGTTTTAAAAATATTTCAATTCAATGAAAACAAATATTTGATTTTAAATATAATTAAAGTTTTGAATTTTCTATAAAAATAACACCCTTCCAAAATAAATAAAAAAATATTTTACCTTATTTATTGCACTATAAAACTGAAAATAGGGAAATTGAATATTTTAATTTCATATGAATATCTTACATTCATTTGATGATTCAATCATTGATACATAAGAATCAAAAAATAAATAATTTGTGATGTAACCTGCGTAGGAATCAATTTGCGTTTACTTAAAAAATGTTTCATGTTTGAAGTTTATATGAATCAATATGTGAATACTTTCAATTAATAAAATATCAATAATACCATATATAAAATACATTAAAATTAAATAATTAATATTATAATAATAATAATAACAATTAACATATATATTATGAAATTAGGTAAAAGACTAAAATAACCTTATCAATTAAAAAAAATTAAAAAAAAATCATTGATCGGTCAATTTCGATTTTTAAAGTTTCCAATATAATATTGGTTTCCAATTGATCCCTATCATATATACATATATATATATATAATGTATTTTTTCCCGAATATATGTAATGTCTTTTATATAACATTTAAAGTAATTTTTTTCTTATCAACAATTACTACAAAATTTTGAAATAGTTGACTTTTTTCGAAAAAACCCCAAAAGTATTAAAACAATATCTTCTTATTCATATGTATTTGAAAAATAAAATAAACATATAGTAAAATATTTAAGTGATTTGTTTTATCAATAATCAATAAAAATGCATATGTTAATTTTATTTTTGAAAATTTTATTTAAAAAACTACATTTCTCATAAAAATACAAAAAAAAAAAAAAAACTCCTTTTATTATTCATATTTGGTTGAAGAAAATGAAAATACAGTAAAATATTTATGTAATTCGCCTTTTCTCGTGAAGAAGTTTTATATAATTTGCCTTTTAATATTTTTGTTCAAAAGAATAAAACAGAAAAAGTGAACTAAAAAAGGAATGGAGCTGTTAAGAAAACAAAAGAAAAGGAAAAAGAAGAAAAAGTTTTATGATTGACCAGTCCTAGGGCTGTAAACGAACACAAACGGAGGCTTGTTCGTGTTCGTTCGTTTAACTTAACCGAACAAACGAACGAACACAAACGGTAAACGGACGAATTTTTTTGTGTTCATATTCGTTCGTTAAGAAAATATGTTTGTTCGTGTTCGTTTATGTTCGTTCATTAAGAGCTAAACGAACGAACATAAATGAACATAAATGAACATAAACGAACGTACATAAATGAACATATACGAACGTAAACGAACGAACATAAATGAACATAAACAAACATAAATGAATAAAAAAACACCCACCGTTACTCATCATTTTCTTTGTAAAAAATAACATAACATAACAAAATAAAAAAAAGGGATAAACTTAGGAGGTATAAAAAATGAATTTTAAAAAATTAATTTAATTATTGCTTTGACACATTAATGTAATAATATATATAAATATATTTATATATATAAACAAATATAAACGAACATTAACGTGAATGTAAATGAATTAACGAGACCATTGTTCATGTTCGTTCATTTAGCTAAATGAACAAAAAAATACGTTCATGTTCGTTCATTTATTAAATAAACGAACATAAACGAACTTTCCGCCAAACAGTTCACGAACGGTTTGCTGAACGTTCGGTTCGTTTACAGCCCTATTGACCACCTTCACACGCCTCTATTTATAAATTATTGGTTTATTTTTTCTTTTTTCTAAAAAAAGACGATTCGTTTAATAATTAGTTTATTAAGGCTTTGTTTGGCAAACTAGCTTAGCGTTTCAATAAGCTAGCTTATAAGCTAGCTTATGGTCACCCAAACACGTACCAGGAAAAAAAAAACTAGCTTTTTTTGCCAAACATACCCTAACTAAAACTAATTTTAGTTTTGAAAGCATTATAAATAAACTTTGGAAGAAAGAATAAAAAAACTCATGATGAATTGTAGTTGGGTTAATTGCCATTCGAAATTTATAAACATAAAATTCATAAAATTAAATATACAAGTAATTATCTATTAAAGATTTGTATTACACTATTTATGGCATGTTTTTATTAATTTAAGGGAAAAGTTCAATAAAACCCAACAAACTATTTCATTTTGAATGATTAAGTCCTTAAACTAATTTTTTGAATGAAAAAACCATTAAACTTTCTCATTTTGAATGATTAAGTCACTGAACTATTTTTTTGAATGAAAAAACCATTAAACTTTCTCATTTTGAATGAAAAAACCATTAAATTTTCCCATTTTGAATTATTAAGTCCCTGAACATTTTTTCCAATAAATTGAATCATCGAACTTCTAAAAATTGGTTACTTACATCATTTTAACCCAAAAAAAAACTACATATAACCGGTTATCTTTTGATTCTTCCTCTTTTTATAGATAAAAAGTAGATCAAAAGAGGGAGATCGGGCAACAACGTGTTAGGAAATATGGAGAACGGACAACGTTCGGGCAACGGGGAGTGGCGAGGCGGAGCGATACGGCTGTTTGTGAGTGGTTTTAATGACGTAGAGTTTGAGAATTGTAAAATTGGTTTAGATTAATTTTTACTTTAAAACCTTCATACTCAGTTCCGAGTACCTTTAAAAAAAAGTGTTGGGAACTGAAGATTTGTTTAAGTATGATTACTGTTGCCAGTACAACAAAGTTACTACTGCTGAGACAAGTTACTACTGCTGAGCCAAATTACTACTGCTTTTAGAAATTAATACTGCTAAGCATAGTTACTACTGCTGGTGAAGATTAATACTGCTCAGAGTGTTAATGCTGCTATGACTTAATACTGCTTATGTGATAATCTTGGTAAGTCGCGCAAATCAAGGTTTGAAGATAATCATGGAAGGTTGAAGATAATTATGGAAGAATATACTGAAGATCTTTTATTTTTGTAATTATCTTTTATTTTCAGTATATGTATAGAATTATTCAGAATAGTTTGTTAGACGAGTATTCTGAGTTTTTGTTTTGAGAGAGAATTGACCTCAAGGTTTACAACCCTAGTTCTAGAGAAGTAGAATTCGTCTTGGTGAGCCTGTTCATCAAGATTGAGGTTTTGTGTGAAAGTTTGTAACTTTAATCATTCAATAAAGTTTACAAGTTGTGATTTCTACTTTACTGTTACATTGATATTTGAATATTAAAGTGTTTTTCCGCAACTTCTTTAATATTGTTTCTGAGTTTCATTATTCTTGTTAAGAATTAGATCCTGACAAGTGGTATCAGAGCATAGTATTCTCAGAAACCTTCATTCTTCATGGACAACACAGTTGAATCAAACAGTACTCTTGTTTCAAAGGTTCCCATACTCAAACCTAATGAGTTTGACATGTGGAAAATTAGGATCAAGCAGTACATCCTCCTTACAGACTTTTCTATGTGGGACATTGTTGAGAATGATCCCTCTGCTGAAGGTAAAATTGGACAAGATGGAAAAAGACCACCTCCAAAAACTGATGCTGAGAAGAAAGTGAGACAATTGGAGATGAAAGCCTTAAGCTCCTTGCTTTTGGCCATTCCTAATGAGTATCATCATCAGTTTCACCTCTGCACTGATGCTCAGATTCTATGGAATGCTTTAGAGAAGAGATTTGCTGGCACCAAGAGCACTAAGAGGAATCAAAGGGATATTCTCAAGCTGCAATATGAGAATTTTACATCTTCAAAGAATGAGTCTATGACTCAAACTTTTGATAGATTCAATAAGTTAATTGGTGAGTTGGCTACTGTTGGAGTCCAGATGGAATAAGATGATGTCAACCGAAAGTTCCTCAGATCTCTTGGAGATGAATGGACCATGTACACTGTTTCATTCAGACAGAATGACAAATTGGAAGAAAAGGAACTGGATGATCTGTACAATGATCTGAGAGTGTTTGAATCTGAGGTGGAAGCAAAGAAGAAGCCTACTGGATATGTTCATAATGTTGCACTCCTATCAGCATCAACTGATTCTAATGCTAACCCTGAATCAGTTAATGCTGCCAGTGGAGTAAATCAAGAAAAAGGCAATGAATCTGTTTTTGAAGCCTTTCTTTCCAGCCATGGTAACTCTTCTTTAATCAATGATGACTTGGAACAGCTTCATCCTGATGATCTTGAAGAGATGGATATTAAATGGCAGATGGCCATGCTTTCTATGAGGGTGAAGAAGTTCATCAAAAGGACTGGGAGGAACAAATTCTCCTAAAGAAGAGAAGATGGAGCAGGCTTTGATAAGTCAAAGGTGGAGTGCTACAAGTGTCATATGAAGGGACACTTTGCTAGGGAATGCAGAAGTGGAGTGTCTCACAGCAACCACCAACAAGCTCAGACTGGAAGCTTCAACCAGAACAGAAACTCTGCTCAAGCTCTTGTTTCTCAACAAGGAATGGGGTTTGACTGGAGTGATCAAGCAGAAGAGGCCATTCAAAATCAAGCTCTCATGGCAGAGGTATCAGATCTCCCAACTGAGGTACTTTCTAATCTTTGTTCTCAAACTTGCATAGACATTGTTAAAAGGTACAGGGATCACAACCAGAGTATGAGTGATGACCTTAAGAGGTTAGAAAAGGATAGAAAAGGCTATGTGAAAATTGTTGAGAGGTTTGAGGAACAAATTAAAGGTTTCCAAGCCAATGAACTTCAACACACATATGATACAAATTACTGGAAGTGGAAAAAAAATGAGCTAGAAATCCAACTGACAAAGTCTAGAGAGGAGAATGAAAAGTTGAGAGGAGAGCTAGCCAATGTTAAGTTAGATGTGGAAAAGTTTTCATATGCTTCTAAAGCCATGGATTCAATTCTATAGGTCTAAATCCATGATAAGCTTAAACCAGGAATTGGGTACAATACCACACCACCACCATACAACAACAACTACATCCCTCCTAAATCAGACTTGCTAGAGACCAAGGATAGGAAGGACTTGCATGAGGGAGCCACTAAGATAGATCCTTTAGATGAAGTAGTTGTTAAGGACAAGACTGAGAAAGAAGCTGGTAAGAGTAAGGATAATACTGTGAGTGGTGAGATTCCCTTAGAAAATAACATTCTTACCAATGAGGGTGGTGGAAGGGATTGGGTCAAATCTGATGACATAGAGAAGACTGAGGGAAAGTCTAAAAAGGTCCATTACAAGCAGACTACAGTTGTGAATCCTGTTCTTTACAAACAATGTGCGGGTAATAAGTCTGAGCCCCTAAAACATGATAAAAGAAGGGGCAATCAAAGAAATTGGAATAATCAGTGGGCTCAGAAACAAGGAGTTGATCTGAGTAGAATCATCAGACCAAAACCTTGTTTCATATGTGGCAAAATGAACCATCTTGCCAAGCACTGTTATTTTAATCCTATTAACCAAAGGATAAATTTTCAAAGATCTGTGCAAAAACCCTTTGGTTATAGGAAGGATGAAAGGAACCATGTGGCTAAGAAACCTGTTAAATCTAAAAGCCACATGAAGAAAAAGACTGTAAAAGAGAGTGTCAAGATGTGGGTTCCCATAAGCACTAAAACTGTTAGTACTGCTACCACAAATAGTGCTGCTGACAAAGATAGTGCTGCCAGAAGCAATATTGCTGCTATCAATGTTAGTGCTGCTGAGAGTATTAGTACTTCTAAAACTAACATTGTTAGTACTGCTAATTCTGTTAGTACTTCTAAAATTAGTATTGCTTCTAGTGTTTGTGCTTCTAGACCAATCATCTTGACAAAGTACTCTAGTAAAGAGTATTCTAAATTTAAAAATCTCATCAAAAAGGAGTGTAAGTACTTTGATGAGAAAGGGAGGCCCAAGACCACTTTGGCTTGGGTTCCCAGTCAATACTAATTGATTTATCTTATGTGCAGAGCAACCAGCAGCTCAAGGGAAAGAGCATTTGGCATGTTGATAGTGGTTGCTCTAGGCACATGACAGGGAACATGGCTTGCCTCAAGAATTTCAAGAAAATTGATGGAGGGCATGTTGCCTTTGGAAATACTCCAGATGGAGGTAAGATTAGTGGTAAGGGAGATGTAACAAAAGGTAAGAATACCTTTGAAGATGTTTACTATGTTGAGCAGTTAAGGTACAACCTGTTAAGTGTATCACAGGTTTGTGACAAAAAGCATAGTATATTATTCACTGATTCAGAATGCATTATCCTTGCTCTTGGATTCAAGGTAGTTGATGAAAAGATGATACTACTAAGAACTCATAGAAAGGATAATGTCTATTGTTTGAATATGGAAAATGTTTCAACTGATTCATCCTTAAACTGTCTTGTTTCAAAAGCCTCTTTGGATGAATCATCACTTTGGCACAGAAGGATGTGTCACATGAACTTTAAAACAATGAATAAACTTGTTAAAAACAACCTTGTAAGAGGTCTGCCTTCAAAAGTCTTTTCATGTGATGATCATTGTGTTGCTTGTCTCAAAGGCAAACAACACAAAACTTCTCATAAGTCTAAAGAGTTGAACACAATTTCTTCTTCTCTTCAGTTGTTGCATATGGATCTGTTTGGTCCTACAAATGTCATTAGTATAGGTAAGAAATCATACTGCTTAATTATTGTTGATGATTACTCTAGATTTACTTTGGTATATTTTCTAAGGACTAAGGATGAGACAAGTGGACTGATCAAATCCTTTATTCTAAGAATTGAAAACCAAACAAATCAAAAGGTAAAAGTTATTAGGTCAGATAATGGTACTGAATTTAAAAATCTTGGCCTAAACACCTTTTGTGAGGAAAAAGGAATTGAGAGGTAATACAGTGCTCCTAGGACTCCACAACAAAATGGTGTTGCTGAGAGAAGGAATAGGACACTGATTGAGGCTGCTAGATCTCTGTTAGCTGATTCAAAACTTCCAATTACTTTCTGGGCTGAAGCAGTTAATACTGCTTGCTATGTCCAAAACAGAGTTCTAGTAGTCAAGCCTAAGAACAAGACACCATATGAGCTTTTAAATCAAAGAAAACCATTTATTGGTTTTTTCAAACCTTTTGGGTGTCCTTGTACCATTCTCAATACCAAAACTCACTTAGGAAAGTTTGATAGCAAAGCAGATGATGGTTTTCTTGTTGGTTACTCATCTCAGAGTAAGGCCTACAGAGTGTTTAATTCTTCTTCTAGAATAATTGAGGAAAGTGACAATGTCAAATGCAATGAGAACTCACCAAATCCTATTGGTTCAGGTCCTCAGTGGTTATTTGACATTGATTCACTAACTAACTCTTTGGGTTTCAGTAGTGATGATCATGCAGGATCAGGAAGTAGAGGATCAGGGGATGAACAAGTACAAGATATTATTCTTCAGTCTGTGATCTTTCCCATACCTACAATCAACCCTGTTGAAATATGTGAAACGGAGACTGTTACTGAACCAATTCAGAGTGAAGAAGAAAGAAGAGATGAGGAGAATCCAGAGCATGAAAAACCAGAAGTAGCTGATGTGTAGATCCCAGTGCAGTGCAATCACAAGTAAATATGAACAATGATTAACAGATTATCGGCCACAGTAACTAGTCATATGATTGATATAACTTCAAAGGGTTAAAGTTTACAGAGAGAATTTCTGATTAGGATATGTAAACCTAATGACTAGTAAACTGAATAATGAATTTCTGAACTCTCTAAACTGTTCAACCCTAATTATGAGATAAATAAGCCCTTAAATACTTAGGCTTTACAAGCAATTGGGCTTATGGGCTTGGGCCCATCTTAATAAAATAACTTTCAAATAATTACAAATCAAACCCTTATAAATTCTTTATTCCACTTTCAACACCCAGGACTTTCAGTCCTAACAATCTCCCCCTAAAGTTGAATAAAACATTTATCTTCTTGAACAACTTCAGGCCTTGATCTTCTTTCCCTCTTGAATATTTGAAGAACTTTGGTGTTGCATGTCTTCATGTCTTTCCACGCTCCCCCTTGAATAAAGCTCTTGGTCTTCATAGAATCAACTTTGTAACCAGATTCAATGTACAGTAGCCTCGACTGAATGCACTATCACGCAACTTTTAACTGTAGAAACTCAATCACATCGGATCAGCACACAAGAAAGATAATGTGAGAGTTACGTGATATTCCACGGTGCTTCTTCAGTTTAAAACACAGAATCTATCTTTGAACCGCGAGTTGAATAGACTTTCAGCTTAAGAACTTGTTTCAATCAGCTCGTAGGAGGAATGATAAACAAATTTGTAGCAAACACCACATGATACGGAAAGAATCAATACAATCTTTGAAATCTCTTTGAAAAATTGAAACATCATCTTCATCACATTGATCTCTAGACTGTCTTCAGAAATAACTTTCTTTCTTTAAAACTTTGAAATTGAACTTTTTCTCCCCCTTTTTGATGATTGTGAGCATCATAATCAGCAAAACTTCTTCAAGTTTAGCACTTTCTTTGATCTCCCCTTTATGATAATTTTGATATTCTCCCACCTGTGATCTGAGTATCTGTCAATTCATGAAATGTATATATCCGAA
The DNA here is from genome assembly GCA_954870635.1 of Arctium minus. NCBI lineage: Eukaryota > Viridiplantae > Streptophyta > Magnoliopsida > Asterales > Asteraceae > Arctium > Arctium minus. The sequence goes on along the minus strand of OX941083.1, from coordinate 349,642 downwards.
TCTTTTCAAATTCTGATATAATAGGAATTGTGAACCTGAATCAACAAATGATACAGTTAGTATGCCTGTAAGTAGCACGAAGCCACTTTGTACAACAGATGTATGTTGGAAAGGAGCTTTTGTGATGTTCACTCCCCCAGGGCTTCCATTCAATCATCGAAAAACCACAAAGGAATTTTCTATGAATGTTATGACAAGAAAACTCATTCCTTGTGTGTACGTGCAAGTGTAGAATGATTGAAGCTACTTAGTTATATCAGGCTCAAAAATGTGTAAACTGTTGAGACATCAACAAATATTATACGGACTCAATGTGCATGAAAGAGGTGCGAAGGTGGGGCAACTTTCCTTCTTTTTCAATATCTAAATCTTCCGAGAGAAGACTAGATAGCAGATATGTTGCGTCCCCAAAGAAAATGAAACATTTCTTTGTTAAGAAAGAAACGAATGGTTGGTGGGGTTATAGCAAGAGTTGGCATGGGCTCACTGCCTGTTTCAATGATGGTCACCAAAGAATGTGAACCAATCAGAATATGTGGCTGCCCGGCTCAGAAAGTGGTTGGTGCAGAGTTCTGATATTCTTTTAACTCTGTTCTCACACCCTCTTTCTTTTTAGCATTATGCTCACTTCTAACCAAACACTCATTTTCCATTTTACCGCTCCACACAATGAGAAAAACTCAACCCGACGAGTTATCTCCCCCACTCTTTGATTTATGACCCATCACCCCTCAAATCACTCTAGGATAACTTCCGGGGTAGGAAACACTGGTTTACGTGAATCCATGGAAATTCTGTTTAAGCTCTCACACAAATCCCATGTAATTCCTATAAAGAATGATAGCTCAACAGTTTATCTTGAACATTTAAGCTCAAAAAGTATTATAACATTGTCAAAATGTATGCTCATGATATTTGAGCAATTGAACTTTGAAGATTTCTCAAAACAAAGATATTGAATGAATGAAAGGAAATCAAAAGAATTGTTTTGAGAATCTGACAATGTATCAATCAGATCAAATAAACTGGTTAGGGTATCAAAGAATTAGATATTATGTTTATATGAACAAATATAAACAATTTAGCAATGAAAGCACAAGATTAGAAATAATGATTTATGCTCAACAATATTGAATTTCAAACGGGGGTATTACCATCGAAAACATTGGTTCGTTATGAGACATGGTAATAACAAGTATACATGAAGTACTGAACCTGTGTGTGTAAATACGTGACAGTATAAAGACAAGATAATACGCAAGTATTGATCTTTAGAAACACACAGTCAGTTAAACATTATATCTCAAAAATGAAAAACATTTAAAATCACACTTCTAAATTCATAAAATCTTTTGAGAATCAGAAGTGGTTTGAACATTTCAGAAACCGTTTTTCATGCTTGAAAGTTGTTCTTCTTTCAAACAATTAGAGATCTAGGATTAGAAGATATTTACCTTTTAAGCTCCCCCTCAAATCATGATATAATGATATAGATCTATTAAGCTCCCCCTAGAGATTTGCAAAATATCCAGGTCTGAACGTTGAAGAACGGGTCCTGATCTGTCATGTGATCAGAAGCCAAACTTCGTTGAAGTCCGGGTTCTAAGTTGATTTACTTAGAAGCCATTGTTCTTCTACTCCCCCTTGACAGTAGGTGCCTGCAACACAGAATCAGTTTTCGGTTTTGGTACCCACTGGTATTTGGGTCCTCGAATGTTAGTTGCAGTTCTTATAGGGGATATAGAATAAGAACCATACCAGAAATGATCATTGGTTTTGTGAATGTGATCATGTGTATGACAATAAGAACAGTGGTATTTCTTACCTGATAACCTGAGTAATTGATCTCTCGAGTAGATATGATCAGGTTTACTTTTAGTCGCTTTGTTCTTCTTGGCATTTACCGCATGTACACATGATTCTTTTTCTTTCAGATCATCTTCAACTGGTTTCTTCTTCCAGACCAGTTCCTCATCTATGTATCTCTTTCTTCTAGAGTGTGTACTTGAACCATCTATATTGCTATCATAGAAAAGGTTAGTTTTACGAATCCGGTCAAAAGATTTAACTGACCTTTGTGTAGAGACAGATTTCTGATTTGAGCTTGATACAGACTTTTCAAGCACTTTAATCGTTGAAGCGAAGTTGTCTCTTTCTTGAACAAGCAGGTCAATCTTCTTCGTGAACTCTGACTTCGTTTTCTGCTCTTTTAGTGCCTTCTCAGATAGTTCAGACAACTTGGCAATAAGCCTTTTGATCTCCATCTCAAACAAGCTTCGTTCTTCTTCAAATCCCTTCTCAGCATCATTTCTTTGGCCAGATATTTCTTTGAAGACGCTAACATTCTTTTGTTCAATGGCCTTCTTTTCTGTTGCAAACTTCTCTCTTTCAAGAATGATTACTTTCTGAAAATCAGAAACTTGCTGAGAAAGTTTTATGCACTTCAGCTCAACTTCTTTCTTCTCATCAGCACATTTTCTCGAGAATTCTGAGAACTTCTTTGCGAAAGATTTCTCTTTAGTCTCAAAATCAGATTTGTGTTTAGCAAGCAGTTGCTCCAAATCAGATAAACGCTTTTGAAGATCTGCATTTGCATCTTTCAGTTCAGAAATCTTTTCCTCAGAACTTTTAACAGAGACTGTTTGCTGAGTTTTAGCTTCCAAAATAGAGATATTTCCTTTTAGCTCAGAGTTCTCAGCTTCCAATTCTCTTCCTGTTAATAAACCCTTTGTCCCTAACACCAACCATTAAGTACAATCCCACCGCTCTTTTCCTGTCATTTTGTTAGAATTTATTTGACCAATAAGTTCATTAAATATGTCACTAATAAATTCACACGAAATACTATGTTTCATATAATTTCGAGCATTATTATTGGCCCTCTCTCTTTGTTCCTTTTCCACAGGAGAAGCTTCTGGCGGAATTTGGGATTTGTTCTCTCCTTCAGTCAATGATAATCTGATATAGGGGCCCACTTCATTTTCATCTACAAAAGACAAAAAATCAGCTTTCCACTCTTCATATTCTCTTTTGGACCGCAGCCTTGGTATGTACACCATTTTGATCGTTTGAATAGAATGTATTCGCTCCGGCTTTGAAGAGAGATGAAACTTGAAAATTCAGGGACCAAAAGTGACAAAATGTGAAACTTGAAAGTTTAGGGTCACAAATGACACGCTGAATCCTTGAAATACGGGGGCTAAAATAAATGCACTGCAAAAAGATCGTGAGACAAAAAATTTGACCTTTTTTACTTTTTTTTTTTTTTTTGAAACACCCGGTCAAGCAGGGGTCCGGTCGAAGCAAAGGACCAGAATATGCAAGATACCGGTCGAAGGAAAGACCGGAGTAAGCAAGTACCCGGTCGAAGGGTAAGACCGGAGAATGCTAAGGTCCGGTCAAAGGGAATGACCGGAGATTACAACTACCCGGTCGAAGGAAAGACCGGGGAAAACACGTATCCGGTCGAAGGTGCAAGACCGGGGAATACACGTATCCGGTCGAAGCAGTAAGACCGGGGATACAAGTATCCGATCGAAGGTGTAAGACCGGGGATACAAGTATCCGGTCGAAGGAAGGACCGGTGTTTACAAACACTCGGTCGAAGGCTCAGGTCTAAAGACTAAAAAAAATACGATAAACACAAAAAAACAGATAAGATCGATGAATCACAAACGACCGAAGAACACGAAGAATCGACCGAAGAACCCGAAGAATTTCTGGGATTCGATCGAAACCAAACCCAGATCCTTCGATCCTTCGATCGAAAGAAACACAGAAAAATCAAACAAGAATCGATTCAACCGATCAACAATCAACAGTAACCATTAGACCGAATACACCTAGACCGATAAGCATCAATAATAATCGACCGAACAAAACAAAATTCCAGAAAATTAATCGACCGAAAAAAAACTTTACTGTTTTTCCACAAAAAAAAATCGATCGAATAAAACCAGATACAACTTAAGCAAACATATATCGATCAAACAGATAACACAGAAAGTAACCACTAACAATCAATTAATGCAAGTAAAGCAATTAACACAAGTAATTGATCTTAGGGTTTCAGACAAACCTTTTTACTGGATCAAACCTTTTTGCCTATCTGCTCTGATACCAATTGTAGATCCCAGTGCAGTGTAATCACAAGTAAATATGAACAATGATTAACAGATTATCGGCCACAGTAACTAGTCATATGATTGATATAACTTCAAAGGGTTAAGGTTTACAGAGAAAATTTCTGATTAGGATATGTAAACCTAATGACTAGTAAACTGAATAATGAATTTCTGAACTCTCTAAACTGTTCAACCCTAATTATGAGATAAATAAGCCTTTATATACTTAGGCTTTACAAGCAATTGGGCTTATGGGCTTGGGCCCATCTTAATAAAATAACTTTCAAATAATTACAAATCAAACCCTTATAAATTCTTTATTCCACTTTCAACACCCAGGACTTTCAGTCCTAACATGATGAGATCCCCTCAGCTGACTTAAATGACTCCAATTTAGATGTGGGAATTAATGAAGAACCTAGTCATCAGACAAGAACTCAGAAGAATCATCCTCCTGAGCTGGTAATAGGAGACATCACTTCTCCTATGATGACTAGGAATCAAAGCAGACTTCAAGATTTGCAGGATCAGCAACATACAGTACTCTCTTGCTTTCTATCTCAGATTGAGCCTAAGAAGGCTTATGATGCAATGAAAGATTCAAGTTGGATAGAAGCCATGCAAGAAGAGTTGATACAGTTTAAATTGCAAGATGTTTGGGACTTGGTGGACCTTCCAAAAGGTCATAGAGCAATTGGCACCAAGTGGATTTTCAGAAATAAAAAGGATGAGAGAGGAATAGTAATCAGGAACAAAGCAAGGCTAGTGGCACAAGGGTACACTCAGGAAGAAGGCATAGACTATGAGGAAGTCTTTGCTCCAGTTGTACGGGTAGAGGCAATTAGGCTGTTTCTAGCCTATGCCTCATATATGAAGTTGAAGGTATATCAGATGGATGTGAAGAGTGTCTTTCTATATGGAACAATTGATGAAGAAGTATACGTCTGTCAGCCCCCTGGATTTGAAAATCCATCATATCCTGACAGAGTATACAAACTTAAGAAAGCACTCTATGGTCTACATCAAGCCCCAAGAGCATGGTATGATACTCTGTCTACCTATATCTTGGAAAATGGGTTTGAAAGGGGAATCATTGACAAGACCCTTTTCATTAAAAGAAGTAAGAAGGACACCCTACTTGTTCAGATCTATGTGGATGACATCATATTTGGATCCACAAAAGATCAGATGTGTAGAGACTTTGAAGAATTGATGCACAAGAGCTTCAAAATGAGTTCAATGGGTGAACTCGCTTTCTTCCTTGGGCTTCAAGTGAAACAGCAGAAAGATGGGATTTTCATAAGTCAATCAAAGTATGTGAAATACATCCTAGATAAGTATGGTTTATCAGACTCAAAGCCAGCAAGCACACCAATGGAAACACACAAACAGATCACTGCTGATCTCGAGGGGGAGGATGTTGATGTCCATCTTTATAGATCAATGATTGGATCTCTCATGTATCTCACAGCCTCAAGACCAGATATCATGTTTCCAGTGTGTGTGTGTGCCAGATTCCAAGTCAAGCCAAAGCAGTCACATCTTCAAGCAGTTAAGAGGATTTTCAGATACTTAAGAGGGCGACCTAGATTAGGTCTTTAGTATCCTTATGAATCTACTTTTGACTTGATTGCATATTCATACAGTGACTTGGGTGGTGCTAATATGGATAGAAAGTCTACTTCAGGAGGATGTCAGCTTTTGGGTGCAAGACTAGTATCTTGGCAGTGTAAGAAGCAAACCATAGTGTCCTTATCCACAACAGAAGCTGAGTACATTGCTGCTGCAAGTTGCTGCTCCCAGGTTCTATGGATTCAGAATCAAATGCTGGACTATGGGGTAACCTTTCTTCACACTCCAATCTTCATTGACAATAACAGTGCTATTAGCATTGTTAACAATCCAATCAAGCACTCCAAAACAAAGCACATTGAAATCAGGTATCACTTTATTAGAGACTGCAATGAAAAGAAGCTTATTCAAGTTGCTAAAGTTCATACTGATAACCAGTTTGCTGATCTATTCACTAAAGCTTTTGATGTGGGTAGATTCACTTTCTTGGTCACAAGTGTGGGCATGATCAACTCTGAATGAGCTCATGTTTAAAAAGTGTTTGTATACCTGTTATTTGTTTATTTTTTTTGGTGCTACTAATCATCTTTCTCAGGAAGTTTATTGCTTTGCTCAGACTAACACAAGCTTCAACAGTGTAAGTATCGTAAATGCTGCCAGTGCAGTTTTAATGCTACCAGTGCAAAGTTACTACTGCAGGTTCATTATTACTACTGCTAGTCTGAGTTACTACTTCAGGTATGTGTTACTACTGCTAGTTAGTTAATACTGCTAGTTAGTTAATACTGCTAGTTGGTTACTACTGCTCTCAGTTAATACTGCGAGTGGGTTAGTACTACTTTAACTGAAATTAGGGTGAATATTGCTTCTTTCCTGAATTCTATAAATACCCTCTTTGCCCGCCAAAAAGCTCACAACGACGCTTTGAATACTGTTCGTCTTCTCTCTAACTCTTTTCTCTCAAGCAACCAGTGTGTTTCAGTCAAGAATCCTCAAGCCGGATGGCATCCATGGCGTTTATTGATGAACACAATGAGATCGCAATGCTTCAAAAGCCTAAGCAGGCTGCTGGATTCCATCAAATAGTTGATTTTCTCAAGTCCAGTCATATAGCTCATGCTCTTACAGTGTCACCACCAATTTACATCGAGCACCAGAAGCAATTTTGGGCCAATGCCACCGCTGTTACTGAAAACGGTGTGCAGTGTATCAAGACAAGGGTGTGTGACAAACCCTTGACAGTCTCTGAAGAGGTCATTCGCATCAGTCTACGACTAGACGATGCCTCAGGTATTACCTCTATCTCTAATGAGGATTTGTTTTCCAATCTCACAAGAATGGGGTATGAAGGCCCACTGGGTGTTTTCAAATTTCCCAAAGCTAAATTTTATCCCCAATGGCGTTTCTTTGTTCATACTCTTATGCACTGTATTTATCGAAAAACTACTAGATGGAGTGAGTTCAGTAGTACCATTGCTTATGATTTGGTCTGCTTGTCCACTGCCAGAAAGTATAATTTCTCACAAATGATTTTCAATGACCTTGTGTCAAACTTGGATAATAAAAAGAGTTTCTATATGTATCCAAGATTTGTCCAGGCAGTTATCACCTCTGAATTGACGGATATACCTCAGTTTAATGCGGTATATGTACCTAAAATCCCCAAGGGCAAGGTCTTTTCAAATATGAAAAGATCTGCCAAGGACTCGGAAGGAGTTGACACCCCATTGTTCTCTACAATGATGGTGGTGTCCCACAACCAAGAAGGTATGGCATCAGGGTCAAGGCCTTCACTAGACCATCCCACTGATAGCCAAACCCAACCTTCAACCACTATATCACTCTCTCAGTCCCTTGTTCTTAAGCCAACCCCAGTTATTACCAAAACTTATACCAAGAGAAAGGTACACAAGGCTCCTTCCCTTGTTGTACCTCCTACAAACCCAGAACCTCAAAGCCCTCTAATGGAGCATTCTTCATTAGAGAATATCCATAGGGAAACCACTGGGGTGTCTCCCAACCCCAAGGAGGTGCTCATTAAGAAGATTCATGAGCATGTGGGTGAGAAGGCTGCCACTACTCCTGCTAGCACAGAGGAGGCCAGTGGTAACATCACTAAGACCTTCCCCACGGCAACTTTGAATGAGCAATCATTCAAAGGTCCCGGGTGCCCAGAAACCAAGGGAATAGGTGGTGCTTCAGCCTGGCTGGAGATCCCTATTAAACATTCCAATGATCCCTCAAAAGGGGGTAGCACTCCTAGAGAAGGTGAGGATACATATGACTACCAGGAATTGATTTCTGCCATGTCCAACATGGCATCTGAACTGGATTCTCACAAAAAGGTTGTAAATGAACTCCAGAAAGTCATCATCAACCAGCAAGAAGAAATTAGCACCTTAAAGAAGTTGGTTAAGAAGGTGGTTCAAAGAAGGTCAAAGCAAAGATTTGAGCTCAGAAGAAGGAACCTAGTGGATGATGCTCCCAAAAAGGGGGAGTCAGAAGCTGAGGTCAACATGGAGAATGCTAAGAATAAGGGGGAGAAACATGGAAATGAGGGGGAGTTTGTTGGTGGTAGTGGGGATAAGGTACAAGCAGTAGAAACAGAAACAGTGTTTGAGAAAGCAGCAGAAACAGTTAATGCTGCTGAAATAAATGAAGCAGCAGAAATTGTTCAAGAGATATTAACCGACATCCTTAGCAGTAATTTGGAAGAAATTGAGATAGCTGAAGCATTAATCAAGGCTAAACATGACACTCCTAAGGTCTCTTCAAAGACCAAAGGAGTTGTCATCAAAGACAATGCTGAGGTTATCAAGAAAGCTAGTGCTGATAAGGTAGCAAGCAAGGACAAAGGCAAAACCAAGATAGTGGAATCTGACCAACCACTTAAAAAGCAAAAGTTGATTGAGTCAGATGAAGCTTTGGCTAAGAAAATTCAGGCAGAACTTGAGCAAGCAGAAAAAGATCAAGTGGAAAAAGATAGGGAGATAGCAAGAGCTTAATGAAGTATATCAAAAGATTTTGGCAACAGAGATGGCACAGAAGAAAACTGCACTTAAAAAGAAGCATGTAATGATCAAAATGAGTGCAAAGAAGAGGCAACCTTCACAGACCTACCTTGGCACTCAAGAGAGAAAGAAGATGATCACTTTCCTCAAAGGTGTTGTGGGAGTCAAAAAGGAAATGTTCACAAAAATGTCATTTGATCAAATCAAAGGTTTGTATGAGGCAGAGATGACTAAGTTACAAGGAAATGACCAAGCAAGAGTTGAAGTGGAAAAGAAGATGAAAGAGAGGCATGACATTCAAATACAAAAACCCTTTCTTGATGATCAATAAACTCCAAGACAAGAAGCTACTCTAGGTGAAAGTTTGAGGACTTTGAAAAGAACAAAAATGATGGCAAGAAGAAAACCGGCTAAGAAACCTAGAGTGGATGAGGAAGAAGCTGAGAAAGAACAGAAGGTAGCTGAAGAAGAAGGGGCACCTAAGTCTGATGAACAGGAAGCTCAAACTCAGGAAGAATCATCCAGTACTTCTGATGTGAATATGTACATGGTGGTGATGGAAAAAGTGCCTGAGCCTATAACAGCTGAACCGGTTGGTGTCAAGCCTCCTGAGATTATTCACTGGGATACCATGGAAGTAGATGGAACGGAGTATATCAGGCTTAAGAGGAAAGATGAAAAGTTTGAAGTGTATCCTACTTGGGCCAAGATTGTAAGAGTATGCTCCAGATCTGATTTAGAGGAAATGTTTGAGGTGGGGATGAAATTATATTCTGATAAGTTGAAAAATCCAGGGATACCAGTTACAAAACTTGTGATGGAATATCTATGCATGTTATTCAAGCCAGAGGAAGTTCAGCATGTTATCAGAAATGTTTTCAAAACCATTAACAACTGGACTCTGTATGAAAGAAGTGTAGTATATGCACTGGCTATGGATACAAATCACATTGAATACTTCTTAGTGGATAGAGTTTACAACCATAGCAGGCTAAAGCTACATGCTATGTTGAAGAAAAAGCTTGGTTGTGCACCAGATTCTGCAATGGCAAGATACTTGATCCAGAGAACTCTTAATCAAAGTTTGGGGCTGAATCCTGATATAGGGTTATGAGCAATGGAGTTTTGGGAGCATCTGAAGAACTTGACTTCTCTTCTCTAAAATTCAAGTTAGGGGGAGATTGTTGGGAACTGAAGATTTGTTTAAGTATGATTACTGCTGCCAGTACAACAAGGTTACTACTGCTGAGACAAGTTACTACTGCTGAGCCAAATTACTATTGCTTGTAGAAATTAATACTGCTAAGCATAGTTACTACTGCTGGTGAAGATTAATACTGCTCAGAGTGTTAATGCTGCTATGACTTAATACTGCTTATGTGATAATCTTGGTAAGTCGCGCAGATCAAGGTTTGAAGATAATCATGGAAGGTTGAAGATAATTATGGAAGAATATACTGAAGATCTTTTATGTTTTGTAATTATCTTTTATTTTCAGTATATGTATAGAATTATTCAGAATAGTTTGTTAGACGAGTATTCTGAGTTTTTGTTTTGAGAGAGAATTGACCTCAAGGTTTACAACCCTAGTTCTAGAGAAGTAGAATTCGTCTTGGTGAGCATGTTCATCAAGATTGAGGTTTTGTGTGAAAGCTTGTAACTTTAATCATTCAATAAAGTTTACAAGTTGTGATTTCTACTTTACTGTTATATTGATATTTGAATATTAAAGTGTTTTTCCGCAACTTCTTTAATATTGTTTCTGAGTTTCATTATTCTTGTTAAGAATTAGATCCTGACAAAAAGTAACCAATTTTTAGAAGTTCGATGGTTTATTTATTAAAAAAAATGTTTAGGGACTTAATCATTCAAAATTAGAAAGTTTAATGGTTTTTTTGTTCAAAAAAATAGTCAAAGGACTTAATCATTCAAAATGAAAAAGTTTAATAGTTTTTTCATTCAAAAAAATAGTTCAAGGACTTAATCATTCAAAATGAAATAGTTTATTGAGCATCAATACCTGTTTTATCTTACGAGGCATTGATGTCTACTCATCATTCTCTTCTTTTTCTTTTTTTACAAGGCATATATGTTCCAATTTAATTTACAACTAATTATAGATGCTCATTCTCAACAACCCAACAAAAGATATCGTAACAATTAACTTTCAGATTTCTTTTAAAAAAGGATTCAAGATTTAACCCCAACTTCAAAGGAAAACCAATATCATTTGTGAATTTATTATCAGATTAATGCAAAATAATCCATACATACAAAATCTATTGAAACAATAAATTGAGTCCAAGATGTCCATACTTTTGGACATTGTTCAAAGTGCTATTTGCACCAAAAAGGTGTAAATAGTGCCTTATTGATTTCCGATCCAATCATTAAAGTATAATTATTATTATTATTATTATTATTATCTTTATATATATATATGTTTTGATTTTATAAATTTATAAAATTTGTAACTTTTGATTTTATTTTATTCTATAAATTTGTAACTTTTGATTTTATTATAACTTTGTAAAATGTATTTTTCTTTTTGTAACAATTACATTTTATCATAACTTTGTAAAATGTATTTTTCTTTTAGGGACCAATTCCGTAACAAACGCCAAATGTTAGGGACAAAATCTGTAATTTACTCTGTAAGACTCAAGTATTTTTTTAAAAACATATAATTATTCTTACCCGAATTGAAACGTAAAAAAAAATGACAACTAAAGATAGTTAAGGGTTAAAACTGTCATTAACCTAAACTCTTTATACATACATACATACATACATACATACATACATACATACATACATACATATATATATATATATATTAATATATTACACATGACTTAAGTTCGCGTGAGACCAAACAGTTTCTGTGAGACCAGTGAGTCCAAACTTTAAAGTATGAAACTTCACACCAAAAAACTTTGAATGTAAAAAAAATCGAACTTTTCATAGGGAAAACACCGTAAATGTTACGTTCACGGTGTTTTTCGCTGTGAATGTTCGTTTATTTTTACCTTCACAGCGTCTTCACTGTGAAGGTTCGGATATACCTTCACATTCTTTTATCTGTGAAGGTTTGATTTTTTTTAACTTGGTTTAGGTTTTTTTACCTTCATAGTGTTTTTTTAACTTGGCAGTGGGACGTACTTGCCGCTTAGGTCCACTCCTCATTATTATTATTATTATTATTATTATATATATGTAACTTTTGATTTTATTCTACCAAGAACCAGTGAGACACAGTTCTTTCATGTTCAAAAATTATAATGCACATCCATACATCAATCAATTTCCAACATTTTTTCACCCTTACATCAAGCAGGTACATGATGTGATATGTGATGGAAATTGCGGATTCCGAGCAATAGTTGTCTGGATGGGTCTTCACGAAGATGCATGACCCACAATTCGGTATAACTTGATGGAAGAGTTAGTTACTTACAAGACATAGTACATCAACGCTTTTGGAACTGAACACTTACAACACTTTAAACTTCTTTCGATCAGATCAAGGTGCACCATTTGAACAGTGGATGACAATGTCTGAAATAGGTGTCTTGATTGCTTCAAAATATAATGTGATATTACATGTTATAAGTATGACCGGCAGTGGGACGTACTTGTCGCTTAGGTCCACTCCTCCAGTGTGGTATGAACATGTTGTTTTTACAATCGGGTACGTTAATGGTAACCATTATGTCAAATTAGATATGGCAGAAGGATATCCGTTTTCGCAAATTGTATCACTTTTTTTCCATAACAGTTATCGGTGTGCTGCTGGATGGGCTACCCCGTATTCAGAGCGAATAAAGAAGTACATGAAGCTTTTACGTGTTAATTGTACTACGGATAATGTTATTTTAGAATAATCGAATGTAATATAGATTATTTTATGTTCTATTTATATGTTAAATCGCAATATTTATGTTTTATTTTTATAATTATTAAATCACAATATTTATGTTTTATTTTTATAATTATATAATTAAAAAAAATAGTAATATTTATATTTATAAATATTTATTTATTTTCAAATCAAAACAAAAATATATAATAAAAATATATAAACAAAAATATATAATAAAAAAAAGACAACTAAAAGACGAAAAAACAAAAAAAAATGATTTTTGCAATCATTTGGTGTATTTAGCAAAAACAAAAGTGTATTTAGCCTCCCCCTATAAGTTACCTAATTTTTTAAGTACATTTTTAAATAAATATAAACTAGCGTTTTGAAACGTTATTTGAAATAGTGTTTTAGAGTCTTATTGTCACTTTTTCCAATTATAACCACATAATAGTAGTTATTATTTTACTATTAATTATAACTAAATATTAATTATTAACAAATATTAGTTGAAAATGACTAATGACTAATTAATTTTAATTTTGATTATACATTAATATTAATTATTTATAATAATTATTAATCATATCAATTTCTTTTTTATTATCATTCAATATATTTAGTTATGAAAAAACAAATATAACAATTTTATTAATTTTATGTAAGTTATATAAAAATTAAAATTATACTTATTTTGTTTCATAGATAATAAGAACATGTTAAATGATTTTAATAAAATATTTAATTTAATTTAATTTAATTATATTTAAAAAAAAATAATTAATTAATTAGGATAGTGTGGTTGACCAATTATATTTTATTTATATTATATATAACGATTATTTAAAATCATAAATTAATAGATTTTTTCTAAACTTTGTTTTAACAAATCTATAATATATAATAATCAATTTAAAATACTTTTAATCAACATTTTATATTATTTAGTTTTTCTTTACCATCTTGTTTGTATTAATTAACATCTTATCTATATCTATACTATATTATAAAAACGGTATAAAAAACTCTTAATTACAACATTTTAAGCACAAGTTACAACTAATTAAAGCCAATTACTTAATTTACAATTTCTTAATGCTTTGGTACAACCTTTCCAAGCACAGTATCTCATATAATCATCTATTTGTGGAATGTATACTCATTTATTAATATAACTATTTGTTTTTTTGGTGGATGATTTTATAAAATAGATTTTATATTAGCATAATCTATTTTAAATGTATCTATTTGTGGAATGGATACTCATTTATTAATATAACTACTTGTTTTTTTGGTAGAGGATTTTATAAAATAAATTTTATATTAACATAATCTATTTTAAATGTAGATTTTACATTTATATCTATATTAATGAGATATAATATAAAATCTTTTTTCTTCCGTATTTTTTTATATTACATCTCATAATGATTTTTCTATATTTTATTTTATAAAATCTTTTTCCATATTTTATTTTATAAAATCTTTTTACATAATGAGATTTAATATAAACTCTTTTTCTTCCGTATTTTTTTTGTTAATATAAAATATTTATTTTATAAAATTTACACATTTTATATTAGCATAATATAAAATCTACACGTATTTTTTTTGATAATATAAAATTTACATGTATTTTTTTTCACGGGTATTAAAAGAAGAAAAAAGAAGGTTGATATGAATTAAAAATAAAAAATAACGAGATACACTAATAAATTATCGTATTCTTTAAAATAAAAATATTCCCCAATACTTTCCAAATTAACCAAGTGTAAAGAAAATAAAATAGAAACGATGTAGATATAAAAATATTCTTCCATATTTTTAATATATTTACATTAATATTTTTAATATATTTACATTTAAATGTAAAATCGAAAATGAAAATAAAAGATTTTAAAATATTCTCTACATTCACTATAAATATATATAGCTTCTCTATGTATCATCCGAGTACAAAAAGAAGACAAACGGTCAGGTGTCAATGGCGGAACCTGTAACTGAACAAAAGGTATTCCACTATATTTTTGTTTCCTTTGAAAAACTACTTTTTTATATTTTATTTTATTTACTGAGGATTTGTTTATATTTTTCAAAACCCACAATCATATTTTTCGAAGTAAGGTAATAAGATATATATACATATCTATATTTTTATCGATTAATACTATGAGGTCTTGAAGTCAATAGTCAGATAAATATGTTGTGAGACATGTCGTTTGAGTTTTAAATAATATAATACAAAACTATTACCAATATTATTGCACAAACTCATAACAACAAACGATTAAGAATATATATGCAAGTTAACCACTTATGAAAATACATTCGTTTTTCACATTGTATTTCATTAACTGTTAACAGAGAAATTACGTTTCATTTTAACTCGGTTCAATATTCCAACAAAAAATTTATCCTCCCGTGCAATGCACGGGTCCAACACTAGTATTATTAAAGACGTGCTTTAATTATGTTATGGAATATTGTAATTGATTAATTTTTAGATGTCCCCCTTTTGGTTATTTTACTTGTTTTTGGGAAAGGTTCACCTAGGATTATTTTACATGTTTATTAGCTAGTTTTTGCCAAACATAATTTGTTCATCAGTTAACTTATCAGCTTAGATAAGTAGCAAAATATGGGACCAAAATAAACCCTCCACTATATATTAATGTTGTTGATTAAATGTTATCTCTTTATGTTTTCTAGCTAGTTGCCACATAATTAAATGTCATATTTTTATTAATACCTCAACACTAATATATAGCAAGGGTTGGGTTAAAAGACTTTAATAAGTTAGGTCACCACTTCCTATTTCAGATGTAAAGAGTTAAGAGGTTCTGAAAACTGGAAAAAAAAAAAACAATCTAAATGTAAAAATGTCTGACCGATTCAGACTTAAGAGCTATTAAGAGGTGTTTTTGAAAAACAAACAACTCCTAAAACTTGTTCAACTTACTCAGAAAAGCGTTACTAATGCACATTAGTGATTTTTTTAGCATTAGTGACGGTCGAAACATTACTAAAGGGTACCTTCATATACGAAACATATTGTAAACAAGTTATACGGATGTAACATTCTAGAAATTTCACGAATTAAAAATTCGAAAATTCGGCAATAAGACATCTAAAATACAAATGACCATAATACCCTGTAAATATTAAATTCCAAAAGAGTGAATTCCAAAATTCAAAACAACTATACCCCATAACAAGAGGGTCAATTTGCACTATAAAGTTTTGCAACAAAGAATGGGACATCAAATAATACAACTACCTACGTAATCTAGAAATGATTCGAATCTAGATTAAAATGGGTGTCGTATATCCACTATGTACTCTCTTCACAAAAATTCCCCAAAAGACCGGCACTTCACGAACCCCTATGTGCCCGGTTGACAAGCCCGACATCCTAGTTTCCTCCACGAGTAGGATCTGTGATGAAGCAACAACCACATCAAGTGTTAGGACGAAGCCTAGTGAGATTTCATAAATTATGCAATTCATAAACACTAGCATCATAGTTAAATAAAACAAAATTTGGGTTACTGAACTCCATCTTCTCACAGTTACTGTTTCCACCGCAACTGTAGACTCATACCTGAATACAAATATACAATAGATAACCCTTGAAATACGAGGGAGACCCGTGTCCATCGGGGTGACCTTCACGTGGGAGTGGAGTCACCCACGATGTTAATGAATTACACCTCATGCCCCAATCTTAGTTCCCATGCCATAACGACATCACAACCTCAGACCGTATTTACTACCCTTATTGCCTACTCTGTCGAGTTACACATCAAGGTCTTACGGAACATTAGTGCCTATCCATATCTAGACGAGTTACACCTCAAAGATCCATGACTCCTTATTGCCTACTCGCTAGTAACCCATCATGATTATTACCGGTTCATCAATTAAGCAACTACCTCCTCGTGCACAAGGAGTAGTGGTCACATTCTTATCAGATGATCAACATTTAATAAACATTTAGTCACATAAGTACCTCCTTTGTACATACAAAATCCGTTCATCTTTACTCCCTAGGGTATCCCGTTCCTCATAATCTCATACATAAAGTCTTAAGGTTCATTTTACTCATGTCATAAATTCATAAAGTTATCAGCAGTTAAATCGGGATAATAGCAACAAGGGTTTCCTCATGAACTTATCACATAATCATGAAATCAAAGATCCATATTCATTTGGCTAATATAAAAGGATTCCTTAGAGTTTACTAAGCATACCCACCCTTTTGGGTTCATAAAGTCTAAACTTTACAAGTTAGGTCACAAATCCCCAAATTTACGACACATAGGATTCATGTAAGTTAAATACAAGTAATAAATGAGTGCAAGAGTATTTAAGGAGAAATAACTCACCAACTAGGGTTTGTGAACCAAAACCCTAGAAATGGAGTAGATGAGGGAGGCTTGGTTCTTTAAAGCTTGAATCTTATAGGAGTCTCTACACTTGCATTCAATGACCAACAACCAACAAGTTAGGGTTTTGATCTAAGTCATTTAATGAGGATAGAAAAGAGAGAAAAGTGTGTGAAAATCGCTTACCTTAAGAGAGCAAAAATCTGAAATTGGAACTAAGGATGAAGTGTTTGGTTATTGGGTTGATCGACTTTAATAACCAGGATCCACCCTCACGTGGGCGACATTGACCCCGCGACTATGCCCTGGGCAATGTCGTCTGGCATAGTCGCACTCGCGCCTCTCCCTTCTGGAAATTTTTGAAGAAACACAAAACCCTACTCCCTTTCGGCGACTTTGCCCCAGCGACTATGCCCTGGGTATTGTCGCCGGGTAAAGTCGCACACACTCACAGGGCTGCTGTCTGCTCAATGCTAACAGTCCAAGATCCAATCCTCGATTACCCTCAGTTCTCCTAAGTTGTTAAAGTCCCTTGGTGCACTTTCTCGAGATCTAAAAATGTTCACCCAAGGTGTAACTGCCTTACAAACGGCTATGGTGTACAAACGGCTATGGTGTACATTCCAGTGATCAACTAAGATTTTAAACACATACTCATACACAATAAACACGTAACACAAGTATACTCTCGGTGTGAATATTATTGTTGTTACTTTGACAAGCCAAGTACACAAGAGCTTAAAGGCAATTAAAAGTTCCTTAGGTTAAAGATCGAGATGCTAGGGAATTCTTACAAGGAATTAAGAAAATAAATACTAGGAGAATTTTCGGGGTGTTACAACAGAATAAAAAGATAACACCTGATTTAGTCTTGATGCCAAACTGAAACCGATTGAAACTTTAAAGTTGAAATAAACTTGTTTCTACATAATGACAATTAACAAAGACAAAAATATCAACAATTGAACAATCTAATCTAAGACAAATAATTAAAATTGTAACAACCTATACCTTTATAAAACATCAAAATAACATTTTAATGTCCAAAAACAACCCCAGACTTACAATACAGAGTATAAGGTGTATAACTATCACCTATTACACAACTGAGTCAAAAAGTAAACTATTGCGGGAAGTCTTCTAGCTCCTGAAAATAGCTCACATCTTCTCCTTACCCTTATCTGTACCTGCTATCTTGCGATAACCTGAAACAGGATTATAATTTTGAAAGAGCAAGGGTCAGACCAATGGTCTAGTAAGTCCCCTCCAAGCACTACTACAACAGTTCAAATAGTATTTAAAACATTTAAACAAAACTTTATATCTCAAGAACATAACTCGCTCTATTAATCAAACATTAATCATACTTTACGCTTCACAAGCGTAACTCAATCTACTGGCCATCACTGACCACTCTTTACGCTTCGCAAGCGTATCTTAAGCTACTGACCAACATTGCCGTCAAAGACGGTATGTCTGTCTCGTACTGCCTTATTTTAGGGACACGCCCTAATGGCATAAACGGGCCACACTCCCTGGTACGAGCAGGCGGATCACACTTCCCGACTTAGGTCAGACTTCTGACTCAAATGTATGCATACACTTATTCTTTAACAATATATAAAACAAGTTTATATAAACTTAGCATAAACATGCCAACATAATTAAATCAACCTTTTCAATAAACCTTCATAACTTTCAATAATATAAACGTGCAATTTATAAAACTCACATTTATCAAATAACTTTCAGAATCATAAAATATTTAGTTTGAAAGACTCACCTCTGATTCTTCTTGCTTAAACCCTGTCTTCTAAAGATTAACACCACCTACGATGGTAACGAAATACAAAGGTAAGCTAACTCGTGACTAACATTCTTTCCTTCTCTAAACAAATCAAATACAATATACTACTACTACCCCGGTCGAGACCACTCCGGTCAACACCACTTATACCAGTTAACATTATACCGGTCGAGTACATACACCGGTCGACACATCCCAATTGAGACCGGTCGACAAAATATCGGTCGACTACGAGACCAGTCACAACATATCGGTCTACCTTATACCGGTCGATATTATATCGGTCGCCAACATACCGGTCGACGAGACCGGTCTATATAACACACCGGTCACCCTGAGTTCCGGTCGATACCCTACCGGTCGATACTCTACCGGTCGACCTTCAAACAGAGTCGGCGACTCAAACCCAGAAATCTTCAGATTTTTAAATCGATCATATATACGGTTAAAAGCTTGAATAACAAGGCTATTTACCAACTATAACACTTAGATAGAAGTAATAGACTAGAATCATACCTCTATTTGACAAAAAACTGATCGATTCTTCAAAACCTCGTTCTTTCTCTCTGCCTTCGCTCTGTACTCTTTCTCTTGAGTTGGTCTGAAAAGTTATCAGTATGAAATCTGATAACTTAACTTAAGGTTAAGGTTATATATATATATATATAACCAAAGTTTCAAATAACCCCCTAAACTTTGGGTCTCGCTTAACTTTTCACCCAACTTCCAAATTTATAATATTTTTCGGACCCGGATATTACAAAAATAAACCTAATGTAAAAAGTAAACAAATAAACCTAATCTAAACAAATAATGAATTAATGAATGAAATAAACCTAATCTAATCAAATAAACCTAACATGCTAACAAATCAAATCAGTATTGGTAAACCTAATAATCAAATAAACCAAACGATAAATTCTGAAAGTTAAAAATTTACCTACAAAGAGTGCTTCTAACCCAAGAGGCCAAGACGCCAAGAGGCCCAAGAATCTTGCTTGCGTATACTGTCTATAGCGCTTCACAGACGCCGGATAGTCGGCTACTGAGTCACCGGAGACACGGTCGGTACTCTGTCGCCACTCGGTCACAGAGTCACAGAGACAGAGGGAGAGAGCGAGAGTAAGAGACAAAGGGAGAGAGTCAGAGAGTGAGAGTCAAGAGCGATTACTGATTAGAGAGAGCGAGAGTTGACGTTGTATTCTGGAAGAGTGAAACACAAGGCCGACTAAGGGATCTTGTGGGCTGCAACGGTAAAAGAAATGAAGGCCAACTGAGCCTACCCATATAGTCCATTACTTAAAAATTTGACGCCCATATTATTATTGCTGCCATGGGCCAAGGTCGGCCCTGGGTTTTGAAAAAGTGTTACCAAAGTAACGTTTTTCCAATAATTTGTAAAATGGAGCTGCAGTTGGTTCCATTTCCATTATATGGCCATATATACGGAAGTATATATGAATCTCCATGTTACTAATTAACCTCTTTGCATGGGCTGAATTTCTGATTTAACCCCTTCATTTCAGATTTAACCCCTTCATTTCAGATTTAACCCCTTCAAAAGCCATTCAGAGCCTCTGTGTAAAACCCATTCAGGGGATTTCAAACGCCTCCTAACTTGTTTTGGTAGAGTAAGAAAGTAGTTATTGGAGACATGTCGAAAAGGATGTCAAGTTGCCAACTAATAATATAGAATCATCTAATCCAATTAAAATTGGATATTCAATTGTAATTGGATAGAATAAGATCCAAAAACATTCAAAGTGGATGGATCATTTTTAGATAGCAATCCACAATCCAATAAAGTTGTGCCCCTTGGACCCGCTAGAGCCACTCCCGACCCTGTCAATGGGGTGCACCCCCTTGACCTCCGCCTTATTGCGATCCTAATTAACATTATTTTTGCCTTAATTTATCACCTAGTATATCTCAATAATCACAATTACACCAAATTATTGATGACACTAAAATCACCAACATTATTTTTAAAAAATTTCGAGTTTGAATGGTGTTCAATATCTTTTCATAAAAGCTGATACAAACTAACAGAGTTGAAAGAGGAGAATTAAATACCTCGTTGATGGACAACTTGCATCAAATCCGTTGAATAAAAACTTTGTGTCCTATATATGCCTGTATCCCCTCATATCCCATTAGGGCCGTCCAATTTAATTAAAACGCACAAAAAATAAACAATAGTTCATAAAACAGAGGTTTCTTTCATAGGGAAGTACGAATCTCCGGTGGATACATGTTAGTGTAGGATCTGTCACAGTTTCAATGTCAAAGTGATTTACGGTCTCCAAATATTATCAATAAACCACAATGTAGACCGACCCAATCCAACAAATGCGATAAATGAGATCTGGATATTGTATATCTTAGTCTACTCAGATATACTAATCCAAAAGCGTATATAAAGCATTAATAAACAAATGCACGAGAAAATATCAAAGCGGCACATAAATCGAGACGGCGACATTCAACATAGTTCACAGAAAAAAGTAGATTGGTCGAAAACCCTTTCTGAAAATATTTTTACAAGCCAGAAGTTTTCACGGAAACAACCTTCAAAGTAAAGGTAAGGTATATGTACATCCTACCATCCCCAAACCCTACTCTGTGTAGGATTCACTAGGTGTCGTTTGGTTACAAACAAGAAACATGCTTAAAAAATATAGGTGAAGGTTCAAATGGTAAAGGAAAAAATGTTGAGAATATGTGAAGGGAGGTTCATATGTGAATTGAATGATCAATAAACTCGAAATCCCATGTTTTCTTATTTACCCTTTTAATATGTGAACTCATGTTTCCTTTTACCGATGATTCACCTATGAACCTTCCCTTCACATATTCTCAACCTTTTTGCCCTTCTCATTTGAACTTTCACCTATATTTTTAAGCATATTTCTTATTTATTACCAAACGAACCTTTAAAGACTAGCAAAAGCTAAAACCTCTCCAAAGATAAACAATTATTTATTCAAACCCTTAATTCAGAGTTAATATAAGCACACATGGTTACAAAAGATGGGACCAGAATAGGGGACAAAACCCTCCACTATCAATGCTAAATGTTATCTTTTATGTTTGATTGTTTTCCATTTGGCACACAGTTTAGTTCCAGGTGAGATCCCTACCCCCTTAATTCAAATACATTCAAGACTAATAGCATACATCATATATACAGGTGGATGATTTGATGCAAACAATATAATACCATATCCATCCTCTTGTTTGTTTCTCCCAAATCAGCTCCTCTGTTTCTGGGAAGCATGCAGGACATCCATATTTGCTGAAATGGTTCACAAATATAAGTATATAACACCATATATAAAACATCAGGAACTTCTTATATATGCTCATCACAGTTCATCCCTTCATGTAATTTACAAGTGATCAGTTGGGTCACAACAGCATTCCACTCACATGAATGTACAAAAAGTGAACAACAAAAGGGAAAAAAGAGGTCAATGATAAAGCTAA
Source organism: Arctium minus (assembly GCA_954870635.1). Lineage (NCBI taxonomy): Eukaryota > Viridiplantae > Streptophyta > Magnoliopsida > Asterales > Asteraceae > Arctium > Arctium minus. The sequence goes on along the minus strand of OX941083.1, from coordinate 327,395 downwards.
CATTCATGGCATATATATATATATATATATTGTGTGTGTGTGTGTATGCAGAACATCAAAGGCATACCTATCCCGGTCTCTGTTTCTTCATTACTTGTCTCATCTCATCAAAACCCAACATTTATATATTCACCTCCATAGTCTTCAACATCACCTCCATTTCTTGTATTAGACTAGAAGGTATTTAGTTGGTATTCTTTGTATAGTCCAAGGGACTAATATGTAATATTTGTGTTTATATAATTCAATGCATGAGAAGGGGAAATGGCAGATGGGTCATAACCCTTTTATGGTATCAGAGCTTCTCTCACAACCGCTCGCTTCCCCTTCACTGCAATCTGGTCGGTCTCCCCTGCCATCTGATCGGCGACCACCCTCTCTTAGCCGCTCACCCTCATCTGAAATTCTAATCCCGCTGCTCCTCTCTCTATGACCGGCGAGAGCAAGCCCCCCTCCCCCCCCACCTATCGAATCCATCCCGCCACCACCATTACCAACATCAAAAATCACATACCTCTTGTTCTAGGTACCGAAGAAGGAAATTATAACAATTGGGTTGCCCTATTTAAGGTTCAATGCACCATTTGTAAAGTTCTTGATCATATAATCCCGCCCGATGCCGCCCCTTCGGAACATGATGAAGAATGGCTTTGTCTCGATGCCATTGTTTTACAATGGATTTACAGTACAATCACTACCGATCTGTTAACCACCATTCTCCATCCCGATAATACCGCTCATAAAGCGTGGCAAGCTCTGCAAGGCATTTTCGTCGATAACAAACCTACTAGGGCCATCTACCTTCAACAAAAATTCTCTAATACGAAACTAGCGGCGTTTCCGGATGCAACCGCTTATTGTAGAGAATTGAAATTGCTTTCTGATCAGTTGTCTAATGTTGATGCTCCTATCACGGATCAATCCTTGGTTCTTCAATTGATTACCGGGCTATCTAGTGAGTTTGATAACCTCGCTACTACCCTCCAACAGAAAGATGTTCTGCCTTCCTTTACGGCTGCCCGTACTGCCTTGCTCACGGAAGAGTCCCGCAAAGCACAGCAACAGCCTACTGCTGCTGCCAACGCTGCTTTGGTTCAGCCCCCCACTGCAGGCCCGGAACAGCCTGCTGATGTCTCTAACAGGTTCAATCAGCGAGGTACTGATCAGTATCGGGGGCGCGGTCGGGGAGGACGTCACCGCGGCCGGGGTAGGGGTCGCGGACGCAACAATTTTTATGGTTCGGGAAATAACTCTACTGCTCCCGGGTATCCTTCACAGCAGTCCTGGCCTTACCAGCCATGGGGCTACTCTCATCCACAATGGGCGGCTCCACCGTGTCCATACCCGACTATGCCTATGATGCGCCCTCCGGTTCGAAATCCGGGAATTCTTGGACCAAGTCCATCGGCAAATTATGCAGCATATACTCCTACAAACATTGAGCAAGCCCTTCACACTATGACATTGAATCCCGATCAGAATTGGTACATGGACACCGGCGCAACAAATCACATGGCTCATTCGGCAGGTATCTTAAATTCTTATGTTAATAATGGTACTAAATTTATTCTTGTAGGCAATGGTTCCAAAATCCAAACAACCGGTGTTGGCCATACCACCCTGTCTCCCCCATACCCACCCTTTTATCTTTTATCTTGACACGGTTCAAAAAAATTTAGTTACATATATGAAGCAAGATAACATCACAATGAAGAACACAAAAAGCAGCATCTTATATATCCAAATAGTACGCTCATCACCAACAGATGCCTACATCACCAACCAGAAACTAATTGGGAAATTTTATCAATGAGCTGGTGTTCATAACACGATTCCACATGGTACCCTCACTTTGTTATCTCCTTGAATTCTTTATTATAATTTAAATATCCTCGTCTCCTTCCTAGTTTGATCTGTCGAAATTATCAAAAACTCAAAACCTAAAACACATCAAATGTTGCATACACAAGAAGCATGTTTCTCTGTGTAACATGGTTGTAGTTCATGAAACCAATTTTTTTTTACAACTAATTCTCAAACAAGAAGCATGATTCTCTGTGTTGTTAATGTTTTGGTTATATATCTTAGTTGATGCATGGATCCAAAACCATTTATAACGTGTAACCTTATTTTGAACAAGCATGTAGAGCGGGAATACCTTTTAATATCTGTTTCACATCTAAACTTTCATCTCCATCTTCTAGAATTCAAGTCCCTGCAGAAAATAAGCTCATAAGTTTAGAGAGTAGTGGTTGAGGGTTTTTAACAAATGTACTTATTTTAAAATAGATTTAAAAAAAGCAGAAAATAAGCCTACCTCTTGTTGTTTGGTGTTTATAAAGGAGTTTAGGTCTTCTTCCCTTTCTAATTCACACCTCCCAAACCTTGTATCTATTACTTTCAGCTCTGGAGTTGCCAAATCCCCCTTTGTGAAAACTTGTATTGCTTGGCATCCCCGTATAGCCAAGGTATCTAAGGATGGCCATGAAAAAGCCTCGTTTCCTAAGCAAAATGCCTTCAGGCATGGAAGATAGCCGAGTTTTAAGGACTTTAGACGAGGTAGCATAATAATCTCATTTACTTTGCCATCACATTCTTCTTCTACAACAACATTTGCTTCCTTAACAATTACTTTCATATTTTCACAGTTGCCTATATGTAGGTCCTGGAGTTGCAATAGACTACCAAACATGGAGCTACTAAATACATGTTCTAAACTCATGCAACTATCAACTGACACTTTTGTTAGGTTTGGAAACTCAAGTACCATCCACGGGTTGTTCTTCCATATATACTTGAGATTTTGTAGCCTCTCTAATTCGACTTCTCTTAGCTTTGGAATTTCTACAACAACAGATTGTGACTGATCATTGCTATCTGTCCCTTCCAATGCTTCAAATACCTCCTCTACCAACCTACATCTACTTACATGAATCTTTTCCAACTGTTGCAGTTGTGGCAAGTCATTGGATGGAATAATCTTTTTACCATCAAGAATATCATATTTCACATCCATGTCGATCAAATTATGAAAAGACCAATGTATCCCATGTGAAATACTAGTAGTATGGCATGAGCTTGCACTATCTAATCTTGAGAGTGGGGTCTGCAAGGCCAAAAAAGAAAAAGAACACAACACATATGTTATAAATAACGTCTTCTACTTGAAAAATGTACTTATATTTAAGACGATGATAACATTTGTAATTTTGTGGACTGATCTTTAAAGTTATATTAGATGTCATATGTTGTAATTTCAATGAGATTTGAAGAGTAGTATCAATGTGTTTAATACGTTTATGGGGATGATATATATATATATATATTTTAATCAGATGACGAAAAATAAAAATCTTGGAAGCGTACCTCTCGCAGAGTACTGGCCATCACTGGAAAGTTAATGCCACATTCAAGATTATGTTTGCCTAAAATAGTGCGTATGTAGTGAAGCTTTGGAGCTATCGAGCGATTAGAAGTGAACACCATCATTTGAGGGCAACCATGAATAAGGACATCATCCAATAATGGCCACCGGAACTCATTCTTCCCCAAGAAGAAACCCGTGAGATTTGGTAGATTTTCCAGTTCGATGGACTTTAGATGAGGAAAGACCACAACCTTAGATGATATAATTGTTTGCTCTCCATTGTCTTCTTTCACGATCACTTTCATTGCCTTACAATTGCCTATCCTTAAGTTTTCGAGTTGCATGAGGCTTTCAAGTGTGGAAAATGTGAACACATGTTGCAAAAGGTCACAGCCATAGATTGCCAATTCCTTTAGGTTGGACAGTTGAGCCACATTTATATTTTTCCTTTTTGGAATTACCATTGTGTTGTGATCTCTACCGGGGGTTCCACCATCAATGATGAACCCTTGAGTTTCAAATACCTCCACCAACGCTTCACAACGCATAACTACCAGTTTTTCAAGCTTTTGTATATGTCCTAGTGCATAGGATGGAATCACACATGGCAATGTTTGACACTCGTATATATATATGTCTCTTGCATATTGGCATAAGGACCAAGCAACAACATCCACTTTAGCAAACTGCAGAAATGACTAAATGTTAAATTATATTAACAAACCTTAATTGTATGTTACCACATATATATACAGTACTTCTATAAAAGAAATTTGAATCAGCTTTTGATCTTTTAAATAGCTCCTGATATAACAATGTAGCAAGTGAAGTTCTAAAGGATTTTAGTATACATTTTTTGGATAAACCCAATTTTGTTGTAGGGTCTAAATAAAATTTATCAAATATGATTTGAACTCAACTAATATTGAACATACATACACACGTATATACACATATACATGTATTCCTAGGGTTAGTTTCAAACGAGAAGGCGGTTAAGTTGTGAGAAATTCCAAAATCATATATGATTAAACACATAGTGGAAGGATATTTTGCAACCTTGAAAAATGTTGTAACCCTTGCAACCCACATCTTAACCGTTGGATTCATGATCGACGGTTATTTAATTTTTATTTTTCTGTTTTTTTTAATTAAAAATATTGGGCCCCATATCTATTGTAACCGCCGATCATGAATCCGACGGTTAACATGTGGGTTGCAAGGTTTGCAACATTTTTAAGGGTTGCAAATAAAACAACCCCTAAACACATATTGCATTAAACGGCACATAGAGGGCGACCTTCCCATGACCTTTGGTTTCATTCACCAAATATATGATTAAGCGTCCTTTTTTTATGTGTTCAATTATATATGATTAAGCTTCATGTATCATGGGTAATAAATATGATTAAGCCTTTAACTTTTAAAATAATCAAAGGATGGATTAAGTTTGTGGGTTAGTACACATGGTTTAGTGAAAAGTGTGAAAATAGGACCTAACCTTTGTAAAGTCTAGAAAGCATCCTTTACATTTTGCTTTAAAAATCGTCCATGATCACTAACTCCGTTAAAAAGTCTGTTAAATGACTCGTACTTTTGTCTTTTAATTTATTTCACTAGTTTTTTTTGACATTATATTATATTATTTATATTATATTATATATTAAGTGAACTACACTTTTGGTTCCTCATGAATGCCTCCTTTTTGGTTTTCGTCACTCGAAAGTACACCGGTGGTCCAAAAATCGTGTTTTGGAGCCCATTTCGGTCCCTCTCACTGACGTTGTTCAAAAAGCTGCCATTCGGGTTGCCATGTGCCCCTCACGTGAGGGGCATTTTGGTATTTTTAGCCATCTTCATCCCCCACCTCATTCAACTTCAATTTAAGAACCCTAATTATTGACGAAACCCAGTTCTTGAATCCAACCATAGTCAAACATATATCGTATGAGACCGATTTCGCCGGAGCTACCAGGAGGGGAAGAGACATCGATCGAAAGGCATGGGGATCGATTACCGGTAGGCGGTAGGCGGAGGGGTTCTTAAGGGTTTGATCAATATGGTTATATATTAGGGTAATAACATTGCAATTCATAATTATTTTTTTGTTCAATTATGAATTTAGAAATAAACAATACAAATTCAATAAGGATTTTATCTATTTTGTCTTCTCATTTATTACTGATAAGAATATATATATATATATATATATATAAAATTTTGAAATATCATATAATATTGCTAATTAAGAATAGAATTAAAAATGGATATTGAAAATAATTAGATATACGTACCTCAAACTGATCATGAATGGGAGTGATGATATTGAAAGATGCTTCATTACTCGAGTTCCTAGCACCACCATCACCAATACGCTTGAAATTTGGTAAGTGTCGTAGATCGAGATAATCTAGCTTAGAGAGCAAACCGGTGCTTGTGTTGGTAGATGCAACCCGTCCTTCATCTTCATCATCTCGGTTTGAAACAACTTCTTCAATAATATCACAATACAGTATACGGATTTTCTTTAGGTTGGAGAGAAGTTTGGCCATGAGAGGTGAAAACAAATACTTTGTGTTTTTGCATTCCCAGAGGAATATGTTTGTGAGGTTATGGAATGAGGAGGATTCTTCTAGATGTTGGTTTTGAGGAATTAAGAATTTATTCCAATTACATTTCCATACATGACTCATACACTCCATATATCTTAACTCTAAATCGTTGAGGTACGGAAGTAGCGGTTGTTGATTATTCTGAGGAGTTGTTGCCAATTCTTTACTACTTGGACTCTCTATCTCAAACACTACCTCTTCTCTATTATGATCTTCTATATGAAGTGTATGTACGTAATGAAAAGTAGTGTGAATGAGATGGGATGAAAATACAACACTAGAAATATCATCACCGACTTCTGATATCTCTTCCTTGGGCATAACATTGATCTGCATATATATCCCAACCATAAATGTAATTAGTAATTTCCATGAAACAAAAGAACAAAATTTGGAGATTAAAAGAAATGGATCGAAAACATCTATATTAATTTTTCAAAGATGAGGCGAAGTTGGTAACTAATCAGCAAAATTAGCTTTAAGAATAGAAATGAAAAGCCATACATACATACCTCTTGCTCTTGCCTTCTCTTTATCCGACGTTCTCCGCGATCAATTGCAAGCTTTGTAAGTGCTCGCATATCAAAATTGGTGGTGGTAGGTGTGAATACATTTCTAAACCACTTACAGTCACTTATCTCTATGTTTTCAATAGCATGAAAGCAACTGAATGTGAGACCCTCATTGTTTGCACCTTTTATCCTCCACACTTCTCTTAGATTCCCTAATTCCCACACTTGAATGCTTCTCAAACAACAACTAGATTCCTCAATATTGCCAACACTTTCCAAGTCAATGTTGAATAATACTTCAATGGAACCACAATTATTAACAATAAGTTCTTCTAGATGATGCAACAACGACATTGGATTGCTCGGCCATATCTCCTTCAACCTCTCCATCTTGGAAACCTTTAATTTCTTCAACTGTGGAATCGCAACCTACATAAGAATTAATTAAGCCTTGTTGGACCCATAAATACCTCCATTCAATCAATATAAAAATTGAAAAAACAAATCTTAGCATTGTTCAAAATAATATATTGGTTTTCAGTTTTTCCTCAATTTACAAGAAAAATGTAAGTTGCTACTACAACTTTTAAGTAACTTAACCACAAGGGTTGTGGCGTACTGGTCAATGGTCTGGGGATGTGGTGGAATATCCCATCTGCCCAGGGTTCGAATCCAGGCATACCCAACAATTGTAACCATTGAGATTTAATTTGATAGTTTACAATCATAATTTGCCAAGGCATTAGTCTAGGCATAGTTTAGGACATCCTTTCCAAAAAAAAAAAAAAAGAGAGAACTTTTAAGTAACTTCAAATGTACCTCCTTGTTTAGGAAAGGCTGTATTGTAGAAATATCATTCGACAGAGAAGATGTTGCTGATTTATCGTCGGGATAAATGCTACTGAAATTTGGAAGGCTATCAAGTATCAACTCCTCCAGTTGCGGCAGCTCTATTGCGTTGACTACGTTGCACAAACTCATTAGCTTTGGTAGATGACCAAAAGATAGAAACTTTAGGCCTTGAAATTTAATCACCCCGACTCCATTGTTGTCTTCATCTACCAGTGTTTCTAGAACCGGGCAGAAGCTTATTGTGAGGCGCTCAAGCATCTTGAGACTATTTGCCACACATACTGTGAAGAGGTATCTCAAGTTTGCACACTTACAAATAGTAAGGACTCTTAAATTGTAAAATGAGGATCGACGGTGATGCAAGGACTCCACTAAACCATCTCCAAGATCATTTACACCATTCACTTGAAAATGAAGCACCTCTGTTTTATCTAACAACTCAATCATCCTAGAATCCAATAGTTCACATTTTTCGGTGACCAACATCAACGTGTTTTCAAACGAGTGCCTATTTTGGACATCATTTTCTTTTAAATAACATCCCAAAGAGATCTTGAATCTTTCAAGTTTCTTAAATGACATATTCTTTGGCAGAGCATTGCTATCGAAGAACTCAATTTCTAGTGTGAAAAGGTTCTTTGAACGCTCTACCAATTCTTCACCGTTGATATGTGTGAACCTAATGCCCTTTTCTTTAGCAACTCTCATATAAAGCTCTTCAAGATTGACCAAATTTATAAAGACACCATCATCAACACGAAGATTAACACAACCTGTCAAATCCAGTAACTTTAACTCCTTCAAATTTCCGATTCTGGTTGGTAACTTTTTTATGCTGCAATAAGCAAAGCTAAGCACTTCCAAATTCAAAAGATCACCGATAGGAGAGCAATCAAACATCAATAAGCATCGATGAAGACAGAGTGTTCGAAGGTTGGTGGAGCAATGAAGTGATCTCGAAACCAATGGATACTTCATTTCGTCATAAGCTATAACTTTAAGTTGTTTCATGTCTTCATAAAAGTCCTTAGGAAACTTGAGCGACTCATCCCCATGCATAAGTTTCAAAAGTAAGAGGTTTGGAAACTTGAAGTTTCTAGGAAACTCAAACATACCTGTGCATGCTAGGGAAATTCTTTTGCAAGACTCGTTTGTAAGTTTTGTAGGCCTATTTGACATAGTACCGACGATTGATGTGTGCTCGCCTTTAGAATACATATCTAATACAAATTCACGTACCAAATCGTGCATCTTGACACACCCAACATCCTGACTTCGAATTAACAAATTTGCAAGTATAAGTCGCTCAATACAGGTGTTCAACCTGTTTCTGGCGTGCCTCATACTATACACTTTGTTCAACAATTCCAATCCCCATGCATACCTCACCAAGTCCTCTTTAGGAATATTGAAGTCTTCCGGGAACAAACCACAAAGCAAAAAAATAGATTTAGTCTCTCCATCTTGGAGATTTTTGTAGCTCATTTCAAAAACTTCATGCACAACTTGGTCAATGTCATGGTGCTCCAAACGAGAAAGGGCATCTTTCCAGGCATCCTTGCTTTTATCTTTAAGAGTACAAGCAATGGTTTTAATGGCAATGGGTAAACCAAAACACTTCCTTACAATATCTTCTCCTATCTTATGGAGCTCATGATCATCATTTGGAAGTTCTACAAATCGATGAAAGAAATCATGTGCTTCTAGTTCTTCTATCACATCCACCTTGAAAATTGAATTAGCTTCAACTCCCATTCTAGAGCAAACACTTTGGTCTCGTGATGTCAACAACAACTTGAAGCCAACACCTTGATTTGGCAAAGGACATAAACCCATATCATTTAGATCAACGAACTGCCATACATCATCCAGTATTACTAAAATCTTCTTGTTGCCTCCATCAGAATGGGCCTCAAAGCTTTTACGAAGCCGATCAGATCTTGCTGATTCACTTTTTTCAGTTAGACATATACCAAGGTAATCTGCTACAGCATCCTGAATCGCGAAGGTGTTCATCTTTTCCCCTATAACCACCTTAACAATTATATTAAACAATTTCTTTTCTTCTGCAACCTTCTTTAGCTTTTCCATCATTGTGGTCTTCCCCACTCCGCCCATCCCGCATAAGGATATCATTTGGGATTTGTGATCAGGTTGGAGTTGTTTTAGTGCTTCCATAAAAGTTCGCTCTCTTGATTGGAAGTCATTGTGACCACCTGATGGTGTAGAGGTGGAGGCCTTCATGGAATCGACTTTTCCTAGAGGAATTCTATGATCACTCCAGTTGATCATATTGTTCTCTTCTATGAGACGGTTGATCTCCTCAATAATCTTGAAGGCTTTCCTTCCGATCTTGTGCCGACGCTTGAGATTGAAACAACTACCGACATCACTAGAAATGCTTTCCACTTTTTCATCGGTCTTTACTACTTTTTCCAACCAACCCCGGACTTCAGTTGGAACAACAAGATTGTTTCTTTTGTTGTGGTTCATGTGTTCTTCAACATTGACTCTTTTACCATCCAAATCCTTTATTTTGGTACCCACATCCCTCACATATGTTTTGCAGGAAATGAGGTAGCCTAGTTGTTTCTTAATGGGAACAATAAGAGACTGAACAACAGGAGTAACAATGGCCGTAACAATTTCCATCGTTCAATATCCTTAATTACTTGTGCTAGCACCTACGTGTATAGAAGCAAACAAATGAACAAAGGGAATTCAAAACACTATATATAGTATTTGTTATAATAAGATAAATCTGTAAAAATCTATAGGTTTGAAATTGAACCTACAGATTAATCATGTAATCTGTAAAAGGATTAATATATCTCATGATATAAAAGAACTTTAAGATAAGTATTTAGACATGAAAAGTAAAATATTTTTTTTCGTATACCTTAGGTTTTTCTTTCGCTTGGGGTCTTCTTCTTTGTAAACAATTTTGAAGAACAAGAGTATGGAAATGCAGAGGAAGAAAAGAAAAAGGATTATCAGTGTTTTATAATTAAAAGGTGGGGAATTGGAATTTGGGGTGAGGGGTTGTTGGATAGAGTGATAATTAAAAGTTTTTTTTTTTTGAAGAAGAGTGATAATTAAAAGTTAGTTTTTTTATTTATTTAATACAATAACACCATTACGTACTCATGTGGACATGTCTCCTTTCATGACCAAGGAGTTGTACAATCTGCTTCTTTCACTTGTTCCTTTCATAAATGATATGTTTCTCCCTATATATTAATTAAATACACAACGAGCTACCTTTTATCAAATGCATTTGTTGCTTCTTTTCAACACACACACACAGATATATATATATATATATATATATATATATATATATATATATATATATATATATATATATATATATATATATATATATATATATATATATATATATATATATATATATATGGGCAGGTTCAAACGAGAAGGTACTCAATTTTCAAGAAGACGAGAATGAAATATGAGCCACATAATTTATTAATTAAAAAATAACATAAATTAATTTTTTTTTAAATTAGAATAACTACAATTTGAATTGGATAAATCCTTAAAAATCTCATAATATCTTTTAAATTTATTATTTTTTAATTTTAATAAATTCATAATTTTTTTTATCAAATTTATATTATTATTTTCTAGATAAAATCATAGTTTTCATCAAATATCACATGTGATATCCATAACTAATTCATTATTTGTTTCACCATTTTTACCTCTATTTTTTAGATTTACGTTTTAAATCACATGTGATTAACTTCGTTTAACATGTGATATATTATTATGTATCACATATGATCCCACTATGTGGATTTTTGTAAATATCACATATGACAATATATGTTTGAATATAAATGACGCATAATCACATTTGATAATATTTACATCACAAAAAGATCTATAAATATAAACATACATAATCACATATGATTAACTAAAATATATACAATTATCATATGTAATAAAATTTTCATCACAAAAAGATCTACAAATAGAAGTATACAAAACCACATAAGATTAACTAAAATATATACAATTATCACATGTGATAATATTTACATCACAAAAAGATCTATAATTAATAGAAGTATATATAATCACATATGATTAACTAATATATACAAATATCACATGTGATAATATAATATGTGATATGCATAAATATTCATATAATGATATCACATGTGATATTTAGTTAAAATTGTGAATTTTTTAATTAAAAGTGTATTTAAAAAAAATTAACAAAAAAATTAAAAAATAATTGAAATTAAAAAATAAATAAATCTAAAAGATATAATGATAATTATCCTAATTTCTAAAACTATTTTTTATTTATGGTTTTTTTAATTAATAAATTATGTGGTCCACATTCCTTCTCGTCTTTTCACAAATTAGTTTGTTTCTCGCATTATCCTCCATATATATATATATATATATTTATATATATATATATATATATAGGAGTAAGTTATTATGCAACCCCTCTACATGGTGCAACTCATGCAACCACTTTATCCACCACACATTTTACTTTTACCTTTTTTTTTCCTTTTTTTTAATTACATAAAATATGTGGTGGATAGAGGGGTTGTATGGAATTGCACCATGTAAATGAGTTGCATTTGAAATATATATATATGGGTTATATCATGTGAGAATCAAAAAAAAAAAGTTGAGAATCGTGAAAACTAATCCAAACCGTAATTTGATTTTGATCTTATGATTTTAGTTAAAAGTATGAAAAGGGCATTATCATTATTTTGGTAACAAAGATTTACCAGACGAAACAAATACTATTTCACCTAATGAAATAAAAACAAAATTTTCATAAATATGATATTTCACCTCATGAAATCCAAAGATATATAATGTTCATATATATGTTACTTCACCATATGAAATCTAACATAATTTTCATCTCTAATCTATTTTACCACATGAAATCAAACACAACTTTCATATAGTTCACCACATGACATCATACACAATTTTCATCTCTAATATATTTCACCACATGAACTCAAACAGAACTTTCGCCTATAATATATTTCACCTCATGAAATCAAACTCAACTTTCATCTATAACATATTCCACCTCGTGAAATCAATCAAAAATTTTGGGAACAAAAATGCTCAAATGATCAATCGCAAACAAAGAAGATGTTTTCCTAATATGTTCTTCGCCATTACACACCTTCTTCGAGCGAGACAGTTCCCACCATCGTTGGTGTTCTTCTCCAGCTCTTCCAAGTAACACCCGTGTTTTAGGTGCGTTCCCATATCTGTTTTTCTATACTTGAGATTGTTTGGTTTCGAAAGCGGAGTCTTCGGGTCGATAATGGAAGAAAATCAGGTCTCGGGACATCTGGGCGACTATGCCCGCGATAGTGACAAAGGTCACTCTCGCGGGGCATAATCGCGAAGAGTGTACCGTAGGTTGGGGCGAGGGCGCGACTATGCCCGGCGAGAATGACATGTGTCACTCTCGCAGGGAAATGTCGCCGAGCATGTACCGTAGGGTACTCAGAGCGGGCGACTATGCCACGCGAGAATGACCATGTCATTCTCGCAGGGCAATGTCGCGGACGGGGTGCGGGGCTTTAAATGCCTTTGTTCGATCGTGAGCTCATTTTGTATCAGTTTGGATTATTTGTGAAAGGCGATTTTTGAAGAGCTGAAGGTAGGGCTTCTCTCTTTCATCATTCAATGCTACCATTTGGGTACCTTACTTGCATTTATTTTGGGTTGTTTAGGTTGGTGAGGTGATTAAGATATTGTGGTTGGGAGTATCAAGTTTCCTTCCTCATTCTACCTCAAGTGTGGTAACTTAGGGTTTCCTTGCAACTATTCAAGGTGAGTTTTCCTTAACCATTTCTCTATATTAAATACTAGGGTTACGTATTTATGAACTGTCCTTAAGTTCTAATCACATTTGGGTTTTGTTGGGTTTTGATCTAACTAGATGATTTTGAATATATCATGAGTATTTGACTAAATAAAGCTTATGGGTTGGTGTGTTAAAGAAAATAATGGTGTTCATGTTTACCCAATCATTTGTTAACTAGTATTTGTTATTTGGGGCATTGGTATCATATGAAGAGAAAGCTAGGGTTTTGGGAATGTTTTGTGTATTAGACTAATTATTAAAAACAATGACTTTTGAAACAAGATTCTTGTATTATCAATGATGGGATTGTGTTTATGAAGTGTTTCTTAACCATTGTGAGATGAACCATGTTAATAACTTCTATGTTTTGGGTTTGGTCCCACGAATTATATGCATGAGTTTACATGGTTGTAATAGCATGTTTGGTAATTGGTTTAGTGCAATGGATTCATAGGCACGGTAACCCAGTGTCTTGTCCGGACATTTGGTTACCCTTGGCACGGGATAGGCATCGGGCTCCATGGTAAGTAAGGTGTGGGCCTATACAGTCGGGCAGCGTCCCATGGACAGTAAGGTGTAATCCCATTGTGCCTGAGTTGCCCGGTTTTGGGAACTCTCAAGAATAGACATTGAGTGGTTGACTTGATGTTTTCGAGCAAGAGACTTGGAGTAGTTGAGCTCGCTATGTGGTTTTGAATTATTGGCAATGGATACTAACGGATTGTTGACTTTATCTTGATTTATCTCACGGCTAGATTGGCTACATGACTTCAAACGGGTTTATTATTTAGACAATTTCCGCTTATTTATTCTCACTAGGCTTTAGCCTAACACTTGTTATTGGTAGTCATGTGTGGCAAGTCACTCTAGCGGTGGGATGCGTCGGGATTGAGTGGACGGCTTGGGTTCGAGAGCGGTCTTTTTGATGATTTAGTGACCGACATTTTAGAAGTATAGATTATTGTTTTGGAAGAATAGCGACACCCGACCTTAATCTTGCTCACCCAAGTTAGATTATTAGGTTGTCGAGTTTATTCTTTATTTTGCCACGAGTTGTAATTACCGTATTATAGTCCCCGTGTTGGGTTGACATACTTTAGCCCGTTTGGTCATATTCTTTATTACAGGTTATTGGATCTCCCGTTTTTGGTAGATTGGTTTATACCATTTTCAGACGTTATATAGCCAAATTTCCAATTTTTAAATTGACTCCCATTCTTAGGATGTTACATTCCACATGATGCCCTTCAGTGGTGATGATCTATCTTTGATCAATTTCCGATCATCTAGGATTTCATTTTCACTCATTGGTTGGAAATGGCGATGAAATCACGAAGAACAACTAACATCAATGTAAGAGAGTTCCAGAATTTCTTCCAAGGATGGTTAATTCGTCAGGAATATTACCTGGAAGAGCTTCGATCAGCTTTGCGAGAGGTTGTGATGAATCTAGCAATGAAGATTACTACGAGGAGATGGGAAGTTATGGTGAGAAGCGTAATAAGAGAATTCTACCGTTGGATGCAAATTAGTACGAGAGATTCATGGGTGGGTTTAAGACTAAAAGTGATCAAAGGTCCAGATCCCTTCTTACGTTTCTCATCACCTTAACTCTTCTTCTCATACGATCAGTTGCATATATATATATAGATGTAAGATTAAACTTTAATAGTATTTAAAGACGCAAAGACCATCGGGATTAAAAAAATTAAATCCAATATATAAAAGACCTAATTTTAATTTTCAATGACATCTTTAACATAAATAAGTAACACTCCAAGACATGTACAATTGGGATTAATAGTTGAGTTGTACGTAAACTATCTTTTTTTAAACGTTTCTTTATTGATCAATAACAACCTTTTCAATAAAAAAGCGAATGAGAATTAGTTACCAAGTTACTGAATAGGTTAGTAACTTTTGAGTGAATGGGTTATTGCTGAGTTTTGGAAAGAAAACGAAACACCACTATACAATAACTCAAGTATGTTTGGTAGTTGCTCAGAGCATCTCAAATAGATTTATCTACTAGCTTCCCTTCACACATATCAAATCACTACTTACTTTTTAGACTTCCAATATATGACTGACTTGACCTGATTTTGATATAAAAGGATCGGTGCAAATAGCATTACTGATATTTAAATGACGAAACACATGTGGTAAGACGATATTGACATGTTTCCATCACTACATACATCCCATGTGATATTGAAACCAAGGTTCTAAATGGCGTGAGGCATGGCGTGGCGGTGAGGCCAAGCTTCAAGCCTTAGGAGCCACGGCGAAACCATGGAGTTTTCAAGGCGTGACTTATGGCGTCAAATTTCTATTTCATATATAATATTATATACAAAACGTATGTTTTGTAGTGTTACTCAGTGAGTCAATAGTAATTGGGAAGTTAAATTAGGTTACATATATAAAAAAAACCTGCAAATAAGACATTAAAAATGTAAAGAAAATCAAATATCTCATTACAATAATCGCGCATTAGGCCATGGCGTGCTATGCGCTTAACATGGCGTGACACACAAGCCTTGGTGCCATGGCGCGCCATGGCGGCTGTGCGGCGAGTTTTTTAGAACATTGATTGAAACTTGATGTTTTTGTCGTCTATGTGGTGCTTTCGTCTTTTTCTTTATGTTTTTATCCTTTTCAAAACGAGTTTTCTTTCAAATCTTTTTGCATCTTCTTCCTCTTGTATTTTTGTGATTTTCCAATTTCCACAAACATGATGACGGGTAGGGTCGAATGTTACTCACATGTACATTCGTTATTTGTTTGTCACATATGATTTTAATATACTTTTCATTCATTATGCAATTAAATCTCTACGCCTATTTATAATCGGCGAAAATAAAGGTTTATCCCTAATTGAAATTTTAAAAGCTTGTCTAATCGGCAAAACACTATTGGTCGATTATTACTTAGTTACAATAAAAACACTATGGCTCGTTTGGTTTGATGGAATGTTGTTTTGGAGTTTTTGGTATGTTTGATATGTACGACTTGGAATGAAATCGAGTTCCATTTTTTATAAATAATTCATAAAAACTTATAAAAATAATTAAATTATTTTTTAGGAATAATTCATAAAAACTTATAAAAATCGATATCTCATTCACACACACTTCGTTTTGGACACATTATTTATCGTTTCGAAGCTCTCATATAAGAGAACACAAACCCACTAAAAGTTAATTATATGTAATACATATATATGTATTTAAATGTGTCCAAAGTTAGTAAAAAACATATACTTTTACTAAATTTTCCAACAGGACCCAATTACCAGATGTAACTTGCCAAAGATTTTGTAGGTGGTGGATGTCTCAGATCGAGAGTTTACGGTGGTAGCAGATGGTAGTTGTCTTAGACAAAGAAGATTGGCCGGAGAAGGAGGGGGAGCCGGATTGAAGGGGAGTCACCGTTGAATATCTTTATGGTGTTGGCTTCGATCTGGGACTACGAATCATGGCTCAATGTGTTTGTTATATAAATAGAGCATAATAAAAATATGTTAATCTAATCATAACAGAAAATTAAAGAAATACTAAAAAGACAGAAAATGCCCCCTGTGTTAACAAACCTATTAACATAAGTTAGGGGTTGTTTGTTTTAAAAAAAAATCTCTTAATCTCTCTTAAGTTTAAATCGTTTAGACCTTTTTACACACCAACTCTTATTAATCATAACTAAATTAAGAATTCAGACTTTAGGCCTCTTAAAAAACAAACGACACCTTAGTCTAAGGGGCCAAAAGTGAACCAAAACAACAACTACAATGACCAAAACTATAATTAGTTTAAAAGAGAGACGAAAATTGATAGTGAAAGACAACCACATGGACCAAAATGTAATTTACTCTAACAAATAAAATCCACCTAATTTGATATGCATGCGGACTTTATTTTTTGTTTTCTTCCATTTTTTTCTTTGTGTTTTGTCCTTTCTAATTTAATATTTTCTAAATGCTTTCACGCCTATTTTTCGTTGGTACTTTTTTACTCTTTTTCATAATTATTATGGTTGGTAGTGCCTATTAATTAACTCACATTAAGCTTTACCAAATTATTGTGTCAAGTCGATCTACCTATTTTTTTTTCTTTCTGATAAGTCTTAAGGTAGTGAAGTTGGTTAGCTTAGTCATAGGCCTCATTAATTATTCACAAAAGAGATGTCCACAACTCAAAACATGTGAATGAGAAATTGTATGCTAATAATCCTAATGATTCTATATGACCATGTTCCTTTGTTGTAAATGACATATATAACTATCCTACCCAAAAGAAAGTGGGGTTGTAGTATGCAGATTTCGTCGCACTCACTGATTTAAACAATCGCACAATCGCATGATAGAGGGCAGGGATTAGTACACATATGATTAAGCAGAGGCAAGGGGCGTTAGGGTGAATAAGCATACTCAATACACCTTTTTCATATTCTAGTTCTAGACTTTGGGGGGAGGGGGGGGGGGTCTGAGAGCCTTTGAGGGTGGGTGTGAAATAAGAAGAATAATTTAGGGTTGTTTGTTTACCTCTTAATGATTTTATTAAGAGACAACCTCTGAATCGCTAAGAAGTAATCTTGTTTGGTAAAAAAAATGTCTGCATCTTAATGGTTCCAAAACCATCTGAATAATTTTGTATTTTGGCCCTCCCTTACCCATTCAACACCCTAATTTCATTCTACAACACAAAATATATGGTGAAAACCAAGGACTTGGTCATGTTAGATGGTCATTTAGGTGGCGTTTGTTTTATAGATTATCACAGAAGAATACTTATGTAGGAGATGAGATCAAAGTTCATGCACATTAACGGTTTCTTTCAAAATCATTGAAGTTTCGTGTATTGATTCTTGAACACCGATTGGAAGATTGTTCGGATGATTTTTTCTCGTGTGTAATACCTAATTATCTAACTAACTGGGAGAGAATAATCAATAGATTTCTTTTTGGGAGTGATTCATTCTTCCTAAACACGGCATACAACAACATTCACTTGTACTACACCTTGTAGCTATATTATTTTTCATTTTAATGTGATATCAAGACAATTTAAATGGAGAAATTAAAATTCACACACATATATGTATAGGGGCCTTTATTTGAATACTTTGCAATATAGAGGGAGGATCATGCGAGAAACAAACTAATTTGCGAGAAAACGAGAAAAATATGCACCACATAATCAATTAATTAAAAAAACCTTAAATAAAAAATAGAAAGTATTTTTAGAAATTAGAATAATTATCATAGAGGTGGTATCAATTGAAAACCTTATATTAGATTGGAAACTTTAGAAAACATCTAAATATCATTGATCTTAGTAATCAATGGTCAAAATTCATTTGACTTAAATATGGTAATAAATTAATTAATTTATTAATAAAAATTAATAAGAATAGGGCAAAAGAGCAAAATTGTCTATTGCTTTCCCTAAACCCTTCGGTATGTTAGTCAGATGAAACATTTAACTAACATGGTTTAGTTTAGTTCGGATGAAATATATGATGTTATGGATTCATCTGTGATGTTATGGGTTCCTTCTAACAAATTTGTTAATCTACTATGGTTCATGACTTGTTCATCAGTACTCGTTCATCAGAAGAAAGTGATTTCATTACTGATTTCATTACTGCTTCATCAGAATGAAGTCATTTCATTACTGATCCATTACTGATTTCATTACTGTTTCATCTTACAAATTGATTTTATGATGAATTTCGTTAGCCGAAATACCATCAAACATGTTACCCTTCATTCCTTCGATTTGTTAATTTTTTACACAATAATTAAAAAAACCATATAAATAACAAAGAGTCAAAAGAAATTATTATAAAAATATTTCAATTCAATGAAAACAAATATTGATTTTACATATAATTAAATATTTGAATTTTCTATCAAAATAACTCTCTTCCAAATTGTGATGAAACGGAAATCAAATAAAAAAAATTAGTTTACATTAATAGGAAACAGAAATCGGAATAAAGAAGAAAATAATTTACATTAATATATCTATACTATATTATAAAGCAGAGATAAAAAAAACTCTTAAATACAAACTATTAGGCATAAGGTACCATCATTTTATGCAATATTTTAAAAATATCTTAATTTACAAGTATCAAAACACAATATACATATTACTACTGCAGACTTCTAACACCCACTAATTTGGTATGTGCAGTGTCTTCCTTTTATGCAGATCTTTCCATGTATCACTATTAATTAATATATTATATTAATATAAATTTGTTTTAATTATATTATTAAATATATGATTGGTTATTTTTTTCTAGATGTCGTTAAAATATATAAGATAATCATTGAATTATAACAAAATACTTGATTTTTTTATATAAAAAACATTATATTATTAAGCCTAAATTAAACAAATTTATAAAAAAACATTATCATTTTCTCAAAGTCATCCAAAATCGTACTATAAAGCGACGAAAAAACAAAAAATAAAATGAAACATTAAAATCGTGATATGTCTCGTTGCATTGCGCGAGTACGCTTCTAGTCACCCATTAATACCATATATATAATGCATTAAAATTGAATAATTAATATTATAGTAATAATAATAACTACCATATATATTACGAAATTAGGTAAAAGTCTAAAATACCCTTACCAATTAAAAAAAATGAAATTCAATGATTGGTTAATATTGGTTTCTAGAATCTAATATAGGTTTCCAATTGATCATTTCTCTCTCTATATATATATAGAGAGAGAGAGATCAAACTCTTGTGTTTATTTCTTATTTTCTATAAATAAAACAAATGATCGATGCCCACAAAATAAAATCACAATTCATAATCTTCAAGGAATTAAAACAAAGGAGTAAATAAATTTTCATGTACATAAAATCCCAGTAACAAACCATGAAATGCATTAAGCTTTACACTTATTCATTTTTTGGGAGTGAAGTCGAATTGAAGGGATAGACATCACAATTGATCATACCGTGCTGCTCATCGGGGGAAGCGGACAAAAAAAATGACAAAAACAATCTTCAGGTGCAGCACACTCTCCATAGGCAAGAAATCCATAAGTAGAACGGCACACTTGATCGCATGCATCAATAGTACATGGTGGTCGTAAAGCAACATCATTTTCACAATTATATTGGGCCAAAACCAACTTCATACCTGCATATCTAAAACGATTATATATTATTCTTTAAAATTGTTAAGGAACCGGTAAGTTCATATTATTTCTCTAATGATGTGTATTCATGTGATTGATGAACAGAAATAAGACATGAAAATTTGAGACAGATGATTTTATATGGTTTTTAGGGAATTGTAAATGATAAAACTTTTAATAGAGAAGAGTGGAATTGTAAATTACCTACAGTCATGAGAAACACAAAACATATGGTGAAAAACAAAGACTTGGTCATGTTGAATTTTGAAGTTCGTTTTATGTAATAAATGTTTGTAAACAATCATCGAAGAACACTTATATAGGAAATGAGATCAAAAATCATGCATCTTGATTACTATAGCATTTATTTTTTAATTTAATGTGACATTTAAGACATTAAAAGGAAAAATTAAAATTCAATATCCATTACCTAAGATAACTTGCATCAAATCGATCCATTATACCTTAACATATCTTTAATTAAATCAATTACTTAATACTTACCAGGGAATAAATGTTACTCTAAAATTGAAATGAAAAATTAACTAAAATTCACATTGAAAAAGAAAATCTAAAATTGAAGTTTGAAGATTATAAAGAAAAATATGAAAAATATATAAATACGAGTGTCAAATTATATATTACAAAATTCTCATTTTTTTTTTTGCATAACTTGTTACCCTGTACTTTATGCCCAAAATCATACCAGCATTATATATTTTTCGATGATAAGCATTCCCTTAGCTTAATTTGAACATGGCTCCATCACTAGGTGATATCATCAAACCATCTGTGACTATGGTTTGTTGTGTGTTCTATGTTATAAACCTGTTTCATGGCTGGGAAATCCTGACCATCACTTGTTAGCTGCTCTAATGCCTTTTTTCTCCATATGTAGGAAATCGTAAAAAGGATCGACAAACGTCTAAATCTTCAAAAGATGATGAGTTTACAAGCATAGAACTAGTAAAATAAGAAGACTAGAGATTAAACTCTAAAGATAGATTTTATTTAATCAACAATAAACTACAATGAACTTTATTTATATGTTAAATTAACTTGGAGATAAACTAAGAATTTAAATTCAAACCGAATACTAATCCTAAACCAAGTAGGAAATGATTCAAAGTATTAACTAAAGATAAATCTTAAAACTATAAAGAAAAAAAAAAACTAATTAAGAAAACAAATAAATAATAATTAAAGAAAACAAATAATAATCCTAATTTTTTGAGGAAGCAGAATAATCAAATAAACAAATAAATAATAAATCAAATTGTGGAAAAGTCTTTTAGTAGGGTCCCGGGGGAATGTAAGAGATTCTTTATTGTGGAGGTTCCTCGCTATCGACTCTTTCTCGTCGTTGTAATGTTTTGTTTTTGCTTTTAATGAAAGTTGGTTCTTGTTCAAAAAAAAAAAAAACAAATAATCACAATATGTGCAGAACTCGAAATGGCGTGTGCGACCTGACATACGATCCAGCCCGTGGGAGAAGTCGCAAAAGAGTCTGACTTCCTGCTTTTGATGTTGGATTTTGGGCTTATTTTGAGCTCGTTTTCTTCTTTTATGATGATCTGCCAAAAACCACTTTAACTCTCTGATCTTTCCTACATCATTTAGGAATTAGGTTGCCATTACCAACCCCAAACCTTATAGGACACTTTGGTACTTGAACAACATACAAAGAATAGAAACCATGGTTGCAAGCCTTTCTTTGTAATCTACCTTTCAGTGATGGCTGAGAATCATTAATCTTTTCACTTCGTAAACACATAAATAAACTTTATAGACATAATTTTTTTATTTATACCATCATTTGTGACTACCAAGTTGGTTCCAATCAACTTGAGTGACCCAAAGATGTATTTACTCCTTTCTTTTTATAAAATATACTAGGAGTGCACAAAAAACACGACTAATGCGACCAACCCGGGAACCCAACCCATAGTGAATCGATACTTAATCGAGTTGTAGAATCTTCAAATAGTAGGTATTGGGTTAGATCCATTTGAACCCAACCCAACCCAACGCATTGAACTCGATGTTTTTTTAACCATGAATGTATATTCGTTAAGTCCTTAATTAATATATGTACACAAGATATTAGACCAACACGTAATTAGCTCTGTTCATAATTGTATCATAATTTCAACCGTATTTTAGTTCCTTTGTTACTTGTATGAACCCTCAACTTTTTTTTTGGGTTTGTTAGCCTTATTTGTATGTTTTCACTTTGATTTTGCTTCTTTAAACACTATCACTAACACTAACACTTTGGTAATTGTAAAATCATGTACCAAAGGTTCAACTAGACCAACCCCTTTGCTACCAACCTCGCTTTCAACTATTGCACTTCCCCTCTTTCATCAAGTTTGGTTTTGAAAACCCAGTTGACTCCAATAGGCTTCACTCCTTTCAATAAGTTTGTTAATTCCCATGAATTGTTTTTTCTCTATGGCTTTTATTTCTGTAGCCATTGCTTCTCGCCACTTCTTGATTTTGTTTGCTTCTATAAAGAGATAAGGATCACCTTTACCTTGAGCCATTAACATCATCATATTTAACTCCCCTTCGTCTTCTGACAAGCATGCTCCTGTCTCATAATCTGACATCCATGTTGGTTCTTTTCTATTTCATGCATCCCTCCCTTCAACTGAACTCCTGGTCGTTATTCGGTTCATCAGTTTCGGTTGGTGTACTGCTACTGCTACCATAAGATTTTTGATTGGTACCTGTTTCTCCATTCTGCTCAGTTTCTTCCTCCATATCGCTAGCATTTTCATCTTCCGATATGAGCACATCATCTTTGCGCTCTTTTTCAGTTCTACCCCAATCCCAGCCTTTTGCTTCTTCAAATATGACATATTTGCTTACTACGATCTTCTTTATGACCGGATCGAACAATCTGTTGGCTTTAGATTCATCGCTAACACCCAAGAAAACACACATCTTGCTTTTGTCATCGAGCTTGCTTCTCTTTTGATCCGGTACATGAGCATGGGCAACACACCGAAATGTTCGAAGGTAATCGACCGTAGGCTTCATGGAACTCCACTTTTCTTCGGGAGTTTTGTTTTCCAAGGCTGTAGTTAGGCACTTATCCTGCACATGCACGCACCACTTCACTGCCTGTGGCCATAAAACTTTTGGAACTTGTCTCTCGTTTAACACGGTCCTTACAACGTTCATGATCGTTCTGTTCTTCCTTTCAGCCACGCCGTTCTGTTGTGGTGTGAATGGTGCTGTCAATTGTCTGTTGATGCCATTACTCTTGCAAAATTCCCCAAACTCGTTTGAGGTGAACTCACCACCCCTGTTTGTCCTTAAACAAATAATTTTTTCACCACTTTCCTTTTCAACAGACATCTTAAAATTAATAAATGCTTCCGACTTCTCATGTAACAGATAAACCCAAGTTTTACGACTAAAATCATCGATAAAACTTAAAAGATACCTTTTGTTACTACTCGAAGTGGGTTTGATCGGACCATAAATATCAGCATGTACTAGTTGAAGCATCTTTGAGGCCCTCCATGCACTCCTCTGTGGTATCGATTCTCTATGTTGTTTTCCAGTTAAATAAGTAGTACATATAATCTTTGGGGACTTTACCGGAGGTAAGTCGATCACCATTTTCTTATATGCAAGTGTTCTAAGCCCCTTGTGATTAAGGTGCCTAAAACGACAATGCCACATGTGTGATTCTTTTTCAGATACAACATGAGCCTACAAACACATATTCTTTGGTGTCATAGCAGTTAGCAGATAGAACATTCTATTTCCACTCATGTTAGTATTCATTATTAACCTTCTCGTAGGGTGAAATACTTTGCAAGTTCCATGTTAGATTAAAATCGATAACCCCTTTTCTTGAAGTTGTCCAAGACTAAGTAAATTGTTTTTCAATTCAGGAACAAAATAGACATCTGATATTACCAGAATAATACCATTCACTTGCACCCTTATGCTTCCTTTTGCGATAACCTCCATCTTCGTATCATTCTCGAGTTTCACGGTTCGTAAAAGACCTTCTTCCAGCTCCGAGAACCATTCTTTATTTTATGTCATGTGATTGCTGCATCCAGAGTCAAGGAACCTTACCTCTTCTTTCTTGTTTTGACATAGATCTACATGGGTCATCAACACGAGCTCCTCTTCTTCATTCGTCTCGACATAGTTTTCCTTCTCCAAGTCAGGACACTCGTACTGAAAATGGCCCAACTTATAGCAGTTGTAACACTCGATAAGAGATTTGTTTAAAGGTTGTCTTCCTCTTCCTCTACCACGTGCTCCTCTGAACATACCTCTACCCCCTCTTCCTCTACTTAGTCTTTCATCATAGGTCATTTTCAGCACATGTTCCTCAAGAAGGTACCCTTGCATCCTTTGTTCATGAACAAGAAGACTCCCATGTAGTTCATCAATAATTAAAGTACTCAAATCATTAGACTCCTCGATTGAGCAAACTACATAATTAAATTTGGATGTCAATGATCTGAGTATACTACTCACAATTGTACTTTCCTCCATAACTTCACCATTCGACTTCATCTTGTTCACCACAGTTAGAGTCCTCCCCAGGAATGTGTCTACTTTCTCTCCTTCCCCCATGGATGGAAACTCGAATTCCTTTCTTAGTGCTTGAAGTTGTGCCCTTTTCACCTTCGTGGATCCTTGGTACTTCTTTCGCATCGACTCCCAGATTGACTTCGACGTTTTTTTGTCAAGAATCGTTTCCAAAACCTCTTTGTCGATGGCTTGGAATAAGTAGTTCTTGACCTTTAGATCCTTGAGTTTGGCTTCTTCTATACTCTTTCTTTGCGCCTCACTAGCCGGTCCAGTTCCGGTTGCTGACGGAATCCCTTCGTCCACCATGTTCCACATTTCTTTGCTCCGCAGGAAGTTATCCATCGTCATCGACCAATAGTGTTAGTGGCCATCAAACTTTGGAATGGCAGGCTGTACGAACTTATCTAAATTTGAAGTTGACATCCTATCCTATGCTTCCTGAGTTCACCCTAAACCTCACACACTATCAAGGCCCTTTTTGGAGGCTTTGATACTAATTGTTTAAAACTCAATAAGGTGATCACACAAAGAACGATTGGAAGAGATTAATTATTAAACTGAAGCAACGATAGGCTTTTATAGCCATAACAAAACAGAAAGCAAACTGAAAAGCTAGAAAACAGGGAGTTACCCACAAGACCAGGACTTCCCAAACTACTTGACTTATTGGACTAATTCAAAAGAAAACAAATAAACGTATTTTGACCATCAGTGATTCATATCAAGGTTCTAAATGGCGTGAGACGTGGCGTGGCGGCGAGGCCAAGCCTCAAGCCTTAGGAGCCATGACGAAGCCTTGGCGTTTTCAAAACATGACTTATGGCGTCAAATTTCTAATTTATATATAATATTATATATAAAAACATATGTTTTGGCGTGTTATTCAATGAGTCAATAATAATAAACAAGTTAAATTAGGTTATATATATTAAAAACCCGCAAATAAGACATTAAAAACATAAAAAATACCAAATATTGCATTACAAAAACTGCGCATTAGGCCATGGCGTGCCACGAGCTTAACGTGGCGTGAGACACAAGCCTTGGTGCCATGGCGCGCCATGGCGGCTGTGCGACGAGTTTGTTAGAATAGTGATTCATATATGAACCAATTAACTGATTCACATATTAACTAATTAACTGTAGGTTTATATGTGAATGAGTTGAACTAAGTAACAAATTCATATATGAACCTTTGTGATTCATAAATGAACGTATAGTTTATATATGAATCACAAAGGTTCATATATGAATCAGTTAAAAAAGTTCATATATGAATCAGTTAAAAAAGTTCATATACGAACATATAATTCATATGTTAATCATATAGGTTCATATATGAACTCGTCCCACGTATTTTACGAAACTACCCCTCTATTTTCTACAGACCACACAAGGATTTATCCAGTGTTTCACGACAAAAGCCACAAATGTTGACCAGATAAAAGGCTAGGATCATTTCTTTATTTCTGATATTTTTAGCATTTCTCAAATGAACCTAATCATATATATATATATATATATATATATATGTATATATATATATGTTAGTAAATATATTGTATATTGTAGTTTAAATATATTGTATATTGTAGTTTAGTTAGCCCGTTTGTATTGACCCTCGACCCTTCCGTTTGTATTGGCCCTCGGCCCATCATTTGTGTATTTATTGTAATTGTAATCTCCCTAATCAATCAAGAAAATCATTTTGATTTCATGGTATCAAAGCTTCCTAATCCTCTCAAACCTTCCTAATCCTCTCAAACCTTCCTAATCCTCCCTTCTCTCTCTCTCTCGTATCCATCGCTCCTAGGGCCGGCCGGTTTTCTTCAATTTCCGGCAGCCACCCCCTCCCTGCGTCCTAATGGCCGAACAACAACAACCCCTTCCCAACAAAGTCTTCGGCATCACCAACATCAAAACCTATGTTCCTCTTATTCTCGATTTGGACCGCCTCAACTATGATGCATGGAGAGAACTCTTCTCCACCCATTGTATCGGTTTTGACGTCATTGATCATATCGATGTTTCTACTCCAAAACCCACCGACTCTGAATGGAAGAAGGTGGACTCCATTGTCAAGCTATGGATCTATGGATCCATCTCTCAATCTCTTCTCCAAATGGTCTTGAAAAAGGACTCTACCGCTCTCCAAGTTTGGACTAGCCTAGAGACCCTTTTTTGAGACAACAAGGACGCCAAAACCATGCAAATCGACAGCGAGCTTCGAAACATCGTCATGGGTGACCTCTCCATCACTGCTTATTGCACTAAAATCAAAGCCCTTGCCGACCTCCTCGCAAATCTCGACCTGGACTCCGCCATTCCGGACAAACACCTACTTATCTACACCATCAATGGCCTTTCCTCAAAGTTTGATTCGGTGTCAAACATCATTCGGTATCGTTCCCCTCTCCCAACTTTTTTGGAGACCCGTTCGATACTCCTCTTGGAGGAACAATGCATGACACAACATCGACCCACCCCCCCATCCTCTCACACCGATCACCCATCATCTCCCACCATTCTTAACGTCAACCACAACGGTGGACATCGGGGGAACGGTTGGCGGACTGACCATCGGCAGCCTCCACCTCGCCGCCGCCAACAGCCGACCCCACCACCGCAGCAGCCCTGCCAACGACTGTCCTCATCCACCGCATCAGCCCCGCCAACTGCCGGACTCCTCGGGCCTCCACCGTCGACCAACCACCACCGGTAGCCCGCACTACCGTGGCCTTTCGGCCCATCTCTCGATCGTGGAACCCTCACCTCCGTGGACTTGGAGCACACCAGATCAAGCCACTGCTCTTCCTGAACTCTTTAACACCATGGCTCTCAACGATCCAGGAACAACGGATTGGTTCATGGACACCAGCGCAACCGACCATGTGCACGCAAACCAAGGTATACTCAATTCTGTTATTGATACACATGATACTCGTTCTATACTTGTTGGTAATGGATCCTAAATGCCTGTAGTAGCGACCGGACATGCCCCCTTTCCTATTAAAAACCCTCACCGCCCTCTACATCTAAACCATATTCTTATCACTCCTAAAATTATTAAAAATCTAATTTCTGTCCGTCAGTTTACTCGTCAAAACAAAACTTCTATTGAATTTGACAGTTTTAGTTTTACTGTTAAGGATTACAAGACCCGACGCCCTCTAATCCGATGTGATAGCGAATGCCCACTCTATCCGGTCACTTCATCCAAGCCTCAAGTTCTCATCTCCACCACTCTTTCCACATGGCATCAACAGCTCGGTCATCCCGGCGATCAAGTCTTGAAGTCATTAGTTCTAAATAATTCGATTTCTTGTTCTAGCAATAAATGTAATAATATTTGCAACTCTTGTCAACTTGGAAAAATTTCCAAGCTTCCTTTCGTTATTTCAAATTCTAATGTTTCTCATGCTTTTGAAATATTACATTCCGATGTTTGGACTTCACCCATATCGAGTATTAGTGGACTCCGTTATTATGTTATTTTCTTGGATCATTTTACACATTACTTGTGGGTTTTTCCTCTTAAACACAAATCCGAGGTGTATGCAAAATTCCAAGAATTCTATCACTACATCGCAACTCAATTTAATTCTAAAATCAAATCTCTTCAATGTGATAACGGGGGGGAATACAATAACAAAGAATTTCATAATTTCTTTGCTTCCAATGGAATCCAACTTCGCTTCTCATGCCCGCATACATCCCAACAAAATGGGAAATCGGAATGCATGCTTCGAACTATCAATAATGTAGTTCGCACATTGCTCATTCATTCTCATCTTCCTCCCATATTTTGGGTCGAAGCTCTTCATATGGCCACTCACCTTCTCAATATTCTTCCCTCTACCTCAATTAATTTTGAAACACCTCACTACCGATTGTTTCAAAAACACCCCTCCTACTCCCATCTTCGTGTTTTCGGATGCCTATGCTACCCATACATCACCTATTCACACAAATTAGCTCCTCGAAGCACACCGTGTGTTTTCCTCGGCTATCCATCTCAACATCGGGGTTTCTGATGTCTTGATCTCTCTACACGAAACATTATCATATCTCGTCACGTCATCTTTGACGAGACTACTTTCCCATTTGTTTCAGTCACTCCAACCGACCCTCCATCTTACTCATTCCTCGATGATCTCTCGGACCCCTCTCCTATCTTGCGTGACATTCTTCACTCTCATCCACCGTCCTCTACGGCCCCATCCCCACCCACCCCCGCTTCGGCCACCTCTCCCCCTACCCTCTGGCCCCCTCCCCACCCACCCAACTTCCTACCTCGCCCGCGCCCCCGCCCCCCGATCCTCATCCCACACACCATATGACGACCCGTGCTAAGAGCGGGATTGTCAAACCCACTCAACATCTTAACCTGCATACCACCTCCATAACCCCCTTACCCCGGTCGCACCTACAGGCACTACAGGATCCCATTGGCGACAGGCCATGAATGAGGAATATCATGCGCTTATCACGAACAAAACTTGGGTACTTGTCCCTCGGCCACCTAGAGTTAATGTGGTCAGATCCATGTGGCTTTTTCGCCATAAACATCACGCCGATGGCTCTCTAGCTCGCTATAAGGCCCGCCTCGTGGCCAATGGTCGAAGTCAACAACAGGGGATAGACTGTGACGAGACGTTCAGCCCGATTGTTAAACCGGCCACCATACGCACTATCCTCAGTATTGCCATCTCTCAGCACTAGCCCGTTCATTAGCTTGACGTGAAGAACGCCTTTCTTCACAGCCATCTACAGGAGACTGTATATATGCACCAACCCCCGGGTTTCCACGATCCTCGATATCCGGATCATGTTTGTCATCTTCAGCGCTCCCTCTATGGCCTCAAACAGGCCCCCCGGGCGTGGTATCATAGATTCGCTCAGTATGCGTTACGGATTGGTTTTCAGCATAGTCGAACTGACGCATCACTATTTATCTACCACTCATCACAGGCCACCGCTTATCTTCTTCTATATGTGGATGACATCATTCTCACAGCCTCATCCACAGACTTTCTCCAGAAGATTATTTCTTATCTCAGCAACGAGTTTGCCATGACAGATTTGGGTGAGCTTAACTACTTTCTCGGCATATCGACCTCCCGATCATCTACTGGCCTGTTTCTGTCTCAACAGCAATACGCGACCCAAATTCTAGACCGTGCCAATATGCAAAATTGCAAACCCACTCGCACCCCGGCCGAATCTGCTCACCGATTAGATGCCCATGGTCCTCCCGTCGACGATCCCTCGCTATATCGCAGCCTCACCGGAGCACTTCAGTATCTCACCTTCACGAGACCAGACATCGCATTTGCGGTTCAGCAGGTTTGTCTTTATATGCATGACCCTCGAGAGCCCCATCTTCAAGCTCTCAAGCGCATCCTACGATACATTCGTGGGACTTTGTCACACGGTCTTCAGCTCCATGTCTCTACCTCATCAGATCTTATCGTCTATTCAGATGCTGATTGGGGGGGATGCCCTACCACACGAAGATCCACATCCGGATATTGCGTTTTCCTAGGCGACAACCTTGTGTCCTGGTCATCCAAACGTCAAGGTGTCATCTCTCGCTCTAGTGTCGAAGCCGAGTATCGTGGAGTCGCTAATGTTGTTGCCGAGGTAAGTTGGATCCGAAACCTTCTTCGGGAACTCCGTAAACCGCCCACCAAAGCTACCATCGTATACTGTGATAATGTGAGTGCAGTTTACATGTCAACCAATCCAGTTCAACACCAACGCACCAAACATATCGAGATTGATATCCACTTTGTCCGGGACAAAGTGGCCATCGGCCACGTTCGTGTCCTTCACGTTCCCTCCACGTCTC
Source organism: Arctium minus (assembly GCA_954870635.1). Taxonomy (NCBI): domain Eukaryota; kingdom Viridiplantae; phylum Streptophyta; class Magnoliopsida; order Asterales; family Asteraceae; genus Arctium; species Arctium minus. The sequence goes on along the minus strand of OX941083.1, from coordinate 296,571 downwards.
AATATGTCGATATCTTCACAAAGGGGCTTCCTACTTATCTGTTTCATGATTTCAAGTCCAGTTTGAACGTTCGACATCCCGAAGATCAAACTGCGGGGGGATGTTAGTAAATATATTGTATATTGTAGTTTAAATATATTGTATATTGTAGTTTAGTTAGCCCGTTTGTATTGACCCTCGGCCCTTCCGTTTGTATTGGCCCTCGGCCCATCATTTGTGTATTTATTGTAATTGTAATCTCCCTAATCAATCAAGAAAATCATTTTGATTTCAATATATAGACGAAGGATCGTGTGAGATTAAGAGTTAAGGTGAGAAGTGTGTGTATATATATAGAGGGGGTTATTATGCAACTCCTTTACATGATACAACCCCTTTATCCACCACACATTTTATTTTCAATTTTTTTTTCTTAATTCCATAAAATGAGTGATGGATAGATGGGTTGCATTTTAACGTCTCTCTCTCTATATATATATAGCGAAGGATCGTGTTAGAATAGGAGTTAAAGGTGAGAAGTGTAAGAAGGGATTTGGACACTTGATCACTTTTAATTGGTGTTGATTTAATAGTTCTGATTAAGTTCCAAAATGATCCATGAATTAACTTAGAAGGGATTTTTCCATTGATCTTCAATTAGGATTGATCTAAGGGTGAAGATCCCTTCTTACTCTTCTCACTATAACTACTATTCTTATCGGAAACCATCTATCTCTCTCTCTCTCTCTCTCTCTCTATATATATATATATATATATATATTGTGAATGATAAATTCATGTCATCCATATAGTTGTGTCAACCTCATGAAGGGACAAGTTGTGCACCATGCACAATAACTTGTGATTAAGAGATTTCGAAATTTATACATTAACAGGCAGTCCATAATGCTTAAAATGTTGTAATTAAAAGTTTTTAGCTTAAATTAAACATGTGAAAGGTCCACCAGAATCCTGAAACTATGTACAAGCATGCGGCACAAGTTTATTTACACTAATGGAGACACATCCCATCTCTTCCATTAGAGCAACCACAATGGTGGAGCTTTTTTCACTTAGGTTTTTATAAAACAGTGTGACCCACATGAAAAACTTGGCTTGTAACTGCACAAGCAAAAACGGTTTTTCTTTGGCGATGGCTTTTTCACAATCCCATGTGGCCAATAAACTTTCGAAAAACTTGGCTACAAGCACCATTGTGGCCAATAAGTCTTCTCAACCACGGGTCATTCCAACAGCCGGGAAAAGAAATCAATAATTTGTCTACTAAAGGTTAATCCGAATTGTTAGATCATTTTTAGTTGTAACCTTTGTATTTATTTTACCTTGTGGGTATATAAGCCCTTATCTTAGTTGTTTTTAAAGAGAAGAGATTACATTTTCATATCTTGAATACATAACTACTTTTGGCTCCACATTCACTTTCTCTCTCTAGCTTTCTCTCTCTAAAATCTTTAGATCTTGAGTTCACAATTGGTATCAGAGCTGGTTAGATTTTGAGAGATTTGAGAGTAGAGTATTAATTTTGTGTTAACAGTTCAATCGAATTTCTATTTCGTTAGAAATTTTTTTAGAAAATCGGTTTTCTGGTCATTTCTCTAGATCTATGTTGATTTTCTGATCATTTTTCAGTGAATTTGGATTCAATTGCTTCGGAATACAGTTTAGAACAAGTTTTGTTCTTGTTTCGTGCAAAGATTTGATCTTTTTGTAATCAAATTTGTCAATTTTGTATTTTCCAGAAAAGTTCTCGAGTTTTCTGTTCTTCGCGAATTCTTGCTGAAATTGGTTGTTTGATCTATATTTGGATTAGTTTTGGATTATGAACCTGTTTCTAAATGAATTCCGCGAGAATGTTTTGAGGAATTTTGGACTTGTGTGTTTTTCTTAGATCGTAAACTTGGCAGAATCGTTTTTCGGTTCATTCATCAGGGTTTTCGGTTCATTCTTCAGGATTTTCGGTTCATTCATCTGGATTTTGGGTATTTAGGGAAGTTTTCGATTTGTTCTTTTCGGCTAAGGTTTTCGGCTAAGGGTTTTCGATCTTCTCAGTTTCACGCTCAGTCTTTCGGTTTCTTCTTCAACCGAGAAGCTAGGTTTTCGGTTTCCTATATAAACGAAAGGTTTGGTTTTCGGTTTCTTCAACAACCTAAAAAGGTGGTTTTCGGTCCTTATTTTCTTCAGCCGAAAAGCACTCTGCTTCTATTCAGCATGTCTCTTCAATCACAAGTTTATAAGAATGAGTTGATGATGTCTCTCGGGACAGATACACGTCCCCCTGTGCTTATTAATGAGAATGAGTATTCTCAATGGAGAGATCGATTTATTAATTTTCTTGAGAGACAACAAAATGGGGATTACATGGTTCGAGCTTTAACCAATCCTCCTTTTGAGAGATCTGTCAAGATCATTCCAGCCACTGCTAATTCTGAACAATCCACAATACTAAAGCCAGTTGATGAATACAATGAAGACGAATCTTTAAAGTACAACGGAGAAAGAATTGCTAAGTCTAATCTCATTCTTGCCTTGCCAAATCACATATACAATCGTGTAGATTGTTACAAGAACAATCTAATGCTCATGTGGACTCATTTGGAGAAAATCATGCTTGGCTCAGTGGTAGCTACTCAACTTCGAAAAACGAGATATATGAACAGTTTTGAGGAGTTCAAAGCAAAAAGTGGGGAGGATTTGAAGACTGTCTTTGATAGATTATGTGCTGTGATAAATGATTTATACAAGATTAGTGTGGAAAAGTCCCCGTTGGAAACAAACTTAAAGTTTCTGAACGCTCTTCAACCTGAATGGACAAAGGCATGTCATAGACTCCGTATTGATCCAAAGATTTCAATCATGCCAATTCAAGAAATGTTTGAAATTCTCCTGAATGAAGAAAATCTGATTGTGGCAAAGAAAGAAAAGCAAGAAAAGAAGAAGAAAGGAAAAGATGTAGATCCTATTGCTCTAATGACTGAAAAATTTACTGAGCAAGCTTTTGAGAATGCTTATGATGGGAATATTGATGATGAAGGAGAAGCTCTTCAAAGAGCAATGATCTTACTTTCTCAGCAGTTTGCACGAAAGTTTCCTAACCGGGCCAGCTCCAACAACAATCTTCGACTTTCATCTGGGTCAAGGAAGGTGGATTTTTCTGGGTCAAAGACTATCTATCCAAAGCCTAATCATCCAAAGCTTGTGGAAGAAAAGAGGGATGAGAAGAAATCTCCCACATGCTACAACTGTGGTAAAGTAGGTCATTACTCTAAAGAATGCCAAACAAAGGTGGTTCGTGATTCTAACTACTATCAAAAGAAGGCTGATATGTTGAAAAAGAAGGAAAGTGGAGCTGTTCTCTTAGCTGAGGAAGAATCATTTATTGATTTCTCTGATAATGAAGGAGAAAAAGAGGAAACTGCAGCAATGTGCTTTATCGGTGATGATCAATCTGATGATGAAGATGATGATTCAACTGATGAGTCTGAGCCTAGTCATCTCTGGTATATGGACTCTGGATGTTCAAAACATATGACTGGCAATAAATCTTTATTGTCAAATTTTAAAGAACAGTCTGGAGGTCGTGTGAGATTCGGAAACAGAGACACTTCTCCTATTCTTGGCTATGGCGATCTTGTACAAGGCAACATAACGATTAAAAGAGTTAGCTATGTTGAAGGCCTCGACTTCAATCTCTTTAGTATTGAGCAATTCTGTGATAAGAATTTGGGAGTCAATTTTAAATCAAAGAGAGTTACAGTCAAAGATGACAGTGGTAAGGAACTTCTCATTGGTAGAAGACGGTCAAATCTTTACACTATTGACTTCTCAACAGCCAAGTTCCCTTCCAAGACTTGTCTTCTTTCAAAGGCTTCAATTCAAGAAAGCTGGTTGTGGCATAGACGGCTAGCTCATCTCAACTTCAAGTACATTGATCGTCTTGCTAAAAACGACTCAGTTCGTGGTCTTCCGACTCTTCGATTTCAAACAGACAAACTTTGCCGAGATTGTGAGAAAGGTAAAATGAAGAAAGTTGCACACAAGCCAAAGCCTGATTTTTGCACAAAGGATATTCTAGAAATCCTTCATGTAGACTTGTGTGGCCCAATGAAGACAAAGAGTATTGGTAAGAAACGCTATGTATTGGTCGTCGTTGATGATTATTCAAGATACACTTGGGTTCGTTTTCTGAAATCCAAAGACGAAACCCCGGAGATACTCATCACTCTCATCAAGACTACTCAGACTAACAAGCAAAAGCCAGTCAAGATTGTCCGATCAGACAATGGTACAGAATTCAAGAACAGCATTTTACAAGCTTTTTATAATGATCATGGCATCCAACAACAGTTTTCTGCCGCACGTACACCACAACAGAACGGAGTTGTTGAACGCCGCAATCGTACGCTTGTAGAAGCTGCTCGTTCCATGCTTGCTTACTCTGGTCTTCCTATCTCTCTTTGGGCCGAGGCTATATCTACTGCGTGTTATACTCAGAACCGTTCGATTCTACATCGCAGATTCAATAAGACTCCATACGAACTGATGAATGGAATCAAGCCCAATATCAAATACTTCAAAGCGTTTGGGTCAAAATGTTATGTTCTGAACGATCGAGATAACCTCAACAAGTTTGCACCAAAGGCTGATGAAGCAATCTTTCTTGGTTATTCAATTTCTTCAGTTTCTTATCGAGTATATCTCACTTCTTCGCGCAAAGTCATCGAGAGTGTCAATGTCAGATTTGATGAAGCTGCTGGTTTGGCTTCTGACCAGCCTGGATCAGAACCCGGTGTTATTAAGAATGCTTCTGATCAACCAAGATCAGAACCAGTGAAGATTTCTGATAATCAAGATTTTTCATCTAATACTTCATCTATTATTCTTACTGATCTTGATTTATTATTTGAAAATTTTTATGATGATGTACCTAAAACTAATTCTTCTAATGTTTCTACTGCTGTATTACAGGAACCTGGCATTTCTTCTACTAGTTCTTCCACTGCTACACAAAATTCTGATGATGCAATTCCAGATGTTCCTGTTATTGAACTTCCTACATCAGCAGTTGAAACTACATCTCAACTGAAACCATCTATTGTTATAGAGCTGAATTTTTCTCCACCAGTTCAATCTGAAGATGCTTCAGCTATTTCTGATGATTCTCAAACATCATTTCCAAATGATACTTTATCTGAATCAGTTGAAGTAGTCCCTCCTCCAACAATTCATACTACACAGATTATATCTTCTGATTCAGAACCTCACATAATTTCATCTCATGATATTCAAAGTGTTCAAGATGAAATAATTCCTCTACCACATACGACAAAATGGACAAAGGCGCATCCTCTTCATCAAATCATTGGTGATCCTGCTTCTTCGGTATCAACTAGGTCAAAAGTTGCTTCTTCAAATGAATGTTTGTTCATTTGTTTTCTAAGCAAGCTTGAACCTACAAAAGTTTCTGAAGCATTGGCCGACCCAGACTGGATCATTGCAATGCAAGATGAAATGAATCAGTTCAAGGCATTAAAGGTATGGCGTCTTGTTCCAAAACCACGAGGAAAGAGCATTATCGGAACGAAGTGGATCTTTAAAAACAAGAAAGATTCAGAGGGTATTGTTGTCAGAAACAAAGCAAGACTTGTTGCAAAAGGCTATCGTCAACAAGAAGGGATAGACTATGATGAGACATTTGCACCAGTTGCACGTCTTGAAGCTATTCGAATGTTTCTTGCTTTTGCTGCTTATCAGAACTTTAAAGTTTATCAGATGGATGTAAAGACAACGTTTCTTAACGGTCGTCTAAAGGAAGAGGTCTATGTCTCTCAACCGGAAGGTTTTATGGACAAAGATCATCCAGATCATGTTTACATCCTCGACAAAGCATTGTATGGCTTGAAACAAGCTCCAAGAGCGTGGTATGACGAATTGTCTGCATTTCTGCTAAGCTCAGGTTTCACAAAAGGTTTAATCGATACTACTCTGTTTGTTTTTAGAAAAGATTCTGATATTTGCTTAGTTCAAATTTATGTTGATGACATTATTTTCGGCGCTACTAATCCTTCACTTTGTACTTGGTTTTCCGATCTCATGACTTCTCGATTTCAGGTGAGTATGATGGGAGAGATTAAATTCTTTCTCGGACTCAATGTTCAGCAACTTTCAGATGGGATTTTCATCAATCAAGCCAAATATGTCTTTGACATTCTGAAGAAGTTCAATATGGATAAATCTACGAGCATTGGAACTCCAATGGCTCATGGTGCAAAGATAGGCTTAGACCCAGATGGAAAAGCTGTTGACATCAAGACTTACAGAGCCATGATAGGATCTCTAATGTATTTAACTGCCAGTAGACCGGACATCATGTTTTCAACATGCTTACTTGCACGATTTCAGGCGAATCCAAAGGAATCTCATCTGTTAGCCGTAAAGCGGATCTTCCGTTACATCAAAGGAACACCATATCTAGGTTTGTGGTATCCTAAATCATCTGATTATTCATTAACAGATTTTTCAGATGCAGATTACGGAGGTAATCAGCTTGATCGCAAAAGCACTTCCGGGCATATCCAGTTTTTGGGAGATTGTTTGATTAGTTGGTCATCAAAGAAACAGAACTGTGTGTCAATCAGTACTGCTGAAGCAGAATATGTGGCCGCTGCAAGCTGCTGTGCTCAAGTGTTATGGATGAAAACACAGCTGCGGGACTATGGGATGAATTACAACAAGATACCAATCTACTGTGACAGCAAGTCTGCCATTGCTATTTCTGTAAACCCGGTTCAACACACTAAAACAAAGCATATTGATATGAGATATCACTTTATAAAGCATCACGTCGAAGAAGGTACGATTGAACTTTACTTTGTACCTACTGAGTATCAATTAGCTGATATCTTTACTAAAGCATTGGAAGAAAAACGCTTTAATTTTCTTCTGTCGAAAATTGGAATGCTTAATTTAAAGATTCAAAATGATTAATAAATATTGTTTAACGGAATAGAATTTTTATAAATTTTCTATCTTTTGATTGCCTGTGCATGCCTAGGAATTATTTACAAGTTTATTGTTTATAAATGAGTGTTATTTGTTCAAAATTCAAAATTTCTGATCTCGAATGGTCCACTTCATGAAAATTTTGATATGTGTTTTAAGATATGTAGGTCAATATATAATAGTCATCAAGGCTTTATTATACAAATTTTATGGATGATTATGGAGATATAGGCTAAACTAATTAGTTAGTTGATCCTAGTGATTGAGATGATAAAATAATTCATATTTCGTAATACAGAAATCATTTAGTTTGATAGTTCATATCTGTGACCTTTCTGGTTTGGAAGAGTAAGATCCGCGGGGTGCTTGACATCTGACCCCCTAAGGCTACGGTTTGGGAGCGGTCGATCAGAAATTCTGCTATAAAACCAGTTATAAAGTCATGTTCTACTGATATGAATGGGCTTAGGGAATATCGATATAGCCTTTCTGATCTGGGTAAGTAAGTTCCGAGGGGTGCTTGTCACCTAGTCCCCTAAGGCTATGGTCTGGGAGCGACTGATCAGAAAACCTACTATAGGATCAGATAGAAAGTTATGTTTACGATGTTTTCTAGGCTTACTAAACTCTCTGGTTAAAAAGATGCCAAAGTGCACAAATGCAAAAGATGCTATAAGAGCACACTCATTTGAAGATGCCAATGTGCACACTGTACAAAAAGATGCCAATGAGCACAACATCTCATGATACTTGGTGAAACTGCTAAGATGTGATAAATCTGTAAATCTATGAAAGTTCTATTTTTTTAGTGTGAGTAACAGCTGCTTTTACTCTTATATAGTGAAATACATTTTTCTTAAGACTGGTCATTTTTTCTCATGTTTGTCCACCTATTAGAAGGATGAAAATCTTTGTTTTCGAACTTATATAAACTCTTTATGCAATAATACATGTCTATAGTTCCAAAAGCATGCATAGGATTTCATTAGATGGTTTATTTTATGAAAATTTTATTAGGTCAAATTTTATTTGTCAATTATTTTTTATTCTTTAAAATACTCAGTAATTACAAAATCTTGTTCAATTTTATTTTCTAAAAATGTTGATGTAATATGAAATGATTTTCTTTTCTCAATATTTTAAATTTTTTTTTTGTACTTTTCTTGAAAACCCGGTTCGTTTTTTTTTTCAAATTTTCATTTTTCCCAAAGGTCACTATTCATCTTCTTCTTCATTTTCTCTTCCATTCGGTATCTTTGGGTTCCAGATCTCTTTTCAAATTAAAGATTGTCTTCGACTCATTTTGATTTCATTTGTGTGTTTCGTGGTTCGCCGATTCATCTTCGAATCGATTTGCTCATTACGGTGGTGGTGAAGTTCAGGGGGAGTATTCGAATCGACTTGTTCTTCTAGAGTTTAAGTCGATTTTTTGTCTTTTAACAAATTCCGCATTACAGGTATGTTTTTCTACTCTTATGCTTCGATTGAAAGTTTTTTTTTGTATGCATTTTTGTAGGGGGAGCAAAGGGGGTTCTTTCGATTCTAATCTGGAACGAGAACTTCACTTCTCGGTCTTCTCAAAATCCGAGAACTTTACTTCTCGGTCCCCTCATATCCGAGAACTTCACTTCTCGGTTCACTCATCAACCGAGAACTTCACTTCTCGGTTCTCTCTTCAACCGAGAACTTCACTTCTCGGTTCACTCATCAACCGAGAACTTCACTTCTCGGTTCTCTCTTCAACCGAGAACTTCACTTCTCGGTTCTCTCACCAACCGAGAACTTCACTTCTCGGTTCCTTCCATTCAACCGAGAACTTCAACCTTGGTTAACTCTATGTTTTGCTATCTTTACTTCTCGGTTCAATCCATACCCGAGAAGCTCATTTCTCGGTCTATGTTATAACCGAGAACCTCTCTTCTCGGTTCTTGGTGCAACCGAGAACCTTGCTTTTCGGTTCTTCTTTCAACCGAATTTTTCGCTTTCGGTTTGTTCTACAACCGACAACCTCACTTGGTTCTTTCAGATTGATTATGTCCTAACTTTTTAACTATGCTTACTTTTCAGACTTAATGGCTGATGTTCAAGTACAACAAGATGAGAATGATCTCTTAGATCATCTTAATGATCAAGAACAGATTTCTAGGCTTCGTCCTATGCCTTCTCAGCCTTCCACAACAGCTGATCAATCTGCTCAAGGACTAGTTCCGGATGATTTTCTGCATCATTCTCACTTCCTTCCATACAAGGGCAATAATCATTATATTGATTTTGGACATCTGAACATACGTGGTGTGGTGAAAGAAATTTTAAGAGGACATCCCCTTGCTTATGCGTTGACTAAAACAGTTGATGTTCCTGAGGTATATGTGCAGCAAGCCTGGCACTATATTACAAAGAATGATAAAGTAAATCCTCCACATTTCCTGATAAATGTCGATCAGTTTGAATCTCGGCTTACTTTCAGAAGGTTACGTGTGCTTCTACAATTTCCAGGCCCTGATTCCAGACCAGGCAAAGTTGCTTATGATCTGTTCCCTTCTGATCAAACTGTTCTTGATGGCATTATTGCACTTGGTTATAATGGTGAACTCAGGAAAGTGACTCAGTTTCACAAGGCTAAGCTTCCACCTCACTGGTATGATTTCTTCTCTATATTCAATCGGTGCTTAACTTCAAAGGCTACTGGTACAGATAGCACAAGCATGCCGATTCTGAAGCTATTCTACTGTGTTATTCACAATCTTCATATCGATTATACTTTGGCCATCTGGACTGGTCTTTCAGAAGTTGTATATGCTAAGGCGACAAACAATAGGAGAAAGTTTGTGCCGTTTTTGCGATTTTTGAAGATCTTTGTTCAGAGCATTATGGATAGCACAGAGAATTTTCCTGCTCGCACACAGTGGCCTCGCATTGCCGATTATCAGTGTAAATACTTCCAGATTCAAAAGCATACGTTTACGAATGAAGATCAATGGATGCCCATTCCAGCAATTCTTATCGTGAATTATGTAGATTTGACAAATGAAGTTGTGGTCGAATACATGCTAGATCATGATTACGTGATTCCACAGGCAGAGAATGCTGATGCAGATGTTCAAGTTGCTCAATTACAACGACAAGTTCAAGACCAGGTTGCAGAGGAACATGTTGATGAAGTTCAAGAAGTTGCAGAGCAAATTCAGGAACAACAACAGGCATTCCCTGTTGGTTCTCGTTTGGTTCAGGCAATCCCTGAATCAGGTTCAGATATTCACTTTGTCATTGAAGATGAACTTGAGGAATTACATGCTGATGATGATAATCAAGAGTTTGTTGATTTTCAATCCAATCAAGAAGGTTCTGATGATGAGTCTGTTCCAATAAATCCAAGTGTTGGCCATCTTGCTGTAGACGAGCTTGATCTTTCACTGAAGAAATTTTCTGCTGCTCATGAATCTTCTACTGTTGTTGTATCTACCACTGATTCAGCATTGGCTATGGTGTCCACTTCTTCTGGTTTGCACTCTTCTTCAAAACTAGACATTGTTCATAATCTTCTACGGACAACAAAGGCTTGTATGGATGCAGAAAGAGATACTCAATTAGCCAGGATGGAGGCGTTTCTGCAAGGAAATCTGTCAAATATTGATCCTTCTATTATCCCTCCACAGTTGTTGACCGGCAAACCCATAAAACTTCATCTTTCTCATTCAGCAGCTCTGGGTTCTACACCTTCACTATCTGCACCGATCTTTTCGTCATCTACTATGTCATCGGTTCGTCTATCTTCTTCTGCCCAAATGGCTTCATGTGCTACTATGTCATCAACTTTTGCGGGTGTATCTTCCTCTTCTACTCCTGCAGGCCCTCGTATTGATGATCTTTCTGTTCAGGAAGTAGCTGAGCACTTAAGAGCTCGACTTGCATCTATGGCTCCAGCAAATCAACAGTCGATCGATCTTTTGTCTCTTCTCAGATCTTTTCAGCCATCATTTCGACCACCTACAACTGAAGATTCTCTCTCTGCTTTACGATCAGACTTTGAGAAATTTAGAGATGAGGTACAGTTAGGTTTGGGTCAATTGCAATCCACTGTTTTTGCTATTGCTCAACACTTGCAGGTTCCAAATGTCTCGTGTCGTGCTGAAGCTGGACCATCTAACAAGCGTTCACATGATCATGATGATTCTCAACCTGATCATGAGGGGGAGAAAAAGAGACGCTTGGATGAGTCTGCAGCTGATCTTTCTAAAGAAAATAAAGCAGAAACTGCTCCAAGTGAAACATGCTCTGCTGATAAAGAAAAGCCTAAAGAAGCAGAAACAGAAATGCAGTTTATGTTTGAAGACATGTTGAGCAAAGTAAATCTTCCAGAGACTGACATTTCTACAGAAAACAATTTACAGCTGGTACTTTATGTTGATCCAGATTCTGAGCCAGTTTCTTCTGTTATACCAAAATATGTGAATATGACTGAGGCTGAAGCGTTTGAGAATTTCAGAGCATCTTACGAAAATATTATTGATGTGGATTCTGAAAATGAAATTGATGCCAAGTTTGAAAGATTTTGGAAAGTCAAAGAAGAAGAAGAAGATGATGATGATGATGATAGTGATGTTGATGTATTGTATGCAAATCTTTCATCTCAAGAAGTTAGATTCCCTTTTCACGATTAACAGAATTCTCCACAAGATGATTCTTCTCAGATTCAGTCTGAAGCAGTTTCAAATCCTCTGGTTGTCTCTACAACTCTTATATCTTCTACATCAGTTGTCTTTGAGCCTCCAGCAATTGTTTCTAATGTGTCTATTCCAGTTGTGATTCCACCTACCAAGATTCCTCGTGCTCCAACAAGTAAATCTGGTAAGTCAGTTGATCCTAATTATATGGCTCCTGATTTTATTCCAGAAAACCTTAGATCTTCAGGAATTCCTATTTCAAGGGAGCATAGACGACAAAGGTTTGAGGCTAGAGATATGAGACAGGTGTTTCGAAATGTATACCTTGAAGATACTCACCGAAGTATTTTTGTGAAACACAAGACTGCTTTGAGTATTGAGTTTTTCTTGGGCATTGAAAAAGAGTCTGATCTTGTTAAACAGAACTATTTGATGGCCATGAGGTATTTGAGACAAGGGAAAGAAACAGTATATTCTGAGAAGGGGATTGTACAAGTTAAATGTGTTTCCATGTTCAACATATTCAACATCTGGGTGGGTTTCTAATTTCATTGTTCAACGAAGAGACTGCAAAGACTATACCTTCACAGAAGCAGATTTTAATGAAGTTCATGTGGATGATATTGAGTTTCTATTCAATTTCTTCAGCTCTCTCAATGAACGATCAGATGATATGAATAGAGCCTTCAACACTGTCAGAAGACATATTATCAGAACAATTCGCTTTTATAGCTTATTTGACTTTCAGTTGGGTGTTGAAAATCATCAACCTACGGTCAACTTGCACAAGCCAAAACAGAAGCTCGACAACATTGAAAGTTTCTTATTATATACTGTTGTTGATGAACCGTATGGTGTGGTGTACAGAAACTTGAAGGGTCGTCATTGTTTTATGAGATTTGAAGAAGTCTGCAAGTATTCTGATGGAACTTTGAAGCTTATCAAGATGCATCTAATTCAGAAGTTGAATTATGAAAAGCAGAATGTGGCAAACAGACAGAGATTCAATTTTTATCCACAAAAGGAAGGAAACAAGGAGTTACTGAGATTAGAGAAGGCAATTGATGTAATTCAAGACCGAATCAACTTTCGAAATGCTTTACGTCGCCTTGAAGCTCAAGTGGATATCAGAAGATTTTCTTGATTTTAGAGCTCGGTGCCAAAGGTTACAAAGGGGGAGATTGTTAGATCATTTTTAGTTGTAACCTTTGTATTTATTTTACCTTGTGGGTATATAAGCCCTTATCTTAGTTGTTTTTAAAGAGAAGAGATTACATTTTCATATCTTGAATACATAACTACTTTTGGCTCCACATTCACTTTCTCTCTCTAGCTTTCTCTCTCTAAAATCTTTAGATCTTGAGTTCACACTAATCCCAAGATTCCAAACTACTCTCAAGTTGTGGCATTGAATCGATGTGGGTCTGCTACAAATATAAATATGGTGCTAAAATGTCCCTGTTGTAGTCTACATAAGAAATCGGAAACTATAACATCCTATAGTGCTAGCGTTGGCAATCAAAGAAAGTATACAACACCTAAATGTCCATTCAGAAAGAAACAAAGATATATAAACTAAAGAAAGATGAATACTTTTGATGGGGGCCTAATGTCCCTCGTGTCTAACCACCATTTTTCCCTTTACTAACAAATAATGTGCACCCTATGATGCATTTTCAATAAGTAATTTGCACATACCTAAGTATGTGTTATGAATTTGGGATAATGATGCAACTAATACATCAAGCATAAACTCATACTCAAGTTCACTTAGATAATTTTCTTGCATTTCATTTTTCTTGTTTTCAACCGATTTTCATGTGAAGCAAGATAAAGCATGCATGATACATGTCTTTCAAATCGGTGGTTAAGTTGGAGTGTGGATTAAACTTAAACCACAATATTCATAATTCTAATGAAACAATAGGGTTTTTTCATGCATATTCATCATGAATATCATGTATTGTCATTATGAATAATTTTCATCATGAATATCTATCACAACATTAATCAAGTATTTATGGTTTTTCATTTGAACCTACCCCTAGTCATGAGTTCTTGTTTCCTATTTGTGTTCGAATAATGTGTATGCAGGAAGAGATTCATGAGTTGCTTTTGAGCTTTGCTGAAGCTGGGGCAAATGTTGTGAGGATTAAAGGAGGGGATGCATTGGTGAGCTTTTCATTTGCAAATATCCGAATACAGAAAACAATTAGTATCTAGAAATCGGTTCGCTGGGTGCTAACTTGTGAAATGGATAGGGTTCTATTTCTACATACAGGTGTTTGGAAGAGGTGGAGAGGAGATGGATTTTCTCCAACAAAAAGGCATTCAAGTGAAAGTTATATATTCCAGGTAATTTATAAGAACGTACTTTGACTTCGAATGTCAAACATTCGACTTTCGCGTATTCGTATTGTCATATAATGTGGAAATTATGCATTTGGTACTTCGAGGGGACTGGACTAGACGGGCAAGAGTGAGGTAGACAAATGAAATAATTATAGAAGGTTTTAAAGGTGTTAATTTGTCATGGGGTTAATTTAGTAATTTACCTGAGTTCTCTCATCTCCTCCCCCACCGCAACAACGCATTGTAAGCACATCTACCAACTTGGATAGTAAATTCCATAAAAATTGGCCCGTTTGACCGAAAAGGTCAAACCTTGTTTCAAAATTTCGGTATGGAGGTTATAATTTATATCTGGTGAAGATTTATTGCAAAATCATGCAGGTTTTGGTAGAGCTGAAGGATCTTGCTGATAAAATCGCATCAGAAGAATTCGTATCTCTAACTCTGATCTTCATCGGAAAAGTTGTCGCGCTTTCACTGTTATGGCCACAATCTTGTTCCAAAGAGACTTCCCGGTTAATCCAAATGGCAGATACGGACGGGTTCATGAGAACAATGACAACGACAACGATAAACTGGTGGGTTTTCTTGAGGTCAAGTGGCAAAAGAACCAGAGATTGTGGAACGATGGTTGCTTACCGATTCAAGCTATTGAACAAAAACGATTTTCGCAAATCAGATTTCTGTGCACAAAGATTATAGAGCAAAAGATGTGCAAAGTTTGAGTCGGAATCTTTGTTCGGATGTTACTTTTTTTTTTTTTTTTTTGGTCTTGTGGTATGGTGATCAACTAGTGGTATATTTGGGATTCCAAAGATTGTAGTTTGTTTGATGATATATGATGGAAGAGGCGAACAAACGAGTCTAGGCCCGAGACCGATAATAGTGGTCTGGTTAGGGACGGTGGTCCTTTTTTGGTCATATATTTTAGGAAGTCTCGTTATAACATAACCTATGTAAGTCTAAATTGGATTGGGGATTGGTTTAGTATCGTTTTTTTGCCAGTTTAAAGCTGGTTATAGATTTATTATGCATTTATTATGTTTTATTTTCTCAAGTGTTTTTGGTTACAGTATTGTTTGTGATATTTGTTTTTAATAAAATTAATATGAAAATTATGGAAAGATAATTATTAAAATTGTAATCCAAGCCTGGCCCTGGTTAGCTGGGCCTGGGTTTATGCCCACCTGTTGTTGGACCAGTGTTGCCTGCCACCCAGGTTTCCTACAGCCAGAACCAGAAGGATGGGAGTGGGTCTGGGTCTGGGTCTGGGTCAATGGGACCAGACTAGAACTTTCTGTCTTTTTTGCTATTTCTTTTTGTAATTTCTATAATAAAACACCAAAAAGAGATTCTTGATTTCAGAAAATCCATCTTTAAAAACCAAAGGCTTATTGGCGAGTAGCATATGGGTTTACTTGTAGAAATAGAGTCTTTCAAATGGTTGACAATGCATAAGTATTTGTAGACTTGTAGTATATATATATAGAGTCGGGTTCAAACGAGAACAATACTTATTTAAAAGAACACGAGAACTAACAAAATTATTATTACATTAACACACAAAAAAAAAACATTGGCCGCGGTTTCAGTTATGCGTGGCTTTTTTGCGCATTAATGGAAAATCACTAATGATTTTGTTAGTTCTCGTGTTCTTTTAAATAATTATTGTTCTCGTTTGATCCTCCTTAGGATATATATAGGGTCAGGTTCAAGGGAAAACTTCAAAAAAACAAAAAACTGAGGAACACTCTTATATATATATATATATATATATATATATATATATATATATTAACGAATATATTAGCAACCTTATATATTTTAGGAACTCAAAAACCATCTATTTTATGATACTCGTGATGAATATAAAATATTTTAAAACATTATTTATTACGAATACTCATAAAAAGGATGGTTGTTAGGTTACTAAATGAAACTACTCTCTCTATAGATGCATTTTTAATTTCTGTTTATATAACATTACAATCGCAATTGAACTATAATCCAAAGGCAAATTAACATCATAATCACATAAAAAGCATTAGATCTTCTAAATTTTTGAAGGATAGATTGAACCCTGATACTAATTTCATACTAACACACGTCAATATCAGACTTTTATTTTTATCTAATCATTCTTTTTTATCTAATCATAAGGGGTGTGCTTAGCAACACTCTTCTTTAATACAAGCCTAGGTTTTTATCGGTCTTTTACCTGAGAAGTATTAATGATAACAAACCAAATATAATTGTCGGGAATCATCGGACTGACATAATACAATAAACTAATAATTGTATGTCAAAAGACGAGTAAAATGAAAATTTCTATATATATTAGTGTATGATTTATTTACATCTTACCAATCTAGTATACATCTGTATAATAAATGAAACAATGAATACTTTGAAATTCAAGAATCCGTCTCTCCTCAACCTCAAGAATCGAGAGAGACGATAGTTATACCCCTCTGAATCGTCTTCGGAGAACAAGCCTTCATACTATCATCCCGACTCCAAATGGAGGTTTCTGTTTGTTCCTACTAATGAGGTTGAATCAATTTTTTAAGTTTTTCAATACGAAGAATCATTACGCATACACTCAGGGATCGGAAATTTAGTGACGTCCCTTCCTGCTTTGCTCGTTCTAAGCTCGGGTTGTCCCATAGAATCACGGTGCAAGCCCAATATGATCTTATTAAATTCCGATTCGTGAAGAGATGTGTTTAGAAAGTACGATAACATTTGTCGCTTGTTGGGCGTAATCGTCTTTTTATGCCCTGCATATGCCCGATGCCCTTGGATCGCGTGACCCATGTTCCCACCATGTGACGCCATGAACACATCGCTGTTTTCGGACACAATGTAGTCGATGGCAGCCATGATCGATGCTTTGTCTGCAAACGGCTCTAGCTCTTCGGCTAACCCAAGGTCTTCTTTGTTGTAGAAATGAGGAAATTCCCTCACTAATGGTAACAATGTATCCGGACCCCCTAACGGATTTCCGCCTGCCCAAAAGATCCGCCCGGTTTTTGGCACTCCGAGAGCTTTTAAAAGCCTATAAATCCGTATCACCGGTAAGGATTAGATGGATGTCGTATAAGAACATATTCCTAGATGCATCCGCTTGTAGCAGATATCAGAACATTCACTACAACAAAATCGATTTTATAGGACGCCATAGATTATGTCCAAGTGTATAAGATCAAACAAATTGTTCATCCTGTATAAATGCGTTACAATAAGTTGATAGGAAGTTTTTGAGCATTCTAACAAGTTTTTAGCATACTTCTGAAATTAAATTATTAGAACCAAATTATTAGTCTTTTTATATTAAATTGTTCATCCTGTATAATTGCGTTACAATTGTTCATACTTCTGAAAACGTCCTATTAGTCTTTTTATATTAAATTATTTGAAATTTTGTGTTATAAAAACAAATGTCATACGAAAATATGTGTTCATACGACACTCTTCAAAAATGTTATATAGAAAAGCTAATAGACTACTTTATTTTAAAAACACCCTATAACATTTTAGGACCAGTCTATTAGAACATTTAGGATTTTTTGCATTCTTATCGAACCAATTTTGTTGTGGTGATTTAAATTAGGATATCAACGGTTTTCAACAACAAAAAAAGCTTACCGAGTGACCTCTAAGGCATTTAACGGACAAAGACCCGCAAGTTTTCGGTCATGGTACGTCATATTAGATCTCGAAGTTAAGAGCTCGGGACGACGTTTTCGTTCGTTGTGGATTATTTCATCGTACTCCCTACTTAAGCCCGGAAGACAACCGGTTCTCACCCATACATCTTTCTCCATTCGAAGATGAAGCGCAAGATAAGGCCCTTTGCTTCTCATTCTCTCGGTGAGCTTGTTTCCGAGTTCACGAATCGGTGGTGCAAATCGCAAAGCGTGAAACGCAACCTAAACAAGTTTATAGCGTTCGTTGATGATACTTCAAATTAGTTTTTAACGTAAATGGAAAAAGTGGAAAAAAGTCCCTGAAACTTATTGAAACGTTCCAGTAATACCTTGCATCGAAGCTTTTGGAGATCAGAAGGAAGATCCTTGGAAAGCCTCGAGTCTAAACCACGTAACAACAACACGCCTTCTCGTTTCATCTGTATTGACAAACGAAAACAACACAAATTGTAAAATCAATTTGTCTTGTCAACGTACGGCTCATAGATTACTAAATGCAATAACGGTTGATTCTTTTTGGACAAAATTTGAATCTTGTAGTCATCCATGTTAACTATTTGACTTAGTAAACAACCTTAAACAAAGCAAAGAGACAAAGAACACATTTGTTGGAAATGTTCAAACCACAACCATAAACATTTTGAAAACCATCAGAACCGGTATATATACTAAATATGCACCAATGTATAGTTGATGAATACACTAATAGATATAGAGATTAAATCAAATGAGAACCACAAATATGTTATAAACATGTCAGAGCGTATATATAAAATATATTTTTACATGATATATTTTTATCAAATGCTTGACTTTAAGATATTGTTTCACATTATTTGTTTCACCACGTGAATATTTTTACGTGTATTTTTTATTTTACTAGGTGAATAAAAAAATCCAGCGTGTAATCTTTTCACAAGGTGAACAAAAACATATGTGAAACAATATCTTAAATCATGGTTTTGATGAAAAAAATCATGTAAAAAAATACTTTTATATTGGTTCTCACAAGTTTGTAACAAATTTGTGGTTTTCAATATATTTATGGTTCTCATTTGAATCTTTCTGCTTGTGAACATTAAGAATCTTGAATCGGATAATATATTCGGTGATTACCCTTTTGAGGTAGCGTGAGCGAATCCATTGAGGCGAAACATGAAGTGGAGTGTGTTTCTCTTCGACCGGCCTCGACATCAAATGGTTAGATGGCAATGATGAGATGATTCTCACATCATCTGCTAGAGCTTCCTTGAAGTGATCCACATCAAATATATCAGAAAATTCACTGCAGAATCAAACATTTAAAAAAGACCCTCAAAATCACCACATTTACGCGAAATCCATCGATCAAAATGAGACAACAATTCGTAACCACGGTTTCCAAACACAAAGAATCTTGAAAACCCATAAGATCAACAACAGGGTGTTTCAAGATTTTGTGAAAATTGTAGCTTCAAAGGGAATAAAAGAGAATTTTTTTTAACATTAAATAAGATGCATTTATAAAAACAAGCAAATAAAAGATGAATGAATGAATACCTTTCATCTCCCCAAATAACATTAACTTGTAAGATTGGTACAACAAGAGCAGCACCAAGGATTCTAGCAATCACAACAGCATCAACAATCTGGTTTCTTTGTTGATTGATGCCACCAGAAAC
Organism: Arctium minus; assembly: GCA_954870635.1. Lineage (NCBI taxonomy): Eukaryota > Viridiplantae > Streptophyta > Magnoliopsida > Asterales > Asteraceae > Arctium > Arctium minus. Next base: position 277,185 of record OX941083.1, on the reverse strand, counting down.
AACAACCACCAAATACTTTGTTCTGTCTTTCAAAATCTCAACACTTGATTTCTTATAATCTTGACTGAAATCCAAACAAGGCCTATAACCAAAGTCATCAGGCTGCTTCCAAAAACCATTCATTTCTTCTTCATCTTTTTCTTCAGTTTTTAGCTGAGAAATTGAAACCCCATTTGAGATTAAGCCTGAACTGTCTTTTTGGGTGATAATCCCACATGGGTTTGGTGAAAAAGGGTCAAAATTATACCACATCTTCAACATAAGAAAAAACCCACATAAAAAAAGGAACAAAAACCATGTTGTAGGGTTCTTTAGGACCTTTGATCTTGTCTTTGAAGGAGAAGCAGCTGACTTTTTGGGTGAAAGAAGGAGAGATTGGAGTGAGTTAGATGAGAGAGAGTTTATGATCTCTGAAGGTACTGATATGTAACATTGATGATGATGATGATGGTGTTTCTTGTTGTTATTGACACTCTTTGAAATCGCCATTGAAAGAAAGAAGAAAAAAAAACTAGTCTTTTTGTTGGTTTTGTGAATGGATTTTGTTGTTATTTCTTTGGTTCATGATGAGTTTACAGAGAAAATGGAAGGAGAGTTAAGAATCTCCGTTTGCAAAAATGAGTGCGAAATGTGTGAACTTTATAAATTTGTGTCAGAGATTTATATATGGATTGGTAACAAGTTGGAGAGGGGTTAATTTGAGTTATTTTTGTGTTGGCAGTTTGAATCTTTTTAGTCATAATTTTTTATTGTCCAGCTGCTCTTCAAGCTGGCACTTTCTTTATCCTACGTGGAAACAGTGACCTCTCAACTTCAATCTTGCCACCTTGCCTCTTATTCAAATATATATATTTCACAATTAATCCAACCAATTTTAATGAGTTATGTGAGCTCGAGCTTAATTAATAATTCTCAATATCAAGTCAATATCAAACACAAGATAAAGCTTGTTTAGTTTAACGAGTGAAGCTCCATAACACCAATATCGAGTAGTTTGGTGTTCGAAAGCTCGAATAAAATTTCTAGTCAAAAGGAGCCAATGCCAACCATAAAAATATAAACATAATTTCGAGCAAAACATGTTCATATGTTCATATATCATACAATTATAAACCAGTTAATCAAGCCTATTGAGCTCAAGCCTATAAACAAATTAACTACTCTGTATTGTGTTTGATTGATGCCATAAAAGCTTCAATTTTAGGTTGTATGTTGTGTAACTCAAATTTATAAACGTGTATCAAACTCAATCAATGAAAAATATTTCGAGCCACACACTATTTTGAAATACTTATTCAAACTGAAGTCGATCACTAACATGATAATATGTCTTCGAGTTGACTCCAAATAATCTGCTACTCGACTCGACTTACTCGTCACTTTTATTGGTACCAATCCAATTCATATATATCGATTTGGTTTCCGATTTCTTATTATTTCTTGGTTTTAGATTAAACCAGCGATTATACACGAAAAAAATAAAAGAGGGGGACCACATTATATATATCATGAATTATGATTGTAGTGGTATGATCATCTATAATAGCAACCAAAATAATTGGAAGTACATCATAAAAACTTATATAATAAGACAACGGATTTTTTTTTAATATTGTCGGATAATATATGTTTAAGTGTCGAAATTTGGAACACTAACCAATAACTCTTGAAATTTGGATAACATTATAGATAAATTTTCGGCCTTTGTGATAATGTAATTTGACTTCTATTGGTTAGTTGTTTTGGATTCTTTTTCCCCTTTTTTTTTTTTTTTTTTTTTTTTTTTTTTTTTTTTTTTTTTCTTCTGGGTGGCCCTGTGTATGGGGTTTTTGCTCCAGTTGATTTTTTTTAGCCTCTTTTCTTTCTATGTTTCGTATAAGGTAGATGTGTTTGTGTTTGTTGTTCTGTTTTTGATGACCTGGTTGTTGTTTTTTGTTTGGTTTTAATATATGGTTGCCTCTAAAAAAATTCATTTTCCATTTTAAACTGTGTAGTTATTAAATTTTTATGTAATTAAGTAATTAACTATTGTAATGTGATTAGCTCACATGATTTGTTAAACATTTAACACAAAAAGGTAAAAAAAAGTTTACACCAAATATGATGTTGTAATTGGTTTGTTGAGACTTCAAAGTGAACTCATCATCGATATGATGATAAAAATTATTTAAACTATAAAACTGATTAAAAATAGAATATTACGACAAAGTTTTAAAAAAATACGATAAATTGAAAATATTCATAATTACAACTGAAGTAAAAGAAATTGCAACCGATTTATTATTTTGTATTAAAAGTTATGAACAGAATGTGCATGAGTTGTTGAAATCCCGTCTTACCATCGACTACTTCTAAAAATTCAAAACAATTTAGTACATATAGTCATTTTATTTGGATTTTTGTTTTAAAAACTCTTAACTTTTCAAATATGCAACTATAAAGTTATCAAATCAATAACGCATATAAAATCCTTCAATTTTATACTATACATATTATCCTCCTTTTGTAAATAGTAAGAATTGCACTAGTTGATCACACCGATTAGTGCAACTAAAACTCAAACATTGAAGTTAGGTACTGATGTCTGACACTGAAGCTCTTAGATAGTCAAGGTAGACACCGAAGCTGAAAGTAACAACTTCCATATGCATACCCCAAGGGGACACCGCCCCCTTGAGTCTTGACCCCTCGGGGAGCCATACGACAATTTTTAACAATCTTAGGTTCAACTTAACTTATAAAACTGTGTTATCCACATATCCTAACTCGTATTATAGTTTAACTAAAACCCTTCAGTCACATGTAAATCTTAGTTACACCAAATGGTCGATAACACTGAAACCACCAACATTACGCTTTATGAGCCACAAAGAACAAATCTTCATTATACACTTTAATAAATAAAATTATTGCCTCAAAATAATATCTATTCTAACAAATACCATAAAATGCACGTGCACTAGTTTATTTTTGTTCATGTTAGAAGTAGACGTAGAATCAATTGCTAGAAATGAGACAAATGTTTTCAAATTGGATTTTAGAGCATCTCCAATAGCTTCTTTATTTTGAAGAAAATGGAGATTTTTTGTCTAAATTGTGCTTCAATAGATTCTCCAAAATGGAGAAAGTATGAGAGAATGATTACAAAGTGAGAGAACCAATAGGAAACTCTAAAAATAAATATGTAGAGAGAAAAATAATATTTTAATAAATGAATTGAATATTTTAATATTATAATTAATGTTGGATTCTCCAAAATGGGGAATCTGTTGGAGATTTATGTAATTTTTTTTTAGAGATTTTAACTTTTGGTTCTTCATTTTGAAGAAAATTTTGGAAAAACTGTTGGAGATGCTCTTAGAGGTTTAGGGTTTTGGTTAGAATCAATCAATAGAAAACCGAGTCAATTATGGTTAATTAGGATAGATTATGTTCAAACAACGTTATAAGTTTAGTCCAAGGATTTAGTTTTGCGTTATTATACACATATCTGATTGTACGGAGAGATTCATTTGAGAGATGGTAAATGTATGAGAAATATAGAAGTAATCCTAGCTTTTCATTCAGTCAAGATCGTATTTGACTGGTCAAATATTACGTCTTTGACTTGTCAACGATTGCGGCTTTGACTGGTCAAAGTTGCGACTATTCCAAAAATAGAATGACGATTTCGTAATTTTTACAAATACACGAGACGAGTTCATATATGAACATATATGATTCACATACGAACTATATGTTCATATGTGAACCAGTGTAATTCACATATGAACTCTTTTAACTGATTCATATATGAATCTTTGTGATTCACATTTGAACTAATTAATTGTAGGTTCATATGTGAATCAGTTGAACTAATTAACACATTCACATATGAACTAATTAACTGATTCTCATATAAACTAATTAACTGATTCACATATGAACGTATAGTTCATATGTGAATCACATAGGTTCATATATGAACTCGTCCCGACTCCCGCGTATTTTACGAAACTACCCCTCTATCTTATACAGACCACACAAGAAATTATCCGGTGTTTCACGGTTAAAGCCGCAAACGTTGACCAGATAAAGGGCTAGGATCATTTCTCTATTTCTCATACATTTACCATTTCTCAAATTAACCTATGACTTTGATTGTATTATATATATATATATATATACACATATTATATAGTTATTGATAAAGGCGAATGATTGTATGAGAAGTTTAGTTTAACGTGAAAAGCGTGAGAAATAGATATGAACCGTGAATCAATTTTAATCAAATGTCCTCCTATGAATTGCGGCTTATGAGGGAATTAATTTTGTGCATTTCAGTACTTCTCATCTTAATGTGCATCCATTTTTCATTCAACGGTTAATAGCCATTTCTCAAACTTCTTATGTTAATTTTAATTTCTCATAACAACCTAACCCTATTAATAAAATTGTCTATTTGATGAGTTAAAATATTTGATGAGTTTAAAGTGGTTGAACAAGTGTTAAAATATTTGATGAGTTTAAAGTGGTTGGAATGTTGGTTGCATTGTAATTTTCAATAATTTAATATTAGTTTCACCATTAAAACTATTTAATCAAAGTTTGTGAATTGTGCATAAAAATTCTCAAATTTGTTGGGATGATTCTTTCTTAGCTTTAATTATTTATTATTAATATTATATGCACAAATTATATTATATAGGATTTATAAAAAGAACTCTCAATACAATAATACAATATTTATGAAATACTAGAAGCGTACTAGTACAATGTAACGAGATACATTACGATTTTAGTGTTTCTTTTTATTTTTTGTTTTTTTATCGATTTACAGTACGATTTTGGATTATTTTGAGAAGGTGATAATGGTTTTTTTTTATTTGTTTAATTTTGGCTTAATAATATAATTCTTTTTATACAAAAAAAATAAGTATTTTGTTAGAATTCAATGATTATGTTATATATGTTAAACTACGTTCGGCCCCGTGTAATACACGGGGTAATTTAAAAAATTAAATCATGCCAGAAAACTTATCTTACGATCATTGAAACTACGATGCTATTTTTTCAAACTTTTTTCCCATTCACAGTTGTTATTTTGCAGTTGGTTACAAAATGTCCTTGTTTTAGCCAGTTTTCACAAAGAATGTTTTGTAAAAAAATAATAAAAAATATGAATAAATATTAGAATTTATAAAACAAAATTTATAATAGAACGTAAATGAAATTATGGAAAAGTGCATAGTTAAAATTGATATGAAATTGCAAACACAAAATCACGACAATTTAATTATTTTTTGTATCAAATCTCATACTAATTTTAACAAATCTCATACTAATCACGACACATTAATTCGTATATATTTATGATATTTAATAATATAATTAAATCTAAAAGTATTCAATATTTGACTCATTTCAAAGGTATTAACGAATCGATTACAATGGTATAATTTGTAAAAAATAAAAAAAAAATAATGCATTTTAGTTCATATATATTATTTATGTTTATATGATAAGAGTCTAAAATGAAAAAATAAAAAAGTAAGGGATTACAAGTAAACTACATACCTAATTATAAGGGTAGTAAATATAAAGTATAAATTAAAAAAAATTGAATTAAGGAAAGATTTAAGGATGAATGAATATGGATGTACTAAATAAACCTATAATGTAAAATACGTCCAGATACATGTTTAGGCGGGAGAATTAAAAAATAGGCTCACTAGAATGCGACACGTGTCCTTCTAGTTACTTATTTATTATATGTATAGATTTAATAATATAATTAAATCTAAAATTATTCAATATTAATTAGACTCATTTCAGAGGTATTGACGAAGCGATTACAATGGTATAATTTGTAAAAAATAAAAATATTTTTTAATGCATTTTAGTTCATATCTATACTATATTATAAAGCACGGATAAAAAAACTTTTAAATACAAATTATTAGGCACAAGGTACCATCATTTTATGCAAGATTTTAAAAATCTCTTAATTACAAGTATCAAAGCACAAGATACATATTACTACTACAGGCTTCTAACATCCACCAATTTGGTATGTGCAGGACCTTCCTTTTATGTAGATATTTCCATGTATCACTATTAATTAATATATTATATTACTATAAATTTGTTTTAATCTATACTATATTATAAAAACGGCATAAAAAACTCTTAATTACAACATTTTAAGCATAAGTTACAACTAATTAAAGGCAATTACTTAATTTACAATTTCTTAATGCTTTGGTACAACCTGTCTAAGCACAATATCTCACATAATAATCTATTTGTGGAATGGATACTCATTTATTAATATAAATATTTGTTTTTTTGGTGGAGGATTTTATAAAATAGATTTTATATTATCGTAATCTATTTTAAATGTAGCTTTTACATTTAAATCTATATTAATGAGATGTAATATAAAATCTTTTTTCTTCCGTATTTTTTTATATTACATCTCATAATGATTTTTCCATATTTTATTTTATAAAATCTTTTTCCATATTTTATTTTATAAAATCTTTTTACATAATGAGATGTAATATAAACTCTTTTTTCTTCCGTATTTTTTTTGCTAATATAAAATCTATTTTATTTTATAAAATCTACACGTATTTTATATTAGCATAATATAAAATCTACACGTATTTTTTTTGCTAATATCTACACGTATTTTTTTTTCACGAGCATTAAAAGAAGAAAAAAGAAGATTGATATGAATTAAAAATAAAAAATAACGAGATACACTAATAAATTATCGTATTCTTTAAAATAAAAATATTCCGCAATACTTTCCAAATTAACCAAGTGTAAAGAAAATAAAATAGAAACGATGTAGATATAAAAATATTCTTCCATATTTTTAATATATTTACATTTAAATGTAAAATCGAAAATGAAAATAAAAGATTTTAAAATATTCTCTACATTCACTATAAATATATATATAGTTTCTCTATGTATCATAGTGATATGTTGTGAGACATGTCGTTTGAGTTTTAAATAATATAATACAAAACTATTACCAATATTATTGTACAAACTCATAACAACAAACGATTAAGAATATATGCAAGTTAACCACTTATGAAAATACATTCGCTTTTCACATTGTATTTCATTAACTGTTAACAGAGAAATTACGTTTCATTTTAACTCGGTTCAATATTCCAACAAAAAATTTATCCTCCCGTGCAATGCACGGACCCAACACTAGTTATATTATTAAATATGTAATTGTTATTTTTTCTAGATGTTATTAAAATATATAAGATAATCATTGAATTCTAACAAAATACTTAATTTTTTTATATAAAAAACATTATATTATTAAGCCTAAATTAAACAATTTTATAAAAAAAAACTATTATCACTTTCTCAAAACCATCCAAAATCGTACTGTAAATCGACAAAAAAACAAAAAATAAAATGAAACATTAAAATCGTGATATATATCGCTGCATTGCGCGAGTACGCTTCTAGTATATTATTTATGTTTATATGATAAGAGTCTAAAATGAAAAATAAAAAAGTAAGGGATTAAAAGTAAACTACATACCTAATTATAAGGGTAGTAAATATAAAGTATAAATTATAAAAAATTGAATTAAGGAAATATTTAAGGAGGAATGAATATGGATGTGTTAAATGAACTTAGAGCATCTCCAACAACATTGCTAAAATAGAAAATTTTGGTTATTTCTTTGCTATTCCTCTCTAACAGCTTTGATATATGGTTTGCTAAAATAGAGAAAGATCAAAAAATCTCTAAATATAGAGAATTCTCTATAATCTCTAAATTGGAGAGAGAAAATATTATTTTATTCAATCCAACCAATAAGATTTAATTTTTAACATTTTATTTTAATTTTTTTTAAAAGTGTATTGGGATGATAAATTATGGAATATTATAATAATATAAATAATGATTGATTCTCTAAAATAGAAAAGTTGTTGGAGTTAGAAAAAATGTTTTTAGAGATTTTGACTTTCCATTCTCTATTTTAGAAAAAATTTAGCAATGCTGTTGGAGATGCTCTTATAATGTAAAATACGTTCAGATACATGTTTAAGCGAGAAAATGAAAAAATGGGCTCACCAAATGCGACACATGTCCTTTTAGTTACTTATTTATTTTATGTATAGATTCATTATATTTAAATTAAGATGTTTATCCTGTTTTGATTATGTTTATCAGTTAATTATGAATTGAAACATATAACTTTAATAATTTGTACTCATGCATCATGACTTGTAATCTTGAATTTTAAATAATTTGGATCAATAAACAGTACTTAATGCTTAAAAGTTTATTTTTAAGAGTTTTCTTCAATAGTTTAATAATAATGTAATTTATTTGAGGTTTAATAATATAATGTTTTTTATAAAATAAACATTAAATATTCTGTTAGATTTTCTTAATTATATTTTAGATTTTTTATATTTAAAATTTGATTTTTATCATGTGTTTAATTATGCGGAGAGTGATTTTAGGGGAGTTGAAGTGGAGAGTGATTTTAGGGGAGTTAAAGTGGTTAAAGATAATAATTGAAAGTTAATAAATAACATTAAATGTAGTATATAAAGTTTTAATGAATGTTTTTAAAAGATTTTTTAAGTAATTAATATTAAATAACGGTACATTAAGCTTTAGCAATTGTTTTAAGAGTTTTTTATAAATGCTTTATAATATAGTATAGATTACGTATAAATCATTAATGAATTAAGAGTTAAGCTTCGTTAGGAACTTTTCTTTAAAATAAAAAAAACATAGGTGGATCAAGGAATGTCCATTTTACTGTCCAAATCATATAACCTGCTCGCCCAACACTAAAATGCATGGTTTACAACTTTTGTGGTACAAATTGCAGTTTATAGTGTTAGGATCAAGCGCTTACCACTACGCCAAAAGCAATTGCTGATAGAGAAGGCGCAACTTTATTTCCATATAGCGTAGCAGCCAGCGGCACGTTTCGATTTAAAAAGATGTTGGTCAATGACCCAACAATCCCCCCCCCCCCAGCATCTGCCAGCACTAACAAGATTTTCGCTAGAAGTCAATGGCTGCACAACATGCCTTTAGTGTAACACCCCGATTTTCGAAAGATATCGATCTAAGTTAATACAGAAACCGAGATATTAAGGAAAAATAAGATTTTTGATTTTTGACTTGAATCCTTGATTTTATAGTCTAGATGGATGAAGGATTCAATTACGAGTCCAACGGTTCTTTTCGGAGCAAAATCGGAGTTATAACGAAGAAATTACGGCCAAAACAGTATCGAGAGGAAAATCAGGGGGAAGCGGGCGACTTATGCCGCGACCTAAGTCGCGAGACAAGTCGCGAAATCCACTGGATCGAGCTTAAATCGCGATTTTCAGCCCCAAACTTCATTCCTTCATATCTCCTTCATCCTAGCTCCGATTTGGGTGATTCAAAGTGCTACAGTTTCGTTTTTGAGAGCTTTTCAAGGATCTAGAAAGAGATTGGAAGTCTATTGAAGTATGCTAGAGCATTTTGTGGTGGTAATCTTCTCATCTCTCCCTATTCATCTTCTTCCCCAAAATATTCTAGGGTTTCATCCACCCCTTGTTCTCCCTTTCATAGATTAAAGGTTTGTGATCATTTTGGTGAACTAGAAGTGTTTTGGTTGGTGAATTCAAGCTTGGGTTAAGGTAATCTTCTATTCTCTTCGGTTATGGAGGTATTAGTTGAGGTATCCATGTATATGGTTTGGGAAATGATTGTTTATGGTAGAATATGTATATTTATGGTTGGAACCTTGTGGATCTAGGTTTTGGAAGATTTGGTTTGAAGAATCAAGTTCTTCAAGGAAAGTTCTAAGTGGGTAAAATCTAGATTTAGTCTAAATCTAGCAAGGTGAGTTTACTAAACCTTTGTTAAAACTAGATACACATCATAATCTCATATTTGTTACCTTGTCTCTATGTGTTCAAATGTTTGGGAATTTCCTCATGAAAATAGTTGGAAGATGTGTATATATATGAGTGATATGCCATGAATAGTGTTATGTGTATCATTAGTTGGGATTTGCTTCATGGGTACCTAGTGTGGGTACCTTGATATGTTAAAAGTATGCATATATGGGTTTTATGATGTAACTAGTTGGAACACCATTTTGGTGATATGTTTATATGCATGATGAGCATGATTTATGTTGGGTCTTTGTTGATAACATGAGGATAAGGTGGTAATATTATACCCGTAGTCGGTATTGAATTATGTGGGTTGAAATACACCTAAAGGACCCCTTATAAATGTTATGTGAACGAACCAAGTCAGTACACTAGGAGGATGTAGTCTTGGGCGCCACTGTGATGGTATGTGCCTAGACCTCCGCCATCCGGGGAATTTTCTTAGCTATAGTCTTCGGATGGGTCGGGCCTTTGGGGTGTTCCTTGTTAAGGGCATCAAGGTATATCGACTCTTGGGTGGGACTTGATTGGTGCTATGGGTCTCCCCTATTGACTCCACATTTGTTGAACTATGGTTAACTGTTGATAAGAATTGTGACTGTTCATGCATACTTATAATTGTTCAACTCACTAGGCTTTTTGGCCTAACACTTGTTTGGTGTCGATGTGTATCTCAGGTTTTAGCGGCACCGGTTCTATGTCGGCTTGGTACTTGGGTGAGAGATTTGGGAATATTGCTTGTGGTAGGAGAATCCCTTGGGTTTATAAATGACACCCTTATTTGTAATCTCTTTTCTGGTTATAGAAATTGGTTTAGTTTGTTGTTATTTATTGACCGTTTATTTACGATTGTATTTAAACAGGTTTGTGTATTTTCCCCATTTTTGGGAGGCTCTTGCTTTGGGAATTTTAAATACCGCATGTCCGTTTTTCGGATTTTTGTTATCCCTATTTTTAGGGTGTTACAAGTTGGTATCAGAGCTCTAGTTTAAATGAACTAGGCATGAATGTAAGATGTCTAGACTTAGACTTAGTAGGTTAGGCAATGATTTGCGAGATGGGTAGAATTTCTAAGATGGGTTAGTCTTAGAGTCGACGGAAACTATGGTTATCAGGCGTTGTGGCGATGGTAACGAGAACCTTTATGTATTATATGTTCATAATCTCACCTAGCTAATGTTATTATGAGGATATTTATATATGATGGTGCTTGAAATGCCGTTACTGTGACAATTGGTAAGGTAGTAGTACGTTCTCTTGTGTTTGGTTTTCTAATGTTATGATATTTGGTAGACGTAGTAGTACGTTTCCTTCGTGTTCAATTCTGTTAATTTCTTTCTTATTCATCCTCGTGCTTGTATGAAATGCCTGGGTATGTCGACCGTTGGAGTAATAAGAAAGTTTCTGGATGGGTAACTATTAGAAATAGTTGATGATTTTATTATTCGTCACTTGGAGTAACAGTAAGTATGGTGATTGCATTAAGTGGACAGTTTCGAGTCGGATTAATTGGTTGGATTAAAACCATTGACTTTTGAATCGGTGTATTCAAGGAGAAATTGTAAGGTGAACCTATGAAGTCCGTGGCCTTGCCTGAAGATGTTGAGCATTTGGATGACGATAGTGTAACTATAGAAATCGAGGAGCGTGAGTTCCAGTTGATTTGTTAAAACGGTGTACATGCCAAAGTGGTTATTTTAAAGTGTTTTACATGAAATGGTTAACTACTAATAAGTTTTGAGTATTTTGAAGTAAAAATGTATTTTACTTGGTATTTGTCAAAGTGTGAGTATTTTAATGAGTTTTCATATTTGATATACTTGGCTTATTTTAGTTCCATAAAATACTCATATTTGGAATTTGGACATCTTGATAAGTAGTAGCATGATTATAGCATTTTGGGATTTTGTACAAATAAAGTCCATTTCATGACTTAAGCATCTTGGTAATTTTGGTACAAATGAAGTCTATTACATGTTGTATGCATTTTTGTGAATTTGCATTCATAAACCCTTTTGAAACTCTTTGGTCCCAATACGTGTTGAGTTTTGGGTTAATCACGTCTTTGAGGCATGTGTCTTTATAAACGTCGCTTAAAGACATTTCATTATTTGGGGGACCGATAATTATTGGTCAAAAGGATTTTGAGCAGTTTAGCTCGGTGTTGGCTTAAAAGAGTCTTGTGGACATTTGTCCGGTTTTAATGGCTCGATGTAGAACCCAATTTATGACGTACATCTTAATGCATTTCATTGCATATGCATAATCGTTACACGCTCAAGTGCTTTTGTTATTCATGTGTAGTCGCGTATTTTTTTTTTTTTGTGTTGCATTGGATCCATAGGCACGTGAGTCAGTCTTATTGGATGGTCAATTGGGTAGTACGGGGTTGGACTCCGGGACTCATGTTTTATGACCGAAGTTTGACAAGTAGGCACAAGGATGAGGTAGTCTTGGGCGACACTGTGTGGGTGTGCGCCTAGATCTCCGCCGTAGGGGACTTTCCTCAGTAGTAGTCCTCGGACGTGCCGGGCCTTTCGGGTGTCCTTTGTGGCATCAAGGTATCTCGTCTCTTTGGTGGAACTTGTCAAGGATTCATAGGGACACTTGGGCTTTCATGTCGTTAGGTGTCATACGATGAACGTTGTAGGAGTAGCATACTCCGTGCTCTTCCGCTCTCAACGGATACGGGTATCCTCGTTATTGGTCGCTGTATTTTTTATATTTAATTGTCCATTTGGTGCATACGATTTTATAAACCGTTGGAAAATTCATGTCATTGAACTAGGAGTCGTTTTGAAAACATGAAGAGAAAGAGTTCATTTGGAAAACATTTTGTTGCAACCAATGGGAAGTTTTGATTATTTGAAATGTTTAGTTTTATGAACATGTTGAGTCATCCATTTTGGAATCTTTGGGGATTTTGGTAAATAAATCATGTTGAGATGTTTCCTCGATGATTTTACATATATAATTGGAGTTCAATTGACGTAAGTGTCATTTCGTGTATTTGATCTTATAAACCTTTTTCAGAAAATACATATTATTGTGTTATGAGGCATTTTTAAAACATAAGAATATGAGTTCCTTTGAAAAATGGTTCGTCTCAACCAGCAATGAGATTTTAGTTAATTATACTTTGGGTCATGTATGCATATCTTATTGGAAATTTCCGTCATGGTATTTTAGCCAATGTTTTAGAACGATGAGAGCATGTTTATATTTGGCTTTGAACTCGAAAATGACATAAATTATTTCATGTTTTAACCGGGTGCATACGCATATCTATCTACTAGCTTTGTGAAATAACGGTCGCATGCAAGTTTTGTTGTGAAATCTTATTTCGTGCCGCATAGTGACTAAAAGAGAGAAAACTTTAAGAGTTTGATATTGAGCATGTGGTCTTGGCTTTTGCAAACATTTTATTTATACAGTTTGGAATTAAACTAAATTACTCTTACAATTGCTCAAATCGCATGCATATGTCTTTACTAAACCTTGGAGAATAAACCGATGTATGCGAGTCACTATGAGAAGTTTTATTTCATGACATTTCATGGTTAATTGCAGAAATTTTAAGGATCGATTTTGTGAATTTCCCTTCTGTAGCTTTGTATGAAAGATTTATGGTATTTCGGATAGAACTTTTGCCCAGAACATATTTCAGTTATTGATTTTACTGATAGAAGTTTTCCCGCAATGCATGAAATGAATTTTCGGTTTGCATGTCGTAGTAATTACAATTTTGGGCAAGTACGTTTTATTGGTGCGGCCTAAATTTGAAACAAGAATAAAAATATATATACATATATATTTATTTATTTATTTACGTTCCTATTGTGTTGTTACATTTGGGAAATGATCGGACGTATATAGGTCTTGTTGGAAATTTTATCTTCCGACTTTTTGTGTTAAATTAAAATATTTTAAAGTTGAAGTTGTGAAATATTCTTTTGTGAGTTGTACAAACTTTTATTGCATATGTTATGGGACGGAAGTTATTTTTCATATGCATAGCATAAACTGATGCATACTAAGACCCTGGTAGTCCGTTTGAAAATTTTGTTACGCATCTTTCGTTATCGTTTTATTAGCGTAAGTACTGATCAAATGAGTTTTGAAAATGGTTTTATATGTGTGGCATTGGTGACCAAATCTTGAAACCTATCGAATGCACGATATTGTATTTTCACACACGTTTAATTGTTATAAAACTTATGTATTTGAGAGTTTTATAAATTTCAAATTGGCATAGTATTGTGAAAAACCTTGAACTCATTGGACTATAGGTGTAAGCCCCCTCGTGTTAGAAGTCGATATTAAGGATAAAAAGATGTCCTCGAAGTTTGAGGTGTTAGACATGTGCTTTCTCCCAGTTAGTTAAGTGACGATCTTTATGTTTCGTTAAACCTACGGATTAACATCGTGTTCGGTTGCTCGGGTATGGTTGGTTTTGGAATTATGGGAATTTGATACGACGACCTGTTATGTGTCGACGGTATACTATATTGTTGGGTATTCGTGAATAATGATGTTATTGGCGGTATACTATGATGTTATGGTTGACTGGTAAGGATGTTGGATTTGGGTGACTATTTCCAAGAGTAGGTGTCAACTTTGAATCGACATTACTAATCGGGAAGGAAATATTTGGTAGTATACCCACGGTTGCAGAATGGTCATTCTGAGGATAGGTGTCGACACTCTATTTTGAGGACAATAACTGTTGGTATGCTTCAATGTATTTTTCGTTAGATCTGGTATGTCTGCAGGACGAGCGGTAAACTTAAGGAAATTAGATGTTGATCATTAAGAAATCAACCATTGGTATTTTGATAATTGTCAGTACTTCCGTCGATTTGGAAATCGATGCTTGAGAGCATGGTGGGAGTTGGTGGTAATGTTTATTGGATACATTTGGTGAGAATGTCGAGGTGAATTTTAAGTACAAATCGATTATCAAGGAGACCTTGATACGTCGTATTTAGAGGTATCTAAACGAAATGTTTGATTTGGGGTATTTTTGGTGGAAATAATTGAATAAGGTCGTAGGTTACTCTTGGGGTAATACGAGCAATCTAAGGTTGGGAGGCAACCGAGATTTAATGATTGAGAAAATGATTAATCAGGGACTCAATGTTCATCCTGACATCGGCAAAATATATTGAACGTTAAGATTTAGTTTGTAATGGCACGGTATGAGAAACGCAGCGACAACCTAAACCGGGATGTAATCGGGCCGTATATGAGGTGAAGTCTCATGAAGGTATTCCTTTTGGATAATAAATCAATCAATATTTCCAAGTGTGATATTTGGTTCTTGGTGGTTCCAGATTTCGAGGACGAAATCTCTTTTAAGGTTGGGAGGATTGTAACACCCCGATTTTCGAAAGATATCGATCCAAGTTAATACAGAAACCGAGATATTAAGGAAAAATAAGATTTTTGATTTTGGACTTGAATCCTTGATTTTATAGTCTAGATGGATGAAGGATTCAATTACGAGTCCAACGGTTCTTTCCGGAGCAAAATCGGAGTTATAACGAAGAAATTACGGCCAAAACAGTATCGAGAGGAAAATCAGGGGGAAGCGGACGACTTATGCCGCGACCTAAGTCGCGAGACAAGTCGCGAAATCCACTGGATCGAGCTTAAATCGCGATTTTCAGCCCCAAACTTCATTCCTTCATATCTCCTTCATCCTAGCTCCGATTTGGGTGATTCAAAGTGCTACGGTTTCGTTTTTGAGAGCTTTTCAAGGATCTAGAAAGAGATTGGAAGTCTATTGAAGTATGCTAGAGCATTTTGTGGTGGTAATCTTCTCATCTCTCCCTATTCATCTTCTTCCCCAAAATATTCTAGGGTTTCATCCACCCCTTGTTCTCCCTTTCATAGATTAAAGGTTTGTGATCATTTTGGTGAACTAGAAGTGTTTTGGTTGGTGAATTCAAGCTTGGGTTAAGGTAATCTTCTATTCTCTTCGGTTATGGAAGTTAGGGTTTCGGTATTAGTTGAGGTATCCATGTATATGGTTTGGGAAATGATTGTTTATGGTAGAATATGTATATTTATGGTTGGAACCTTGTGGATCTAGGTTTTGGAAGATTTGGTTTGAAGAAAGAAGTTCTTCAAGGAAAGTTCTAAGTGGGTAAAATCTAGATTTGGTCTAAATCTAGCAAGGTGAGTTTACTAAACCTTTGTTAAAACTAGATACACATCATAATCTCATATTTGTTACCTTGTCTCTATGTATTAAAATGTTTGGGAATTTCCTCATGAAAATAGTTGGAAGATGTGTATATATATGAGTGATATGCCATGAATAGTGTTATGTGTATCATTAGTTGGGATTTGCTTCATGGGTACCTAGTGTGGGTACCTTGATATGTTAAAAGTATGCATATATGGGTTTTATGATGTAACTAGTTGGAACACCATTTTGGTGATATGTTTATATGGATGATGAGCATGATTTATGTTGGGTCTTTGTTGATAACATGAGGATAAGGTGGTAATATTATACCCGTAGTCGGTATTGAATTATGTGGGTTGAAATACACCTAAAGGACCCCTTATAAATGTTATGTGGACGAACCAAGTCAGTACACTAGGAGAATGTAGTCTTGGGCGCCACTGTGATGGTATGTGCCTAGACCTCCGCCATCCGGGGAATTTTCTTAGCGATAGTCTTCGGATGGGTCGGGCCTTTGGGGTGTTCCTTGTTAAGGGCATCAAGGTATATCGACTCTTGGGTGGGACTTGATTGGTGCTATGGGTCTCCCCTATTGACTCCACATTTGTTGAACTATGGTTAACTGCTGATAAGAATTGTGACTGTTCATGCATACTTATAATTGTTCAACTCACTAGGCTTTTTGGCCTAACACTTGTTTGGTGTCGATGTGTATCTCAGGTTTTAGCGGCACCGGTTCTATGTCGGCTTGGTACTTGGGTAAGAGATTTGGGAATATTGCTTGTGGTAGGAGAATCCCTTGGGTTTATAAATGACACCCTTATTTGTAATCTCTTTTCTGGTTATAGAAATTGGTTTAGTTGGTTGTTATTTATTGACCGTTTATTTACGATTGTATTTAAACAGATTTGTGTATTTTCCCCATTTTTGGGAGGCTCTTGTTTTGGCAATTTTAAATACCGCATGTCCGTTTTTCGGATTTTTGTTATCCCTATTTTTAGGGTGTTACATTTGGAATTTAAATGCACTCCATGGGATTCGAACCCGTGACCTGCTCTGATACCACTTGTTAGGATCAAGCGCTTACCACTACGCCAAAAGCAATTGTTGATGGAGAAGGTGCAACTTTATTTCCATATAGCGTAGCAGCCAGCGACACGTTTCGATTTAGGAAGATGTTGGTCAATGACCCAACATATAGTTTTTTTTATATCCTATTATACGGTTTTCCTTTGCAGTTTTGAATCAACCATACTGCGATTGAATAAATTACTACTGTCTACTGGCAATGAGTAATTAGTCTAGCCTAAGGTTGCAAACTTGTAAATCACTTGTCTTTTCTTCAAATCTTGCAAGTCCATTAGAGTTTTGACTAAAACTCTTAGAAACGAGTTTTACCTTTCTAGCACCAACCATTTTAGCTTTAGGGCTAGAGGTCAAATATGTGTACATCGTATCTTTCCAGACTTCGTCTCACTTGAGATATACTAGGTTCTTTCGATTTGGTTTCTTAAAAAAGAGCGTACATTGTCTGATGTTATTCAATTTGCAATTATTTATCTCAACTTCAAATTATTCAATTTAATCTTGTAATGAATTTGCTTATTTTAGAGTTTTTAAATTTTTGATTAAAATTTATTATGCTTTTAGACTTATTTGTATTGTGTTGCAATCAATACTTTCCATTTTGTATTGAGTGAAGTATTGACTATAAGATACAATAATCGTGGTGAGGTATATTGCAGTTGGAGAAATATATGGTTTGATTTGTGGTTTAGAAATATGCTTAAATCGTATATGCAATTTGGTTTGTTGTTTTTGATTTAATCGCTCTGCAAACATTCTAGGTGGATCAACAAAAAGTGGAATGAGCTACGACATACCTATAAAAATCATCCAAGACTTTGGTTTAGAAATACCCTAATCAAATATACTTTAAAATCTTGTTTCGTTTGTATTGGATTGGATTGGATTGGATTTGGAATTGAATTCCATTCCAATTACATGTTTGGTTTGAAGAATTTCTTGGATTTCAAATCCCGTGATTTATTTGAAATGCTACAAGCATAGGATTTTGAGATCCCATAGGAGTGGGTTGTTTTTTACGGAATTTTATAGTATTTTCATGTAATAAATTTAAAATATGTTAAAAGCATTCCTTTTATAATAACCAATTAATAAAAATGTAATTTAATTATTTTTATAATTATTTAATTATAATTTATTTTTATAAATTATTTATGAATAATAGAATTCAATTCCATTCCAAATCCTTCAAATCAAACACACCCAAACCCTTCAAAATCAAAATCCTTCCACGAAATCCAAATTTCTCAAAATCATTCTACCAAAACAGACACCTTCTAAGTATTTGATTCATTTATTTCTTGTTACTTATTATAAAGTGTTGGTGTAATCGAGGTGGCTTGAGAAATTAGTTTGTGTGATTGTAATAGGAGTTCGTATAGTGGATTTTCTCTCACGAGGCTCATGTTTCCAAAAAATAACAATAATAAAAAGTAAAATCAAAACAATTTAGTATATTTAGTCATTTATGTACAAATGTATATGATTATAGATGATTCTAATTTTGATTTTTTTTAAACACAAGTTTTCGAAATTTTCCTTTTTAAGTGAGGAATTCTATTAATTTTCTTCTGGTGAAGGTTTGGTGTATTTGCTGTGAATGTTGATTGTGTTTTTCATTTAAACATTTAGGGGTTTTATTCATGTGAAATCTTTGTTCATGTAAATGTTCGTTGTTTTGCTATGAATGTTCAATGTTTCACAATTCGATTTTGCAAGATAAAAAAACTCATCCGATAACTCCAAAATAATCTCATAGGTCTCATATAAACTACACATTGTCTAAGTTTTGTATGTATACATACATAGATATTGTGTGTGCTTGTACATGCACTTCCAAAACGATATCTTTTAGCATTTGGAATAAGCACGTTTATGCAAATTATGTATTCAAATGCTTTAATGAATATTGTTTATGCTTTTTTATTTTCATATAATCGGTCTTTATTCTTGATTACTTGACAAAGTTGCATTTGAAATCGCTTTTGCACAAAAAAATAAATAAAATATGCTTTTTGTTCACATAAAGAAACACATCATACCAACCAAATAGAAAAACGACAATCTTACTAGACAAAAAAAATGAAAGACATTGGACATTGAAAGGAAGAGTTTTCTTGAAGGAAAAATGACACATCGTGAAGTCGATGGATTATGCGTATGGGGCATAATAGTCCATCAACATCACAATTCATTGATATTTAACACGAGTAATGACAATCTTCAGAGTGGATTTTTTCAGTCAATAGCATATCCAATAGGTAACAGTAAATTCATAAAAATTTGTGTATAATTTGGTGCAAGCATTAAATATTTTGTAATGGGTAACATTAGGGCGTCGTTTACTAAAATGTTTATCGGGTAAGTGCTTACTGACAAGGACATTACTCTTACTTATCTTATTTTTGGAATAGTCTCAACTTTGGAATAGTCAAAGTCGCAATCGTTGACAAGTCAAAGACGTAATATTTGACCAGTTAAATCCGATCTTGACTGAATGAAAAGCTAGAATTATACTGGTTCACATATGAAAAGCTAGAATTACACTGGTTCACATATGAAACATTAAAATCGTGATGCATCTCGCTACATTGCGTGAGTACACTTCTAACATAAATAATATATATATATATATATTAATAATCTATATTAATTATAATATAATATAAAAAAGATAAAAAAAAAAAAGAATTAATTAATATTTTTTATTAATTAAAATCTAATTTAATTATGTTTAAAGAATAAAAAAGACAAAACAACAAAAAAGAAAAAAATTAAAATAATCATAAAATAGACTTAGGGATGACACTAACAAGGGTTAGGGTGCTATTAGACCACCCTTATTTAATGTCGATGAACGCCTATATAAATTTTGTAATTATCAAAACAACCTCAAAAATCATTATTCTAATAAAAATGTCTTAGTTAAATACCTATAATCAATTAAATAAAAATAAATTGGTGATCAAAATCAAAATTACAAATATTAATTAATCATTGTAAATAAAAACTAAAATTTAAAATTTAAAAATAAATTACTAATTTTTAAATATTTGACCTAATAATGCTAATTCTTTTAAATAGAATAATAATTAAAATTTAAGTGTGTTAAGATCATGCACATAAAATGTCTCTTTTAATTATATTTTTTGTAAACTTATTTAATCTCAATGTCTAGACAGTATTACAATCCAATTAATTTTATACCATTACATATTAATTAAAAAAAGAAACTTGTTTCTCCAAAATTTCTCTAAAATAGAGAATCAAAAGTCAAAATCTTCAAAAAAATTACATCTATCTTCAACAGATTCTCCATTTTGGAGACATATCATTGATTATATTATTAAAATACTCTAGATATTTAATAAAATATTATTTCTCTCAACTAAACATTTTATTTCAAAGTTTCCCATCGGTGAGGTATAACAAAAAATCATTTCTCTCTCTTGTTAATCATTTTTTGGGATATCTCCAATTCTCTTTTGTTAATCACTCTCTCTCTCTCTCTCCTGTTTTCTCCATTTTGGAGAAAGTTTTGGAAAAGCTATTGGAACAAAAAGTTTCAAAATCTCAAAAAATCTTCATTTTCTCCATTTTGAAGAAGCTGTTGGAGATGCTCTTATAAACATCAACATAGTTATAATGGCTAAGGAGTTGTATGTTGCTTATTTTACATATTTATATGCACAATTTAATCGAATTTTTTTTGTTGCTATTAAATTTATGGCACACAATAACTGATAAAAAAACAAGAATGAGACTCAAAATAGGTAAATATTAATTAAATTTTTATATTTTATATAGATATAAATAGAAATTTAACAAAATTATGTATTAATAGTTGATTAGCAGGTTGAATTGGGTACTAACCCAATTTCTACCATATTAATTGACGGTTTAGTGATTTAAGTTGAGTTTAATTAGATTGTTTACGGGTTAAGTTGGGTGGATTAAATAGGTTAGCTTTTTTTTATACAACCCTAGTGTTAATATGTTGTTCTAGACTTTGAAATGTTACATCTCGATATTAAAATTATAGTCAAATAAGTCTACGAGATGGGTAGAATGGTCTTTTGCCATTTGGACAACCGTTGAGGTTTCACTTTTCCTAAATTATTAAGTATATTGTAGTTGATGGCGATTTAAGAACCAAATACATATGGTATGTCAACGCCTCAACGTAATCTTTTAAATTATTGAATACTATTAAAGAGGGAATCCCACTAAAAAATTCTTTTCATTTAATATTATAATAAATTTTAAATAGATGTCATTAATTAAAAGAGAATGTATTTTTATTTATTTTTTTGATAAATCACTCAATTAAAACATGGAAATCAAAACTTTTGACAAAAAACCAACTAATTCTTAAGATTATGTTGAATATATAAAATGTTGAGTTGTTACAACCAATTTTAATATATATAGTCAATATTAGTTGCAACTAATTCTTAAGATTATGAAGAGTTGCATGATTTATTAATTAGGTGGAAATTAGGTGTAAATAATTGTAGTATTTTGAGAAGTTGCTTTTTTTAAATGTAATGTGCGACGTTGATACTTGATATTTTAATATTTGTGTTTTTAAAAAAGGTTATGGTTTTAAATTTATTGGGAAAAGGTGTGAAGTTACAAAATTACCCTTTGTTTTGGGTAAGTATTGTTTGATTGACTTAGGGACCGTTTACAAAATGCTTACCCGGTAAGCACTTACCAGGATATATACCTTAGCGGATGAACATGACAAGAGCATAAAATCTTACCTGGTAAGAGCGACGAAAAGGATGGAGAGTCTTACCCGGTAAGTGTCTCTAAGATAGCTACGCCACTCCCCTCGCTCACAAGAAAGAACGTCAAGATTCTTTGGACCGATGTACAAGATCGAGCTTTCCAAACGCTCAAGAAAAGATTGTGCGAAGCTCCGATCTTATCCTTACCCGAGGGATCGGAAGACTTCGTAGTGTATAGTGACGCTTCTAAGATGGGGCTTGGATGCGTACATATGCAACAGGGGAAAGTAATAACATATGTGTCAAGGCAACTAAAGGATCATGAGAAGAACTACCCGACTCATGATTTGGAATTGGTTGCGGTAGTCTTTGCATTGAAGTTATGGCGACACTACTTGTATGGGACGAAATGTATTCTCTTCACGGATCACAAGAGTCTTAAGTACATCTTCGATCAAAAGGAACTCAACATGCGGCAATGAATATGGCTTGAGCTTTTGAAGGATTACGATTGTGACCTACTCTATCATCCCGGTAAGGCCAATGTGGTGGCGGATGCATTGAGTCGAAGGAACTATGATAGTAGTGTCAAGATGTCCCTTACAAGGATCGATGTGATATCAAGTTTGTTGGAAAATATAAAGACGAGTCAAGTGGAAGCGCTTAAGGAAGAGAACCTCAAATCTGAAATCATGTTAAAGCAAAGGGAACACTTAACGGAAGACGGACGTGGACTCAAGCTCTTCCAAGGGCGTATTTGGGTGCCGAAGGTTGGGGGAAACCATGACCTACTTCTTGAATAAGCGCACAAGTCGAAGTATTTTATACATCCCGGTAGCACCAAGATGTATAGGGACTTGAAATTGAACTACTGGTGGCCGGTGATGAGGCTAGATGTGGCTAATTATGTGGAGAGATGTGTCACGTGCCTCCAAGTCAAGGCGGAACATCAAAGACCGTACGGAAGTTTACAACCGTTGTCCATTCCCGAGTGGAAATGAGACAACATCACCATGGATTTCGTGACGAAACTACCGAAGACCTTGCGAGGCCATGACACTATTTGGGTAATTGTTGATCGGTTAACCAAGAGTGCTCATTTCCTTGCAATGCGGGAGACTTTGTCAATGGAGAAGTTGGCCAAGCTCTATATTGATGAGGTGGTGTCAAGGCACGGAGTTCCACAATCTATCGTATCGGATCGAGATATTCGCTTCACATCGAACTTTTGGGCAAGCTTACAGAAAGAGTTGGGCACTAGACTGAATTTGAGCACGGCGTATCATCCTCAAACGGATGGTCAAAGCGAGAGGACGATCCAGACGCTAGAAGACATGTTGAGGTCGTGTGTGATAGATTTCGGAGGAAGTTAAGACTCACATCTACCATTGGTAGAGTTCGCGTACAACAACAATTACCATTCTAGTATCGGGATGGCACCGTTCGAGGCTTTGTATGGTTGGAAGTGTAGAACCCCGGTATGTTGGTTAGAAGCGGGCGAAAAGAAATTCGCCGGACCGGAAATAGTTCAAGATACGGCGGATAAAGTGAAGGAGATACGAGAAAGATTAAAGGCGGCTCAAGACCGACAGAAGAGTTATGCGGACAAGAAGAGAAAACTGGTCGAGTTTCAAGTGGGCGACCGTGTCATGTTGAAGGTATCTCCATGGAAGGGGATTATACGTTTTGGGAGCGCGGGAAGCTTAGCCCTCGTTTCCTTGGACCCTTCGTCATTTTGGAGAGAGTTGGGTTACAAGCCTATCGGTTGGACTTACCACCGAAAATGGATGAAATACATTCCACGTGTGTTACCTTCGGAAGTGTCTAGCCGAGGAGGAAAGCGTGATTCCTTTGACGGAAATCCGAGTAGATAATGGGAATCGTTGTGTGGAAGAACCGGAGACGATTTTAGAGTCAAAGGTGAAGAAGTTGCAGCACAAGGATGTGGTCATGGTTAAGGTTCAATGGAAGCACCATCGGGGTGCTAATATTACTTGGGAGTCTGAAGATGATATGAAGAAGCGTTATCCTCACTTGTTTATTTAGGATGAGATTTCGGGGACGAAATCCCAATTAGATGGGGAAGATTGTAACACCCGAAAATTTTAAAAGGTAAATAATTGTTCCCCTTATTTCATTAATTATGATTATGTGGGAATATAAGCCTTTATATGTGCACGATCCTCTTTATAATGTTGTAATGTTATATGAACTGCTCTACCATCGTATTTGTCTAAACCTCGCGCTCGCTATCGAATTTGGCCAAGTTTTCGGGCATTCTGGAGTGTGGCGCGATAGTGCCACGTGACAGTGACATGGTCATTGTCGCGGTGTCACTGCCGCGGGGTTTGTACCCCGGGTTCCTTGGTTCGCGTGCGCGATAGTGCCACGTGACAGTGACATGGTCACTGTCGCGGGGTTTGTACCGCGGGTTCCTTGGTTCGCGCGATTGTGACACGCGACAGTGACAATGTCACTGTCACCGGGCACTGTCGTCGACGGGGTATTTGGGTTAAATGAGTCATTTAGCCGATTTTCACTTCATTCCTCTCTTTCCTCTCTTCCACCTTTGGCGATTTTGGTCCCAAGAAACTGACTTCATTACCTCCCAAACCCTAAATCTCATAAATGCAACATCTTTTGGTAGTTGGGTCTTGAATGCTTGCAATAACTCATCTCAAGGAAGATTTCTAGGGCTCCTCAAAGTGCAACCTTCTCCTTTCCAAGTCTCATCTTCTTCATCTAGGGTTTTCCTATTTTCTAGGTTTTGGTTCAAAACCTAGATTGTGAGTTTACTAAACCTTTGTTAAAACTAGATACACATCATAATCTCTTACTTGTTATTATTGTATCATTTCTCAAAATGTTCATCTCTATGTGTTCAAATATTTGATGGTGTTTTTACGAATAATATGTTGGGAGATTTCTTATGAGTATCATGCCATGATTTACTCTAGTTGTCAAATATTTGGGACTTACTTCATGTATACATGTTATGGGTATTTTGACATGATTGGGGTATATGTGACTTAGTAGATGATAAGTTCTACTTGGAATGCCTTCTTGGCGATATCGTATCCAAATATTGGTTATGTTGGAATTTGGGTCTCATACTGGACTTATGTGGTTAGGACGGTAACATTGTACCCATGGTTGGTATCGAAATGTGTTGGGTTGAAATATACCTCAAGACCTCCTATATGCATTATGTTAGACGAACCAAGTCAGTAGACACTAGGAGAATGTAGTCTTGGGCGCCACCGTGATGGTATGTGCCTAGACCTCCGCCATTCGAGGAATTTCCTTAGTTGTAGTCCTCGGATTTGTCGGTCCTTTCGGGTGTCTCTTGGTAGATGACATCAAGGTATATCGACTCTTTGGGGTGGAACTTGATTGGTGCTATGGGTCTCCCCTATTGACTCTACATTTGTTGAACTTTAGTTAACTGCTGATAAGAATTGTAACTATTCATGCATGCTTATTATTGTTCAACTCACTAGGCTTTTTGGCCTAACTCTTGTTTGGTGTCAATGTGTATCTCAGGTTCTAGTGGCGCCGGTCCTAAGCTGGCATAGTTGCTTGGGTGAGAGCTTGGGGAAATCTTGCAATTGGACATATTTTTGGTAGAAGAACTTTTGGGTTTATAAATAACAACCCTTTTATAATCTCTTTTCTAGTATAGAAATTAGATTAGTTAGTTGTTATTTATTGTCTGTTAAATTACGACTGTAATTAAACATGTTTGTATATTCCCCATTTGTGGGAGGCTCTTGCTATGGCAATTTTATATACCTCATGTCTGTTTTTTTCGGATTTTTGTTATCCCTATTTGTAGGGGGTTACAGGCATGCATTTGAAGCATTGAAAAGAAGTGTGAACAATATTTTTGGTAGTCAAGGCATTACTGACTTGGAAACGCTTTTTGGTGGCAAAGTAGTTGTTTTTGGAGGAGATTTCAGACAAATTATGTCGGTTATTCTCAACGCAAGTAGACAAGACATTGTTAATACGTCGTTAAGTTCATCTTACATTTAAGAAAAATGCAAAGTCCTAAGGTTAACTAAAAACATGAGGTTAACTGTTGACAGTCAAGCTTCTGATATCGAACACACAAGGATTTTTGTAAAATGACTTATGGATTTAGAAGAAGGTAAGGTTGGTAGTGTGAATGATGGTAAGGCAATTATCGATATACCTGATGATCTTCTCATTACCGATTCAACGGATCTTATATCTGCATTAATTGAATTTTTCTATCCATGATTCTTGTAGATGTCAAGAATTCATCCTATTTTCAGGAAAGAGCAATACTTGCACCCAAGCATGAAGTCGTTCAAGAAATAAATGATCGTTTGCTATCATTGTTTCCAGGATACGAAAAGGAGTACCGAAGTTCAGATAGTCTGTGTGAATCAGAGCATCTTCACGAACAGTTTGATGAAACTTTGTACTCACCTGATGTCTTAAATGGTCTTAAATTATCGGGTTAGCCAAACCATAAAATAGTACTAAAAGTCGGTGTTCCAGTTATGTTACTAAGGAATATTGATCAGAAATCTGGGTTATGTAATGGAACTAGACTATGGATGTTATCTTTGGGAAATCGGGTTATAGAAGCAGAGATCATATCTTGAAGCAATATTGGAAGCCGAACATTTATTCTAAGAATGTCTTTGACACCTACAGACAAAAGGATTTCATTCAAGTTTCAAAGAAGACAATTTCCATTTGTTGTACGTTTTTCCATGACCATAAATAAAAGCTAAGGACAGTCATTATCGAAGATTGGTTTGTTTCTGAGACAACCAGTCTTCACCCATGATCAGTTGTATGTTGCTTTATCTAGAGTAAAAAGTAGGAAAGGTTTAAAAATATTAATTATAGATGATGAATGTATAATTAACAATAGAACAAAGAATATTGTATATAAAGAAATATTTGGTAATTTATGATACGTGATCCTTATTTTATTAATATTTTAACTATGTACTTTTTCATAATTTCGTTTACGTTGTATTATAAATTTTGTTTTATAAATTCTTAATATTTATTTATATTTTTTATTAATTTTTTGCAAAACATCATTTGTGAATACTGCCTAAAACAAGGACATTTTGTAACCAGCTGCAAAAAAAATAACTCTGAAGGGAAAAAGACTTCAAAAAGTAGCATCGTACTTTCGATGACCATTCATATTTGTAAGATAAGTTTTCTAGCATGATTTAATTTTTTTTAAATTACCCCGTGTAATACACGGGTTCGAACCTAGTATTGATTATAGATACATATGTATACACATTCGAAGGATCGTGTGAGAAGTTGAGTTAATGATGAGAAACGTGAGAAGTGAATCTGAACCATTTATCTCTTTTAATCTCAAGTCCTCCCACGAATTGTGGCTTAGAAGGGAATTGATCTGGTGCATCTCGATGCATCTTTTTCTAATGTGTGTCCATTTCTGTAAGTCTAAGATCTCTAAATCTTTAGAGAGAGAAAACAAGGATGCGCAAAACACGGTTTGCGTTTCACGAAGGATATGCAAAACCAATGTATTCAATATGTGTGCGTGAAAGTCTTACAACAAACCAAGACCAAAGGGACTTAAATACCCTTGGTCAGATACAACACAGTATGACACTAAACACAGTATTTGACCAAGCCCTATAAATACAATGATTACTATAAAATCAGACTTAACAATCTCCCCCTTAGTAATCATTGGCGCTTTGGTCTTCAAAAATCATCTTCTAAAATAGCACGGACCAACAAAGCGACTTTGTGAAGCTTTCTGACTTTTTAAAGAAAAAAAAAATTCTTCTCAGCATCTTTCAGATTGAAATGTCTTTGCTGCTTGAGCTCTAGACGATACACCTCTTTTGAATGATCTTGAATGAACTGTGATGTTCGGAGCAGAAACAACAAAAGAATTGATATGACTGAGAGAATAGAATCTTTGAGCGAATCTTGATCAACAGATAAACTTTTGAGCTCTTTGTCTCTTTAACTTCTCCTTGACTTCTCCCCCTCATGACCTTGATGATCTTGATCAACTTGGTCATGCAAATGTTGGAGAGAGACAGTGTAAAATCTGCAAAATCAAAGAAGCAGAGAAAATAGGAGGGTTTGCGTATCACGTTGGTTGCGCAAACCAAGGTTTGCGTTTCATGAAAGATACGCAAAACAAGGTTTGCGTTTCACGAAGGATATGCAAAACAAGGTTTGCGTTTCACGAAGGATACGCAAAACAAGGTTTGCGTGACCAACGGAATGCGCAAAGCTGACTTAAACTCAGAAAAATGTTACCTTTTTAAGCTCTTTGACTCCCCCTACACAAATGCACTAGATGTGACAATTCAAGTTAGCATTCATATAAAGAAAATCAGATACTCCCCCTCAAAAACAGATATAATCTTTGAAAAATATTCTCTTTGTTCACTCCCCCTTGAATAATGCATAAACCCATTAAAATATATTTATGAGAACACAATGATCAAATATTAATGTAGAAAGAAAAATATATTGAATGTAAATTTTGAAACAACTAAACATATAAAATTTTAAACACTAAACAAATAAAATTCTACTCAGTAAAATATCACAAATTTATCAATCAGTTGAAATCAAGCATGTGTTGTTGGATACAAGAACAAGTTTTATTGCATATCAAGTTGAAACATGTTCAATTTCAAAAACTTCCAGCAATCTATTCAGTGTGCTCACATGCGAATTTTCGATTAGCTTCAAGAAAATGCAATTCTAAAAATATTATAGAGAACTTTGCATGTACTGACACTAATCCATCAAAAATTAAGATTTTCTCAAATTTATAGATTTACCGCAACTCAAACATATCACCAAGTATCATGAGATGTGTGCTCATTGACATCTTTTTAGCAATGTGCTCATTGGCATCTTAACATGAGTGTGCTCTTTGGCATCTTTTAAGCTTGTGCACTTTGGCATCTTTTAAGCTTGTGCACTTTGGCATCTTTAGATCAAAAAATTTATTAAGTAAAGAACATGCCGTAAACGTAACTTTCTATCTGACCCTATTTCAGGATTTGGGTCAGCCGCTCCCAGACCAGTTGGCCTTAGGGGACTAGGTGTCAAGCACCCCTTGGAACTTACTTTCCCGGATCAGAAATGCTACATCGACATATCCTAAACCCATTCATACCAGTAGAACATGACTTTCGATCTGGTTCTATTGAAGGATTTGGGTTCGATCACTCCAGACCAATTGACCTTAGGGGACCAGATGACAAGCATCCTGAGGAACTTACTTTCCCAAACCAGAAAGGTCACAGGTACAAACTTTTAAACTTAAAGATTTCTGTATTTTATAAATTTTCATCTCAATCACTTAGTTCTACATCTAAGTGCTTAGCCCATATTTTCACTCCAATCTAAAATTTTGATCGTTTAGTGTTGTCTAAGCAAATTAAACTATAAATATTCCGAATCACACAACTTTAAAGCAAAATTAAAAGTTTCAAACATGTTGCTGACTTTTCGACTTTTAAAAGATATGAAATTTGACCATATAAAAACTTTAATATAAACAAAAGAACTTGAAAATTTATCCTAGACACATATTTTATTCAAAAGAAAGAAAAAAATGTAAAACTTTACTTTGTAGAATAAAATTTGTAAAGATTTAAACTTTTAAACTCAATATGTCGATGTTAAAAATTTTCATTAAAGACAAAATGTAAAGAATTCAGCAAATTGATATTTAGTTGGAACAAAATAAAATTCAATTATTTCATCTTTCACATTATAAAAATAATTTGTGTCTCAAAATAAAAAAAAATTGGGTTATACAAATGCAAAAGAAAGATGAACAATCTCAGCTTCTGGAAAAAAATAAAGAGAAAAATTGGAACACATCATTATTAGAGATAAAATGCAGTGGAATTAAAATTGATGTACTCACAGTATCTCATATAGTCAGAAGCTTAAATCATTGAAGAACGAGTTTTAAACTGATTTGTTTAGAAGTCATAGTCTATGAAGTACGGGTTATGAGCTGAAGTACTCAGAAGCCAATATTCTATTACTCCCCCTTAACATGTGATGCCTGCAAGTTTGAATCAGATAAAGATTTGGGTACCCACATGAATTTGGGCTCGTATTTGTTAGTTGCAGTTCTTATGGGAAAATAATGAGCAGATTTGAAACGAGAAACATAAAAAAAATCATCAGAATAATAAGCACAATTATCAGAAGATAAAGCATAATCATCTGAACTAGAATCAGAAGACGAATATGAGACATTTTTGGAAATTTGAAACATTTGCTTTATAGAGTATTTTGAAATTTTATTACAATAAGCAAATGAATCATTTTTATAACAATTGTCTACATATCTATCTTCCTCAGTCATAGGAACATTTGATGTCCGCCTCGCTCTCCAGATTTGCTTCTTTGACCGGTTCAAAGTCCTATCTGAAAGAATGGAATCTGAAGAATTAGAATTGTCAGAAAGAACTGTATCATGTTTCTTCGACTTCTTTGACCGTCTTCTTTTACGCTTAGGTTTATAATATTGATCATTGAGTGTAAAAGAATCATCAAGAATTTTAGACTTAATATTTAAATCAGAAGAAATAAATTTATCCAAGCAACCAATCTGATCAACTAATAAATCTAAATTTGCCTCAGAGTCTGAATAATTTTGAGAAAAGATTTTAAAATTTGAAACTTCCTTTTTATTTTCCTTAGAATCAAAAGATAGGTTAGAAATAGAATCTGATTTTTGAAAAAATAAATTTTCTTCAAGACTAGACGTCATGAAAGAAAGAATAATATCAGATTCAATTTTCTTCAAAATATTTTGATCTTCTATCTAATCTTCAAGATCTATGATTTTTTCTTCTAATACAAATGGAAAAGTATATTTCTTCGAATCATAAATGATTGGAGAAATATTTCCTTTATCAGAATCAGGTGCATAAGGAGCAATAAAATCACCAGACATTGAAGATTTGATAGGAGATATATCATTTAAAACTCTTCTTCCTCTTCTTGATTTTTCAGGAAAATATTTTGCATTTTCACTTGTATAAACAAAAGGAATTTCATTTTCCTTGTTATTTGTCATTTTCTCATGTTCGATTTCTAACACTTGCTTCTCATTCATCCAATCAATTTTAAATTGAGGAGCATAATGAGCAAGAGTCAGATAATCGTATTTATATAAAGTTGAGGATTTTTCAATCGCATTGTTTAAACAATGAGGATTTTCAAAACCAAGTCCCCACCTTTGTTTTAAAGCTTCTTCACTCCTTGGCTTGTTCATAAAAATTGTTTGTTCAGATTGGTTTCTTCGATAAAGCTTTTCTTCTAACTTATTTATTTTATCTGAAAATTCATCTTTTAATATGGTCATGTTAGTCAAAGACTCAAGATAAGTCTTATTTGAATTTTCCAAATCATCCAATTTTTTTTGAAAGATGTCTTTTGTATTTTCTAAAATGGATTTTTCATCTTTCAAAGAAATTTTCAGTTTGTCAATCAAATCTGATTTTTCAGAATTTAGATTCTTTTCAGATAATAACTTAGAACGCAAATCAGACAAAGCAGAAATTATGATATCAAACTGAGAGGTAATAAATTTGTAGTCAAATTCAGAATATACCTCATCCTCATCTGTATCAGAATCGTCGAACTGATCATCTCCAACGAAGCACATGTGAGCGATCTCTACGTTTGAAGCTTCGTCGTCAGAGTGATCCAGCCAGAATTCTTCTTCGGCCAGCAAAGCAATTCCGTTCTCTCTTTTTTCTACTAGTTCCATTTTCTTCCTATAGTAAGCCGAATCCCTAACTTTCTTAGCTCGACACTCCTTTGAGTAGTGACCCGACTTTCCACAGTTATAACAAGAAGCAGTCTTAGGCTCGGGCACTTTGACTGTAGAGCCGGAAGTGAAGCGAGAAGAGTTGGAACTCGATCGGGGTTGGAACTTTTTCTGAAAGTGTTGAGAGAGAAGGATCATAGCTTTCTGTAAAGCCTCGCCATCATCTTCAGTTGATCCGGTGTAAGCATTTTCAGACAATGCTTGTTCAGCCAGTTGCTTCGTGAGGAGAGCAACCGGATCAACTGTCTTCTTGTTCTTTTTGTCTAGTTTGGCCTTCTTTTCAAGCACCAAGCTCTCATCAGTCATCAGAATCTCATACAGTTCTTGAATCTGCATTGTGGAGATCCGAACATCGTTCCTCAGTCTGTGACATGTTTTGTTCCATTCAGGCTGAAGAGCATTAAGGAATTTCAGATTCGTCTCAAGCTCTGTCTTGATCACATTTATCTTTCGGAGATCATTCAGCACTGCGCAGAATCTGTCGAAAACACTCTTTATAAACTCGTTGTCTTTGGCCTTAAACTCCTCAAAGTTGTTCATGAATCGAGTATGTCGGAGCTGAGTTGCGACCGAAGAACCAAGCATTATCTTTTCCAATTGTTCCCACAACAGATTTGGATAATCCTTGCAGTGATCAACCCGGTTGTAGACAGAGTTTGGTAAAGCCAGCATCAAATTAGCTTTCAGCTCTCGGTCAGCTTTCATTCGTGAAGCCTCTTCAGTTGTTGGAGAAGTCTCTTTATTAGGCTTTACGAAAGGTCCTTCAGTGAGAGATTTCATCATGTTATCTCCATTAGTTTGATGCTCGATGAAATTTAAGAACCTATCTTGCCATTGAGTGAATTCATTTTCGTCAACTAGGACCGGAGGACGAGTTTCTGTACCCAATGACATCATGAGGTCACTCGTGTAGAACTTAGCTTGAAAGCCAAATTTTGCAGAATCCATAGATGACAAAAAAAAAATTCCATAGAATTTTTTTTTTAAACTAAGTCAGGGAGACGCGCAAACTATAGGTTTGCGTTTCAAGAGAGAACCGCGAACTGAACTTTGCGTTTGCTTAGAGAAACGCAAGATGAAGCTTTACGTGAGAAGACTTTGCGGGTGAGGTGAGAAGAGCAAAGTAAGCTTTACGTTTGGCGAGAGAAGCGCAAAGAAGACTTTGCGTTTAATGTGTGATACGCAAACTGAGGTTTGCGTATGAAGCTAGAACCGCAAACTTGAAATCCTTTCTTTCTTGATACGCAAGAGAAGCTTTGCGTTTCAAACTAGATCCGAAAACCAATTGTTAGTCCAAGATCTCTAAATCTATAGAGAGAGAAAGTAGAGAGAGAGAGAGAGAGACAAGTATGCCCAAAGTAGGAATATTCAATAATGAGCGAGAAGTTCTTACAACAAACCAAGACCAAAGGGACTTAAATACCCTTGGTCAGATACAACACAGTATGACACTAAACACAATATTTGACCAAGCCCTATAAATACAATGATTACTATAAAATCAGACTTAACAATTTCTCATCCAATGGTTGATAACTTTTTTTACGTTTTTCACCATTAACTCAACTTCTCACCGAAACCCAACCCTGTATATACATCCATATATAAAAGAAAAGGACAAAAATCAATGTATTAAACTTATAGATATACAAGTAAGGAGGAAAGCATGAAATAAACCTCTAAATAATTAAATAAAAATAAGCTTTATTCATACACATATATATATCTATACTATATTATATTATAAAAACGACATAAAAAACTCTTAATTACAACATTTTAAGCACAAGTTACAACTAATTAAAGTCAATTACTTAATTTACAATTTCTTAATGCTTTGGTACAACCTTTTCAAGCACAATATCTCACATAATCATCTATTTGTGGAATGGATACTCATTTATTAATATAACTATTTGTTCTTTTGGTAGAGGATTTTATAAAATAGATTTTATATTAACATAATCTATTTTAAATATAGATTTTACATTTAAAGCTATATTAATGAGATGTAATATAAAATCTGTATTTTTTATATTACATCTCATAATGATTTTTCCATATTTTATTTTATAAAATCTTTTTCCATATTTTATTTTATAAAATCTTTTTACATAATGAGATGTAATATAAACTCTTTTTTCTTCCGTATTTTTTTTGCTAATATAAAATCTATTTTATTTTATAAAATCTACACGTATTTTATATTAGCATAATATAAAATCTACACATTTTTTTATAATATAAAATCTATACGTATTTTTTTTTTCACGAGCATTAAAATAAAATAAATTATCGTATTTTTTAAAATAAAAATATTCCGCAATACTTTCCAAATTAACCAAGTGTAAAGAAAATAAAATAGAAACGACGTAGATATAAAAATATTCTTCCATATTTTTAATATATTTACATTTAAATGTAAAATCGAACATGAAAATAAAAGATTTTAAAATATTCTCTACATTCACTATAAATATATATAGCTTCTCTATGTATCATCCGAGTACAATAAGAAGACGAACGGTCGGGTGTCAATGGCGGAACCTGCAACTAAACAAAAGGTATTCCACTATATTTTTGTTTCTTTGAAAAACTATTTTTTTATATTTTATTTTATTTACTGAGGATTTGTTTATATTTTTCAAAACCCACAATCATATTTTTCGAAGTAGGGGAATAAGATATATATACATATGAGGTCTTGAAGTCAATAGTCAGATAAATATGTTGTGAGACATGTCGTTTGAGTTTTAAATAATATAATACAAAACTATTACCAATATTATTGCACAAACTCATAACAACAAACGATTAAGAATATATGCAACTTAACCATTTATGAAAATACATTCGTTTTTCACATTGTATTTCATTAACTGTTAACAGAGAAATTACGTTTCATTTTAACTCAGTTCAATATTTCAACAAAAAAATTATCCTCCCGTGCAATGCACGGGCCCAACACTAGTATATATATATATATAGACTTAAGTTCGCGTGAGACCAAACTGTTTCTGTGAGACCGGTGAGACCAAGCTTTAAAGTATGAAACTTCACACCAAAAAACTGTGAGGGTAAAAAAAATCGAACTTTTCATGGGGAAAACACCGTAAATGTTACGTTCACGGTGTTTTTCGTTGTGAATGTTCGTTTTTTTTACCTTCACAGCGTCTTCACTGTGAAGGTTCGGATATACCTTCACAGTCTTTTATCTGTGAAGGTTTGATTTTTTTAACTTGGTTTAAGTTTTTTTACCTTCATAGTGTGATTACATTATGAAGGTTCGAATGTTTTTTATCTTCACAGTGTTTCGGTGTGAAGTTTCATGTTTTAAGGTTTGGTCTCACGCGGTCTCACGGAAACAACTTGGTCTCACGTGAACCTGACCCTATATATATATATATATATATATATATATATATATGTGTGTGTGTGTGTGTGTGTATCATTATTATTGAATAATATTATATTGTATCTAGTGAGACATGTTTATCATAAAATTAAAGTCCATACAATGTAGAAGATATTTACGTCCTGAATTAAAAAACTATTTTGTGCCATCGAGTATGTTGACATGTCTTGTTATTATTAACATGAATTCCATCAGTAATTTGACTGATAAATGTTTTCAAGATTTGAATGACTACATACAAAACTTGTGTCGGTAATTTGTGTCACCGAATATGTATAGTAGTCACGTCTTGTTATTAGCATGAATACAACTTACGTAGGTTTAACGACACCATTCAAATATTTTATAATCTTTAAGGGGACATTTACTAAACATTAATCGGGTAAACGCTTATCGGGTCACTTACCATACCAGGGAGCATGACAAAGACCAAGAGTTTTACCAGGTAAGTGACAATTATTACTCTTACGTTGTTAGCGCTTACCAGTTGAGAAATGATTACCAACAATCTTACTCTGATATTTTAATAGTCAAAAATATTACCTGATAATGATAACCCTTATCAAATAAATCTTTATCCGATTAACATTTGTTAAACGACTCCTAACTTGTGAGTTCAAATCTTTTAGAAGAATAGATAAGGGGTTGGGGAACCAATAACACTATAAAGACAAAGTGTCCTAAATAGTAGTGGAAGCAAAGAAAGGAAATGCCATGTTTGATTCATGTGAGGATTGTCCCCCATGTGCCCCTTTGTACCAATTAAACTCAAGCTTCCCTACTTGTT
Organism: Arctium minus; assembly: GCA_954870635.1. Classification (NCBI taxonomy): domain Eukaryota; kingdom Viridiplantae; phylum Streptophyta; class Magnoliopsida; order Asterales; family Asteraceae; genus Arctium; species Arctium minus. The sequence goes on along the minus strand of OX941083.1, from coordinate 241,176 downwards.
TCTATTTGATCTACTAAATGATTGGGGCATCTATCCTTTTCTCCCTTTTCCAAATCTTTCAATCCCCCTTCCCTTTTTCTTATCCACAAAAGTTGTGACTTTTTCTCCTTTGCTTGGCACATGCCACCATTTTCCAACCACATCCTCAAGCATAACTATGTCACATTAATTACCAAGTTGTAAATAAATAACTCTTTATTTTCTTAATTTATTGACAAACAATAAAATAATAAACCAGGTATTTGACTGGTGTCTTAATTTGCACTTTATTCTCTATACTTTTCGATCTTCGTATCTGTAACAACCCAACCAAAAACGACAAAATAACAATTTAAATCTTAATATTAAAATAACAATTCATGCCGAAACGGCCCCAATATTTCAACTTTAAATTCAAGGTTTTTAAAGTCAACCTATATACAACTGAGATAATAAAATAAATATCTAGGATGATGGTCTTCTATCTCTTACCGCTACATCTTCCCTTTTTCCCTTAACTGCTCTCTCTAATTCACGTTGCCTGAAAATATTTTTAGTTTTGAAAGAGCGAGGGTTAGACAATAGGTCTAGTGAGTTCCCTCTAACAGTTAAGCAATAAAATAACTTTCCAGCAAATTTAAATCAACAGATTTATAAGCACATAAAGATAAACACGCTACTGACCACACGACCGTCGAAGACGATGTGTCTAACTCGCACTGCCTTAATTTTGGGACACACCCCCAATGGCATAAACGGGTCACACTCCCCGGTACGAGTAGGCGGGCCACACTCCCCGACTTAGGTCACAATCTCCACATATAATGTATGCATACATGTAAATTTCAACGATTTATAACACACTTAAATACTTTCATAAAATCATGCCATCGTAAGTAAATCAACGTTTAAAATTAAACTTCACATGCTTTCGTTAACAAAGAGATTCAGTTCAGAAAAACTCACATGGCGTCCTTAGCCCGAAACTTGCGTCTACTCCTATAATTCGGTCCGAACCTAAAAAGGAAACATTGACCGATGAACTCCCCATTCAATCTATTTTATAACGTCCTTAACCAATAACCCCAAACGATGTCTATCCTCTATACGCATTTTGGCTCACCAAACTCACTACTTGAAACAAGGTACCAAGTCCTTCACATAAAAAAATGAAATGGGCCTAACATCAAACAACTAAGGCCCAACACTTAAATTAAAAGCAACAAAAGAAAACTGGGCTTTGGCCCATTTGATGAAGCCGGGGACTAAGCCGCGACCGGGGTCCAAATCCCCCCCGGTGACCGGAGTTAAGGACCGGGGTTTACCCCCCAAGCGACCGAGGTCCCTTCTCAACCGACCTCGAGTAATTGACCGGTGTCCAAGCCTTCGACCGGTGTTACCCCTTCTTCGACCGAGGTCATTAACTCGACCGGTGCATAAAGTCGACCAGTGCCCAATCCGAGGACCGAACCGCCGAACGAACAAACCTAGATCGATTCCACCATACAACAGAATCATTTTATTTCAGAAATAAATAATCATTCAATCCACTACCACAACTCAGTTGCAAGAACTCAATTTCAACATAATTCCAATAATCGAATAAACCCACAAAATCGACTTTCAAAACCTCAAACCCAGAAACCTCAACTTCAGGGAACTATTATAGAATACAAACCCAACCAAAGATCTTGAATTAAATTTCTTAACTCTTAAAGATAGAGAGGGTAGAATTAGAATTACCTTTGAAGATCGACGAACACCCAATCCCTGTCTCTGATGCTTCCATCCGATCGAACCACTACAATCTTTCTCCCTTTTCCTAAAATGATCAGCCGCCAACACATTTACCCTAACTCTTAGGGTTAAATCCCTCTTATTTCTCTTTTTCACTTTAGACCCATTTTCTTAATAAACTTTTGCAAGGGCTACCCCAAAATTCAATTTATTTCACATACGTGGTTATTACAGTATCTTTAATTTTCCATTACTGCAACTTTGAGCCAGGTAGTTTGGATTGTTAAATTTTAAAAGAATTGTTTGGGTAATGCTAGAGTGGAGTGAGTTAATGATTTTAATGCAATGAGTTTGACCTTGACGTTAATGGTTCTAAACAACATTTCAAAATGCATGTACAGTTAAATTCTTACCGTATAAACTTGCATTTATCATAAAGCATGTTAGACCCTGTTGACTACGCATAGAGGCTGTGAAGATCCAATGAATGTACACTATTCGCCTAATTATATTATCTATCATGCATAGTGAACCATGATGACCACTGATGTAATAAATGAACGATAAGGACCCTGTCTATAATTTTCACTAAAACATATGGACTAAATACGTAATTTACCCTTCATTTTATCTAGGTTTATTTTATATGGCTGGTTATTAGAAAATATGTGTGTGTCTAACATATCCTCCCTCTTCCCCAAAAATACTAAAAATGATACTCAGTCGATAATGTATTTATGATAGTTTTTTTAACATATCACCAATATCCAAAAGGATGATGTTAGTTATATACAATAACATTTCTACCCACTGTTACAAATTTTAAAACTATGAACTAGACTCGTAACTTATAGATAAAACAGACAATATGGTCGTGTTGATTGGAGTGTCATACATCATACTATTATTATTACATTTTATTAAGCTTTTTAAAGTTTAAAATTGTATTCGATAAAAATATAAGCACGATAAAATTCAGTGAAGTATGTTTTAAAATGAAATTTTAAAAGAATGGTAATACAATATACATTGAAACATTCTAAAGCTATGCCTTTATAGAGATTGTGAAAAGCAATGCTTCAACTCAAAGTATGAGGAAAGTGACTTTGGTCAATGAACATCCCCAAAAATACAAGTTTGTAGTTGCTTTATTGATCAAAGGTGTTTGTACACAACTTTTAAAGGATATTGTTGTGGTTTTTTAAAACTAAAATTCAATAAAATTTATCTATAAAAGTTATTTTGATGTGAATAAATAGATTATAATAAATGTCTTAATTTATCCGTCTTTCTTTAGCTATTAGGTTTCAAGTGACATCGGTTGGTCAGGGACGAATTCATTAAAGAGGTACCTTTAATGAAGTTATTCATCGTAGTGTAAAAATATTTACGACATTTAACCGTTATATCACTGTAAATCATTTTCCTACTATTCAGGATCTTGTCGGAAAACAGAGAGACTATTATTGCATACCAAAGCTTAAATTTGAAAATTAATGGTTAACAATGTTGAAACATAAAACCCTTGGCAAACTAGCTTATAAGCTAGCTTTTCAAAACGCTACTTTGAGTAGCGTTTCAATAAGTTAGCTTATGGTCATCCAAACATGTACACTAGCTTATAGCTAGCTGAAGCTAGTTTTTTTTTGTCAAACATAACTGTAAATGAGTAAATAATTGAAATTGAGACTATTTTATTAGTGTTGTATATTGTATTTGAAGACTATACATAGTTTTAATTTTATTTTATACTATGGTAATTATTTTGTGCTATCAGTAAAAAAAAATTATGGGTCCACCACTTTTTTGGTGGTGATGCAACATCGACAATGTTCTTGATTTGGCAGTGAAGGCGTGATACGCATGGCTTTGATAAGGTTTTGTGATGGCATTTATTTCTCGATCAGTTTATTTTTTGTTTGGTTCGGGGAAATTGACTTAGTTTTTAGTCTTAGATCTTATTTTTTTTTTTCATTTTAAGTTCTTAATCACCACTTATGTCTGATTCAGTTAGACGTTTACAATTCAAACCTTAATTTTTCAGAGCCTCTTATCTCTTAATATGGTGTCGGCAAAAAAATGGTAACACTATCTCTTAAATCTCCTCTTATTTCCATCCAGCACCATTCTTTCGATTTCAACATCGATTTTAGCCTAGATGTACCTAGAATTTGCAAAAACACAAAACATGCATGAAGATTGTATATATGTGTGTTGGCTTTCCCAGAACATCTTAAATCGTTTAAATCGGGACTTGGGTGTGTGAGATATGATTAAAACTCCACAGCCTCGTAAATCTTCCAACATCCTTCTTTTGTTTCTTTTTTTCTTTCCGTCCTTCAATCATCGATGCTTATTTCAATTGACGTATTTAAGTTGGATTTTTTTAGAGATAAAATAGACAATTATATATATTTAGACGTTTGTCAGTTTACAAAAACAAACAGTATTATTGATTCAAATTTCAAACTTGAGCATCATCTCTTAAAAATCAGAAGTAAAATCAGACATCAGATTTCAGCACCTTTTAAAAAAACAAACGACGCCTTAATAATGTTTAGTAGTTGTACTTTCGATTATGAGGTTTATTGTATTTTCAATTTAGTCAAATTAATTAACATAAATTATTGAAAATGGCAGAATATGCATCAATAGCCTTAAATCTGTTTTAAAACAAACAAATTATGTTAATTAATTTAATTAAAGCTAAACAATACTAACTAAGAGGTTGCTTGGTTCATGCAGGGGAATGGAAATTAAAATTAAAATTAAAATTGGGCTTTTAAGGGATAATTAGCATATTATATTATTTAAAACCAAACAGTTTTCTTTTATTTTTATTTTTATTAATTACTGCTTAAAATCTCTAACTAAATATACCTAAATTAATATTAATCCAATTATAGAAATAAGTACCTAAAACTTGAAAGAGAAAATATTTTGGGCTTGGACTCTAATGGGCTATACTGTGGGTCAATAGGTCCAAAATAAGATTAGAATAAATAGATGACATCATGACAAGAAAAAGGGATGTTCAAACAAGAAGATAAAATACCGTGAAAGTAGGGTTAAAGGAAGTTAATATGTGAATTATTGAAAAAATTAATTTGACGATGCATATATAAACCCATATGAATAATCTGTAACGTTGGTTAACATATCCATCTTCAAATAGATTTTTGTCGAATTCTTTCAATAATTCACATATGAACCCTTTTAATTTTTCATTCTTACATTCTCATGATATTTAGGTGCCGTTTGTTTTTTAAGAGGTCTGAAGTCTTATTCTAGTTATGATTAATAAGATGTGATGTGTAAAAATGTCTGAATGATTCAGACTTAAGAGTCATTAAGAGGTTTTTAGAAAAGAACAAACAACCCCTTAGTCTTCTTATCTGAAGCGTGCATATATAAATATATATGAATAATCTGTAATGTTGGTTAACATATCCATCTTCAAATAGATTATTGTCGAATTCTTTCAATAATTCACATATGAACCCTTTTAACTATTCATTCTTACATTCTCATGATATTTAGTCTTCTTATCTGAAGCGACCCTTAAAGTGTATTGTTTATACATAAAATAACTTACATTCAAAATACATTGTTGGGTGAGTTTGTTTCTTTGGGTTTGGAGAATTACAAATAATAACTCAAAAATACTCATACATATAGGTCGCAAATTGAATTGATCGGACAAATTATGTGATATCTGAAAGCAAACTTATATCAAAATCAGTAAATTCTTAGAACATATTGCATTGACCTGTCGATTCACTTTTGGCTATTTTTTAAATTTGAATATATTAAAAGATATTTGTTAAAACTATGACACAAATTTTAATCAAATGAAATATAATTTCGATCAAATATGTATTTGGTGAATATAAATACCTTGGTTAAGAAATCGGTTATTAGGGCCTTGTCCAAGGACCGGCCTCCAAAACCCAATTCCCCTTCTTTAGTAATTAACAAATGAAATTTTTAAAACAAGTTAAATAAAATTAATCATAGATGTTTTAAAATAACAAAAAATTTAATTTATAAATTTATATGATAAAAAAGTTAAATCAAATGGAACATAATGTTCAAATATGAATTAGGTAAATGTTCGAACTTTTACGCTTTAAGTGGCCGACGGTGGTTGTGGACGACATAAAGATGGTAGATAGTGGTAGTGGTAGCCGATGATGGTGGCCGACAGGGATAGTGATAGCCGATAGTGGCGGCCAACAATGGTAGTGGTCGTCGATAGTGGCGGCCAACAGTGGTAGTGATAGCCGATAGTGGCGGCCGAAGGTGGTAGTGGTAGTCGATGGTGGTGGTTATGGTGGGTAGTGGTAATGGTAGCCGATGTTGGTGGTTTAAGGTGGAGGTGAGGTGGCCCATTGTAGTAATGGTGGTGGTAATGAACGGTGGTAGTCGGTGGCTGACGGTGGTTATGGAAGTGGTGGAGAAGGTTGTAGTAAAGGAGAAAATGAAGGTGGACAACGGTGGTAGTGGTAGTGGTGGTGGTCGATGGTGGTTGTGGAGGTGGTCGGTGGCCAACGGTGGTTGAGGAGGTGGTGGAGGAGGTGGAGGTGGCCGGAGGTGGCTATCGGTGGTGGCGGCAACCGTGACTAGCGATGGTGATCACTAAAACAAATATCATATTAAGGTTATATATCGAACGAGAGTTAATTAGTAATATTTTAGTTTATGTCTCATTGTTGTCCCACAAATTTTGGTGGAACAAGAAAAGGTTTTTTTTTTGTCCCAAAGTATAAATTGTATTCAAGATTTGTTGTAAAGTCAATTTAGTGCAAAGTCAAAGCTTCGTAAAACTCAAAGTCTAGCTTAAGTCATTAAAAGTCAAAGTGTCTTAGTTTTAATGCTTTGTAATTAGGAGATATAAGTAGTTGATTTGTTGTTAAGCATTAGAGATTAAGAGAGCTTATTTTGTAATAATATCTAGATAGATCTTAGAGAGAGAAAGTGAGAGAGTTCTAGAGAGAAAAAGCTATTCATTCTTATGTAATTCTCTAGAATTCTCAAGATCAATAAAATTCATGATGATTACTAATAGATATGGATTTTTCAATTGGTATCACTCCCGGTTCTTGTCTCTGTCCCATGTCATACCAAAAGTGGGATAGTGACTTTTTGTCTCGTCTCATGTCATACCAAACATGGGACAGTGAGTTCTGACCCGTCCCATATACCAAACATAGCCTTAGAGAGACATGTACTATATTATGACATTTATGTGCATAGTGGGGGCAAGGAAAATGAACATTATACATTGAAAGACACATTTTTTGCCACCAAACACAGAATCAAACAAACAAACGAACCAAAATTTTTGCATATTTATATCTTAAAGTTCTGATACATCCACCAAAATACAATTCAAGTATACATCTTTTCATAATCCATCAACTGCTGTAAGTTTCAAAATCACCCTCCCTCCAATCTTCGTCGTCATCGGAACGACTAAAACCGAGTTACGTAATCAACATAAAAACGGACATCCTTCAAAAAAAGATGGTGAAACATACTTGTAAAAGTTGTTCACAACCACCCAAAACACTAGTCGGAATCGGCTATCTCTCCTTCCTCCAATTCTTCAGTAACTTTGCAATCGCTCTTTTCTTCGTGCGGTTGCATATCGTCACACAATATACCGTCCAAATTAAGAAAATCATCAGGGTTCGTCTCCGAGATGAGATTAGAATAAACATCGATTAACTCGGGGTCAAAGTCAAAACTCATTAAGTCAGCAACCCCGAGTTCGTTATTGTTGTCGGTGGAATCAAGAGATTTGTGAATAAACCCTTCGTCTTTCGGCTCTGTTTTGCTATTTGATTGATTCATGAGATCCAAAACGTGAGGATCTGCAGAGTTGTGATCTTTGATTTCTTCTTCCTTGAAGAACACGCCTTTGGGGCTTGGTTGGCTATCGTTGACCGGATCCGTCTTAGGCTGCACTCGATGGGTGATAACGTCTTTAATGACTTCGAAATCGAGGCTATGTGAAGGAAGGAACACGTGAATCACAGGGTACTCTATGATGATTAAATTGGCTAATTGTTGGTGTATCGGGCCCTGTATGTCCAACTCACGAAATGGTGATCTTGGTTGCTACATTCAAACAAAAAAAATTATGACAAGAACCATAACACATACGACCTCGACAAACTCCATGCCTTTTGGCCAATAGACGGAACCTTAGGATTGATCACAGATAGTGGGATTTGAACTTCATGTTTCATAACCAACTATTAATGGCTAGGTGTTGGCGTCCCCTCCCATAGATTGCAGTTCAAGTCTCTTCAGGGCCACTCAAGATTTTCTTGATTGTTATCTCTAGGGCCGTGGAATTAGTCAAAATGTGTGCAAGTTGACCCGAACACCCATGGTTACCAAAACAAAGAAACTAGCGTATGTCGCTAGTCATGGACGGTACAAATCATTGGGCATCCATTCTTATTCCTAAACCTAAAAATACTATATTTGACGACTCTATTACTCCCATTGTCCCAAGCAAGTGTGCAATATTTCTATTTCAGTTTGTCCTCTACCCTTAATTATGAGATGGAGAAATTCATTACTTCCTCTATCGTTGAAGGGTAAAATTGTCATTTAGTTTATTAAAAGTGTAATTATTACTCATTTCTAAGCCTGTTTATCTTTTCATTGTGGACATTTATTTTGGGACGGAGGGATAATATATTTACTGTTGATGATTTCATACAACTTGAAGTAGGGCATTCTAATTTCATGCTTGTATTCGAAATTTCAATAAACAATGATCCTATGAAACTCACTGACTTGGCTTGTACACAACTTATAAGCATCTTTGAGTTGACTCAGGACCAATGAACCAAATTGGTCCATTATATATACAGATAAATATTCGATAACTAAATAAAACCAGACAAACAACAACAATGTAAATGGGATTGAGAGAGAAAACCTTTGGGTGTTTACTAATGAAAAATCTGAGAGATTCCACGGGGTCAAGACAAAACGGCTGCAATGGATGATTTCCTGGACGTGGTTTTAGATGGTTCTCAATCACTGAGTAGAGATTTGAATGTTCGTGTACTCTGAAACAATACAAGTGCAAATTGCGATAAAATGAACCGAATTTAACTTAAAAAGACCAAAGATCACTCAAATATGATGCATACACGGCTAGCCAAACTAACACAAATGCCACCACAAGATTATATTTTTCAAGATTTGAATGGTAGATAAGCTTTACCTGTGGTCGATCAAATTGATGTTGGTTGAATGAAAGCGCCATTCTATTGTCCACGAGATAGATTTATCCCTGGAAAACCAATTTGAAACAGCAGTTCTTTTCAGTGATTCTTCTAGAAACCCGAGAGACTTATTGTGGATCAACAGACCATGAATTAAATGTTGCAAAGACAATATAGTACTTCAAGGTGTTGAGGGATTGTGGTGTTGAACGTCCATGAATATTGGCCACAGTGATATGGGAATAATGGGATGGGCAATTTTGGTCTTTTTTTTCAAATAGGAATAAAGATCAAAACTCACATTTTACAGAACAATGTTAAATATCAAATTGAGGAAGGAAGGTTCCGTATGACAACACAACAAACTATTTTTCTTGGATGATTTAGAAGAATATAGGTGCAATATTTCAAAGTAAAAGAATGATAAGCCATAAGCTGTGTTTTGACATTCGCACATATATATAAAGCAGCACCACCCTCATATCCTCAAACATCTAGAATTTACGGACTATAGTATCCACGTATCAATCACCAGTATCCATGTGACATGGAAATTTGCCGACAATATTTAGGAGATTGATCCATTAATAGAAGTCTTCATTTGAAAATTCTCATAGTAAAAAGATAACTAGGTGGGCCATAAAGGTCCAATAGATGCATGCTAAGAAGTGGGGTTGCGATTATATAGAACAACTTTAAAAAGACTATGAGAAAAACATCATCCCCTAAGAAAACAAATATGAGGTCAAGCGTACAAAAGATGACCTGTTATCAAGATACGTCTGGTTGGTTTCCCTTTTAGACATTCCATTTGGCAGAAAGAAAAGTCTAGTCCTCCGACTCTTAGCTGCCCTCATCAAGTTTTTAAGGGGGTGCGGAAGCCCCACGAAGGAATTTCCCACAGAGCTGCATTCTCCTTCTCTTGGCGGGATCGGCTATTCTCTTCACATCCTCAAGCATGTTGTAATCTGCTTGTGAATAAAAAATTCACAACGAATCAGTTGACAACTTCAATCGAAAAGTGATTGAACCCTCGTGAAAATTCATACAAGCACTCAAGAAATCTTGAAGCATCAAATAAAATATCATCTTGGGGACCAAGATAAATCATTTAAAATGTGATGAAAAGTCCATGATGAAATTGTATTCAAATACTGATAGGATACAAACAAGTGACTGATTTTAGACCATGCAGGTAGAAACAAACTTATTGATAAGATTTGAAACAAAAAGAATAATCTTTGAGAATAGGCTTGGGGCCGTTTACCAAACGCTTACTCGGGTAAGCACTTACCGGTAAAATTCAATACCATCACCTACTTATCGGGTACGATTTTTGTCCACCAAAACGGTATCTCTTGCAACAATTTTCCCGGTAAGCGCTAACCGTGGTAAGAGTCTTCGCCCTCATTTACCGGGTAAGACTCTCGGTCCTTGCCTTAGCTCTTACTGGGTAAGATTCTTGGTCCTTGCCATATTCATGTGACTTGGTGAGCGCTTACCCGGATAAGTGTTTGGTAAATGGCCCCTTAGAGTAACAAGACTTGTAGGACATAAGAACAATCTTGATGTTTTCCTAAAACTTAAACAAAGAAAAAGCCTCGAAAAACAAGAAAAAGTAAGGGAAGTGTAAAAATCTTTCGTTGGTGTGTGTGTGTATTTTCTACTAATGTAAGGGTGTTGTGATTTGTAAAGTGATGATGAATCAGAATTCATTTGGCGATACTATTCCGTAATCAAACAATAATGTCAAATAGCCGTCATGTCTTTTTCTTTGTCCAATAAAGCATCAAAATCAGCTTCACACTTCATGACTACTGTTTATGAATTGGACATGAAATAACGTAGGCGAATTACCTTTCACTAATTCGAAAAACAACCCATTCTCCAACAATACCTTGAGTAGCCATAACACAACAATGTTACTTCCATTCTTGTCTAGACTTGCTATATTGACCTTAATAAATTGTAAATGCCACATAAACGTATAGAAAACAAGTAAATAAGTAGTCTTTAGATCAAGAATCAAACTATGTAACCATTCTTTTAGTTTTTTAAATTAAAGTAACAAGAATATCAAATAGTTTATGTCCGTGGCTTGTAACGGTAAAAATTTTAAGGTCCAAATATACGTGATATATATATATAGAGAGAGAGAGAGAGAGAGGGAGGACCATTTGTTATTCTTATATTTCTTGCTAACTATGTGAACCTTGATCAACCAATAGGATCGTAAGGTTAGTTGATGTTTTATTTATTTATTTAATACAAAAGGGTATTAACGCCATTTTGATATATAATCTTTTGTAATTAATTGTATGGGAGTTACAAAAATGAAGATTCCAAAATTGTTGTGTAGGTTACGATTTCACAATTTTATCCTTTTTCATATTTTTTTTGAATCATTTCAATATTGTTTAAATAAAAATGTCAACATAACCGTTCATATGTATTTATGCTAACGTATGAGTTCATGTTATTCATATCTGGTCATAGTTAACCATGCTTACATACATATGTTCATGTTATGCATATATGTTCAAGTTTGTTCATGATGAAAAAAATGAGGTTAACGTAAGTGTTTGTATGCAACTATAGTATCATCACAAAAGATGTGATTCACATAAATTTCTTTAGATAACATATACGATATATGATTTGGAATTACGTTCAATTTAAATATCAATTTTAGATCACATCTGTTCATCTAATTTAAACTTCAATTTAACTACGAACATTAGAAGGTGATAATTGTCATAATATGTGAAATTAAGTACGTTAACAGTAGTGTTCATATGCATCCATGTTAACAAATGTGTTCATGTTATGCATATATGTTCACATTTGTTAACATATAATTCAAATTTCAATTTGGATATCATCTTTAGCAATCAATGATTGTTCATATCATGAGAAATTGGATATGTTAACATAAGCATTATAGTTGCATAATATGATAACATATATGTTCATGGTATAAATGTATATTAGTTGCATAATATGTCGGTTACAGAATCAATGTTGGTACTCGTCGGTTACTAATTTAGTGTAATAAATGTGTTTAAAACGTTTCCAAGGGTTTAATGTTTTGAGTGTTTTTTTTTCCAAAATACCCTTTTTCATTCATGTTCACTTACAATTGTATTTAATAAAACGTTTTTTATTAAAAAAATTACATTTAATCTCAACCATCCGATCTATAGATGGATGACTTGGATTAGTTCACATAGTTAACAAGAAATACAAGGTTAACAAAAGATCTCAACCCTATATATATATATAGGGGTGGTATCAATTGGAAACCAAGTTTCATTGGAAACTTTGGAAACCAAATTTCAGCCCTTGATCTTTATAATCAATGGTTAAGATTCATTTGAATTATATATGGTAGTAAATTAATTAATTTATTAATAATAAATAAAAATAATAGATGAAAGGTTAAATATGTCTTTTGATTTTGTGTCTCAAATATGGCAAGAAAGTTTTATTTTATTTAGATTACTTGAAACCAAAAATAAAATTTCCCACGCAATATAAATTTTGTTTTTTTTTACTATGAAAACGAGGAGCATTTGTCTTTTCATCAAAAAAATTATTTTTCTTTTAAAATGTAAGAAAATATTTTTTTTAATTTCATTTTATTATAAAATTTCCCACGCAATCTAATATTGTGATGAAACAGAATGAATTTGTGGATTACAGATTTCATTGGATTACAGATTTCATTGGATGATAGATTTCATCAGATTCATCGTGTTAACATTATTGTTTCATAATGAAAATAGATTCATCAGGTTCATCGTGTTAGCATTATTGTTTCATAATGAAACAAGATGAATTTGTGCCATTTTTGTTAACTTTCCATTTTTGTTTCATTACCTGTTCAGTTGCATATCCGTATATGAAAATAGACTCATCAGGTTCATCGTGTTAGCATTATTGTTTTATAATGAAAAATGTAACTTTTTTTAACTCCTTGCATTTTTCACGAACGATTTTACGAACTTATGTTTTTTATGAGTTTTTAAGTTATGTTCGTGATATACGAACACATATAACGAACATGGATCAAGTTTTTGACTTCACAGGAACTGTTCGTATATACGAACTCTTTTTATGAACCTAATGACTATTTTGATAAAATAAGGGAGAAAATGGCTAGGAGGTAAACCCAACTTTCTGAAATGGCTACTTTAATTAATTATTGGGGAGTGATTTTAGGGGAGTTTAAGTGTGGAATAATTTTAGGGTAGTTAAAGTGGTTAGAGATAAGGATTGAAAGTTAATAAATACCATTAAATGTAGTACATAAAGTTTTAATGTTTGTTTTTAAGATATTTTAAGTAATTAGCATTAAATAACGGTACATTAAGCTTTAACAATTATTTTTAAGAGTTTTTTATAAATGTTTTATAATATCTATACTACTGATAGGGTAATTTAATTTACCTTATTTTTAACTCACTTTTTATCATTTTTGAGCAATTTTCATTTCCCATTGAGTCCTTTTTATGTATTTTTAAGCATTTTCTAATAAATAAATGTTTAGCATATTTAGTTGTTTTTTGTGGTTAATTTTAAGAAAGCATCGAAAAGATCTTATATTTTTATATGTTCTAATTTCATGATCGGAGCAAGGGCCGTGAGGAGTCAACATTACGAGATGGCGTGGAAACAAAAATACGACTTCTCTTTTTGGGCCGTTGGAACATGACGAAATGATGGATCGGATTTTTTGTGAATGATGGGCTGCATTTTGTATGGACCTTCGGCTACAAGTATTGGGCCGAAATTCCTTTGATACAAACCTTGGGCCAAAATTTTTGTTGGTCCATATTTTTTTTGGGAAGGCTAAAAAGCCTTTGATCTTTAAGGCCCATAAAATTGTGTTTTGTTAGGCTATAAATAGATGATGTTAGGAGAAGGATGGGGATACACACAACACAACAAAACATTTTTTACCTGCATTTTTCATCCTCACTCACGGCGCTCTCTCTCTCTCTCACTCTCTCTCTTTTGTAAAGTCTAGATTCATTGAATCTAGACATATTCTAACATCACTAAATTTAGAAGTTTTTGGGATCATTGTCTTGTATTGGGTTTGAAGAGAGGAGCCATTAGCTAACGGTTGGAAGCTTTGGTTCACGAATCAAACCGGTTTTTTAGTAATATATGTTTCTTTTCGATTTGAATTCCGGTATTTCGTCATCATCACTTATTATTCTTGTATTACGTAGTTAGATAACTCTTGGTTTTTATTTTGGTCTCATTGCGACTTTAGTTCTATTACAAACCGGAAGTCCGAAAAATAATTTCGGATTCCCAACTTTTGTTGGTTCACGGTTTGTTGTAGATTATTAAATCCGTTTTATGTTTCCAACTTTATAAAAATCAATTGTACGTTGGTTAGTTTTCCTTTACGTCATTACATCGTTAAAGCACCATGAAACCTTCAAGTAAATCAAGTTCGAATTCCACATTTGAAACAAGATTTTCCGTCACCATTTCTCATTACGTCTAGTTTTATAATTCTCGTTTTACTTTACCGTTATTTATTTTAACGCATTTTAATTCCCGCAATTTAATTTATGTACTTTAATTTTTCGTCTATTATTTTCCGTTAGTTAAATTCTGCAATTTATTTCAAGTTCTTTACTTTCAGTCCTTTATTTCACGCAATTTTATTTCTATGTCTAAAGAGAGGTTAATGGCACAACACTCCTACTCCTACGATTGCTATCGTTGGTTGTTTGAAAACGTCAACCATCTCTTTTAGGTAGGTTAATGGCACAACACTCCTACGATTGCTATCGTTGATTGTTTGAAAATGCCATCCACCTCTTTAAGTTAAAATTACATTTCTTTTTCTGTTATATTTAGAATTCGTACAAAGTTAAGTTGGGACTGAAATTGATAAAAAGTTAAAACGGTGTCTCGTATCGCATAATTGTCCGAAGTTATTTAAATTAAAGTTATATTTTATGGTGGACTGCAATTAATCAATTGACAACTGGTTTATTGTATGTCGACTTATTTGAGTTATATAAAATATCGACTTTAAGATAACGTAGGAATGCGATCTCATCTTTTTAACCAATTATTAATCTTATCCCAACAGAGCATTGTACCGTGTGCTTCTTTTTAATTACTGTTCAGTAGTGTTAATCAAAACCCCCAATCAAAAATATTGTTTTCGAATTCACCATCTGAAACTCGTTTTTACAAACCCGACTTTCAAGAGAAACTTTTCCAAGCTTCCCTGTGGGATCGATATTCGGTACTTTGTACCATTATTACTTGTTATATACGGCATTAGATTAAGATGTATACTTGCGTCGAGATCTATTTTCTTGTATTTTAAAAAGGTGTAAACACGAAAAGCCGCGACAAGTTTTTGGCGCCGTTTCCGGGGAAGCACGCTAAAAGTTTTTCATTTTAAGTAAGGTTATAAAAGCAAATTTTTCTACCATCTATTTGAAAAAAAAAAGAATAAAAAAAAATTATTCGAAAAAATGCATGCCAAGATTGCCTCACGGAGATTTTTTCCAATTTGATCCCGATATTGAACGAACATTTAGACAACGAAGAAGACTCCAAAAGGCTAATTTAGTCTTAAATTCTTCCGAAATGTCTGAACATGAATGTAACGCTCGTAATTTTGTAAGTAAGTCTCTCTTTAATAATCGCGATTATAGCATTTAGATACGTGGCCATTCTTTAGATAATTGGGTCTCCGATCGGGATTAGTTGATTCGTAAAAAAAATTAAAAATCAAGTTTTGGGACTTTCAAGCGACTTTCGCGTGAGTTTCTTAACCTCAAACTCACTTTAAACTAGCTTTGGGGACTGTTTTGTTAATAGACCAAAATGCCTTTCAAGCGACTTTCGCGTGAGTTTCTTAACCTCAAACTCACTTTAAACTCGCTTTAGGGGTTGTTTTGTTAATAAACCAAAATGCCTTTCAGGCGACTTTCAAGTGAGTTGCTTAACCCCCCAACTAACTTCGAACTCACCTGAACCAAAAAATTGGGATTAAAACCCTTCATGTTTTTTTCTCTCATTTCATCCCCATTTCTCTCCAAACACCCCAAGAGCAAACCCACTTCATTTATGGTGAACCTAGAGCATTTATTACTCACTCTAGTTGAAGAAATGAAGCTAGCTACCAAAGATTCACCATCTCCATCTCCATCTTCAACCTCAAGCTTCACTTAGGGTTTTCTAGGTTTTTCAAATAAAACCTACTTGTGAGTTCATACTTCTTTTTTTTATTAAAATTTATACACATCAAAATGCATTTTTGACTTCTAAATATCTCCTTATTTACATTTTCATTGTTGGTGAGATTTTGACCTAACTTGATATTTTGGAGATTTTTAGGGTTCTTACCATTTTGTAAAGTAAAGAAGTATTCTATGTCTTGGAGCTATAAATATGGATATTTTCATATTTTGATGAGTAAATGTTCAACCTATGGCATTTTGGCCATGATTATGTTTAAAGCATATTATGAGTATTTTGGTTGAAAGTGGTATTTCGGGAAAAAGAAATAAATGGTTTATATTGAGGAAATCCATGTTTACATTAAGATGGTTTTACATATATTTGGAAATGAGAAAATAACTTTATGCTTCATGTTTGAGCTTTGTATTTTTCTTATCAGCAGTTAACCATAAAAATGTGATTTGGGAATTAAGTGGTACTATGAACTATATGTTTGATTATAGTTGGTCACAAGTGTTATTGTGACAAGTCTAGACTATTACTAGTGAATCCATAGGTGTAGAGTCGACTTATTATTTGAGGGTAATTCTCGTATGTAGCTAGTTGAGACATTGGACCCTAGAGGGCAACTTGGTACAGTTATGTGAGACCGGATACTAGCCGTGGGTCGTAAATGTAAATCCTAGTGAATGAGCATGACTAGGGATAATTGGGTGCCCTCCCCCACATCTTAGTACGAGCCGACGTGTTCGTGACCTTGATCCTAGTATGGTGAGCTCAGAACTTGGAAAGTGGTTTACTTTGTGTTTCGCCACAATCCTTGGAATTCGGGTTTTTCCCGTCATCGCAAGATGAAGTTTGGACCGGAAGGTCACTATGTGCTTATCAAACCATTTACAAAGACGGTTGTCGAAAACAGTTTATTCATGTTGCATTTAATTCTTCTTACCATCTTTCATATAAACTGTATGTCCTCACTAGGCTTTAAGCCTAACACTTTTTCTCAAATGGTGTGCATAACAGTTTCCCTTAGCGGCGGGTCGTCAAGGGGTTGAGAGAAGAGCGTGGTCTCTGAGGGCTTTTTGTATGGCAGATATTTTGGAGTATAGGCGTTTAAAACAATTACTTTATTTTTGTGATTTGGGTTGACAACCTATGTAATCTAGATAGAAGTGGTTTAAATTAGTTTGTTGTCGTTTCCCATTCATCCTTACAGGTTTGGTGAACGCTTACTCATTTCCCCTTTTTGGGTGGTTTGCCCAATTTATAAATGTTATATTGCCGAATTTTCAATTTTCAAAATTACCAGGATTTTTAGGGTGTTACAATGAATATATGACGGATGAGGAACCAATCCCCGAGGTAAATCTAAATGGGCGTCAAAACAATCAAGAAAACAATAATAACCGAAGAAATCGAGATAGAGAAATTCTCAATGATCACGAAGATTTAAATAATCATGATGATCCAAATGAACCGCCATTAATAAATACTGATGATGAGGAACAAATGCTCGATGCTACTGCACACGGAGCTTTCACAGCTTGTACCTACAATGAAGGATATGAAATCCTTGAAAGAATTTCAAACAACAATGGTCAATGGGCTGATCCACGTGCATTACCTAGAAAGGCAGCAGGGGTACAAGACACATATGCTTATGCATTGTTATCTTCACAGCTGGTCGACATGGCATCTTTAATCAAAAACCTTAATGTTGTGCAAGTTAATACTGTGGCACCTACCCCTACTATGCAGTCTATGCAGTGCACCTACTGTGGAGAGGGTCATCACTTTGAACATAGTCCTGGAAATCCTGAGAGAGTTAATTATGTCAGCAGTAGCAACAAGGTGGACCTTTTTCTCAAACTTACAATCCTGAGTGGAGAAACCATCCGAATTTTTCTTGGCACAATCCTGCCCTAAATCCACCACCACCAAAGTTGCAAGGACAAACAAATTTTCATCAGCAGTCTCATCACAAACCTAACCAACATGGGAATTTTCAGAACAATCAAGCTGGTTATCAACAAAAGTCAACCCAACAGGTCGACTCATCTACTTCTTTGGAAGCAATGATGAAAGCATTCATGACCCAAACACAGACATCAATTAAAAATCTAGAGACCCAGGTGGGTCAAATGGCTTTGGAAATAAGGAAATGTCCTTCAGGTTCTCTCCCTAGTGACACAGAAATACTTCAGAGAATCGGAAAAGAACATGTGAAAGCAGTGACATTGAGAAGTGGACAGGATTTACCAGAAAATATTCAAAAAGAACTAAAAAAGACAGACAAAGCAGAACCTGAAAATAAAAACACAGTCTTAGATTCCACTCAACCCAGTGTGAGCACTGGACCATGGACACTGTTGGTGGTTTATTCAAACCTCTTTTTCTCCTTCTCAAACTAGACTCTCCTTCTTTTGGCAAAAGAGTCAAATCCCCAAATTGATGAAGAAAGTTTCAGACTCTTTTTTATTCCATTAAAAAAATTGATACCTATTTTTATCTCTACTCATGTCTTGCTCGAATTCCATTGCCATTGTTTTATGCAGAAACCACATTTTCAGCAACAATCACCTAAACTGAAACTTTCAAACTTTGCTTTCTTCATTTAAGCTTTTCTTTCCCACCCCATTTGGCTATCAATTTTGTAAATCACTGCAAATTACAATTTTTAATGGCTAACATACGATTTGTTGATGCATATTTCTTTTACCAAGGATGCAGGTTGTTTTTTTTACTTTTTCAAATTTTCAGATGTTCACGCAGATGATCAAAGGATTCAAAATTTCAAATATTTTAAATTTCCATTGGCCCTTCTTCTTGAATCAGTCCCTTCTTCTTGCCTCCAAATACAACCGATGCAAGCTCTTGGAAATCATCATCTCTTTCCCTCTCCGTCGTCACCCCCTACTTCTGGTATGTTTTTTTTTCGATTTATGCTACGTTTTTCTTTGTTTCTACGGTTCGATTTATAGATCTTTGTTTTTCTTGTATGATAATGTTCGATATGGATAAACGATTCACAGATCCTTCTTCTTTCATCTTCTATAATTGAGAATGTCGATTCAAGAACTATATGTTACTTCATAGCTTGGGTTGTTCGTTCATGGTAAAAGATTTCAGTTCCTGTCGTATCTTCTTCGTTAGTGATAAATAAATTCTTGACAACAAAGTTATTTGCTATGACAGATCGGTTCAAGAAGCGAGAAATTTTGATTTGGATTCCAGGTTCTTCATCTTATATTCTCTCATCGAGTGATAATTATATTTGATGATTTTATGATTTTTGATTGCGTCTATCCAGATATGAACTCGAATCCTAGAAGCAGCTTGTTTAAATTTGCAACATCGTGATTTTATTTCAAGTAGATCTTTCAGCATATACAAATGATAACAGCAGAATGCGATGAAATTAACTACTACGTTCAGCTATTTGCTATGAAATTAACTACTACCTTTTGGTTCTAAACTTGTAGATGAATGAGTATATGTTTGTTGAGAAACAAGGAGATACGAGAAGGCATCATAGTGAAAATCCCAAAAAGGTATGGCTAAATGTATATTGCAAAATCAATGCCATTAGAAATACATTAAGCATGAATATTCTTATGATCACCAGGAACATTTTCTTCTTGTAAGGGTCGGTGGCAGTTACAATATCGTATTTCAACTGATTTACGGTCCCAAAAATGATAACAATAAATCACGTGGATCAACAAATCAGCTAACCAAATGTTCCCCCAAAACAAGATATATATAAATATATATCAATGATATATATATATATATATATCAACAAAGAGGAACAAGGAAGAAGAAGAAGAAAAATAGAAAGAATACTTCTATTTTGTTGGTGTATTTTTGGGATGGAAGGATGCATGTATTTATAGGGATAGAATGGTGCAAGAAGACAAATGGGTATGGGTTGGCATCTAGTTGGCATCCAAGATATCTTCCATATTTCTCATGCAAAAAGAAAATCCAAGTCAAGTAAACTTCCAAATATATGTGGCTTAAATTAATCCACATATCCAAGCTTTAAACACTTGTACATTGTGTTTGGTGAGTTGCATAGCACCAATAAAAACTTATCTGATTTAAGTTTTTCAACACTTCTAACCTTGGTCCTTATTTATCTTGGCTTCATAGAGGTAAGTTTTTTCTTACTTTACTATACTTTTTCTCTTATTGTAAATTTTAAGTCTGGAAAAAGGCAATCTTCATCATTTTCCTAACAATTCTTCTCTAGATAGTTGGAAGTATCTCAGTCTAATTCAAGATTTGTAGATTTTTTCTCAAGTTCTTCTTTTAGATGGATTATGTTATGTTCCTCCATCCCACATTTGGGTATTATGGTTGATTTGCAGTCTCCTCGTTTGTGGGGTGGTCTTGGTGTTTTGTTCATGAAGCTCTTTTGATTTGTATGTTGCCAATTTGTCATATTAGCAGTGGTGTAATCTTTTTTCTGAACTACACTTTGATTCCTCTATATGAATAGTTTCTTAAATGTCGATTTTGTTGCAAGAGATTTAATCAATTCAGTTGCCATATACAGTCTCAGATCATTAGTCATGATGATCATTTACTGATTCATTGCTTTTGTTTTAAAGATTATAGTTTCCAACTGCTATATTTTTCAAGTTTTGTTGGAGTATTGTTTGACTTAGTTCATTCTAACATTTTCCTAATAATTGTTTATAAAATGCAAGTCTCTAATATATTTGCATTTGTGTCAATGGCGGATTTTGAACCACCTTCGTTCTATTTAGGGATTGATTTTGATATGCTCGATTATGAACCCTGCATTGTGGCTGCAAGTGAAGCTAATAAGGACTTGCCTGTGTCGAATCGGTCATCCGGAGTTGTGATGATACTCGAAGATGATGGTAATGATTTTGAAACCCTGACAGTTGAATCGGATACTAAGGATGAGGGTTCACCTTTGAAACCGAAACGCCTCTGGCGAGTTCCCACCGTGGATGTCGTAGTATCATCGGCTTCGGTCAAGAGCAAGGCGAAATTGGATTCTGTTGTTATTATAGATGATGACAACATCGAGGAGTTCTCTCATATGGTGGCTGCTATTTTGTTTCTTTAAGCTTGAATCAGATCACTATAATGTTTTGGAGGCTGTTGCATATGTTCTATCTTCTGCCAATGGCTTATGGCCAAATTGGCTTTCAATTTTGGTTGTTTAGTGTCCCATCAGATAAGGTCTATTTTCTATCATAGTATTTGGAAGGGCATTAGTTTTATACTCATAATTGAGATATAAGTAGTTGGAAGTGGGAGTTTATGGAGCAGGTTAATCGTTTATGGAGATTTGGAAAGGGGTTGTGAGTTTCTTATTCAATTCATTTTGGAGATTGGGATTTTAATAAGAGGTATGCTTGGATGGTCAAAATTCTTAAGTACTATATAATAGGAGGAATAAAGAGTATATTGGTAGAATGGAAAATAGCATTTTAAAAAATAACATGGAGCTGAATTTGTCGATTGAGTTTGGAAGAAAGTGATCTAATAGAAAGCATCTACTTAATTCGTGTTGGGTGATTTTCTGTTTATAAAGAGACCCGGTTGCTTTGTTAAAGTACAGATCTCTCTTTAGAAATTAGGTTACATTAATTTGATGATGGGCTTAATAATGAATAGCAGCTGGATTCATTTTTTAATGTTTGCTTTCTGGGTCTCTAAGGGGTTTTTTAGTTTTTAGAACTTATTTATCTCTTATCACTTTTTCGGTAGACATTTTTAAAATAAGATTGTTTTTTTTTTTCCTATCAGAACCACTTATCACTTAAATACATCTGCAACAAAAATGGGTAATCTAATGTGACATTTAAGACTAATATACTTTTACCAGATTTGAGGTCCCAAAATCCCAATGGTGGTTTTGTTTTATGCAAAAAATTTGGATATTAGTTATAGATTTAATTATAATATTTAATATCTCCAACAGCTTTACTATAATTTCTCTAAAATAGAGAAATAAAAGTGAATTTCTAAAAAGTGTTACATTCAACTCCAACAGATTTGCTATTTTAGAGATTTCAAAACAACTTATAGTATTATAAGAGCATCTCCAACAGCTTTGCTATAATTTCTCTAAAATAAAGAAACACAAGTGAAAATCTCTAAAAAATATTACATTTAAATCCAACAGATTTGCTATATTAGAGATTTTAAAACAACTTATATTATTATAATATTCTCTAATTTATCATCCCAATGCACTTTTAAAAAAAACTTAATATAAAATGATAAAAATTGAATTACATTGGTGGGATTGAATAAAATAATCATTTATCTCTCTTAACATCAAGTTTTAGAGAATTCTCTAAACTTGGAAAATTTTCAAGTTTTTTTCTATTATAGCAAGCAATTTAGCAAAGATGTTAGAGGGGTTTAGAGAACAAAAACCAATTTTTTTCTATTTTAACAAAGTTGTTGGAGATGCTCTAATATTCTCTAATTTATCATCCCAGTACACTTTTATAAAAAAAAACTTAATATAAAATGATAAAAATTGAATCTCATTGGTTGGATTGAATAAAATAATCATTTCTCTCTCATACCATCAAGTTTTAGATAATTCTCTAAATTTGGAAAATTTTCAAATTTTCTATTATAGCAAACAAGATAGCAAAGTTGTTGAAGAAGTTTAGAGAACAAAAACCAATTTTTTTTTCTATTTTAGCAAAGCTGTTGGAGATGCTCTTAACAATTTCTTTTATAAAATGATAGTAAAGAAAAACAATTAATAACACTTCTTTGTCTGGGAATGGAACAAGCAACAAAGAGGAACTATTTCTCGAAATATGGACAAATGGAAGTTTAACTCCTAAAGAAGCACTTCGCGAAACCTCCCGAAATTTGATTGATTTAGTGATTCCCTTTGTTACATTCCAAATTCTATCCCAAAGAAAAAAATTTAATTTAGAGGACAATAAGGGTTTTGTCTTTTCTGATAAATTGGCTAAACTAAAAAAAAAATGGCGTTGAAATCTATTTTTATTGACCAATCAGAATTGCCTCCCATGATCTATAATTGCCTTTTTTTAAAGAAAGACTATAATTAGAAAATCATCTCATGAAATTTATGTTCCAGACGTCTTAGAATTCAATGAAATATTGTTAAATGACAAATCGAAAGAAAACACAATCCATACCATTCTAGAAAATAGGCTTGTAAGTTTTCATTTGCTTATGGAAGGGGAGGGGTGACAAGATTCTTAGTATCAACCTCTTTAGCCCCTCCACATTTGTAAAAACAATGGCAAAAGAAATACAATTCGCAACGCCCATAACTTATCGGCCCGAAGCTGTTCACACAAAACACATTACAATCGTGTTTTACGCATTGTTGAGGTTGATAATAACTCTTTCCACAAAAATCATCAGCCATAATCATCTCCATACCTGTAAATTCGCAAAATTACGTTTATTTTGTTAGCGACTAGCAAATATGTATATCTTTTAACTTTTAAATAAGTCTACAACTGTGCCGCCAATAAATATTTTCTCCAATATGTTTTCTACATTTAAGTTATCGACGACTCTACAGAAAAACCTCTTTTAAGAGAGTATATGTATATGCGGGAGAAAGAGACATATAAATTACTAATACAAAAACATAAGTTGATTGAAAATTACCTATAACCAAGAGAAATAAACCAAAAACGAAAGCCTTTGCCATGTTACTCTTCATTCTTGTATTGTTTTTCTTTGGTTGTATTGATAAGTGATACCTGGTTTTATAGTGTATACAATAGATGTTGGACTATAAAAAACTGCAATTACTGAGAATTAAATTTATTGTTGAAATGGGATATAATTTAATTTTATATTAATATATGTATATATATAGCCGTTTGACCGGCTCATATAAGACCCACACTAACTTTATAGTATCTCCAACAGATTCTCTAAAAAATTTCTAAAATGGAGAATCAAAGTTTAAAATCTCTAACAAAAATTGCATTCATCTCCAACCGATTCTCCATTTTGGAGATGACATCATTACTTATATTATTAAAATAATGTATATATATATAATAAAATATTATTTCTCTTTCCTATACATTTTATTTCAAGATTTCTTATTTATGGAATATAATAAAAAACAATTTTTTTCTCATGGTAATCATTTTTGGAGACTTCTCCAAATTTAGAGAAAAATACACCCTCTCTTCTACTTTCTTCATTTTGAAAAAAGATTTGGAGAATCTGTTGAAGCAAAACAATGGCCAAAATCCCCATTTTCTCTATTTTAGAGAAGTTGTTGGAGATCCTCTTAGTATTTACTTCTTAAAAGATTTAATTAATCACATCCATAGGATTCTAATCTTGAAATAATGGCTCCAATATTGATAATTAAGCCATAATTGGAAACAATAAGGTAGCTTACTTTTTAAATTTATTAAAAAGTTCTTGTTTTAATAGACATATATTTGACTTTTTGAAATGATACTTCAACATTTTTTTATTTTTTTAATTAACTTTTTAATATGTCATTTCAAAATATTTTACATTAATATCTAATTTATCAAGTATTAATTAGTTTCGTTAAAGATGACTAATTTATTAGTTGACTAGAAGTGTACTCGTGCAATGCAGCGAGATAAATCATGATTTTAATGTTTCATTTTATTTTTTGTTTTTTTGTCGATTTACAGTACGATTTTGGATGGTTTTGAGAAAGTGATAATGTTTTTTTATATAAATTTGTTTAATTTAGGCATAATAATATAATATTTTTTATATAAAAAAATTAAGTATTTTGTTAGAATTCAATTATTATCTTATATATTTTAATGACATCTAGAAAAAATAACCAATTACATATTTAATAATATAATTAAAATAAATTTATAGTAATATAATATATTAATTAATAGTGATACATGGAAAGGTCTGCATAAAAGGAAGACTCTGCAGATACCAAATTGGTGGATGTTAGAAGTCTGCAGTAGTAATATGTATCTTGTGCTTTGATACTTGTAAATTAAGAGATTTTTAAAATTTTGCATAAAATGATGGTACCTTATATTTAATAATTTGTATTTAAGAGTTTTTTATCTGTGCTTTATAATATAGTATAGATAATTAAAAATTTTAACTATAATTTGGTTTAACAAATATAACCTTGATATGCTTATTTCCAATAAGACCGTGTTGACTTTCAAATTAACTTTCAAAACATATAAAGGGAATTTTTATGGAATGTTATTTATTAGAGCATCTCCAACCGTAGCATAAAAAAACACCAAAAACATCAAATATGGTGGGCCCATCAACACCAAAAAAAACTCAATTTCAACCGTTCTCTAAAAAAAACACTAAATTTGTGGACTTTACATTAAAACTAGAAGTGTACTCGCGCAATGCAGCGAGATACATCACGATTTTAATGTTTTATTTTATTTTTTGTTTTTTTGTTGATTTACAGTACGATCTTGAATGGTTTTGAGAAAGTGATAATGTTTTTTTTATAAATTTGTTTAATTTAGGCTTAATAATATAATGTTTTTATATAAAAAAAATTAAGTATTTTGTTATAATTCAATGATTATCTTATATATTTTAATGACATCTAGAAAAAATAACCAATTACATATTTAATAATATAACTAAAACAAATTTATAGTAATATAATATATTAATTAATAGTGATACATGGAAAGGATTACATAAAAGGAAGGTCCTGCACATACTAAATTGATGGGTGTTAGAAGTCTGCAGTAATAATATGTATCTTGTGCTTTGAAACTTGTAAATTAAGAGATTTTTAAAATCTTGCATAAAATGATAAAATGATGGTACCTTATGCCTGATAATTTATATTTAAGAGTTTTTTATCCGTGATTTATAATATAGTATAGATAACATACTTTAATATATATATATAGAAATAAATACTAATTATTTAAATAAATTAATGATAAAAAAATGGAACAAAGGTACTAGTGGTGGGCCCATATGCAATTGCCGTTCCAAAATTGACCGGCATATATGCCGTGGTAAACATTTGGCCGGCAAAAAAATTCTGGAAATACCGGTTGGTTGGAGGTCCAAAACCGGCAAAAAAAAAAAAAAGAAATGGCGTATGGTTGGAGAGATTTAATGACTAAAGTAACTGTAGCTTTGAGTTTTTAGAAGGTGTAAATAGTTAATTTGTATTTTGTTATATATATATATATAATATCTATATGTAATAAATACTGACATATATTTGTTATCTTTGATGAGATTTAAACCATAAATGTGTTTAAAAAATAGATTTTACCTACTATTTAGATACTACTAGGTCAATTATCCTTTGATAAAAATTAACTTTTATTGGCAAAGAGAATATATTATTCTATGTTGCATGTTTGATTATACAAGTTTTAGGTGAATTCTATCTATACCCTCCTCTTATAGGGTATGTGAGTAAGGTAAGAAGGAGTATGTGAATGGGATAGGGGGTTTAGTGAGAAGTGGATAGGTATAGCAACATCCTATAAAAATTATAACTTTTAAAAGAAAAAAGAAAATATATTTAAGTCAATCAAGATTTTATTTATTTTTTATTTGAGGATTTTAATATTAATTATTATTAAAATATTTAATACTTCAACAAATTTTTTGTAAAATGATAATTTACAATTAATTTAGGCAACTCTTTTTTATAAATGGTAGATTTTAACAAGCTTCCTATAAAAATTTAAGAATTAAATTCATTTTCTATTTTTTTTTTTTCCTTTTTCATATCATCGACACCTCAATAGAATAATAACCTTAACAGAACTCCACAATAGAGGTTTTTATATGAACCTCAACTTTTATTTTATATTTATAAAATATAACGTTATTTATATATGAATATATAAAATCTAGGGAAATTAATTAAACTAGCCATTTCAGAAAATCGACTTTATCTCCTAACCAATCTCTCCCTCAATTTATTAAAATAGCCCATAAGTTCGTGAAAGGTGTTCGTATATACGAACACATCCCTAAATCTGATAAATTTGACATATGTTCGTAATATATGTTCGTATATATGAACATAATTTAAAAACTCAACAATTTTTATTAACTTCGTGAAATGGGTTCTTGGGAAATGAAATCAGTTAAAAAAAATTACATTTATGGCCCATGTTCGTATTTCACGAACCAAACTTACCTTTTTGACCATCATGTGAGTTAAATAATATTACAAATTTACAATTTTAGCCCCTGTTCGTATATATCATGTGAGTGATACGAATATACCGAATTACAAGTTTGGCCCCTAGTTCGTATATATTATGTGATACGAAGTAAATGATTTAAATAAAAAAGCAAGTTACAATTATGGCCCCTCATCTTTGAAACATTAATCAAATTATTTTCAATTTTGGCCCTAGTTCGTATCATATGTTCGTGTATCACGAACATAGATTTCCAAATTAAAGGATATTTACAATTATGGCCCCTCAACTTTGGCCCAATAATCAAAGTATTAGGGCCAAAATTGTAAATACTTTGATTATTGGGCCAAAGTTGAGGGGCCATAATTGTAACTTTCCTTTAATTTGGAAATTTATGTTCGTGATAAGTTTGGCCCCTAGTTCGTATATATTATGTGATACGAAGTAAATGGTTTAAATAAAAAAGCAAGTTACAATTATGGCCCCTCATCTTTGAAACATTAATCAAATTATTTTCAATTTTGTCCCTAGTTCGTATCATATGTTCGTGTATCACGAAATTTCCAAATTAAAGGAAAGTTACAATTATGGCCCCTCAACTTTGGCCCAATAATCAAAGTATTAGGGCCAAAATTGTAAATACTTTGATTATTGGGCCAAAGTTGAGGGGCCATAATTGTAACTTTCCTTTAATTTGGAAATTTATGTTCGTGACCAATAAATTTCCAAATTAAAGGAAAGTTACAATTATGGCCCCTCAACTTTGGCCCAATAATCAAAGTATTTACAATTTTGGCCCTAATACTTTGATTATTGGGCCAAAGTTGAGGGGCCATAATTGTAACTTTCCTTTAATTTGGAAATCTATGTTCGTGATACACGAACATATGATACGAACTAGGGACAAAATTGAAAATAATTTGATTAATGTTTCAAAGATGAGGGACCATAATTGTAACTTGCCTTTTTATTTGGAAATCTATGTTCGTGATACATGAACATATGATACGAACTAGGGCCAAAATTGAAAATAATTTGATTAATGTTTCAAAGATGAGGGACCATAATTGTAACTTGCCTTTTTATTTAAACCATTTACTTCGTATCACATAATATATACGAACCAGGGGCCAAACTTGTAATTCGGTATATTCGTATCACTCACATGATATATACGAACAGGGGCTAAAATTGTAAATTTATAATATTTCTTTAGCTCACAAGATGGTCAAAAAGGTAAGTTTGGTTCGTGAAATACGAACAGGGGCCATAAATGTAATTTTTTTAAACTGATTTCATTTCCCAGGAACCCATTTCACGAAGTTAATAAAAATTGTTGAGTTTTTAAATTATGTTCGTATATACGAACATATATTACGAACATATGTCAAATTTATCAGATTTAGGGATGTGTTCGTATATACGAACATCTTTCACGAACTTATGGGCTATTTTAATAAATTGAGAGAGAGATTGGTTAGGAGATAAAGCCGATTTTCTGAAATGACTAGTTTAATTAATTTCCCTAAAATCTAATATATGTATTGTAAAATTATTAAAACAAAATTCAAAATATATTTACTAATTTTCATATTTTTCAAGTTAATTTTAATTTATTAATATATATATATATATATATAGGGGAGCGATCAATTGGAAACCAGTATTACATTGGAAACTTTGGAAACCGAAATCAACCAATCAGTGAATTTCTTTTTTTTATTTTTATTTTTAATTGAAAAGCTATTTTTGTCTTTTACATTATTTCATAATATATATGGTAACTGTTATTATTATTATATTAATAATTATTTAATTTTAATTTATCTTATATATGATAATAATAATCATTGATTAATTTAAAAATGAGATATTTAATTTAGGTAAATTATTTAATTTTAATTTAGCTTATATATGGTAATAATGAAACAATAATGCTAACAAGATGAACCTGATGAATCTATTTTCATTATGAAACAATAATGCTAACACGATTAAACTGATGAAATCTGTAATCCAATGAAATATGTAATTCACAAATTCATTCTGTTTCATCACAATATTAGATTGCGTGGGAAATTTTATAATAAAATGAAATTAAAAAATATATATTTTCTTACATTTTAAAAGAAAATTAAATTTTTTGATGAAAAGACAAATACTTCACGTTTTCATAGTAAAAAAAATAACAAAATTTAGATTGCGTGGGAAATTTTATTTTGGTTTCAAGTAATCTAAATAAAATAAATCTTTTTTGTCATATTTGAGACACAAAATCAAAAGACATATTTACCCTTTTCATCTATTATTTTTATTTATTATTAATAAATTAATTAATTTACTACCATATATAATTCAAATGAATCTTAACCATTGATTATAAAGATCAATGGCTGAAATTTAGTTTCCAAAGTTTCCAATGAAACTTGGTTTCCAATTGATACCACCCCTATATATATATATAGGATGATAATCAAATGAAAACCAAAAATAGGTTGAGAACCATGAAAACCGATCTAAACCATTAATTAATTTTAATCCATGGTCATTAAAGGCAATGACAATTTTGAAATGAACTAGAAATGAAACAACTTTTAATTAAAACCACATGATCAAAACCAAATTACGGCTTAGATCGGTTCTCACGGTTCTTAATATTTTTTTGGTTCTCACATGATTTAACCCCTATATATATATAGTTAACATATTTGACAAAAATTATAACAAACATAATTTTAATATTACAATAAAAAAAGTGCAAAGTTACACAAATCATAAAAATTAACATTAAATAATAAATAGTAACATAATTGAAGTTTGAGCAATATTTGAAAAAGATCAAAAATATTGTGAAATGTAGGAAATTTTGAAAATGTTCTTGGTCTTGGAATTTGAAAGTCTTATTGATTCTTAATATCTTTTTCTAATTTATTTTTTAAATATATATATATATATATATATAGGTTAAATTTTGTGAGAATAAAAAAAAGTTGACGACTTTGAGACTAGATTACTAGTATAAATCAAGGATCGTTGGGAAAAAAACATATTATAATAAAAGCAAAAAATAAAGATATTTTTGTCAATTTTTAAGGACATTAAAAGGGTATTATGGTATTATTTTATCAAACTCAAATTAAAACTATATCTATATCTATACTATAGTATAAATCACGGATAAAAAACTCTTAAATACAAATTATTAGGCACAAGGTACTATCATTTTATGCAAAATTTTAAAAATCTCTTAATTTACAAGTATTAAAGCACAAAATACATATTATTACTGCAGACTTCTAACACCCACCAATTTGGTATGTGCAGGGCCTTCTTTTTATGCAGACATTTTCATGTATTATTATTAATTAATATATTATATTACTATAAATTTGTTTTAATTATATTATTAAATATGTAATTGGTTATATTTTTAGATGTCATTAAAATATATAAGATAATCATTGAATTTTAACAAAATACTTAAATTTTTTTTATAAAAAACATTATATTATAAACCTAAATTAAAAAAATTTATAAAAAAAACATTATCACTTTCTCAAAATCATCCAAAATCGTACTGTAAATCGACAAAAAATAAAATGAAACATTAAAATCGTGATGTATCTCGCTGCATTGTGCGAGTACGCTTCTAGTAAATCATGGAAACCGAACAACATTAATTAAGTGAAGCCAATACAAATTCGCTTAGGGTGCGTTTGGTATGCAGACAAGACAGGACAGGACAAGATGAAGCAGGATAGGAAGGATCAGAACAGGATAACTGTCCAGCATTTGGCAAAACATGACAGAACATGACTAGACTGGTTAAATGACGAATTTACTGTAACGACCTGGTTTCCAAATATTTAACTTAAAACCACAAATACAGGAAACCAATCAATAAATATCCGAAAAGAATCAGATAATACAATATTCCCAGAATCATCTCATTATACAACGACAGAAAAAAATAACTCTAACCATAATAATAAATTCTAACCGAAGATTTAAATTCTTACCCATCTATAATCACCATAACCTTTAACCAAAATAAACGACCCGATCAATTGTTAGCGAACCAGTAAACGGAGACAACCTTCACTACAATAATTGTTGCTTACTCTTTTTCCCAGGTTAGCAATACCAATATAAATTTCACCTCGATGATGACGATACTCTTAATCTTAATTGATATTGAATCTCGAAACTGAACGTAAATCTCTTAATAAACGTTTCCAAGTTAAAAGCATTGAATACAATCTCTCTCTTCTGGTTTCTTCTCGTCAACCCACCCCTAAGATAAAAAAAAACTACCAAAAACATTTTGAAGACACCTCATATCCATATCCAAATAAGGCGGTGGTGGTTTAGATATCCACCACTTTTTAAATCAAGCCCTATAGAATAGATAAGTTATGCAAACAAACCTTGAACTTTTAATTTTACCAAAAACTAATTTTATTTTTTTGGTTATTACATTTATCCCTGATGAAAAATCATAGATTACATCATATAAAACTAATTTACATCACTAATACATAGTGCAATGGATCATCAAAAACATAAAACTAATTTATCACGATTGGATTTTGGAAATGGAAATCAAAACCCAAATTTTAAATTTCGTATTTTAGGTTGTTTCGGGTATGGGTTGGTCGAGTTTCAGATTGATGTCGGTCGGGTTCGGGTATTATATAATGCAAAAGTTATATATAAATTCAATCGTTTTTTAGGATGATTACAATCGATTAAAAGATTGATGAAATCGATAACAAGTTTAAAATTTAGAAAATATTTCAACATACTATAATCTACGATTTTCAAAAAATAATTAGATAAATAAATAAATATATATATATATATATACTACCTTAATATGCATTTAGGAAAAAAAAGTCTTAAATACAAGTCTTAAAGCATGATGTACTTCTCTTTAAAGCATAAAACTTGAAAAACTCTTAATTACTATATTTAATGCATAATGTACAACTCATTGATGCAAAGATTTTCAAGCAAGGCCAACTCATTGATGCAAAGATTTTCAAACAAGGCCCATACTCAAAGTACACTCTCAACCCATGCTTTCCTTTTATCTACACGTCTCAGCCCATGCTTTCTTCCTGAAATGGAGAACCAGAACTGCTCCCTTCTACTTACTACTTGCTGGCTCCTAAGATGAAAAAGGTAACCCCCCGTCCTTCATCTTTTCTTCACAACGTTGCGTATATATCCCCCCTCCTTCATCTTTTCTTATACCCAATTTCTCCAATCATTATCTCAATCTTTACCTGATGTTGATAGGTAAACCCTTCGATTTGAATTTCTTTTTCTTTGCGTTCTTATTTAGGTTTAACCGAAGCAGTTACTTCAAGGTAATCAATCTTTGGGTTTCTCACGATTAGAACATTTATTTGGGTTTCACCATCTCCATCGATTTCTGATTTATGTTTCACCATCACCATTGATTTGGTTTTCTGAGGTGATGAAGTCATATAGATAAGGTGAGTTGTTATCGATTTCTCAATCTCAAATTTGACATTGAATTTACTGCATCTTGGTTCTGAAATGTTGGTTTAGGGTTTCATTTGCCTTGCTTTTGAAATATTTTGAAGTCCTCCTCAAGGGTTCACATATTTTTTAAACTATTATTTCGGGTGCTTCATTACTTAACTTATTTTCATGAGGAGAGTTCTACTAAAACTGAACCACATGAAGCTCCAACTTTGGTGGCGTCCCTAAAGCAAAGGAATGATTTTTTTGATATTAAAGAATCAATGACTGTGCACTGTGGGTATGTTTGATATAGCAACTCTGAATCATCTTTCTAAGCCCTTTTATAGTTATTCACAACGATTTATTAATGATAAAAAAATTGTCCAGATTTCTAAGCCCTTCTTATGTTGCTTTATTTTACCATCGATTCTGTTTTGATCACTTGTGTGCATTAGCCCCATTCTGAAAAGAAAAAAAAAGACGTTCAAGAAAATTGTTGGTGGTATCTAGAAAGAAGATGAGACATGGGAGAAAATGGAACATTTGGTATCTTCAATCTCTCCACAGGGAAGCTTTCTTCAGAACCCCATCACAAATTTGAGCATTTTCTCTTTGTTGATTGTGTTAGGACTGAAAGTCCTGAGTGTTGAAAGTGGAATAAAGTATTTATAAGGGTTCGAAATGTAATTCTTTAATAGTTAATTTGTTAGATGGGCCCAAGCCCATAAAGCCCAATTGCTTGATAGCCTATGTATATAAAGGTTATTTTAGTTCATAATTAGGGGAGAACAATTTTTTAAGAGATTCATTATTCAGTTTACTAGTTGTTAGGTTTACATATTATTATCAGAAATTCTCTCTGTAAACCTTAGCCCTTTGAAGTTTATATTAATCATATAACTAGTTGTTGTGGCCAATATCTTGTTCATCATTGTTCTTATATCTGTTGATTGCACTGAAACTGGGATCTACAATTGGTATCAGAGCAGATAGGCAAAAAGGTTTGATCCAGTAAAAAGGTTTGTCTGAAACCCTAAGATCAATTATTTGTGTTAATTACTTTACTTGCATTGTTTGATTGTTAGTGATTACATTATGTGTTATCTGTTTGATCGATATCTGGTTGCTTTTGGTTTTATTCGATCGATTTTTTTTAAAATCAGTAAAATTTCTTTATTTCGGTCGAATAATTTTCTGGAAATCCTTAGTTCGGTCGATTATTATTAGGGTTAATTTCTGTTCGGTCGATTATTGGTTACTGTTGATTGTTAATCGGTTGAATCGATTTTTGGTTGATTTTTGTTTGTTTCTTTCGATCGAAGGAGAAGGATCTGGGTTTTGGTTTCGGTCGAATCCCAGAAATTCTTCGGGTTCTTCGGTCGAATTCTTCGTGTTCTTCGGTCTTAATCGATATATTTGTGTTTATCTGGTTTTTGTGTTTATCGTAATCTTTCGACCTGAGCATTCAACCGGACTCTTGTACTCCGGTCTTACACCTTCGACCTGATAAGAGTTTTCCCCGGAATTACTCATTCGACCGAATAGGAGTGCTCCGGTCTTGTCCCTTCGACCGAATAACCTTCGACCGGATACGTGTTACCCGGTCTTGTCCCTTCGACCGAATAAGAGTACTCCGGTTTTGTCCCTTCGACCGAATAGGAGTGCTCCGGTCTTGTCCCTTCGACCGATTTAGAGTTCCTCCGGTCGTGTCCTTCGACCGGATAAGTGTATCCCCGGACGTGTCCTTCGACCGGATACCTGCTTCCTCCGGGCATACCTTCGACCGATATCTTGCATACTCCGGTCTTTGCTTAGACCGGTGTTTTAAAAAAAAAAAATATATATATATATATATATATATATATATATATATATATATATATATCATCAGAATTATTATGTATATCTTTGTTAGAATTATTATGTATCTGCATTCAGGGTTCATTAACCCCACTGAACCCTTCAGAAGATGATTACATTGCATTCTTCTTGATATTGATCAGTTATGATTGACCAAACTATGTTTCATTGATCTTTTATGTATTTGATTAATGGTCACATTTGATGGATAAAAAAAAAAAAAGTATAAAAGGTCAAATTTTTTTGTCTCACGATCTTTTTGCAGTGCATTTATTTTAGTCTCCGTACTTCAAGGATTCAGCGTGTCATTTGTGACCCTAAACTTTCAAGTTTCACATTTTGTCACTTTTGGTCCCTGCACTTTCAAGTTTCATCTCTCTTCAAAGCCGGAGCGAATACATTCTATTCGAAACGATCAAAATGGTGTACCCACCAAGGCTGCGGTCCAAAGGAGAATATGAAAGGTGGAAAACTGATTTTCTGGATTTTGTTGACGAACATGAGGTGGGCCCCTATATCAGATTATCATTGACTGAAGGAGAGAACCAATCCCAAATTCCGCCAGAAGCTTCTCCTGTGGAAAAGGAACAAAGAGAGAGGGCCAATAATAATGCTCGAAATTATATGAAACATAGTATTTCGTGTGCATTTATTAGTGACATATTTAATGAACTTATTGGTCAAATAAATTCTAACAAAATGACAGGAAAAGAGCGGTGGGATTGTACTGAATGGTTGGTGTTAGGGACAAAGGGTTTATTAACAGGAAGAGAATTGGAAGCTGAGAACTCTGAGCTAAAAGGAAAGATCTCTATTTTGGAAGCTAAAACTCAGCAAACAGTCTATGTTAAAAGTTCTGAGGAAAAGATTTCTGAACTGAAAGATGCAAATGCAGATCTTCAAAAGCGTTTATCTGATTTGGAGCAACTGCTTGCTAAACACAAATCTGATTTTGAGACTAAAGAGAAATCTTTCGCAAAGAAGTTCTCAGAATTCTCGAGAAAATGTGCTGATGAGAAGAAAGAAGTTGAGCTGAAGTGCATAAAACTTTCTCAGCAAGTTTCTGATTTTCAGAAAGTAATCATTCTTGAAAGAGAGAAGTTTGCAACAGAAAAGAAGGCCATTGAACAAAAGAATGTTAGCGTCTTCAAAGAAATATCCGGCCAAAGAAATGATGCTGAGAAGGGATTTGAGGAAGAACGAAGCTTGTTTGAGATGGAGATCAAAAGGCTTACTGCCAAGTTGTCTGAACTATCTGAGAAGGCACTAAAAGAGCAGAAAACGAAGTCAGAGTTCACGAAGAAGATTGACCTGCTTGTTCAAGAAAGAGACAACTTCGCTTCAATGATTAAAGTGCTTGACAAGTCTGTATCAAGCTCAAATCAGAAATCTGTCTCTACACAAAGGTCAGTTAAATCTTTTGACCGGATTCGTAAAACTAACCTTTTCTATGATAGCAATATAGATGGTTCAGGTACACACTCTAGAAGAAAAAGATACATAGATGAGGAACTGGTCTGGAAGAAGAAACCAGTTGAAGATGAGCTGAAAGAAAAAGAATCATGTGTACATGCGTCCAATGTCAAAAAGAACAAAGTGCATAAAGGTGAACCTGATCATATCTATTCGAGAGATCAATTACTCAGGTTGTCAGGTAAGAAATACCATTGTTCTTATTGTCATACACATGATCACATTCACAAAACCAGTGATCATTTCTGGTATGGTTCTTATTCTATTTCCCCTACAAGAACTGCAACTAACATTCGAGGACCCAAATACCAGTGGGTACCAAAACCGAAAACTAATTCTGTGTTGCAGGCACCTAATGTCAAGGGGGAGTAGAAGAACAATGGCTTCTAAGTAAATCAGCTTAGAACCCGGACTTCAACGAAGTTTGGCTTCTGATCACATGACAGATCAGGACCCGTTCTTCAACGTTTAGACCTGGATATTTTGCAAATATCCAGGGGGAGCTTAATAGATCTATATCGTTCTATCATGATTTGAAGGGGAGCTTAAAAGGTAAATATCTTCTAATCCTTGATCTCTAATTGTTTGAAAGAAGAACAACTTTCAAGCATGAAAAACGGTTTCTGAAATGTTCAAACCACTTCTGATTCTCAAAAGATTTTATGAATTTAGAAGTGTGATTTTAAATGTTTTTCATTTTTGAGATATAATGTTTAACTGACTGTGTGTTTCTAAAGATCAATACTTGCGTATTATCTTGTCTTTATACTGTCACGTATTCACACACACAGGTTCAGTACTTCATTTGTATTTGTTATTACCATGTCTCATAACGAAACAATATTTCGATGGTAATACCCCCGTTTGATATTCAATATCGTTGAGCATAAATCATTATTTTTAATATTGTGCTTTCATTGCTAAATTGTTTATATTTGTTCATATAAACAAAATATCCAATTCTTTGATACCCTAACCAGTTTAGTTGATCTGATTGATACATTGTCGGATTTTCAAAGTTCAATTGCTCAAATCTCCTGAGCATATTTTTTTTGACAATGCTATCATACATTTTGTGCTTAACTGTTCAAGTTAAACTGTTGAGCAATCGTTTTTTTAGGAATTACATGGGAATCGTGTGAGAGCTTAAACAGAACTTCCATGGATTCACGTAAACCAGTGTTTCCTACCCCGGAAGTTATCCTAGAGTGATTTGAGGGGTGAGGGGTTAAATCAAAGAGTGGGGGAGATAACTCATCGGATTGAGTTTTTCTCATTGTGCTGAGTGGAAAAATTGAAAAGAGAGTTTGGTTAGAAGTGAGCTTTAATGACAAAAAGAAAGAGGGTGTGAGAACAGAGTTAAAAGAATATCAGAACTCTGCACCAAACACTTTCTGAGCCGGGCAACCACATATTCTGATTGGTTCACATTCTTTGGTGACCATCATTGAAAAAGGCACCTAGCCCATGCCAACTCTTGCATTAACCCCACCAGCCACTCGTTTCTTTCTTAACAAAGAAATGTTTAATTTTCTTTGGGGACGCAACATATCTGCTATCTAGTCTTCATTTGGAAGATTTAGATATTGAAAAAAGAAGGAAAGTTGCCCCACCTTCGCACCTTTTTCATGCACATTGAGTCCGTGTAATATCTGTTGTTGTCTCAACAGTTTACACAATTTGAGCCTGATCAAGCTAAGTAGCTTCAATCATTTCTACACTTGCACGAGCACACAAGGAATAAGTTTTCTTGTCATAACATTCATAGAAAATTCCTTTGTGGTTTTTCGATGATTGAATGGAAGCCCTGGGGGAGTGAATATCACAAAAGCTCCTTTCCAAAGTACATATGTTGTACAAAGTGGCTCCGTGCTACTTACAGGCATTCTAACTGTATCATTTGTTGATTCAGGTTTACCATTCCTAATATATCTGAATTTGAAAAGATTCGGATATATATACATTTCATGAATTGACGGATACTCAGATCACAGGTGGAAGAAGATCATATTATCATAAAGGGGAGATCAAAGAATGCGTTGAAATTGAAGAAGTTTTGCTGATTATGATGCTCACAATCATCAAAAAGGGGGAGAAAAAGTTCAATTTCAAAGTTTTAAAGAAAGAAAGTTATTTCTGAAGACAGTCTAGAGATCAAAGAGATGAAGATGATGTTTCATTTTTTCAAAGAGATTTCAAAGATTGTATTGTATTGATTCTTCCCGTATCATATGGTGTTTGCTACAAGTTTGTTGAGAAATTCCTCCTATGCGCTGATTGAAACAAGTTCTTGAGAAGAAAACAAATCTATTCAACTCTCGCGGTTCAAAGACAGATTCTTTGTTTTAAACTGAAGTTGCACCGTGGAATATCACGTAACTCTCACATTATCTTTCTTGTGTGCTGATCCGATGTGATTGAGTTTCTACAGTTAAAAGCTGCGTGATAGTGCGTTCAGTCGAGGCTACTGTACATTGAATCTGGTTACAAAGTTGATACTATGAAGATCAAGAGCTTTATTCAAGGGGGAGTGTGGAAAGTCATGAAGTCAAGCAACACCAAAGTTCTTCAAAGATTCAAGAGGGAAAGAAGATCAAGGCCTGAAGTTTTTCAAGTTGTTAAATGCTTTATTCAACTTAGGGGGAGATTGTTAGGACTGAAAGTCCTGAGTGTTGAAAGTGGAATAAAGTATTTATAAGGGTTCGAAATGTAATTCTTTAATAGTTAATTTGTTAGATGGGCCCAAGCCCATAAAGCCCAATTGCTTGATAGCCTATGTATATAAAGGTTATTTTAGTTCATAATTAGGGGAGAACAATTTTTTAAGAGATTCATTATTCAGTTTACTAGTTGTTAGGTTTACATATTATTATCAGAAATTCTCTCTGTAAACCTTAGCCCTTTGAAGTTTATATTAATCATATAACTAGTTGCTGTGGCCAATATCTTGTTCATCATTGTTCTTATATCTGTTGATTGCACTGAAACTGGGATCTACAGATTGTATTTATGGCTTTCTCTAAGTTAAACTTCTTGCATATATATTCTTAGTTTTATGTATTTTGTTTTCTTGTAGTTTCATTTAGTTTTGGTCTGAGTGCCAGAAAAACATTTAGTTTTTGAATTTTGCTCGGGTTTACGAGCCTTCGTGAACTCACGAATTTCCTTTGGTAAATATTACTGATAGAGTTCTACATCTCTTACTTTATCTCACAACTGACAGCTATAGGATTTATCTCGCTTTCGCCATTGCCTATGATGAAACTCAAAAATAAATATGGCAATTAATGGTTTCGTCCCAAGATGCCCTCTTGCAAGGTACAACTCTTTTTTCTTTCATACATGGTTGTTTTTTTGGATAAATTTCATATGTTTTTTTTCTTTCCAAAATGTGATTAATTTTATTATCCTTGTATTTTATTCACTTATCAACAATTTTTTATTCCCCCCTTGTTGTTTCCTCTTTTAAAACATGGTTTTTGGGGTAAACTCATGATATAATGAATTGTTAGGACATTCATATATTACTTAGTTGATTAAATACATGAATCGTTAATGTTAAATTCGTTCTTTTTTGTTGATAAGTTTTATTGATCACCGAAGATGTTTTGGCTGCATTTAGATTTATGCACATTCTAATGCACAACATGTTGAAAACATGCATGAATCTGATGGGTCAAATGGAACCCATTCTCCTTTACCATTAAACTGTTTTTCGTAGGTGATTGGTACACAAAACCTGATGTTTTTTCTATATGCCAAACTGTAGGTTTGAACTGGGATTTGATGAATCAGAGAGAATTCAGCAAGTTGCAAAACATCACTCTGTTCCAACTTTCTGTTTAAATCTGGAATTCAGTAAGCGGCAAAACACAACCAAAATGTTGTATTATTTATAAGGCCTGGTTCAATAGTTGTTGGTTTATTTTCAACAAGATCGATTTATGTTTTTGCAAGCTTTCCTTTATGACCTGCTTTTGTCCTTTAATTTTGCAATATTGCATTAGAGAGATGATTAAATACCATTTTTCGCATATCTTGGGTACCATTAGTTGCTTCTTTTTTGTATTGATGACAATTTAGCATTTTTGTTCAATTTCTTCCTTTCGGCAGTGGGATATCCATGTTGTCCTACAAATGCTAGACTCAAGCTACTGTCAACTATGTCAACCTTGAATAAGGATTACTGATCCATGTATTTGTTGGTGTGAATATGAGGGAAGCCAATTGCTTGGACTATTGATTTGAAGGCCATTTGCTTTTAAAGGCTACCGAGATATTGAGCATTACTTGGGCTATTGCTTTGAAGGCCAATTGTATTTGGATTACTAGGCCAAATGGATGCGGTCGCACAATCTTTGGCTTTGTTTCAATGTTTTTCTGTTTTAAAACTTGTGCTAATAATCAAAGGTATTACCTGTATGATTAAGCTGTGGAATATTTTCATATTGTATGTGTTTAGAAACCTAAATTGTAAAAAGATCACACCTCAAAATTCATGTCGTAGTTATAGAGTTTGGATTGTTGATTGACTTCAAGCAAGCTTTGGTGATCAACAAGCCAGTAAGAAAGAACTTTTGCCTAGAAATCTAATATTTGGTCCAAAAAAATGACATTTTACATGTCGTTCAAACCAAAGGGATAATAGTTTTTCAACTTAGTTTTGTCATGACAATCAATAAAATTAACTTGTTTATCTATCTAATTGGTATTCTTACCGATATTCATTTTAATTTTGTCTTCCCGCCGCATTGCGCGGGTACACTACTAGTATATATATATATAGTATTTAAAATATATATTTATGTTATTTCGGGTTTTCGAACGGGTTGGGTGGCCAACGATCAAACCCAATCCGAACCCAAATATCCTCCCAAATGTCGGATTTCGGGGTATTCGGGTTTTGCAAAAACACCTTATTTTTTGTTCGGATGCGGATTTCAGACTATTCGGGTTTTGCACACCCCTAGCTTGGAGGTGTGGATGATGAAAAGACATGTTTTATGTTTTTGTTTTTAACAAAGGGTATATTAGTCAAAATATTGTTGTTCTACTTAGTTCCAGGGGGTTGGAGTGGGACAAATGTGTCCCATGCTTGTTCCACTTAGTTCTAGCGTGTCCCACATATGGTCACACCAAACATTGGACAAGTTTGTTCTGTTCTGTCCTGTTCCACTCTGTTTTGCATACCAAACGCACCCTTAAGGACGTGGCTTTTAGCAAAAAAGAAATATTTTTCATGACATATAAGGAGTATCTCTAACAGCTTCTCTAATTAAAATGAGAAAATATTGATTTTGTGCATTTTTTTTAATCCAACACATTCTCCAAAATAGAGAAAGTAGAAGAAATAGTGTAAATTTTTCCAAATTTGGAGAAATCTCCAAATATGATTAAATTAAGAGATAAATTGTTTTTTTATTATATTCCACCAATAAGAGATCTTGAAATAAAATGTTTTATTAGATATATGTAATATTTTAATAATATAAGTAAAAACATCTCCAACAAATTCTTCAAAATTGAGAAATAAAAAGTCAAAAACTACAAAAAAAAACCACCTTCATCTCCAACAAATTCTCTATTTTGGAGATTACATAAATAATTATATTATTAAAATATTCAATACAACTCATAAAATATTACCTCTCTCACAAACTTTAAATTTAAAGCAATTTCATTGGTAGAAGAAATAAAAAACTATTATCTCTCATAAGTAATCATTTTTGGAGATATCTCCAAATTGGGGTTCCTAACCCTAGCCCCTCTATTATCGCATACCCCCTCCTACATACCCCTCTCCCTCACACCATCGACAACAACAATCCAAAATCTGATTTTTAATTGATTTTTAATATATATTTATATTTTATACCCCTATAATTATTTAGTTAATTTACTTTTCTAATTTTCATTTTACACCATCACAATATTAACACATATAATGGTATATTAACTAATGGGGTGTTTGGTTGGGGGTATTAATCTATAATCAATGGGAATGAATATAAAAGGATGTGTTTGGTGTGTTATAATATAATGGGCCCATTCCCAAATCAGCCCAAAAATCTATTCCTGTTCAATTTGGGGGGAATGATTTTTCATTCCCGCTTCACCCTAATATCGTCGCCTCCCTCCCTCTCCATCAATACGTCGCGTCCCTCTCCAAGTCTCCATCAGATACGAATTTGAAAGCATCCATTCCATACGAATCGAACGCTCTCTTCATCAGGTACGTTCCAATCTCATCTCCTCTTCAATCGATCTCATCTCTACAAGTGGTATTCGGTATTGACATCTCATCTTGTGTGGTTCTCTGTTCGATTTCCAGAACCTCCATTGGCTTTGACTTTAGGTTCAGAATTTTCGTTTTCAAGCCCCAACATTCTAAGACGTTTACCATCACAATCACTCTGCCAAAATTCTATGAAATTTATCATTAGAAAACCTAGCTCAAAGTTAATGATTACAAATTTACAATCACAATAGAAGCATCAATTTTCTATTCATATCCACGGTTGACGAATTGAAAGAAACCACAATAGAAACATCAATGTTCATGCTTCTGATTTTGGATGGGCTTATTGATGTTCATATTTGATGCATGATGCTTTAAAGTTTAAATTTGCAGCATAGCATGAGCTTATACATCTTATCTATATCCATCATCTATGTTTGAAAACATAAAATTTCCAGATTTTGGCAATTTCGGCTCTGAGTAATGGGGGATAAGATTGCATTTTGTTCTGTCTACACTTGGTTGTTTAGCCACTAGATCCTACTTGTATAACTAAAATCTGATGCTTTGGTTCTGATGAAATGAGAGCAAGAAAATTCCATGGAAACAGTACATGGCATCATCAAATAATAAGATGTAAGTACTAAGAAATCCTTCAGTTAAGAGCTTATAGAAGAACGATATAGTTACATCTTTATAAAGTTAACATACTATTTCTTTCTGTGAAGTCAAGAAAGCCAAATGAATCATTCGAGAATTGACTAGCGTTTGATAAACTTTGGCACAATTCTAGGCTCTTAACTGCTTTTGAAGAAGTAGCATTGATATGATATTTGCTTCTTCTCTGCTTATTGCTCTCTACTCTGTCTGGTGGAGAAAAGGTGTATGTTGTGTTGAAATGTTGTTCTCTTGACAATCCCTAGAGACAGATTCTTTCTTTTACATATCTGATACTTCTTGTTAGTTCTACTGTAGTCTATTAGAGATTATGAAATTTTGAAGTTGGATGAAACACGAATTGTATTGTATTTTTGAAGTTTGATGGAACATCGAAATGTAATGTATTTTTGGAGTTGGATGAAACATCGAATGGTATTGTATTTTTCATTTTGGATGAAACATATTTTGTATTATATTTTTTAAAGTTATGTTAAATGATAAAGTGATTGGGTAATGTTATAAAAATGGTAACAAAACAAAATTTCAGTTATTATATATGATAAACAACCAAACAGCATCTATGATAATGATAATGATTCCCAGTATTAACCAAACAACATTAATGCAATACTCATTCCCATTTTCATACCTTGTCATCCCCATTTTCATTCCCGTGCCTAAACCAAACAGGCCCTAAAATACGTTAAAAAAATATGTTTTAATTTTAACAAGTTACACCATTACAATCGTCTATTCGATACTTTCGAAATGAGTCAAATATTGAATATTTTTGGATTTAATTATTTTATTATATGTTAAAAATATGTTAAGGAAATCGATTTATATATATATATATACACACACTAGATTCGACCCCGTGTATTACACGGAGTAATTTAAAAAAATTAAATTATTGCCAAAAAACTTATCTTACAGATATGAATGATCATCGAAAGTACGATGCTATTTTTTCAAGCTTTTTCCTCTTCAGAGTTGTTTTCTTTTTGCAGCTGTTTACAAAATGTCCTTGTTTCATAAAGGAAGTTTTGCAAAAAATTAATAAAAAATATGAATAATATTAAGAATTTATAAAACAAAATTTATAATATAACGTAAATGAAATTATAGAAAAATGCATAGTTAAAATATTAATAAAATAAGAATCACGTATCATAAATTATCAAATACTTTTTAAGGAAAGATTTAAGAGGAATGAATGTGGATATGTTAAATGAACTTATAATGTAAAATGCGTCTAAATACATGTTTAGGCGGGAAAATGAAAAAATGAGTTCACCAGAAGGCGACACGTGTCATTCTAGTTACTTATTTATTATATGTATATATATATATATATATAGGGTGTGTTTCATTTGAAAACCAAACAATTCGTGTAAACTTTGCAAACCAATCTTAGTTGTTCATCAAGTCTAATAAATATCTGATTTTATTATGTTTCCTAATGCAGACCTTTCCATGTATCACTATTAATAAATATATTATATTACTATAA
Source organism: Arctium minus (assembly GCA_954870635.1). Lineage (NCBI taxonomy): Eukaryota > Viridiplantae > Streptophyta > Magnoliopsida > Asterales > Asteraceae > Arctium > Arctium minus. The sequence goes on along the minus strand of OX941083.1, from coordinate 196,569 downwards.
GTTAGTTTTAATTATATTATTAAATATGTAATTGGTTATTTTTTCTAGATATGATTAAAATATATAAGATAATCATTGAATTCTAACAAAATACTTAATTTTTTTCCATTTTACTTTTTTTTAATTCTAACAAAGTACAATATATGACATATAATAATATAATTAAATCAAAAAATATTCAATATTGGGCTCATTTCGAGGGTATTGACGAGACAATTATAATGGTGTAACTTGTTAAAATTAAAAATTACTTTTTAACGTATTTTAGTTAATATACGTTTATATGTGTTAATATAATAAAAATGTAAAATGTAGAACCAAAAGGTATAAAGTAAACCAATCAAAAGAGTTCAGGGACCAAAATTGTAACTATGAATTTAAAAAACCCAGGTTGTGAGGGGGAAGGGGGTATGTTTTTCAAAAAAATCTGCAGGGGGTAGGATTATAATTTCCCCTCCAAATTTGGAGATTTTCATCATCTCTCTCATACTTTCTCCATTTTAGAGAAGGTTTTAGGGAATCTGCTAGAGCAAAAAAACCCAAAATCCTCATTTTGAAAAAGTTGTTGAAGATGCTCTAATGATGTAATCTCCAAAATAGAGAATCTGAGAGTTGAATGCAATTTTTTTTAGAGATTTTGGACATGAGTTCTCCATTTTGAAAAACTTTTGGAGAATTTGTTGGAGATGTTCTAACCCTAATTCTCTCCCCCCCCCCCCCCCACTCCCCTCCCCAATTTACTGCTAGGGTTTGTCATTGTCAAATCCAGAACAAGAATCCAAGCTATCTCTCATCCTTCATCTCTGACATTTGTTTATTTTTTTGTAAATCCAAATATTTTTTTAATTCACATGTCATATTTGAGTTTGTGATTGATCGTATGTTTTTTATATCATTAAATTCGAAAGCCTTCTCAGACTATTCCTTGAAGATGAAGTTGGTTTTCTGTGGGAATTTCAAGTATGAGACTTGCCAATCTGATTTGGAGAGTCTGTTCGGCAAATATGGAAGGGTCGATTATGTTGATATGAAATCTGGTATATTCTTCACTTGATTCAACGCTTTCATCCTTGATATCCTCAATTGTTCCCCTTAAATCGAACTAGATATGGGATCTGGGATGGAGATGTTCTTCGAACCCAGAATCGAACCAAGAAATTGAACCCGAAAATGGGATCTGGGATGGAGGTGTTATTCGAACCAAGAAATCGAACCCATAAATAGGATCAGGGATGGAGGTATTTCTGATTTTGAGTTAGGATTTCTAATTGTACTTTACTTGATTTAGTCTGTATGAATTTTTTGTTTTGTTTAGTTTGTATTTTTGTATAATTTGTTTGTGTTGATGATCTCGAGATTCACTTTTGTTTACAGCTGAATTTGTGTATGATGGTGCTTGATGGAACATGGTGGTACAATGGCGGATCCAGAAAAAATAATTTTGGGGGCCCATATAAAAATAATAATAATTAATCAAAAAATATGATTTCATTAAAAATGGTAAGAAGTTACCTTTTACAATTGAGTCCTGCGAGTCTTCATCTTTTGGAATTGACTAATTACATCATCACTTGTAACATCGAGAAGTGCTTCTTTTTCTATAGTACAGATTAATGCAGCATTCAAAAATTCATCACCGATTTTGTTACGCAAATCAGTCTTCACAATCTTCATGGCAGAAAAACATCTTTCGACCGTTGCAGTAGCAACGGGCAAAACCAAAGCTAACTTCAATAACCGATATACTAGAGGATAAGTTTTATGCTTTTTTGTATCCACCATCAATCTAGCAAGCTCGGCAATACCACTCAGATCGTAAAATCTCTCGTCTTGACGCACAATCACATAGTACATGTTAAGTTCTTTCTCAAGAGCGATCATTTCCATACGATCAAAATCATAAGGATACAACTTACCCAACTCCAATAAATCCGATACGTTGAACTAAGAAAATGAATCACATGGACTCAAAGCTGCTATATTTTTAAGCAATTCAGTGCTTACCTCACTAAATAGATCCCCAAACTCTTGAAGTTGCATGTCCACGACGGTGTTGAAAATATCAAACTCGTAATGATGACGATTGGTGATGCCGGTCCTTAGTCTTCCGTTCTTTTTATAACATTCTGCCATATCCAAACTCGCAATACCATTTGCTTCACAAAAAGAATACATCTTCTTCAAAAGTGGATCAAACCCAGATTCTCTAAATGTTTGCAATAGTTGCTTCGTTCCTCTTATCAACGAAATCGCTTCCACGATATCTTGATCCTTTTTTTGAAGAGCCCGTGACAATAAATCTGTGATTTCTAAAATATGAAACATCAAGTGCAAATAAATTACAAAATCAAATGTCTTCAAATAAGCTAGAATACCGGTTGCTTGAGTGCGAATAAAACCATTATCACCATCCTCTTCAACATATTGAAGCACTTCAATAACATTTGGGAACAAAGCAATCAAACTCGCCATGGTTTTGTAATGGGAACCCCACCGTGTATCTCCGACTCGAATAAGAGAAAGCTCTTGGTGTAACCCACGTCCGGTTTCAATTTCACAATTACCAATTGATTCTTGTCCTCTATCTTTGTAACTTTGTCGAAGCATGTCTTTACGTTTGGAAGAAGCGTTAACCACATTGACAACCATGCTTAGCATATTAAAAAAATTCTCAACCCCGTCGTGTTTATTTGCAACCGCCACGACGACTAATTGAAGTTGGTGAGCAAAACAATGAATATAATATGCGAGCTATTATCATTCAAGATAAAAGCTTTCAATCCATTGAACTCACCGCACATATTGCTTGCTTCGTCATAACCTTGCCCTCTTACCTGTTTCAGACTCGATCCATGTTCAACAAATAAAGTATCAATGGCAGATTTAAGAATGGAAGAAGATGTCCCCGTCACATGAACAATACCAAAAAATCTCTCTTTAACAATACCACGTGCATCCACATATCTCAAAACCACCGCCATTTGTTCCTTCCTAGAAACGTCACTAGACTCATCAACTAGCAATGCAAACACATCGTCACCAATTTCTTCATGAATGGATTTAAGTATTAGATTTGCAAAGCAAGAAGCAATATCTTTTTGAATACTTGGAGACACCATTTGATTATTCTTTGGAGCATTTTTTAAAATAACTTTACCAATATCCTTGTTGCATTCACCAATTAAGCTTAATGTTTCCAAGAACATGCCTTTAGAAACAGACATTTCGGATTCATCGTGACCACGAAAGGGTAATGCATTCTTCAACACGAATCTACAAGCCGTAATAGAAGCATTTAATAGAACCCGATGCTCGTTCTTCTCCATCTCAGTTTGCTTATGAAAAGTAACGACAATAGATCGATCTTGTCTCATTAAATCCTCACTTTTCTTAAGTGCTCTATTGTAAAAACTATTAACATCGCTTACATGAAGACCAAATCTCTCGGTTTTATTCCAACTATTAAAGTCATCCATAACAAAAGCATCACTCCCACATTGTCTTACATAATGATCTCTAAACAAATAACAACACAAGCAAAAAATTTTATTCGTTTTTACACTATACTCCAACCAATTAGAGTATTGATCAAACCAAGTCGGGCAAAAACGTCTTCCCTTACTCCCGACAAATTTTTTTGGAAAGGCATGGCCCCGTGGTTGACAAGGTCCTCTAACTAAATACTTTCTTCTTATTTCATCTCTTTGGTTCGGATTATACTCGGTAATTCTTTTCCTATCGGTCGGATCCCAAGGAAGATCACTCAAATCGATTTCGCAAGGCATTGAAGGAGCAGAACTCGATTCAGGTGTTGGTGCTTTTCTTTTAAAAAATCTTTCCATTTTTTCTAGCAATAACAATAACGAGATAATTACATAAAAATCAATGGTTTATTTATCAAATACCAATAGCAATATCAATTAACAATAACGAGATAATTGCAAAATTAACCTAAGTAGCAAGTACAGTACCTAACAAGTAACAAACATTTCAATTTCTTTAAAAACCTACAAAATTAATCCAAAATACCAAATACCCAAATTGCAAATAACAAATACTAGGAAAATAAAACCAAATACCAAGTAAAGTTACTAACAATTCAACAAAATTATTTATCAAATATCAACAAAAGTCTAAAATCAAGAGTATAAATCAAATTAGATTTTTAAATTTTACCCAAATCTGAAATCAGCCGATCAGGGGACTGCAATTGCAGACTTGCAGTTGGTGTTGGTGCCGCGATTGAGCGAGAGAAAGAAGGAAGTGACCGAGTCTTGACTCAAGAGAATATCGAGCGAGAGAGAAGGGAGACGCAATTGAGGTCTGTCATATCAGAGAATATTGAGCGAGACTGCGAGAGAGAAGGGAGACGCGAGAGAAAGAAGGAAGCGACCGAGTCTTGACTCAAGAGAATATGGGCTGCTGGAAAGTGGAAGGGGCCTCAAATAATTATTGTAGGGGGTCCATATGCTTAAACACTATAAAATATCAGTAAAAAAAAATTTGGTTGTCACGTGGTGGGCTGGTAGGGGGCCCAGCAGCAAAGAGTCCATCCGCCCTTGTGGTGGTACATGGTGTTTAATTCACCTTACTAAGCACATCTAAATAATTCACCTTATGAAACACATATAATCTGTGTTTGATTTCATGAGATAAAATAACATATAGATGGAAATTATATTTGAACTCATGAGGTGAAATAAAATATAGACGGAAATTGTGTTTGATTTCATTAGGTAAAATATATTATAGATGAAATTATTTTTGATTTCATGTGGTGAAATAACATATATATGAAACGTTGTCATTATTAACCTTATAAATAATAATAATTTTTATTTGTGATTCAATTGGTGAGTATGTGTTTCATTTGGTGAATCTTTATCACAAAAAATGACTATTATGACATAGACAATCTTTTTTTAACAGGAGGAAGTAGCAGTCAGAAGCCTATTCCCTTACGGATTTATTGCTTTTATCTGTAGTTGGTTCTCATCCTTCAAAAACTACGAACCAAATTCTTTTATGTAATTATCATAATCTATATCTATGATGTACATATGGTTGTACAAATTGCATAGTATCATAAAGAGCCATTATGGTTGCCTTATGACATTCTTGCTTATATATAAGTTGTCTTTGATGCTATTATAATTAAAACCAACTTTAAATTAAAACTATAGGATCAAAACTAAATTAGAGCTTAGATAATTCTCTACAGTTCTCAAATCTCAACCTATTTGTGATTCTCATTTGATTATCGTCATCTCTTTCTCTCTCTCTCTCTCTCTCTCTCTATATATATATATATATATATATAACATGGCATTTAAATATAGATAAAAGATATTTTATAATTATTATTACGATTTATAAATTAATTTTAATTTATAAAATTTGAAAACTAATCCAATCTAAACCTAATAATATAACAATATAATTAAGTACTTTTTTTATTTTCTCTCATTAGATTACTGCAGACTGACTTCCCCATATACCCCTGTGGAAGCGGATTTCCTACCATTGAAGGAAATAGATCAAACTGCTAATTATTAAAGTAAAATACAAAAAGTTACATAAAAAGTTACAAGAAATTAACAATTGAAACAAAATAAATAAATATATTTCATAATCATCAAATTTTTATTTTTGTATCAATTCTAACTTATAAGTTATTGTATCAACACATCTAAAGTAAACTCAACCAAAAGAAACATATACCTAATGTTCTAAACCAAAAGTATAGAGTTTAAAGCAAAATTACAACTACATATTAACATGATTATGAAAGATAATAAGATAAAAAACAACTCTCTCCCTCTTATATAAAGAAGATTCCACCGGAAAGCATCACAACGTACCCTTCCCTTTAGCTTATATACAATGTTGCCCATATTTCAATAAATGGGGGTTAGGCCATCTGATCTAGTGAATTTCTCTATTAATACAAATGTTCAGTAATATCAACTTTGATATAAGACAATTACATCAACTAGAAACGATGTAGGCTCGTAAGACTACACATCACAACAAGATACCCATATGCAATTGTTTTAGTTTTGAAAACGAGGATTAGACCGAAAGGTCTAGTGAATTCCTTGTAAACCACCGTATAAGAACAACACTTGTCTTAACATCGTTTCACAAAACATATGCTAAATAAATGCAGACTCGAAAGACCACATACCCACTCGATTAACTATACACAGCGGTCACCTTGTTCCAGCCACGCACACTGTGACTTTCACACACTGGATACACACACCTGCCATTCCTTTGTGCAACGTGAAACGTATTCAAATGCACCAAAAGGGATACACACCTTTATGGAACCGCCGTGCAAGTCACCAACCCACAAACACCCAAAATTATACCGAAGCTTCTCATGCACCATAAAGTATCAATATAAAGCATTATGCGTGCATATTCAACATTCTTCACATAATACAAGTTGTATAAATAGATATTGCATGTTAGTAAATCAATTAATAAACATTTCGTAAACAACACATTTTCAAAGCATTTATTTCATTTCAGAAAATAGCACAAGAGAACTCACATGTGATCTAAAGCCTTAATACATGCTCTAAGTCCAAAAATCCCACAACTGAACACATGAATTCACCGGATAGAAAAGATGTTAAACCTCCTCAATTATCCTATCAATCCCATTGTAAGACCTTCCAAGTAACACTCTTAAACAACGACCAAAACTGAACCCACACTGAGAATTGAAGAATTTCGGAACCACACAAACAGACTTACGCAACTAGTCATGCGACCCAAGTCGTGGTTGAAGTCGCGACACCTACTAGTTCTTCTGCACAGTCTGAAAACTCGATTTCCAGTCCAAAAACCCACATCCAACCCTTACAAATCAATTCTAAGGTAAAACCAATGGTAACCAAATATTTTGGAGCATCAACAATGATTCCAAAACACACAAACCAACCAAAGTTCTATAATCAACCCAAAAACTTAATAAATAAGCAATCAACCTTAAAAATCCCAAATTCAAGGATAATGAATAAAATACATAAATCAACAATGTAGAACGATTTTAATCTTCCAATCGTATCTAGATTTAAACCCAAAATGGGTTTTCACCATAAAATCAATCACTTCCTCAACAAAAAATAACTCCAAATCAAAATCCCCAAAAACATTAAAACCCTAAAAAGAATGGAGAGATTTCACAATAAATAAGATAAATGGATCATACCTCAAAAGAGAATTCCATGATTAATCTTTCTTTAAAACTCCATAGATTCCTCCCCAAGTTTTCTCCCAAAATGGTAGCTCTTCTCTCACACACACAAAAGATGGAAAGCACTAGGGGTGTTCATCCAAACCGTACAAACCGCTCACACTACACCACAAAATGTGGTTTAGAACTTTCGTGGTGCGGTTTACGATTTGTATTTTTACCAAACCGCACTATGCGGTGCTGTTTGCGGTTTTCAGTTATCAAACCGTGATTCAAGCAACACCGCACCACATATTTTTTATATTTAATTTTGTATATACATGTGTGTGTGTATATATATATATTATTTATGTAATATTTTTGGACTTTGTGTATTAGACTTTTGAGTTTGATCCAATATAAAAATTGGCAATTGGAAACCAAGAAAGGTAATACATGTACAAGACATAATATGAAAATTATTGAGAATCATAATCCCGACTACCTACACGTGTCTAATTTTGTATGAAGCTTTTATTTCTTTTTCAACTAATTTTAATTATGCAATATGTATTTGGAAACAAATTTATTGGAACTCTTTTTTTTTTGGACTACGATCACTTTATCGTTGATTTTATAATGTATTTTAAAACTTATAATTATTGAATTGTAGGCATAAAGTGCGATAAGTACAAACCGCATAAATCACACCGCACCACACCGCATTTTGTGATGCGGTTTGAGATTTTTGCGGTGCGGTTTGGGAAAATGCTCAAACCGGATATATGGTGCGGTTTGCAATTTGGCCCGAAACCGCACCACAAATACCCCTAGAATGCACCATCCAGAGAAAAATGGACAAATGGGGTGAAAATCCCCTTTTGATCCAAACTTGCATAAACGTAAGTTCCTCTATCAAAAGATCTTTCTACTTTCAAAAACAGCCCAATTAAGAAATTGGGTTATTACAAATTAACCTGTGGATTTGTTTATGGATGGAATTCATGTGTTTAATTTATGATAAGGGAAGTCTTTGGGTCTGCAAAAGAAGTTTTATGTTGATTTGGTTTATTAATTTTGCTATCGGGTTTGATATTTGTCAGGATCGAATTCTTAACAAGAATTAATACTCAGAAACTAATATCAAAGAAGTTGCGGAAAAACACTTTGATATTTAATAAAACAGTAATCAAACACAGTATATAATGATCAAACAGTAAACTTGTATTGAATGCTTAAAGCTACAAAATTACACACTCAACCTCAATATTGATGAACAGGCTCACCAATACGAATTCTACTTCTCTAGAATTAGGATCTATGCCTTGAGGTTGATTTCTCTCTTGAAAATTAATTATCAAAAGTTTTCTATCTATTCTAAACATTCTATATATATACTGATAAAAAGATAATTACAAAGAATAAACAAATCTTCAGTATATCTTCCATGTATATCTTCTAAGTATATCTTCAAACTTCCATGTATATCTCTAAGCTTCCATGTATATCTCTAAATTATCCAGCTGTTATCCTTTCATGCAGATCTCCATCTTATAAGCAGTATTAATCATAAGCAGCATTAATACTCTGAGCAGTATTAACTCTAGCAGTACTAACCATGCTCAGCAGCATTAATCTCTTCAAGCAGTACTAACTTTGAACTAGCAGTACTAATCTTGTTGAGCAACATTAACCATCAACTAGCAGCATTAATAACTAGAAATATTAACTAGAAGTATTAATTGTTTTCTTCTAGCAGCATTAACTACAACTAGCAACATTAACCACAGAAGTAGTAACCATGTTGAACTAGAAGTAGTAACCATGTTGAACTAGAAGTAGTAACCATGCTTGGCATATTTCAGACCCAACAATCTCCCCCTAACTTAACTTTTTAAAACTGAGAAGTTAAGTTCTTCAACATAGGGTCTTTATGATAATTTCAAAACTTTCTGCAACTTCTAGTTCTTCTTGATTCAGTTTCTGTTGTTATCTTCTTTTCTGTTTCTGTTGTAGTTACTGCTTTGTTTCATCTTCTTCACTTATCTCCCCCTCAAAATAAGATTTCATATCAACTTGATTCTCCTTCTCAATTCTTCTCAAGTTCAGATGTTTAAGTCTCCCCCTTTTTGAAATAATCATGATCTTTTCATCTCTTTTATCTCCATAATTTGATTGTGAAGTTTCAGACAAATTGTACCAAGTGAATCCATCAATTCTTTGTAGTTAAACTGTCCTCACCTCCTTTAGATGTGTTTACCACCTTTGAAGGATCCTTGGATCTTTTAGTAGAGATCTTCTGTCTAACAGAAGCACCTTCTACTCCCTTGGTTTCTTGGCACCTGGGACCTTTAGATAATTACTCATCTAAAGTTGCCATGGGGAAGGTCTTAGATATGTTCACACTGTCCTGTTCTGCACTTTGTGCAAAGTCAGTAGTGTGAGCCTTACAACCCATATGCTCTTGCATCTCCTTATTGAGCACCTTCTTGAGGTTGGGAGACACCTCTATGGTTTCCCTTTGGATATTCTCTAAAGGAGAATCCTCCCTTAGAGGGCTTAAAGGCTTAGTGGGTGAAGGTACAAGAAGGGAAGGAGCCTTCTTTACCTGTTTTCTTTATCTGTTTTATTGGTGAACTTGGCTTATGAAGTAGAGACTGTGGGATAGATATATAGTGGGAAGGTTGGGATTGGCTAGCAGTGGGAATGTCTAATGAGGGCCTTGACCCTGCTGCCATACCTTCTTCAGTGTGGGGCACCACCATCATTGTAGAGAACAATGGGATGTCAACTCCTTCAGAGTCGCTAGCAGATCTTCTCATGTTTGAGAAAACCTTGCCTTTAGGGGGTTTAGGTACATATACCTCATCAAAGTGAAGTATGTCCGTCAATTCATTATTAAGTACTTCTTGTACAAACTTTGGATACAGATAAAAGCTTTTTGATTGATATCCAGGTTTGACATAAAATCAATGAAGATCATTTTTAGGTATAGAAAACTTACATTAGCAGTAGTAGCACTTATCAGCAGCATTAACACAGACTGGCACATACCAGCAGCATTAACACAGTCTGACAGTATTCACTGAACTAGAAGTACTAACTACCTTTCAGTATTAGCAACCTGAAACACTTACAGACACAAGGTTAGTAGTACCATATACCATAAAATTTTCAAAAGTTACTTTATCTTTTGAAACTATACCTTTTTCACTTTTCTTACCTTCTGCTGGATCAAAAGTAACATGTCCTCCATCAAATCTTTTAAAGAATTTGAAGGCAATCCATGTTCCTTGTTATGTGCCAAGAGCAACCATTATCTTCATTCCAAATGCTCTTCCTCTTGAGCTTTTGATTGCCCTGCACACTTGATAAATCAGTTAGTCTTTGATGGAACCCAAGCCAAAGTGGTCTTGGGTTGACCTTTCTCATTAATATAGTCTGTCAGTTTGGTCTGAATGAGTTGTTTAGGAATCTCATGACTGGAGTACTTTGTCAAGATTATAGGCTTGGCTGCATTACTACTAGAAGCAGCACTAGCTTTGTTAGCAGTACTAACTTGGTTAGCAGTACTAATCAAGTTAGCAGCACTATTTTTGTTAGCAGTACTATCTGGGATAGCAGTACTAACAGGTTTCTTTGCAATTGGAACCCAAACTTGAACAAAGTTGTTTGCTTTCTTTGTCTTTAAATTACTCCTTGGCTTATTTGGAGTATTTTTCTTTGGTTTAGCAAACTTGTTCTGAGCATGTGATCTTATAGGTGCTCTGTTCTCAGCCATATGATTCCTTCTCTGATTCCTATAACCAAAAGAGTTTTGTGGTTTTCTTTGAAAAGTGACTCTTTGGTTGATAGGGTTGAAATAACAGTGTTTGGCAAGATGATTCAATTTGCCACAGATAAAACAAGGTTTTGGTCTATTGATTTTACTCAAATCAACTCCTTGTTTTTGTGCCCACTGATTAGTCCAGTTTCTCTGATTTCCCCTTGGTTTATCATGTTTTTGGGGCTCAGATTTATTGCAAGAACACTGTTTACAAGGGACAGGATTCACAACTGTGGTTTGCTTATAATGGACCTTCTCAGACTTTCTCTCAGTCTTTTCTATGTCCTTAGACTTGATCCAAGCCTTTCCACATCCCTCATTGGTGATAATGTTATTTTCTATAGGAATCTCACCACTCACAGTGTTCTTCTTACTCTTTTCATTAAAGTTCTCTTCTTCAGAGTCTGTTTCAACCACCACTTTTTCTAATGGATCTACCTTTGTGGCTCCATCAGATGATTCCTTCCTATTCTTGGTCTCTAGCAAGTCTGATATAGGAGGGATGTAGTTGTTGTTGTATGGTGGTGGGGTGGTGTTATAGCCTATTCCTCTTCTAAGTTTGTCATGGATTTGAGTTTGGAGTAAAGAGTCCATTGCTTTAGAAGCATTGGAAAATTTCTCAATATCCAGTTTGGCTTTCTCAAACTCCCTCTTTATCTTCTCATTCTCCTCTTCTTTCTGTTTTAGCTTAAATTCATACTGATCTTTCTCCCACTTCCAGTAGTTTGTGTCATAAGAGTGTTGAAGCTCATTGGCTTGAAAACCTTTGATCTGATCTTCAAATCTCTCTACAATCCTTACATAGTCTTTTATATCTTTTTCTAATCTCTTAAGGTCATCACTCATCTTCTGATTGTGATCCCTGTACCTTTTAACAGTGTCTATGCAAGTTTTAGAACAGAGATTAGAACTTACCTCAGATGGGAGATCAGATACTTTAGCCATAAGAGCTTGATTCTGAATAGCTTCTTCTGCTTGAGCACTCCAATCAAACCCCATTCCTTGTTGAGAAACAAGGGCTTGAGCAGAGTTTCTGTTGTTATTGAAGCTTCCAGATTGAGCTTGTTGATGGTTGTTGTTGTGAGACATTCCACTTCTGCATTCTCTAGCAAAATGTCCCTTCAGATGGCATTTGTAGCATTCTACCTTTGATTTATCAAACCCTGCTCCATCTTCTCTTCTTTGTGAGAAGTTGTTTCTTCCAGTCCTCTTAATAAACTTTTTAACCCTCATGGAGAGCATGGCCATCTGCCATTTAATATCCATCTCTTCCAGATCATCAGGATGAAGTTGATCTAAGTCATCATTGATCAAAGAAGAATTTCCATGATTAGAAAGAAGAGCTTCAAATACATAATCATTGCCTTTATCTAGATTTGATCCATTAGCAGCATTAACTGATTCAGAGTTAGCAGTAGAATCAATTGATGCTGATAGGAGTGCAGCATTATGAACATATCCAGAAGGCTTCTTCTTTGCCTCCACCTCAGCTTCAAATACTCTAAGATCATTGTACAGATCATCAAGTTCTTTGTCTTCCAACTGATCATTCTGTCTGAATGACACAGTGTACATGGTCCATTCATCTCCAAGGGACCTTAAGAACTTTCTGTTCACATCATCTTGATCAATCTGTACTCCCATAGTAGCTAGTTCACCAATTAGTTTATTAAACCTGTCAAAAGTTTGAGTCATGGACTCATTCTTAGTTGAGATGAAGTTTTCATACTGTTGTTTTAAGATTGCCTTTTGATTTCTCTTGGTACTTTTAGTACCTGAGAATCTCTTCTCTAGAGCATTCCAGAGCATCTGTGCATCATTACAATTGCAGAATTGGTGTTGATACTCATTTGGAATGGCCAAGAGCAGTGTGCTCAAGGCTTTCATCTCTGTCTGTCTTGATTTCCTGTCTGTATCTGTCTTTGGAGGAGTTCTTTTGCCATCTTCACCAATCTTTCCTCCATCAGATGGGCCATTCTCAATGATGTCCCACATGGAGTAATCTGTGAGGAGAATATATTGCTTGATTCTGATTTTCCACATGTCAAATTCATTGGATCTGAGCATTGGAACTTTTGAGACCAAAGTACTGCTTGATTCTGTAAGATTTTCCATGATGAATAACTGTTTCTGAGAGAATTTTGCTCTGATACCACTTGTCAGGATCGAATTCTTAACAAGAATTAATACTCAGAAACTAATATCAAAGAAGTTGCGGAAAAACACTTTGATATTTAATAAAACAGTAATCAAACACAGTATATAATGATCAAACAGTAAACTTGTATTGAATGCTTAAAGCTACAAAATTACACACTCAACCTCAATATTGATGAACAGGCTCACCAATACGAATTCTACTTCTCTAGAATTAGGATCTATGCCTTGAGGTTGATTTCTCTCTTGAAAATTAATTATCAAAAGTTTTCTATCTATTCTAAACATTCTATATATATACTGATAAAAAGATAATTACAAAGAATAAACAAATCTTCAGTATATCTTCCATGTATATCTTCTAAGTATATCTTCAAACTTCCATGTATATCTCTAAGCTTCCATGTATATCTCTAAATTATCCAGCTGTTATCCTTTCATGCAGATCTCCATCTTATAAGCAGTATTAATCATAAGCAGCATTAATACTCTGAGCAGTATTAACTCTAGCAGTACTAACCATGCTCAGCAGCATTAATCTCTTCAAGCAGTACTAACTTTGAACTAGCAGTACTAATCTTGTTGAGCAACATTAACCATCAACTAGCAGCATTAATAACTAGAAGTATTAACTAGAAGTATTAACTGTTTTCTTCTAGCAGCATTAACTACAACTAGCAACATTAACCACAGAAGTAGTAACCATGTTGAACTAGAAGTAGTAACCATGTTGAACTAGAAGTAGTAACCATGCTTGGCATATTTCAGACCCAACAATATTTTTGAGCAAAAAACCAGAAATAAGAGGTGCAGGCCGAAGCTATTTGAAACTAGGGGAGAAAACGAAACAGTAGGACTAGGCCACATGACCTAACCTGCAACCTAAGTCGCATGGCTAGTCGCGCAAGCCAATGTTTTGCGGGGGTTTTTTTCCGGTTTTGCTTTGTGTCATTTTGGGTTCTTTCAAGGTATCGTTTAGAGACTAATAGGTTTATTAGAGTTATGGATTAAGTTTAATTTCTTAGTACGTGATATGTGCTACTTATACGGGGACGGAGCGGGTTGGAGAATGCATTACTCGACCCCGACCCAGGTACCCGGTTTTACGGGGAATCTCAATCTCCGATGGAGGAGGGTGAACCGGGTTCTCCAACGGGGCGGGTACAATTACTATGCTTACATGTGAAACTTCGTTTTCATTATGCTATAAGAATTTGTTCCTTATAGTTTCGTTGGGCTGGCATAGATTGCGATCTTGTTAGGGATATCACAGGCAATGCTTCTCTAAATCATCAAAATCAAACCCCAATCTTCCCAAGAATTGAAACTAGAGAGAAAATGGAGGGGAAGAAGTATTGGGGTAAAGAAATGAGGAAAACCCCCAAAAATCATACTTTTTAGAGTGGACAGACTTTAATGTGGGTTTCATGTGGGTAAAGTCGCATGAAAGTCGCCCGAATCCCAAAGACAGGCCCTAATGCGGGTTTCATGAAGCTAAACTCGCACGAAAGTCGCATTGATCTCTGATTGTGCGATTTCTTCATTTTTCATGCCTGAAACGATCTCTAATCATCCTAATATGATAATTATATAAAATCATCATAACTATCATCTTTAATACCATTCGATAATGTGATTAATCATAAATAGAATCCCAAAAATCGTGGGTGTTACAATATGATTTAACCGAGTTGTGCTAGAACACCAACTATTCGATTTTTTAAGTTGTGCCTGGTTGCCAATGAATGTATAGTTAATCATAATCAATGGTTTTATATAAACTTTTTTGACACATTGTTTAAATGATTGGGATTATTTTACTAGACCATTCAGTTTAACCCTTATTTTGTTTTCAAAATATGCACTTCAGGGCAATCACGTATAAATGATAAAGGGAAGGAAATTTGTGAGCTTATTTGTTTGCATGACTATGTGAAGCTGACAGAAGTTATCTGAAAGTTACTTTTGATTGTTATCAAATTTATGTTATGTATTATGACAATTTAGCAAAAAGTTTGTAGTGACTTTCATGAGTTGTACAATTTTGAAGTTTGGGACCTAATGTGTAGCCCAAGGTGGTATGTTTGTTTTGTATGATTTTATGTTATCTGATATTTGGGAATATCGGGTTGTTATACGCGATTTGATAATTCAATACCACAAAAAGGCATTGTAAAATGTGGTTTGATAAAAATATAAACAGTAATTCGTATCATTAAAATTATAAACCTTATAGTACGATAAAGTGTGAGTGATTTATACAGTTTAATGATTCAGATAAATACCGAAATAAATGTATAATATGGGGAAAAGATGCACTAAATTGTGGGCTTGTGTGTGGCCGTTTTTGAGAATTAGTGGTGGAATGGATATTGGGCCCAATGCGGTATGGAAATAAATAATGGTGAGTTAGAAAGTGTATGACACATTATAAAATAAATAACTTTGATTATACAATTTTATTATACTAGAAGCATACTCGCACAATACAGCGAGATATATCACGATTTTAATGTTTCATTTTATTTTTTGTTTTTTTGTCGATTTACAGTATAATTTTGAATGGTTTTGAAAAAGTGATAATGTTTTTTTTTATAAATTTGTTTAATTTAGCCTTAATAATATAATGTTTTTAATATAAAAAAATTAAGTATTTTGTAATAATTCAATGATTATCTTATATATTTTAAAGACATCTAGAAAAAATAATCAATTACATATTTAATAATATAATTAAAACAAATTTATAGTAATATAATATATTAAGTAATAGTGATACATGGAAAGATCTGCATAAAAGGAAGGCCCTGCACATACCAAATTGTGGGTGTTAGAAGCCTGCGGTAGTAATATATATTTTGTGCTTTACTACTTGTAAATTAAGAGATTTTTAAAATCTTGCATAAAATGATGGTACCTTGTGCCTAATAATTTGTATTTAAGAGTTTTTTATCCCTGCTTTATAATATAGTATAGATATTTTTTTAGTTTATGATTTTATATTAAAGTTTATTAATGTATTATGAACCTAAATTTGTGTTTTGTTTTATCTATCTTCAAAGGTTTTTTTTTTAAAAGATCTTTTATATGAAGAATCTAATATATACATGTGCTTCCTAGAGCATGATGGTAGGGAAATGCATATACTTTGTTCAAATATTTTATTTTGTAGAAGATAAAGAAAAAAAGAATAATAATGACTTTTGGTTATTTATAGTTTTGAGACAAAACTAACCTAGAACAAACATTACTAAGAACTAGGGTTGTACAATAAACTGAAAAATTCGACAACTTGACTTAAATTCAACCCGAAGAAACCTGACAATAACGAACCCGATGTAACCCATGGCATAATTGATACAAAAAAAAAATCATTGGTTTGCACCTATTGGGTTGGAATTTTTTGGATTAGGCCTAAAGAAACACAATCCAACAACTAATATCCCGAAGTCTCATGTCTGCCTTTTTACCGATTAGGCCTTTACGACTTTATGTCTTCAACATTCCAACTCCAAGTCTCTAACTCGATAAAAAGGGGGGAAGATTGTGGTAAGCTAATTTCTACAAGTCTTATTTATTAGATCATTTCTTGTAATTTGTAGTCCAATTTATGGGAGGTTAACAATTACTATTTTCTTTTAAAATCAATTCACAATTTCAACTCGACAAATCCAACCCAAACTAATTGATAACTACATAATCGCACACACTTTTGTACTCGAAATCCCACATTTTATGATGCTTTCATGACTAATATGCATTCCTTAAACCCATGTTTCGTTTGTTGATGTTTAGATGTGAAAAAGATGATGTTTCAACCAAAACAGTGAGCCGCACGACTTGAGGAGCGACCTAAGTGGAGTTAAAGGTCTTGTAAGCCTTTGCCAAGTAGCACGAGCCAATGCAAATTTGCCATAACTTGGAAGGCTTGGATACGTGCAACTTTAGCCGTGACCCTAGGTCGCAGGTTAGGTCGCGGGAATGCCTCTGTACGAGCCCTCTAACCCCCAAATTTGATGGTTTTGGTTCCCTCTTGGTATAAAAGCTCACAAGAAACCGTTTTTACGGTGATTGGAGACAAGGAACGACTTTAGAGTGCAGAAGATAACAAGGATAGGGATTTGGATACTTGAAGTAGTTAGTTTCTTAATCTAACATTTGTTGAACTCTAAACTTTGATGTAACTAGGTTCTGGATTGTGGCGATTTTGAATTTTATTCTTAAAATCCTATTTGAATGTCATTGTTTTTAGATTGTTGATTAATTTGTCAAAATAATTAACGGTGTATTTAGCAAACAACTAATCGAAACCCTTAATCCGTAATTATATATTTAGGATTTTGATAAATTGGTCAGTGATTTATATAATTAGAATGTTTTGAATGAGTTGAAGTTATTCAAACAGTAATCATTGGATCAAGTTCAAATTCCTTTATTCCGATTATCCCAACATGATTACACCCCTACTAAGAACCAAAACATTTGTTGCATTTTTAGTTGAGTTTGGATTGATTGTGATTAAATTTGAATCAACTTAGTTACGTCCAAACCAGACATGGGGCCAAAGCGACCAACTCCCCTTGTCAATTGTCACACACTCTCCAAAGATACTAAATTGTTTTTGGTTGTCTCCATACTCTTAACATTAATTAATATTAAAATAATTCGTAAGAAAGAAACAAAAATATTATTATATTTTATACTTTCTTATCCAAAATTGTTAATTATCATAGGACATATTATTGTTTTTAGACATATTAAATAGAGTAAATTACAAATTTCGTCCTGTGTTTTGATGTTGATTATAAACCGGATTTATGAACCTAAAATTCATGGATAGGGTCTTTGTGGTTTCACTTTCGTTATAGATGAGGTCCTTGAAGATAACTTTCGTTAAATCAGCGGTATTTTGGTCCATTTACTATGCTTTTCATTTTATATTAAAAATTAAAATAATTAACTATAATGTTATATTACTATTATTATTTATATAAAATATTTATATTTATACATATACATCTATATACACACTTGCAGAAAATAAACCCACCCCTACTTGTTTTTCCGGTTGCCCCCACCCTCTCCCATTTTTTCGGCAACCCCCTCCCTATTTGATTTTTGTCCCCTCCCTCTTCTTTTCTCTGTTAAAGACCACTAGAATCGTTTACATCTCAAACTAGACGAGGGAATATGGTGGTGGAGACATTGGTGATTTGAAACTGAGGGAAGAAAGAGGTGATAACCCTGCAACATCGGCCATCACAACCTTCGTCTTTTTTCGGCACCCTTTTTTGGGTTTGCATATGTGATCTAGTTTAAAAGCCTCTTCCAATCCCCTCCACCCCGAACAACCCCCTACCCCTTCTCCTCCTAAAATGCATCTCCAGCCTCCTCACATTTCATCTTCGTCATCTCCTCCCCCCTCATCTTCAGGTGTCTACGATAACCAAATCTTGAACAGACCTCCTCATTTTTCCAGCAACCTTCTTCCTCCCTTGTTTGAGCGATGGTTGCAGATCTGAATCAAACCAAACCGATTTATCCATACTTTCTGTTTTGAGAATTATTGTAAACCATTACACATGGTTCTAACCTAAAAAACACTAATGAAAAAAAGAGGAGCATGAACAAGTTTGGGTTTGATATAAATTTTGAGGTCACCTTTTATATTCATTTTGATGGGTTTTAAGTTTAGTGGTTTAGGTTAGGGGTGTTTATCGGTTGAAATCCAATAGATTTAAGTGGATCCGATCTGATCCAATCATCCATTGGATGTTGAATTTTGTCATCTGATTCAATCCAATCATCCAATTAATATTGGAGATCTGATCCAATCAAATCCAATGGATTATTTGATTAGATTGGTTCCATCCATTGAATATCATTATTGGTTATCCACCGGATCAGATTGGTCTCATCCAATATTTTGAGTCAATTATCAAACATAGACCTGACAAACGTGTCGGGTCGGGTCGGGTTCAAAGTTAAACGGATTGAGAGTGTCTAACCCTAAAGAAATCCAAAATTCTATAGTTCAAACTTATAAGTTCTAACCAAATCTAAAACATTAAAAATCCAAAGCATTAAAAAGAAAACTTATATAATATATATATATATATATTTATAGAGAGATGTTCATTTGAGAAAATGTTAAATATATGAGAAATAGAGAAATAATTCTAACATTTCATTCGGTCAAGATCGGCTTTGACTGGTCAAAAGTTGCGACTATTCCAAAAATAGAAGAACAATTTCGTAATTTTTACAAATACACGGGACGAGTTCATATATGAACCTGCATGATTCACATATGAACTATATGTTCATATGTGAACCAGTGTAATTCACATGTGAACTCTTTTAATTGATTCATATATGAACCAATTAACTATTCACATATGAACTAATTAACTGTAGATTCATATGTGAGTTAGTTGAACTAATTAACAGATTCATATATGAATCTTTGTGATTCACATATGAACTAATTAACTGATTCATATATGAACGCATAGTTCATATATGAATCACAAAGGTTCATATATGAATCACTTAAAAGAGTTCATATGTGAATTATATTGGTTCATATATGAATATATAATTCATATGTGAATCATACTGGTTCATATATGAATATATAATTCATATGTGAATCATACAGGTTCATATATGAACTCGTCCTGCGTATTTTATGAAATTACTCTTCTATCTTCTACAGATCACACAAGGAATTATCCGATGCTTCACGGTCAAGCCGCAAATGTTGACCAAATAAAGGGCTAGGATCATTTCTTTATTTATCATATTTTTAGCATTTCTCAAATGAACCTAATCCTATATATATATATATATATATATATATATATATATATATATATATATAGGGGAACAATCAAATGGAAACCACTCTAATTTTGAAAACTGTGGAAACCCTCGATTGCATTGGTTAAGTTAATGAAATTGTTTCATGAAATTGTTTAATTTGATGAAATTGTTTCATCTAATTCTTTTATTGATGAAATCGTTGCATATATTTGTGTTTTTTATGTAAAAATGAAAAAGTTTCATCAGACTGCGAAAATACATGAAACAATTTCATTATAATGAGAAAAATAGATGAAACTACATAAAAAACACAAATATAGGAAACAATTTCATTAACAAAAGAATTATATAAAACAACTTGATCATATTAAACAATTTTATGAACTAATTTCATTAATTTAACCAATGAAATTGACGGTTTCCAAAGTTTCCAATATAATATGGTTTCCAATTGAAACCACCTCTCTCTCTCTCTCTCTCTCTCTCTCTCTATATATATATATATATATATATATATATATATATATATATATATAAACGGGTTATTCGGGTCATTTTCGAGTTGAAATTTTTGACCCTTCTCTAATAGCTCTTGAAGTTGCGTCATCATCTCTTGCATTTCTATCGGAGTCAAGCGGTAGGGAGTACGGGCTATCGGAGCCGCTCCCAGAGTAAGGTCAATTTGAAACTCCATTTGACGTTTCAGCGGTAGCCCGGGTAAGTCCTTCGGAAAGACGTCCGGGTAGTCTTGCACGACCTTCACGTCCTCTACAAACTTCTTCTCTTTCTTCGAGTCCACCACATAAGCCAAATACGAAGGGTAACCCTTCACTAGAAATTTGCGGGCCTTAAGAGAGGAGATGATAGGATTGCACCTCTTCCCTTTCTCTCCATAGATGGTGACTACACCAATTCCCGCCAAATGCACTTGAATCATCTTCTTGGAACAGAGGATGTCGGCCTTGTGTCTTGACAACCAGTCCATGCCTGTGACTACATCGAAACCGCCTATAGTCATAGGTAACAAATCTACTCCAAATGAGTGCCCATCGATCTCTAGGGTGCAGTCAAAGAAACACTCACGAATGATTATTTGGTTGCCATTAGCCACCTCTACCACTAAAGCATTGGGAAGAATGCTTCTAGGAGTGACAAATTGCTTATAGAAAGTATTCAACACAAAAGAACACGTAGCACCCGAATCAAACAACACACGAGTGGGCAAGGAGTTTACTAGGAACGTACCTAAAATGACATCGACGGTCTCCTTTGCCTCTTCGGTGGTTATCCGGAATGCTCGACTTGGCGTTCTCGACGGTTGTTCGACTCTTGTCGTCTACCCAAAAGAACTTCCACGGTTGCCACCTACTAGCTTCGGGAAATCCTTCTTCATGTGACCCGGTTCCCGACATTCAAAACACACCGGCCCCCGGATAGGGCAATCTCGGATGGCATGACCCTTCTTCCCGCACTTGGCACACTCGGCAGAACCCGAGTACAACTTTGGATTGCATAGGCCAAAGTGCTTAGTTTTGCATTTGTGGTACCATCTCGCCTCTCGGCGGTTGTCCCCAAAATTCCGCCCACAAATGGTTTATTCAGACGAACGGGCCCCGACGACCCTTCCCACTTTCTCTTTTCCCCAGCTTGTCCCTTTTCTTCCCTTCCTTGAGCGATATCATCCTCTACAAGGAATGAATCTTCAATAACCTCTTCTATCGTCGACACCTTGGCATTCCTTACCGCCGTCTTCATCTCTACTGGTAACCCCAACAAATAGGCCTTAATCTTTGTCTTATCGTCGGGAGCCAGATGCTCCACTAAGCTCAACTTCTCCAGAAACTGTTTTGAGTAGTCAGAAATTGACATACTACCCTTCTTGATATTACGGAATTCTTGCTCGATTCTTTCCAATGCTCTTTCACTACAGTACTTGTTCAAGATTTTCTTCTTAAATGTTGACCACGAGAGTTTGGCCAACACTTCCGGAGTAAGAGACGACCGGGTGAGATTCCACCAAGTTAGGGCCTCACCCTTAAGTAGATGAGAAGCAAACTTGACCTTCTGAGATTCATCACATTCGCTTGCCTCGAACGCCCATCTCTACCTCTTGGATCCGATAGATGCAACTGATGGGATCTACGGTTCCTGCAAATTCGGGTGGCCTGCACCCTAGAAAAGTCTTATAAGTACACCCTGTCTCCTTTCGTTTCTCTCAAACAATAACATGTTCTTCCGTTCCCACGACGACCGGTCCACCCCCGACCCATTCAAGGCATTCTCCTCCACTGTCTCGGGCCGCTGGTGACTGGCGTCACAATCTTCCAAAAGTTTCATGAAGAACTCTTGTTGTTGCGCCATAGCAGAATTCATGGCTAGCATCATACTATCTTTGATTCTCGTTTCCATGGTCACTTCCTCCATGATCGGTTTAGCGGAGGCAATATTGGTCTGCGATACCTGTTCGGGTCCCCCGCCCAAGACATTGGTTGTGAGTGGCCCTTCAGTAGCCACGACCAAGGGAGTTTGGTCGGCGGTAGATTCGTCTTCAATTTGACCCTCCCGCGGGTTTTGCATTCTGTTCCGCGTGTTTACCATGGTTTTGCAGTCTGTTCCGCGTATATCCTAACGCTCTCCCCACCTATGAATTTTACCCCAATGTGGACAACTTAATGATACGCTTAAAGCTTAAGTCTAGATATGCTAAGTTAATACCTAGTTCACTTAAACTAAAGTTCTGATACCAACTTGTAACACCCTAAAATAGGGATAACAAAATTTCCAGAAATGGAAATATGGTATATAAATTTGCCAAAGCAATTGAGCCTCCCAAAAATGGGGAAATAATATTCACCTGTTTTAAGTACAAGTTACAAATTCTAATAACGGGAAAATAACAACCTAATAATCTAATTTCGTTCGAAATAAGATTACTATTCGGGTGTTATCCGAATTTCCCCAAAATGACGTCTTCTAAAAGAAATGGTGTCCCAAAAGTTTTCCCCAAGCTCACTCTAAGTCGTCTAAGCCTTCTTATCACCGACACCTCTAGAACCTGAGATACACATCAACACCAAACAAGTGTTAGGCCAATAAGCCTAGTAAGTTTGCACAAACAATAATATAATGAATCAAGAACATAATACTTATCAGCAGTTAACAAGAAGTTTCTCATATGTGGAGTCAATGGGGGAGACCCATAGCACCAATCAAGTTTCACCCAAATAGTCGATATACCTTGATGCCAACTACCATGAGTGACATCCAAAAGGCCTGACACACCCGAGGACTACAACCATGGCATTACCCCGAGTGGCGGAGGTCTAGGTACATACCTTAACGGTGGAACCCAATACTATATCCTCCTAGTGTCTACTGACTTGGTTCGTCCAACAATATCATTAGTAGGTTTCAAGCCACATAATGCACACGAATCATCACAATACCAACCATGGGTACAATATTAGACCATACAATTCACACATTGCACATAGTCTACAACAGGCTAGTATGAATGTATTATTAACAATGTAGTTATAACCCCACCTCATGGGGACTCAAGTGATAAATCACCCCAATACCATGGTACATATACTTCATCAAACAATAACAAACAACTATTGTCATGTACCTACCAAATACTCCATTTTCCCAATATTAGGTCCAACCACCCATATAGACCATTGATCAAAGTTAACCCATACAAGTATATTTCCCATCTATTTAAGGTCAAAGAGTCCCAATACCACTTTAGGGTAACCCACCCACATAGGATATGAGGACTTAGACTTATACATAATAAAACCCACAAGAAACCAAGTTTTATGAATAAATAGTTCAATAAAGATGAATGACCATAATAAATAGCAAGATATGATGTGTATCTAGTTTTAACAAAGTTTAGGAACTCACAATCTAGGTTTTGGCCAAAAACCTAGAAAAGTAGAAACCTTAGATAGTTGGATGTGAGTAGCTTGATCTTGAATCTTGATGAAACCACTCCAATAAATGGTCATTCAAGGTAGGTTGAAGTGTAATAAATGTTCTTTAACTACCCAAGGCTTGCAATAAATGATGGAAGGTGAGAACAAGGAGAAAATCACCCAAGAACCCTAAAAATCGTGGGTGAAAACGAGTAGAGGTGTGTTGTGGTTCAAAATCGAGCAATGAAAGGGTTTTGGGGACCTGCAGGTGGCCCCACGGCTTTGGCCGCGGCTAGGAGGCCGCGCCATAGGCCACGCGTGCGTTCTAAGGCTTGAACTCCAGCAAGTTACGCGGCTTGGGCCGCGGTTTGGAACCCGCGTAGCAGCCTGCGCAACTCTCTGTTTCAAGGTGCTAATCATGGCTTGTAAGATAAGAGATTACCCACACATCTACGCACGGATACACACACACACACACACACACATATATATATAGGCAAGTTCTAAGCGAAAATACAGGTGTTACACTGACCTTACCCGTTTAATTTTTGTGTCGTGTTGTGTCAATCCGTTTACTTAAACGGGTTGAAATGTACTACCTAAACCCGTTTATTTCGTGTCGGGTTAGCGTGTCGTGTCAGTTTTTGTTAGGTCTAATCAAACAATTAATCTACCCTTTCAAATAATTATTCATATATTTTCTTAATTTATTAAAAAACACTACTTATAAATATTAACTAGAAAACAATATTGTAAGATATTAATAATTATATATAATTATTAATTAAATGGTAGTTAGATGATAATTGGATAATCATTAGATTGGATCAGTGCAACTTTATTTGATTCAGGACTGTCATCCAAGAACGGCCGATCCAAATTGGATGTTGAAAATTTTGAATCCGATTCGATTATAATTGGATATCCGCTTATGGTCGGTCAGTTCTAATTGGATTGATCGGTTTAAATTGAATCGGATGATTTTCTGCACACCTCTAGTTTAGGTTAGATTTGGGTTGATTTGGTATGCATGGGTGTGTTTTGATGTATGTGTGTGAGATTTGTAATGGCCGGAGAAGATGATGGGAGAGGAACGTCAGAGAAGATGACCGGAAAGCAGAGATGAAGTTCGCCAAGAATGGAAAGGGTTGGTTTGAGGTGGGGGCATGTGACATAAATTAAATGGATGGTAAAAAATGTTTTTAAATAATAAGTAAAAACACCAAAATACCCATATTTTAACGAAGTCTTTTAACATAAGTTAACTTCAAGGACCTCCTCCATAACAAAATAGAACCACAAAGACCCTATCTATGAATTTTAGGGTTCAAGAACCCGCATCGTAATCAATATCAAACCATAAGGACAAAATTTATAATTTACTCCATAAAAAAATTGAATTGTGGGAAAACAATGAATATAATTATGGGTGAGACCAAATGAATCTTTTTTATGATTATGTTTAATAATATATTAACTGTTTATAAATAAGTTAATCATATTTAAAATGACCTAATTAACATATTTAATAAAAGCTTAACTAATAAACATATGAAGCCCCATGTGAGAGAGAATTTGGTTGAGCAACACATGGATTTAAGAAGGTGGGCCACAACTTTAGACCCTGTCCAAGCTGTATTCATCTTCTTTGTAGTAAGAATTACCAACCATCCCTTATTTTCATTAAACCCCCCTTCACTATCCCAATTCACTCAATCCTAACCCCTCATCTATTGATTACTTATCCAACCTTCAATATATTATTATAATTCTTACATTCCTATCCAATTTGTTTTTCATCATTTAATATTTTTGTTTTTATTCTTCCCATTAAATATTATAATTAAAAGTTACATGATTGGAGAGGAATCAAGAATGACACATAAACGAGTGTAATCATTTTTCGTATACATATAACTTAATATGCAAAGGCTTTGCAGTTGAATCGTGGATTTGTAATTCAAAACCACAAACCGAACCACATAATGCGGTTTGACGAAAATAAAAACCATAATCATGACACAATTCTTTTTAAACTTGATCGGTTTAATGAAGATACCATAAATAGGAGGGTTGCTGAAAGGGTGTTAATGGGTAGTTGAGGGGTGGTTTTGGAATAAGTTGAAGAACATTGAGGAATATGAATGGAAGTATCAAGAATCAACGAAGCTTTTCAACGAATCACGTTAGAAGATTAGGTACGAGTATAAAAAAGCCGATTTCGAATTTCATCTTTCTTTCTTTCTTTTCTTTCTCTCTCAGCTGTTGTGTAAATCCTTCATCCCAAGCTTCCGTTTCAACTCCTCTTCTCTCTCTTCACTGTCAAATCATCATCATCTTCTTCATTTCTTTCGATTTTTATACTAATTTCTGTATGTAAATACTAATCATTAGCTTCTTTCTGTATATATGTAGTATTCGATTTTCTTGAAAAAACCCTTTTTTTCATATTGGTGTAAATAATTTCAATTTTTAGAAGATATGGAGGAAGATTCTCGTTCTTTTGATACCCTTTGAAAGTAAAAGGCTTCTTCATACTCAAAAAAGTCGTTTAATTTCTTCTGCATAACCCCACCACCATCACTACTTGATACCAGTTTTCTTGATTATTGTGCAGCTGATTGCTCCACCCACCCCCTTTTTCAGCTGAATTCTTCTAGGGTTTTCGTTCGTTCCTCATTTCAATCCATCTAATTTTTAATTTCCTTCTTTCATCATCATTCAAATGAATTCCCCCAACTTTCGTACAGGGTTTCTGCATCTCTCTTTTTGCTTCTTGATCGCCTAGTATTAGTATCTATCTTTGGTACCTGTTTGTTCCCTTTAGAATCTCCTTTCTCTGTGTGGATTTCTTACCTTTTGTCCTTATCAAATTTGATATATATATAAATAAAATAAAGTAGAAAAGAGGGGGTCTTATTCATGGCGTTTCAGCCGTCAGATCGACCAGGTCCGAGCTCAGGATCAAGTTCGAGTTCTGGGTTTCAACTTATGAGTTCCCCTTTTGGGGATACTACTTTGACAAAGGTTTTTGTTGGAGGGCTTGCTTGGGAGACTCAGAGTGAGACTATGCGTCAATACTTTGAGCAGTTTGGTGAGATTATGGAAGCTGTT
The DNA here is from genome assembly GCA_954870635.1 of Arctium minus. Taxonomy (NCBI): domain Eukaryota; kingdom Viridiplantae; phylum Streptophyta; class Magnoliopsida; order Asterales; family Asteraceae; genus Arctium; species Arctium minus. The sequence goes on along the minus strand of OX941083.1, from coordinate 169,538 downwards.
GTGATCACTGATAAGAACACCGGTCGATCCAAGGGTTACGGTTTCGTGAGTATTGCCTTCATCTCAATTCCCTTTTTATTCATAATTCCTATTGATCAAGATAAACTAGTGAAGTTTAGAAATGTTAATTGAACTTTTGTTTGATGTATTTGTTAGTAGAAAACCTTGATATGGTAGAAATAGAAAGTTTGCTGTCAAGAATTCAGAAAATGGCTATGATTTGAGGCTTTTTGCATATCAAACTTGTTCTGGCTGGCATCACATGTTTTCCTTTTAATAGTTTTTGTTATGATAAGTGTATTATAGTAAAGTGATTTGATATCTGTAATGTATTTGTATGGAGGGTTTAGGTGACTTTCCGTGACCCTGAATCTGCGAAGCGAGCATGTGTTGATCCAGCTCCAGTTATTGATGGTAGACGAGCGAATTGTAACTTGGCCTCACTTGGAAGGCCTCGGCATTCGTTGCCGTTTGGTATGTAATATTACTACTGTTATTCAACCTGTCTCTTTTTTAAGACTTAACTTGCTGAACATATAGAAGAGCTATGCAAATATATAGATGATTGCATACTGTCTTTTTTAAGTTGATAGAAGCCTTTGATTGTTTGTTATAGGACATATCAGATCACCAACGCCTTTTGCTGGAGGTATGCCAGCTGTTCGTGGGCCTTATTTCGGAAACTATGGCTACCAACAACCGGTTCCTTTCAGCTACCAACCAGGATTAGCGTATCCCTCATACACGTAAGTTGCATGTATATTTGTGCATTCTCTTGTCTAGTTTGATTTGTCAAATTTTCTTTATGGTATTGAAGTGTTGTAAGCGTCTTTTTCTCTCCTTCTCAACAATATTTAAGACAGGTGCACCTCGAATTGAAGGTGTAGATGGATTAAGGAGTTAACTAAGAAGTATTCATTCTACCTTTTCGATTAATATATGATTATGGTGGTCATTTAAAGAATAAAGATAACATCAAACTTACTATTTGGATGACATGGCACGATTATCTGGCATGATAATATGATAAATCAATTAAACAAAATAGAAAAACTGTCTTCAAAGAAAAAAGAACCTTTTTTGCATATTTATGACCTTTATTTGTGCATTATAGACATAGTTATGTTTCATATTCTTTTTTGCACATTTATGATCTTTATTTGTGCATTATAGACATAGTTATGTTTCATATTCTTTTTTGCAACCTCTTTGTCTTTTTGGGACAAAAGGTAAGGTCCGCTTACATCTTACCTCCCACACCGTACCACTGGGTGGGATATATTGGTTATGTTTGGTTTGGTTTTAATTTAACAAGATAAAAAAATGGGACCAATTACCATAGTAAATTATTATGTCATCTCATTAGCTATGTTTGATACTTATGGTTTTTCGGTGTCTCCCCAACCGTTCTCTTCATTTTTCTATGTGCTTAATTGCACAATTATATTTGCATGCTTGTGTACTAGAAACACCAAAACATTTATGTGTGTGTGTATATATATATATATATATATATATATAGAGAGAGAGAGAGAGAGAGAGGGGTTCAAACGAGAACAACGTCAAATAAGTAAACACGAGAATGGCCAAATCACATGTGATTTTCCACTGAAATCACATGTGATTACGAGACACGATCAACTCAAGGGGTGTGTGGGAGTGGGAGACTTGGCCCACGATCTACGTCGCGGCCAAGATCACACGAATCACATGTGATTTTATACGTGATATTAGTGAAATGTGATTTGACCGTTCTCGTGTTTTCTTATTTGGTCACTTTTCTCGTTTGAACCCGACCCTATATATATGTGTGTGTGTGTATATATATATATATATAAACTCATGCAAGCTTTTGCTACTTTGACCACCAGGAGTTCGCCATCAATGTTTATGTTAGTTGATATTCCCAACTATGTTCTTCATGAATATATCTATGAAATTCATGGCAATCTTGTATGTTGTGTTGCACTAGCTATCAAATTTAGCTACCAAGAAGCAAGTAGTTTCAGCCCAAGCTTTTGGTTTATAATTTGCATCATCAAGATACATGACATTTTCTGACTTCTATGTAATTCTTATGTACATTTGGTTATTTGGTACTGCTATTTTATTTGTGCAGGTATGCAACTTATGGTCCGGAATACATCTATCCACAGGTCAATATTGCTCCAAATTGAACTGACCTTCAAACACAAAATTTTATTACCTTTTAATCCCAGTTTAACATCGTATACATTCATAATAATCTTCAAAGAATTATTTACCTTTTGATAGGGCATGTACAACCCGTATGTGGGTCAACAGTATCTACAGATATATGGAGTACCTGGTGCAGTTAACACACAAGTATATCCATACAATCAAATGGGTCAAACTGCTCCAAGTGGTGGTTATACAGCTTTGCAGAGTTATCCATTGCCTGGTCAACCGATTATCCAATATGGCGGGCCCGGTGTAAATGGAATAACTAATCCTTCCATTCAGACAATTCAAGCACCATATCCAACAGGCGGGTTTTCTTTCTAAAAGTCGTCTTTATTTCTATCATTATGTTTTACTTGCATAGGATTATGATCTACATATAATAGTGTCATCTGGGCAATCCCATGAAAATTGCAACAGTTTTGAAAAGATTGTGACATTTCCATAAGCTTTTGTCATGATCAGGTGTTGTGGCACCTATTCCAGGACAACATTTTATGGTTCCTGCTCCACCTCAGTTCATTCAAGGCGGCGGTTCTGGACAAAATGCCGGGTAAACATCTTGATTAAGGTGAATGAGACTAATGATATCTGAAGTCTGCATCATTCATTCATTTGGTCTGCTGATAAACAGTTAAAAGAAGAAAAATCAAATAACTTGAAATCTCCATAAATTTGTAAGATGTAGATTCTTGTTTTGCAGGTATCCGTAGATTGCAGCAGGACTTAGAGCAGCAGTACTGCTACTTGAGTGGCGGGCTTGGATCTAGCCTTGCAAGTTACTTGTTTTGCATTCTAGAGGTACGCAAACACTCATCTTTTCACCTCTTCTACCATCAACTCCCACAGTTTTGTGTTTTTGGTCATAAGTTGCTGAATTTTAACGACAAAGGGAGGTTTGTTGATTAAGCTTTGATTGAACATCTGTGTCTAGACTATGGTGATTAAAGAAGTAATAGCCCATTTGAAATAATATCATTGGAACCCTGAAGTTTAGACAAAAGCACCAGGTTTGTAAAGATAGATAAGCCAATAATTTCAAACTGAAATACCAAAATTGTTTCTTGGATTAAATACAACTTAACTGATAGGAATCTTGGTATTCTGATTTAAGGATCTTTGTACTTATTGCTTTGTTTATGGAAGTAAGGATACATTTTGACTTTCCACTTTTGCATTTAAGGCTAAGTTTGGCAAACTAGCCGATAAGTTGGCTTATAAATTTGTCATGTTTGGAAAAAAAAACTAATTGATAAGCTGCATTACAATGTAAAATGGCCTACAGGGACTTTTTGAAAATTAATTGGAAAATTATAAATGGCATAATTGGAAAAAAGTGAAAAAAAAATCCCCTATTGGAAAGTTATTTCAAGTAACGTTTCAATAAGCCAACTTATGGGTGACCAAACGGGCTTTTTCAATAAGCTCAAAAGGTAAGCTAGCGTATGGTTGCCAAACATGCCCTGAATAGGTAGGTATGAATCCAAAATTGACATGAGGATTGTGTTATTTATAGATATCAATTCGCATTGGTATAAGAAAAAGACGATGACTTTTTGAAGATTGAGATGATGATGGTGTTATATGAAGTTTTGAACTTTTTAAGAAAGTTTTGATGTGGTATGTAGTAAGATGTTGGATTAAACCGAATGTGTTTTGACATTTGTATAATGAATGCAGGTGATACTCGAGAAAAGTCAAAGTCATTGTCCGAGTTGCTCCTGATGGGTGGAGAAATTCCAATAGCATGCGAATTACCTCTTGTTAAACCACCACCTTGGCTTGCTCTACCAGTGTTATGGATGACTGGTAGACACCGGTGGCCATGTGAATGGATATGGCCACCGGAAGCTGGAATCGTTTTCTAGCTCCACGGTCCCTCCTCCTCCTATCCTACGATATATATATATATAATAATAAAGAAGAAACCGGTGTAAACAATAATTAGAAGGATCAACATATGATTCTTGTTAAAAGTTGCGAAAACCGGTTGTGTCCTCCATTTGTATTAATGGCCTGAATTCCAGAGGGTGGAATTTCAGGATCTTTTACTTTATTAAATAACAGAAATGAAAACTATCATGTGTTTGTGAGTGGCTCATCTTCAAGAAAATTGTAATTTTCAGATGTATGTAGATTAAATTACAAATTTGCTCCTTATAATTATATATAAATCAAGTCTCTTACAACAACTATTGTAAAATAGAACTTTTCCCTCTGTCTCAAATTAAGTGTCCATTTTTAAAAGTATATTTCTATTTTTCTATTATGTCCGGAGATGGAGAAAGTATCTCTCTCTATTATTAAGAGTAAGGGTAAAAGTGTCATTTAGTTATTTAAAAAGTGTAATAATTACATAATCCTAAAGTTGTGTCGTTTTCATTGTGAGCATTTATTTCAGGATAGAGGAAGTATAAATCTTCAAATATGAGAAGTATCTCTACTCAATAGCGATGGGAGATAAATATTACTTTTATTGTTAATATTAATTATAATAATATTTTTAAAAGTATGAAGATAATGAATTTATAAAATATTTTAATAATATAATTAAATTTGGAATATTTAAAATAGAGTGATTATGGGAGTAGGATATTTTTAGAGATTTTAAAAAGTTCATATTTGAAGCAAAAAAATGTTAAAAAGTCATGAATTTAAAAGGCATTAATTTTATTCTAAAACTCGACACTAGGAATGTTTAGAGGGCTAAAAGGACAATGCCCAAATCAAAATGTTTTATGAACTCTTGTACCACACAACAAAGGATGTCTGCTTGCCTACTTCTTGGCTCTCTTTAGCAGAAATTTCAATGAGAAAATCCCAAGAAGAAAAGTCTGCCAAAACCACCCTCTTGAATTTGCTGGATCCACTCTCTTGGCTAATCTCCATGCATATATAGCTTCACCAACGTGCATCGCTGTGGCCCAAATCGCAAGCAGCCTTAACACCCACATGGAACGAAGAACGAAAAGATATGCAAATCTAACGAGTGGTACAGGTCCAATATCAGGGAAGAATGCAGCAGCAATCACACCAGACATTCCCAAGATGCAGAAAAACCATTCGTAGATCGTGGGCCCATCCACACTTTTTCGTTTTCGCTCCTGGTAGAATGAGATGGTCGCAGCCATACCCTCTTGAGGAGTTGTGATTGGGGTGTAGCCCAGCTCCTCTTTCGCTTTAAGGTAACTAAAATAATGGGTGACACCGACCTATATATAGAGGAGAAGATTGTATGATATACGATATTGGAGTCGATCTTGATTTATTAGCCAAGAGAGTATTGGTATACGGACCTTGTAAACTTCAGCAGGAAGCAATAATGGTTGAGGAAGCCAGCCACGGTTCAACCAAGGATACATGATCGTGTAGATAATGGAAAATGCTTTTCCCACAAGAAGAGCTGTTGAAACAGGTAATGACGCCTTTGGCATATCGTATTCTAGACTTCTGAGCAGCGGACGGAGAAATTCAAAGGTGTTGACAGGAGAACCTGTTTATCAAAGTGTATCATTGTACAAACAATACCAAACAAACCCAGTATATTGCATTCATAAATAGGGTCTAGGGGATGGGATATACGCAAACCTATTCTCCATCCCAAAAGTTACAAGCGGTTGTTTCTATGAAGACCCCTAACTTGTGCCAAAGTGTATCATTGTATCACAACTCAAAATATTTTAACGAAAACAGAAAAAGCTAGACATTTAGAGAATCAATTTTCTATATAGTCACCGACTCACTGTACAAAAATGCATCTGAGTGGCTCTTAGATGGTCTTACTATATAGCGAAGCATATTTAACGGGTACCTTTGATTCATCACATGGGTTCTCATCAAATGTGGGACCCATAAAATGAAAATGTTAAATGAAGTAAACGAATTGTTTAACAATTTTAGAGAGTAGGAACCTTGAAGGAATAGGTTTTGGCAGTAAAATGAAAATTACCATCCGATATGAAGTACGGCTGACCAGCAGCAACCGGCTGTTTTCCTCTTCCAGGGATGTCATCCAAAAGTCCCATACTAGCCAGAATCAATGCCAGAACCAAGTTATCAACATAAACCCAGTCACTTTTGACATTTGGTTCACCAATTTTGAACAGAAGCAGGCCTAATTTCGCGAGATTGATAATCCTAGGGAAGTGTCTTTCCTCACCAGGTCCATATATAGCAGCAGGACGGATTGCACATGTATATAAAAATTCCCCATCCTTTTTCCTAAAAAAAATAACCAGGAAAAAATTGCTTGTGAAACAGGGGATCTTAGACACTCGCATCTAATACACTATGCAGTATGAATATAGAAGGCCAGATTTGGCTTCGAAAAACTAAAGGGTTCTTAATGTTTCGAGAGTACTATACAAAAAGCACTACAAGATGCATCAAATTGGAATCAACATATCTAACTACATAAAATTCAAACCATATGTTCCATCCACAAAAATGCAACAATTTCCATATTGAGCTGTCCCACAAAAGTTGCCAAATTACCTTTTATGGGAAGTTTTCAAGTTGAAATTACCTATTTGCTCATTATCATCAAGTATATTGATGGTATTGATTTAGGCCCAGAAAGTTCCTTCATTTTGTCTTTCTTGAAGGGTAGTTCAGATATTTAACAAATAGTAAAAAAAAAAAGATAATCTTAAATCATAGGCCAAGTCAAACATGGGACAATTGGAGTAAGAATAAGGAATAATATATTATACGTACTTAGAAGGGCGACCGTTGCTTTTTAGAACAAGCTGCTCAGCAATAGATTTGCTTCGGCTATATGGATCGACATAGTTGTCCAAGGGGATATAAGGCAGCCGTTCATTTCCGTTAACAATTTCATTTCCAGCAAACACAACATTGGATGTACTCACATATACAAGTCTCTTGACACCATGCTCATGGCAAGCTTCCAGAACATGGCAGGTTCCATTTATATTCACATCATCAACTCGACCATATTGAAGCATTTCTTTGCCAGACATGCCAAATGAAGCTAGGTGAAAAACACAATCTACTCCGCGCAATGCCTTCTCCACATCTTTTCTATGACTGATGTCCCCTAAAAACATTAATTTCCACCAAGTGAGTTGCATATAATACAACAAAATTCATAATTGAGTTACCTAGAAACAATTTTATTAAACCATGCCACTAATAGAAAACTATCAAAAGAATACCACATGAAATGGCATTTGGAACATGACATGAGGGATGAAGCTAGAAAAGAAAATTAGGGTGGGCCAAGGCAAAATTATATAGCCAATATAGGGAAAAAAATGAATCATAAACCATGGAGAATCTTTCATAATTTCATCTATTGAGTTATGCACTTGCATCATGCCGATAGAGATGACAATTGAGAAACAAAAAGAAAAGAAAACAACCAAATGTACATCAGGAATCAAGTCTAAATTAGATAAATTTTGCTTTAACAAATATTACCCTTGCATATTTGTTACGGCTGTTTATGTTATAAAAATCTTTATACAGGTTCCTTTTTCTTTTCATAAAACCATTTTCATGGAGTCAATTTGTACATTACACGATAAACAAGGTATTATGTAAGAGTGTTAATTAGTTTCAAAATTCGAAGTGGACCAAATCATAAATCTTAATAAATTTAAACCGAATCATGTCATTACACTAAACGGAGGGGCCAAAGTCCACCTTGGCTCTGCATTGCTCCATCACTAAAAGACGTACAAGCTTTGTACATTTGATGAAGACGACCATGCCACATTATTTCATAAATGTTACCCTACCTTTGTACAAAAAAGATGATTAAACATTTAAACCAAATCAAACCAAACAAACCCAATATATTCCACCCAAAAGTAGGTCTTGGGAGGATAAGATCTATGCAGATGTTTCCTTTGTCTCTTTACAGAGAGCTTGTTTCCAGAGAGACCCCAGCTCGTGGAAAAATCTGGAAAACAAAGCTAGAAAACCACAATTTGCCCAAAGAAAAAAGAAAGATGAACAATTCGTGCAAAAAAAGGGAAATTTTGCAATTTTCCTTGGATGGAAGGAATACAAATTCATGGTTTTATTCTTATACACTATCTTCCCTTGATCATTGAATTCAGCACATAATGAGAAATTGAGAACACTACAATGGTAACACCTCAGTTTTTTACCTCTATCTAAACAGCCAACAAGAGATCCACCCACCTAAGATTCTATCTCCCCCTTGCATGTGTGTATATATATGTGCATACATATATACACACCTACATAGATACACACAGGTCTACTTTTCTTTCACTTCCTCTCAGGAACGCAGAAAGCCAAAAATCTGTGGACTCAAAAGGCAATTATCAAGTAAATTCAACCCCAAATCCTGATTAGCAATTAATAACTTATCAGGATTATGGAAGAGAAATGCCAATTGTAAGTCCTTATAGGAGCTTGAAGATTAATCTAATTCCCAGTAAACCCCAATTAATTATAGGTCTGTACCAAGATTCATAAAAATAGCATATAATTCAAAAGGTAATCTAATAAAGCTACAAAACCTAATTAATCCTGCAAGCAAATTAACAAACAAGAACAAATGAACAATCTCTGATTGTAAGATAAACAGATTTAAAAAGAGAAGGGCAGGCGATACCTTTGACAAAGTGGACTCCATTTTTGAGAAGATGATCGGACCAAGGAGAATTTGATCTTAGATCAAAGGCTCGAACAAGACGAGCACCTCTACGAACGAGCTCCAAACACAGTGCTGAACCAACAAATCCCAATCCACCTGTAACTACGAATGCCTTCCCCTCTATACCTTCATTCTCACTCAAATGCATCTCTGCAAATTGGAAATGAAATTTGAAATTGATGGGAGCAAAAATGAAAGTACAAGTTAGTAATATAGAAGAAGCACTTGTGATTTTGACTTTGGCGCCGACTGCCTCAGTCTACCACGTGTTGACCAACAGGCCTGACGGATTTTTGGCGACAAAACCGAAGCTTTCGTTACAAATTTTGGCCGTCGATCATCTTCATACCCAACAAACGTTCATTGATGAAAGAAGGGAAAAATGAAAGACCGAAAAAGAAACAAAAGAATTTTTATGTTTTTAATTTATTTCTTTCTCTTTTTCTCCACTTTTTTTTAACGGCAGATAACACACACGTTCCCGCGGTATTCGGGTATCCGAGGGCAGCACCGACTAATCCGCGGCGACCCAGCCCAGCCCTTTGGTCTGGACCCGTCCAGGCGTCGACTAATCCCGACCCAATGACCGAACCCACAACCCATAGACTGGTTGCCCGGAAACCTGGACCCAAGCCGACCCGAAGGCCAACCCAGAGTCTGGGATGCTTCTCATGCGCCCAAAGTTTCCCCCTAGGCTCGAACCCGGGTAGACTGGGATGCCATCCACAGTCCCCTCGGGTGTTACCGAGTTTCAGGTTACCACTCAGGCAAGACATGATTTGATTTCCTCCCCTTTTTACATTGTGTTCTTGAACGTTTTATAAAGGAAAGGAAGGAAAATAAAAGGAAAGAAAAAAAAAACTTGTATTTTCAAGTATTTTCAAGAAGGGAAAGAAAAGGGAAGGGAAGAAAAATTATATTGATTTTCCTCTAAAATATGGAAGGAAAGCAAATAAAAAAAATTATAAAAGGATGATTGAACGAGAATACTAACTATTTAAAATAATAATTTTTGATCAATTATTTCATTAAATAATATCTTAAATAATTAACTCTAAAAATAAATGAATAAGGGTATATAAATAATTTAGTTATATAAAAGTTAGAGTGAATTGTGGATTTGGTCCCCGTGCTTTGTTACTTTATTTGACTACGGTCCCTATAGTATGTTTATTGTGGATTTGATCCCTGTGGTATTTAATTTATCTTGGTCATGGTCCCTCTGACTAACGCATCCGTTAACTCCATTAAATCAAGAACCATTTTAGTCATTTTGCCTAATTTGTGTCTTTTTATGATAAGAAAAATAAAAAATATATTTTTAACACACACACACATATATATATATACATATCAAAATAAATAAAATAGGATGTTATTGTATGACTTGATTTTTTAAATATTTTAAAAAAATTAATTATATTAAATATGATTTAATTTTATGTAATGGTGGAAAAAGTTATGGTTTTATTGTTTTAATGTAATTAAATTTTAATTTAAACAAACTAGATCATAAAATTATATTTTATTTTATTTAGAGCGAATAAAATAAGATATGTTTTTATGATTTAATTTATTAAATTAAAACTTTAATTATGTTAAAGGCAATGTTCTAAAAACCTCGCCGCACAGCCGCCATGGCGCGTAATGACACCAAGACTTGTGTATCACGCCACGTTAAGTCCATGACACGCCATGGCCTAATGCGTAGTTATCGTAATGAGATATTTGATTTTTCTTTACATTTTTAGTGTCTTATTTGCAAGTTTTTAATATATAACCTAATTTAACTTGCTTATTACTATTGACTCATTGAGTAACACTACAAAATATACGTTTTTATATATAATATTATATATGAATTAGAAATTTGACGCCATAAGTTATGCCTTGAAAACATCATGGCTTCGCCATGGCTCCTAAGGCTTGAGGCTTGGCCTCGCCGCCACGCCACGCCTCACGCCATTTAGAACCTTGGTTAAAGGCGATACAATTTTATTGTTCTTTACTATTATTGCAACAAACAAACAAACTTATTATCGATATTTTGACACCAAAATCATTGAAAACCATTGAGAAATGAACTATAATTTTATCATCTTAAAATTAGAGGTTCCAATTTTCATATTGTTTTTCAATAAAAAAACTCAAAACAAACTGTTTAGATTTTAACGAAATAAAATATTTAAGTTACGAATATTTTAACTCACAACCACAAGGCAAAACATAGAGCATCATATGTCAGGTAACACCAACATGAAAACATGTTAGCATTTAGAAAATAGCGAAGATCAGCTACAACATCCATCAATAGAAAGATACGACATGGTCTTATCATTATTCAGTACTCCTGCGGTCCCAAAATAAATGTTCATAATAAAAAAGACACACGGTTTTAGAAATGTGTAATTATTAGTTTACACTTGTTAATTTTATTGTGGGTTAAAATATTCGTAACTTAAATATTTTATTTCGTTAAAATCTAAACAGTTGATTTTTAATTTTTGAGTGAAAAACAATATGAAAATTGGAACCTCTAATTTTAATATGATAAAATTAGAGTTCATTTCTCAGGTTTTCAATGATTTTGGTGTCAAAATATCGATAATAAACTTGTTTGTTGTGATGATAGTAAAAGAACAATAAAATTATATCGCCTTTAACATAATTAAAGTTTTAATTTAATAAATCAAATCATAAAAACATATCTTATTTTATTCGTTCTAAATAAAATAAGATATAATTTTATGATCTAGTTTGTTTAAATTAAAATTTTAATTACATTAAAACAATAAATCCATATTTTTTCCACCATTACAATAAAATAATAAAATTAAATCATATTTAATATAATTAATTTTTTTTTAAAATTTAAAGTATCAAGTCATACAATAACATTCTATTTTATTTATTTTGATATCTATATATATATGTGTGTGTGTGTGTTAAAAATATATTTTTTATTTTTCTTATCATAAAAAGACACAAATTAGGTAAAATGATCCTTGATTTAATGGAGTTAACAGATGCGTTAGTCAGAAGGAACATGACCAAGATAAATTGAATACCACAGGGACCAAATCCACAATAAACATGCTATAGGGACCGTAGTCAAAGAAAGTAACCAAGCACGAGGACCAAATCCACAATTCACTCTAAAAGTTATTTTAGGTATGTATTTAAAATTCTACTTTTACTATATTTGTGAATTTAATATAATTTATTTTTTTATTAAATAAATTTCTTTATTTAATTCATTTAAAATAAACGTATTTAATTTCACATATAATTTATAATGAATTATTTTTTTAAAAGGTGTTTTCCTAATTATATGTGATTTAAAATTTGAAAAAAAATAATTTAAATCAAACATTAAAAAGAAAAAAATAATGAAAACATAATTATATGTGATGTGTAGCAAAACACAATTAAAATTAATGTATAAGATCACATGTACTTCACAACTTAATTTGTAATCTCTCATCAAAATCATATGTGATTCACAATAAATTAATTTTTTTTCAAAATGTTTTCCTAATCATATGGGATTTAAAATTTGAAAAACAATGATTCAAATTAAACATTGAAAAAAAATAATGAAAATAGAATCATATGTGATCTATAGCAAAACACATTTAAAATATATAAGATCACATAATGATACATTAACGAAAGTTAGCGAGTTTTTTTTAGGAAAGTTGATTAATTGTGGATATCATATGTGATTTTTGAGAAATACTGTAAAAAATTCTTATATAAACTAATTCAATAAAATAAATATTTAAAATGTAAAACTAAATCACACTTATTTTAATGTTGTAAAAATAATAAATAAATAATCATACTTAAATCAGAAAATTATAAAAAAATCATGACAAAAATACTTTAATTAAATTTATTACATAATCTATATAAAAATAAATGAGTTTCCATATATAATCTATACTATATTATAAAAGAGACATAAAAATCTCTTAATTACAATATCTAAAACACAAAATACAACTAATTAAAGCCAATTACTTAATTTACAACTTCATAATGCTTTGGTACAACTTATTCAAGCACATTATCTCACATCTATATTTCTAATCCAAATCTAAACCCCTCTCGCCAATCGTTCTTCTTCCAAACCCTAACCCTACCACCGCCCCGTCCTTCACATCCAACCACCACCTCTCTGCTATACCCAACCTACCTCGCTGTTGTTTGACCGTGTTAAGCGCTTCCTCTACTATCCCTCTCTTCTTCTTTTTTTCTTTCTAAACCTGCTTCATTTGTAGTTTTGTTCTACAACCTGTGTGCAAAGATACCCAAATCAAGAATCAGGACATTGTTGAATGTATGCATATTGCTTAATTTTCCATTCTTAAACTTTTTCAGACACTAAATAAGCTCCTATTAACTTTCAGTTCTTCCCTAAATCTCCCATCGTTGTACTTTTTTTCTCCGAAATCAGACGGCCACAGATCCCTCTTTTATAACCATCAACCCAAAATTCAAAACTTTGCTATGCTGCTGCTGCTGCGGTTTGTCACCTGCTACCATATTTGAATAGTTTATGATTCAAGGTCAATTTCAATCATCAGATGTCTTAAAATTTCTATATTGATTTCACTTTATATTTCTTTTATATCTGATATGGGTTTTTGATGTTGGATGTTGTCATGTTGAATGGGTTTTTATGGATTTTGTTGAATTGACAACATTTTGGTTTACATTTTTTGTGTATAGTCCTGCCGACGATTTTTGTAATTGTGAATTGACATATATTTGATCTACATTGGGTGCAAATCTTCTGCCTTGGAGAAACATATATAGTGCACAAGATAATTGAAACTATTGTATGTTAATTTTCATCTCATGGGCAAGATTTTTTCACTTATGACGAGGTTTATGGTAGTTTTGATGCAATAGGCTTACAGGTTTATGATAGTTTTGAGTTGTTTTTTCATTGCTTTGATTTACCTTCTTTTACTGTCTATTTATATTGTCATTGGTTCTTTTTTTCTACTTGGATTCTCTTAATGTTCTCCGTTTGTGACCATTCCAAGCTTTTGGGAAACAAGTGCAGGAAATGCCAATGAAGAAGATGTTAGTATTTCTGGGGCTTTACTCTACTTCCTGTATGTTCTTTTTTTATTTTATTTTTTATTTTCTTGCAATAATAATTGAAGTGGCCAAAATTCTGTTGAACATGTAGACCAATCCTGATACATGGTGGGGGTTACCTGTTTATGCCAAAAATCTCCCAAGGAAAATTTAAGGTAAATATGGAGCTTGATCCAACCAAAGAAAGTAACGACAATAATCGTATGACTATAACAAAAATAAAGTAAATGAGACGAAAGAATTGGTGACGCAGAAAACCCCAAAAGTGGGTAATTAAAAACCGCGGACGAGTGTGAATCGTCGTGCACTATGGACGTCAATCAAGGACGTCGTCCTTAATAACAAGTGTTACAAGTGTAATACAATGTGAAACAATACAATAAAGTAAAGTCGGTCGTGCGTCGTGTGTAATTAGACTTCGGTCATGCGTCGCACGACAAACAGCAGTAGGCTTTATGAACTTCGAGAGAGAATGAGTGAGCTTGAGAATGTAATTCGTGAGCTTGTAAAGTCTGAGAATCAAATGTCTGAATGTGAGGTTCCATCTTTATACTCCAATTTTCCGTTGACAAGTCTTGAATGCGTATCTTTAATAGAATAACCGTTTGATATTGATGATAGCGTCCGTTACGTTCGTTGTTTTTGATGATGGAAATTGTTACAATCTTTGGTCATGAATGTCTCTTGAATCCTGCATTAAACATGACATAACGTATGTCACAGGTTAGTAACTGAAATCATGTCGTACGACTAATTTTGTTGGACGGATATTTGTTCATTTAATCGAGGTCGCCTTAAAGGAAGGGCGTCGGTTATCGCTGGTCGTACGATGATAGACTGTTGGAATTTGTACCCAAGCATTACCCAAAAATACCCATCCAAACCAAACTGTGCAGTGATCTCGTATACCAGCAAGGTATTTTTGTTAAATACATAGGAAAATGATTAAATAGAAAAATATTTCAAGTTAAACTTGTAGATAATGATTAAATAGAAAAAGAATTCAAGTTTTTATTCTTTATTTAAGTTTTAAGTAATTAGCATTAAATAGCGGTACATTAAGCTTTTAGGAAAATGATTAAATAGGAAAATATTTTAGGGAAGTTAAACTTGTTAGAGATAATGATTAAATAGGAAAATATTTCAAGTTTTCATTTCAAGTTAACTCATAACTAAAACATTTCAGCCCATACAGAAATTGAAGGAAAAAAAGATGGTGTATTTGGTAGGTTTCAGATTGGATCTACTGAATGGGTTTAGCAAAATCTTGCAAATTTGGGGTCTATGGCTCTAGCATGTCTCAATGTGGATTTTGCGGTTCAAGTGCCTGGATTCTTCGCTGGTGCGACACCTCAGCTAGATGATGAGGTCATTAAGAAGGTATAAAGAAATTTGGTGGTTAATCATGAAATAGATTCTTATGAGTGAATAATTTGAACTGTTGATGTTTGATACGAATCTTTCATATAAAATACCAGGTTACAGATCCGGACTTCTCAGATTCAACGCTCTTTGAGAAGTAGAGTACGACCGGTATGTTATATACATTTTCTATGATAATTAACAACCAAAAGTTGTTCATAAGCAACATAATCTACTGATACCACATACCATCTTACTTGTTTTTCCACATAAGTGTACGATCAAAGGTTGAGTTTGAACAACCAAATATCTAATTTATGAGATTGTTTATGTGGAATTGTAGATCCAGAGACTTAGTGACGTATTTTCCGACTTTGCTCCTTTTTTGCATCATGCTGGGTTCCTTCTGTTGATCTATACTATGGCAAAGGTACTGCTCGTATGCCATTTTTCTAGGATGCATTTTGGCTATTAGTAGACTGTCTACAATACCGTTTAATAATGAGAAAAGAATTGAATCATATTTGCTAATCATCTTTGTGAATCTTTTGTAGATTTCCCTGTTTACCACACTGCTTTTGACTCATATAACTGGATCATAAAATTTTCTTGAATTTTTGCAGTTCATTATCTATCTATGTTCAAAGAAGGCTTATTTGATGACCCATTATTGGTTTTATCAAGCTGGAATGCATTAGATTCAGATCCTTGTAACTGGGTTGGTGTTTCCTGTTCTGGAGATCAAGTGACCAAGTTGTAAGCAATTTGTCTATTTGAATTTTATCTCCATTATTTTACATTTTGAGTCCACTTCAAATGACCATTTTGAGAGTGTCAACCTCGAAATTAAGTGCAAGTTGTCTTATTTGATAATACATCATCTTTTCCATGAAGATAATTGAAGTTTGACTTGGTCTTTATGAAATTGTTTTGACTGTTAGTAGTTGGTATCCATGGAAATTTATTGATAAAGACTTGGTTGCATATCTTTTCAATCCTTCAGTCTGTGAACAATATATTATTGATCCATTAAAATGGAAGATAGATTTTGGAATCTGAATGCAGGGTCCAAGAATTTAGGACTATTGGTACAAGTTTGTTTTGGTTTCTATACTATCTTTGACAGTCATCAGTGATGTAGTCATTTTTATATTTACCAACCACTTATTCTACCTCAAGGGAGCCATGGTTTAAAGGTGAGAACTAATTAATTCAGATTTACTGATTTTTTCTTTTGGATTTTCTATGTTTTCTTTTGGATTGTTTTGCACTTGCTCCTGAGAATTTTCTTCTTTCCACGGAAGCGCCTATTGATGATTTTCAAGAATCTCATGAAACTGTTTTTGACATTCCAGCAATTCCTACAAATCATCATAGATCTTTTGATCAGTCTACTTCACCACCTTCATATATCGAGATAAGTTCTCATATGGGTAAGTCTCCCACATCAGAACCTATAAGTTTGTTTTCTAACAATATTGATAATCGTTGCATCAATGAGAAAAATTAATCATCACCTGTTGATTTGGACCTAAGGCATAAGTGCAAGAACAATATTGCTTCTGCTTCCGTAGGTCTTCCGTTTCAGTAGGTTATGCAAGATATATGACATCCTCTGAATATATAATATGTTGTGAAATAACTCGATAACAACTATACCATTTTATTTGGAGTAGGTTTAAGCACAAAATCTCAAGTAGAAGACAACGGTAAGAGCCTGGACTCACATTCAACATTGTCTGAGAGTTTAGAATATGAGACAAAGGAGGCAGAGGATAATCCGAACTTGAAAGGTACTGAACTTTCTTTCACTGAACTTACCATTCTTTCATTTATTATCCTTTCTGGTTTATTTGTTGTCATTTTCTTTTCCCTTCTGTTTGATCTATGCTTTAAACTTTTAGTAATCAGGTTATGGTTGCTAGGTACTTGTACTTTGTGGCCTTCAACCAAGTTTCAGTCACACTTTAATGCTCTACCAAGAACATGTTCATAATTTATTTGGGGTTTGTAACTATATATTTGTTTGTTTTAACATAATAATAATTCCTGGGCATAGAAATGATATTTTTAAACTCATACATTAAGGCTTAAGAGAGAATAAGCACACAACTTTGTCCAATATCCTTTCTGCCCATTTGCAGCCTTTGCTACGGAAATGGAGTTTAATAAACGGACTGTCTGATTTGGCATTTATCTTGTTAAGGATGTACCGATGCACATTCGGAGAATGGCTTATCTTCTATGCATACTGCACAACAGAAGCTGGAGATGGTAGCAACTGCAAAAACTTTTGTTGGTACCGATATATTAGATGGCAAAGCGGTAACATTCTGATGTTCTATTATAACTCCATCTACTTGTGGAAGAAATGTTGTAAATCTGGTAATTACTTTCTCTCCGTCTTTCAATTTAACGGGTTTCTTTGTATAGGTTAATGTTGTTGATGGAATGAAAATGTATGAAGAGTTATTTGATGATTCTCGAGTTAGGAAAATGGTTAGCTTGGTAAATGATTTGAGGGCTGCTGGAAGACGGGGACAATTTCAAGGCGAGTCACCAACTATTTTAGATGGAAGTAAATTACATTTTTATCTTCCTTCAAACTATAAGGTTTTATGATGTTTCTTGTACATGTGCATGTCTCTGGAGTTTGTTGGTTCTTTGCAAGAATTTGTTATCACAAATTAATCTAATAGCTAGGACCGTTTCTATGATAATAAATGTCCAAGATATGAAGACTGCATGCGCTCCTTTATTCTTACTTTGTAAATTGTTAAACTGGTAAGTGGCACCTATAAATAAGGGTTTTATTTGTTAATTATGAGTTGCATTAAGTTACAACCACTATTCAACTCAAAGTCAAAGCAATATAAAACAATAAAATAAAATCAACTTGAACATAGAATAGAGAGAAGCATGATCAAGATTATGGATTTTAGTTGTCAACCTCGAAATTAAGATGTATCCCGCCGCTTTGCGCGGGTACACAACTAGTATATATACAATAAATGATACAAATGCCCTTTTAGGCGACTTTTAAGAAAATTTTATTTAAGATATTATTTAATGAAATGATTGACCTAAATTTATTCTCTTATTTTTTTAAACTAGAAGCATACCCGCGCAATGCAGCGAAATACATCACGATTTTAATGTTTCATTTTATTTTTTGTTTTTTTGTCGATTTACAGTACGATTTTGGATGGTTTTGAGAAAGTGATAATGTTTT
Source organism: Arctium minus (assembly GCA_954870635.1). Classification (NCBI taxonomy): domain Eukaryota; kingdom Viridiplantae; phylum Streptophyta; class Magnoliopsida; order Asterales; family Asteraceae; genus Arctium; species Arctium minus. Next base: position 150,978 of record OX941083.1, on the reverse strand, counting down.
TTTTATAAATTTGTTTAATTTAGGCTTAATAATATAATATAATGTGTTTTATATAAAAAAAATTAAGTATTTTGTTAGAATTCAATGATTATTTTATATATTTTAATGACATCTAGAAAAAATAACCAATTACATATTTAATAATATAATTAAAACAAATTTATAGTAATATAATATATTAATTAATAGTGATAATGGAAAGGTCTGCATAAAATGAAGGTCCTGCACATACCAAATTGGTGGGTGTTACCAAATTGGTGGGTGTTAGAATCCTGCAATGGTAATATGTATCTTGTGCTTTGATACTTGTAAATTAAGAGATTTTTAAAATATTGCATAAAATGATGGTACCTTGTGCCTAATAATTTGTATTTAAGAGTTTTTTATCCCTGCTTTATAATATAGTATAGATATAGATATGTATCATTCTTGTATGAACCTGACTTTACATATCTATCCTTTACATATCTATCCATCAATTACATACCACTATAAAATAAATATGCGTATTTTTGTAAAATTGACATTTTTCCTTTATTTTCTCTCTCACTCAAGATCAACATGCAAATTTATTTTCTTTCCTTTCTTTTTCTTTGACGGGTGTCGAGACCGTCAAATAATAAGTATTTATAATTTCCAACTGTCCCAAATCACAATAAAGATTGTAATAGTGGTAAGTCGGGTCGAATCCACAGGGATTGGTCGTGACTACTATTCAACTTCTATACTTTCGATACAAAAGGGGGGGGGGGTTGGATTTGATTAACTAAACTAAACATGCGATTAAAAACTAAACAGACGCGATAAAAAGAAAATCTAACATTAGTTTAACTTCGATTAAGACGGTAACACCTATCATTGATTCCAAAAACGTAAACACAAAGTACGAACCCAAGTTGGCTATAGTTATCAATAAGCTCTGATAACTTCGATTTTTCCTTAGATTCACACCGGTTAAAACAAGCTCTTCAACCGGATCTTAATCACAAATAAGAAATTAAATAAGCTCTTAAGTTCCTAGGCGTGATTAGCATTAAAGAGTTAGAAAAATCACCAACCCGAAGCAATAAGCACACAAGCTCGGCTTATTAGAGCTTCGATTGCAAGAATTCATGAAATCGAATTGAAAACCTTATTGAGACCAAACGATTTCATTCGTTACTTTATCAAAATCCCTAGACGATTACGTATCTAGGTTTTGATTAACGAGCATTCATAAGAAATTCAATCAACTGATCAGATTAATTGAAAACCCAAATGAAATTGACATTAAAAGTAGAATTCAAGCAAATAAGTTTGTCCCAAATGTTTACAATGGAATCTCAAGGTATCAACCCATCATAATCAAAGCAAACAATTAAATGATTGGAACAAAAAGAAAAACCTAAGCTACAATTGCAACAATATGAAATTACCTAAATCAAATAGAAATTGGATGAGTTGTTGTTGTTTTCCCTTTAAGAAATCTGCTTCCTTCTTCTAATTTCTTCCCAATCATGCGATTCCCTCTCTCAAATGGCAGTTTCCAACGTTTTTATACAAACCCCATTGAAAACCACTCCAAAGAACGACAAACCCACGATTTTGGGTCGGCGCTGCTGCTGGCGCGACTCGGGGCGCGCCAAGACTTGTGCGGAGACCTGGAACGCTCGACAACAGTGTTTGGAGCGGTTGGTGGTGCGGCTTCGCCCGCGCAGAAAGTTACGCGCATCTCTGATTGATCTCTTTCCCGTTTCTGCACGTCTACCTCCTCCTTTCTCTCTTGTTCTCGATCGAAAACTGATGTAAGGAAATATGGGCTTATCTTTTCCTTTGCTTTTGGGCCTTTTTCTTGCCTTTTTGGGCCTGAACATAAAAGAACAAAAAGGGCTTAAGTAGGCCTATTTTAGGGACAAAAAATGATATAGAAATTTGGGTTTTTAAACCCATTTAAAACACTAAATTAGCGCCATCAAAATATCCCCACACTTAGAACTTTGACCGTCCTCGGGCAAACACTAAGGTTTTAGCACGATGTAATCTCACAAGTCGACTTTTAAGAATTGAGAAAATAGACATAGCATTGCATGAAGGTGTAGCTTAACCGGTATAGCCATAATCAACACACAAGACAACTCGAAGATGAATACATGCTAATTTCACAAACACCTCACAAAAGATATAAACCTATTCTAATCGCTCAATCGCACAAAGGTGTAGGTGTTTTTCACTCAAATCATCAATTCACATGAAAATGCACTACCATAAGCTTGCATCAAGTCTCAATTATCCATTACTAACGGTAAAAACTAAGTGTGAATCAAAAGGACTTTAACTAGGGGTTGTAATTTGGCTAAGGGTCAAGGTAAGAAAATATTTGGTTAAGTGACTAAGTTTTGGACTTCGGAAAAGAAACCATGAATCAATTTGTCTACTCCCACACATTGCACAACAAAGAAATCATAAAATTTCTCAACTTTCGAGCTCTTATTTTGCTAAGCATTCTATGGAGACAATTGTTTTCTTCTTGAGCTTGGTCTCCACTTATTCATGTTTTTTTCTTTCTTTTCATACTTTTTCTTCTTTTATACTCTTTTTTTTCATTTTTTTTCTTTTTTAAACCTCTTCCGATCATTATATCGGCATTTTGGATCATGTAGAGGGACTACAATTTAAGGGAGTCTAATTAAAAGCATAAAGTCTCATTCCTAAAGTCCGGTAAGTGAAGTGTTTGGCTAAGGGTTAAGTTGTGGTGTAATGACAAAAATTGGTAATTAGGCTCAAAGGGGTGATCAAAACGGAATACATACGTAAGGGTTGGCTTTTAGGCTAAACGGATTAAAATAGCAACAAAGATGGCCTTTTTCATTTTCACACTAGCATTACCTAAATGCAATATCGAAGACCCAAAATGCAAGTTCTAGAATGACATAGACATGGAAGATGCAATGCACACGGAAATGAAATAAGATTGAATACAATGTTCAATCATGGCTCAAAAGCTCACAGGTGCATTTTTAGTCTATAAAATTAACAAGACTCACAAAGTTTATCTCGAACGTGTTAATCTCGAATACACAAGCAAACCACACAATCATTCATGCTATGACATTAGAAATAAAAAACTTGTCAACTCATGCAATTTACGTAATAATAGCCCAAAAACAAGTCAAAATTCGAAAAATTTAGCCCTTAATCAAGAAATATCCCCACACTTATTCCATCCCCACACTTAAATCATATATTGTCCTCAATATATGCATGTTTTTGGCACAGTCTGAAAACAATAAAGCACAAAGGGAACAAGAAATCTCCTCTGATTTGATGACGCGTGCCCAATATATGATCCAAGCTTGTGGTGAGAGCCTCTTTACACGCCGGGGGGGGGGGGGGAGGGGGGGTAAAGTCCGACTTCAAGGAAGGTTAAACCTGGAAACAAAACTCATCAACTTAAAAGACAACTAAAAATGCATAAAACTAAACTAGAATGGAAATAAAGCAATAAAATTGGGTTGCCTCCCAATCAGCGCCTTTCTTTAACGTCTTTGGCTAGACACTTCCAACGCTATCCCGTATCTAAACAGTCAATACCCCATACATGCATTTTCACGCGATGTTGGGGTGCCTTGAAATATGTCAGGATTTCAAGCGTGGGTCCTGTGAGTCCGTGATCGTTACCAGATAATCAAAACAACAAACAATAGATGATAAACCAACCTGTTTCGATATATAAACGCGGATTACACGGTTGAGTTCTTGAGTTTTAGCTCTGTTTGTTTTCTCTCTTTTTCACCTTGATACTATGTGTTGTGTGTGTTCTATGTTGTGTGCTAATCGATTGATAGAGAGAGATAGAGATAATATCTTAAACATATATTATCAAAACATAAACAAATATTAAACTAAAACATAATATCTAAATAATAAATATCTAGATATTATAACTTTGACACTTATTACAATTTGACCCCTAGACTATGGTTGAGAGTGACTTTCAACATTAACTTCAGATTGCGATCTTCGTATTGGATGATCTTGAATCCAATAAGACTGTGTCTTAACAATCTCCCCCTTTGGATCAAGATCATTACGAAAATGATTTGTCAATACGATCTTCTCTTTCAGCACAGAAGATGCAATCTCTTTCTCTAGCTCATAATGCTTTAGCAAAGTATCTTCAAAGAAAATTTATCTGAAATCAGCTTGTCTTCAGAATACTTTGATCTCGCATTTCTTGGTTAGCTTTTCTTGTAATGAACATTTCTTCAAGCTTTACATTCTCCCCCTTTTTGATGGAAAGTGCAACGACTTCATCAAAACTTTGAGTAAGAAATGTCAACCACTTGGAGTCTCTGTTTAGATTACAAACGTGGATTACAGAGGTTGATATTGTTACAGTTTGAGCGCTCTCTCTCTAAGTGTTCTTCGTGTTGGTCGATGTTGTTTCTCAGATTGTGAATTGTGAGAGATCTTAAAACTTAAACTAAACTAATAACGAAACAATATCTAGATATCTAATATCTAGATATTATATTAAAAACTAATATAATAATTAACTAAATATCTAAAACATAATATCTAAATAATAAATATCTAGATATTATAACTTTGACTATTATTACAGAATAGACCCTAGACTATGTCTTGAGAGCGACTTGTCAGCGTTTAGCTTCAGATTGCGATCTTCGTTTTGTATGATCTTGAATCCAATGAGACTGTGTCCTAACAATCTCCCCCTTTGGATCAAGATCATTACGAAAATGATTTAGCAATACGATCTTCTCTTTCAGCACAGAAGATGCAATCTCTTTCTCTGTTCAATTGTAATAATCTCCAGGTTTAGCTTCGAATGCTTTTAGCAAAGTATCTTCTAAGAAAATTTCCCTCAGATCAATATGTCTTTAGAACACTTTGAAGAATCTTTTCTTGACTAGCTCTTCTCTTCTCTATCTTCAGAATAGTTGGAAGAGTTCTCTAAACCTTTGATCTTTCACATTTCTTGGTAGGCTCTTCTCCCCCTTTTTGATGAAAAGTACAACGACTTCATCAAAACATATGTCAAGAAATGTAATGCTTATTGAGCCCCTGGTCCGTCAATTCAAAAGATATTCATCCAGATCTTTGCAAATCTAGACAAAGTAGTCGTGTAACACCTGAATCAACTAATGAATCAGTTAGAATGCCTGTCAGTAACACTAAGTCACTGTGTGTAACAAATACACATTGGAAAGGAGTTGTTTGATGTTGACTCCCCTAGGGCTTCCATTTAATCATCGAAACACCACAAAGGTTATTTCTATAAACGTTATGACAAAGAAACTAATTCCTTGTGTGTTCGTGCTTGTGTTTGAAAGAATTAAGCACTTGATGATTGCTTATAGGCTCAAAAATTGTGTAAACCACTGAGACAACAGTAAGTTAAACACAGACTCAATGTGCATGATTGAAGTGCGAAGGTGGGGCAGACTTCCTTCTTTTCAATATCCAGATTTTCCAAATGAAAATCAAATATCAAATGTGCTGCATCCCCTTTTGAAAATGTGAAACATTTTCTTGTTGAGAAGAAAATGAGTAGGTGGTGAGGTTTGATCAAGAGTTGGCATGGGTTAGTGGCCTGTTTCAATAATGATCACCAAAGAATTGTGAAACATTAGAATTGTGGCTACCCGGCTCAGAAAAAGTTGGTGCAGAGTTGTGATATTCTTTTAACTCTGTTCTCACACGCTCTTTCTTTTAAACAGTTTGCTTACTCTAATCACACTCATTTCTTTTTTCTTCTCACACTCAATCACTAAGGATTAACTTCGTGGGTAGAAATCACTGGTTAAGGTGTTTTCATTGAAGTTGTGTTAAGTCCTAGCACAATGATTCTTGTTTTCCTATGATGCACGTGATGCTCAGATTGGTTTAACTATTTTAGTTAAAGCACAATGTTGATTTTGAAAACATTTAAAATCACACTTCCATAATATAAAATCTGTTGAAAAAATCGGGAAGTGGTTTGAACGTTTTAGAACGATGTTTTCAATGATTGAAAGTTATCATTCTTTCAACCATATATGAGATTAAGATAAAGGATTATACCTTAACGTGCGATCTTACATCTCATGAAGCTAAGCTTAAAGTCATAAAGATATTATCTTTTAAGCTTCTCTCAAAAATTCTGCAAAAGTCTTATGTCAAGTCAAAGTAAAATTTATTCACTTATAATGAAAAGACAAAAAAGGAGTAAAACTTTTTAAAGAACGAGTTCTGATCATAAATAATCAGAAGTCATATCCGTACTCCCTTTTGACTTGAAGAGCTCCCTCTAAAATCTTGCATTACAAAAAAAAATTGACATTAAAAGGTACATGCACAAATTTTATGAGCTCCCCCTCGAAATAATATTGACCAGATGTCAATTTCTTCTCATTCTCCCCCTTGGATCATGAACATTTGATAGAAGTGCAGATATCAATCAGAGTTAAGAATGAAGAAATGATGAAAAAGTATACAATTTAGAAAACTTTGTTAGGTAACTACTGATTAAATCTTAAGATTTAGCATACCAAGCTTAGAGACAAGAAAGTTAAACCTCTTTTCGTCTAAGGGTTTGGTGAACAAATCGGCAAGTTGATAATCAGTTTTTACAAAGAAAAGTTCAATTGTTCCCTTTTCAACATGATCTTTAATAAAGTGATACCTGACGTCTATGTGCTTAGAGGTTGAAACACAAAGTTGCTTCTTCGATGCCCAACTTACTAGTTTGTCACCGAGGAACTGTACGTGTCCTGACGTGCTCTTCCTTTCTAACATACAACCTGTATGATCTGCATCTGTGTAGGCTATTAGTTCAAAACTAGTATCTTTAGGATACCACAGACCAAGATCTGCAGTGCCCTTTAGATACCTAAATATGCGCTTCACAACAGACATATGGATTTCTTTAGGATTGGCCTGATATCGTGCACATAAGCATGTTGAAAACATTATATCTGGCCTACTAGAAGTAAGATACATTAAAGAACCTATCATCCCTCGATAAGTCCTAACATCAACAGCCTTTCCCGAAGGATCGGTGCCAATTTTAGTATCTGGTGCCATTGGGGTACCAATCGGTTTTGAATTTTCCATTTGGAACTTCCGAAGAATATCCCTAATGTATTTTGATTGATTGATAAAAATACCCGATGCAAATTGTTTTACTTGTAAACCGAGGAAGAAATTCATCTCTCCCATCAAGTTCATCTGAAATCTAAACACCATAAGGTTTGCAAAATTCTTACAGTACTTAGTATTTGTAGAACCAAAGATAATATCATCTACATAGATTTGAATTAAAATGATATCACCTTTTTCCTTTTTCATAAACAAAGTGGTATCCACCGTACCTTTTGAAAACCCAGACTTGACTAGAAAAGTGGAAAGGACATGATACCAGTCTCGAGGTGCTTGTTTCAGACCGTAGAGTGCTTTGTCGAGAATGTAAACGTGATTTGGCTTCTCTTGATTGACAAAACCCTCTGGCTGAGAGACGTAGACTTCCTCCTTCAGAATTCCATTTAGGAATGTTGTCTTCACGTCCATTTGAAAGACCGTGAAGTTCTTGTGGGCTGCATAGGCTAGAAACATTCTGATTGCCTCTAATCGCGCCACAGGAGCATATGTCTCGTCGTAGTCGATTCCTTCCTCTTGTCTGTATCCTTTGGCTACTAGTCTTGCCTTGTTTCGGATAACGGTACCATCTTCGTCTTTCTTTATCTTGAAAACCCATTTCGTACCTATAATGGTTTTACCTTTAGGCTTTGGTACGAGTCTCCAGACTTGAAGTGCGTCGAACTGATTTAGCTCTTCTTGCATTGAGATCACCCATTCTGGATCAACAAGTGCTTACGATACGCGTGATGGCTCGAACTTGCTCAGAAAGGAGTCATGCATGCACATGTTCATTGATGCTGACCTAGTTTCCACCGGTTTTGATGGATCGCCAATTATCTAGCTTATCGGATGATCTTTGGTCCATTTATGTTCATGAGGTAGTGGATTAGATGATTGTATGTAAGTGGTATCATCTATAAATCCACTTGTACCTTCTTCTGATTGTTCAGGAGGAATGATGGTTTCAGTTGAAGTGGCAGGTTCAGAAAGCTCAGCAGGTACAACTTGATCTGGCTGTAGATTGATCTGTACAGAATCTTCTACTGTTGCAGCTACTTCTGTCTCTTTATCATTTGACACTTCTTCAATTGTTGTAGTCGGCATTTGAATTGTAATTTCTTGTTGAATCAGGGCGTTTGATGCAATAGAGTCATCTGAACTGGTTGGATGAGTAGTCGTTAAGTCTTCCATCCTGTCAACCACAACATATTTCTTTACATTAGATCCAAGAAATTCATCATAAAACAATTCAAATAATAAATCTAAATCAGATAAATGGTTAGTTGAAGTTGAAGCTTCGTCTGATTTATTCTGTTGAGACGCAGGTTCTGGACTGAGTTGCCCAGAAGCTAGTACTCCTGTTATAACGGGTTCTGAACGTTGTTGTTCGGAAGCCATTTCTTCATCAAACGAGACGTTGATGCTTTCAATCACCGTCTTTGACTTATTTAGATAAACACGAAATGCAGTTGATGTCGAGGAATAGCCAATGAAGATTCCTTCATCCGCTTTAGCACAAAACTTATTTAGACTCTCCCTATCGTTTAGAATGAAACACTTACATCCAAATATATGGAAATATTTGATTGTCGGTGTTCGGTTGTTGATTAACGCATAAGGAGTCTTCTTGAATCTTCGATGTACCATGGAGCGATTCTGTGTGTAGCACGCGATCGATACAGCTTCTGCCCACAAAAATAGAGGTAAGTCTGATTGACTTAGCATAGTACGAGCAGCCTCGACTAGCGTCCGATTTCTTCTTTCAACCACTCCATTTTGTTGAGGCGTTCGAGCAGAAGAGTATTGATGTGAAATCCCGACAGATTGGAGATATTCTTCAACCTTGTTGTTCTTGAACTCTGTGCCGTTATCTGTTCGTAGAAACTTGACCGGTTTCTGCAGATTCACCTGGGTCGTCTTTAGGAATGTGATGAGAATATCAGTTGTCTCATCCTTTGAACGTAGAAACTTGACCCATGTGTATCGCGAGTAATCGTCCACGATCACGAGTATGTACTTCTTGCCGCCTAAGCTTTGAGTTCGCATTGGACCGCATAAGTCCATATGCAATAACTCTAAAGGAGCATTGGTACTTGGTTCAGGCTTCAGTTTATGAGGTGCCCTCTTCATCTTGCCCTTTTCACAAGCTGCACAAAGATGTTCTCTTTCATATTTCAGCTCTGGAAGTCCTTTGACGAGCTTTCCACTGACCAGATTGTTGATGTACCGAAAGTTGAGGTGAGAGAGCCTTCGATGCCATAACCAGCTTTGTTGCATCGATGCTTTCGTCAGTAGACAAACTTGCTTGTCAGTCTGGACATTTGATAAGTTTATTGTGTAGAGGTCTGTTTCTCGAGTACCGACCAAGAGTTCTTCGCCGTCTTCATTGCGAACTGAACATCTCTTGGCTTTGAAGTTGACCTCTAAGTCTTTGTCACAGAACTGGCCTATACTGAACAAGTTGTGTCCTAAGCCTTCTACATAGCTCACCTTCTTGATAGTGATATTGTCATGTTGTACATCACCGTATCCCATGATTGGAGAAAATTGGTCGTTGCCAAATCTTACTGTTCCGCAATATTTGTCTTTAAAATTGGACAGTATCTCTTTTTGCCCTGTCATGTGCTTGGAACATCCGCTGTCCAAGAACCATGTATGACTAGTCTGCATAAGAGAAATTACAAATTTAGATATTCATACGACAACATTGGAATTTTCACTTTGATTATCGAAGTGCGGGTCTTGAACTGATTTGTTCAAAAGCCTATTTTGACTTTGATGTTCAGATTTTTGAACTGCATTATCCAAAAACCTATTTTTGACATTGAAGAACGAGTCCTGATCTGTACATAATCAGAAGTCGCTTTCTCTTTAAGCTTTGTGTGCCTGCAACACAGATTTAGCCTTAGGTACCCACTGGAATTTGGGTCCTACTGTGTTAGCACAAGATTTTGGTAACCATTTCAAATTGGTTCCTCTTTTCTTTTGAAATGTATGTGAAGAATTGGTATGAGATGAATGCACATGATAATTACCAAACCAATCTCCAGAATCTTGACAAGGAATAGAAACATGTTTATCATAAATAGAAGACTTTCTAGCAGATAAAGATAACTGAAATAATTGCTTCATTGTATATTGTTTACGGGAAACAACAAGTTTTGAGTTCAAAAGAGTAACATCAGCAATTAAGACATCTTTACTAAGCGAAGTCTTGCTACAATTAACACTACTAAACGATAAAACGGTCTTGTCAAGCTTCCGTTTCGGTTGCCATTGAGAATTTACTTCTGGCCTTTGCTTGCTAAGATCTGTAACATGTGAAACTGATGAGTTAGACTTCTGAGCAACAAATGAATGCTTCTTTTTGGAATTACCAGTAGTGGTCGGTTTCTGTGAATGCTGAGATAAATTATTACCTTTAGCACTCTTAGCGTTCACAGAGACTGATTTATCAACGAAAGCTTTCGTTGATTTTGCACTGTTTACAGTCTTACTGGTTTTTCTTAAAGTTTTCTTAACAAAAGATGAATGGTTGGGAAGTTTTGCATTAAAGTTAAAGAGATTAGAACCATTATCTAAACCACCGTAAGAGTTCAAAAATTCAAATTCTTTATTTGATGTACCAAACATATCCTTAGAGTTTGAAGCTTTTGAAAGAACAGAATTTGAAAACACGGTTGAAAAAACGTTTTGCTCAATATTTATCAAAAGTCTTGCATCTGATAAAGAATTCTCGAGTTCAGAAATTTTGCGTTCTAAAACGAGAGGAGGGACATATAGTTTACCTTTAATAGACTTAGCCTCCATTTCCTTTTCAGAATAACTTGGAAAGAAATCACTTGAAAGAGTTTCCTTCTTTTTATATATTGGGTTTTCATCATAACTATTATTCAACTTCGCATAATAAAATGGAAGATGAACTTTAGCAGATTTCATCCGTTTTTCCGTTTCATTGGCTTCATCCTCTTTTGACAGTTTAGTCCAAAAAGTTTTAAACGCGGGGAGTCTGCGAGCTAATTGCATATTAAGATGATCATAAAGTCCTGGCACTTCAGACATCCCTTTTTGTAGACAGTGAGGATTCTTATAACCAATTCCCCATCTCTCTGTTTCCTCTTTGGGTTTGTTCAGAAAAATAGTCTGTTCAGTTTGACCCATTTTATACAACTTCTCTTCCAAACTTTTTAATTTTCCCAGTAAAGAAAAGTTTTCTTTTGTACAAGAAGCATGCAACTTTTTAAGCTCATATTTTTCAATCTCACTATTTAGCAGTTGAGTCTTAAGATCAGAATTCTCTTTTAGAATTATTGTCTTTTCCTTAGCGTTGGTGTCATTATCTTTATGTAAAACCTCAATTAATACTTTCTTCTCAGCAATTTCATTGCTCAGTTTCTGTATCAACTGGTTTTTGTCTGTCATGACACCATTATCTTGCTTAAGATTAAATTCTAACTCTTTTTGTTTCATACTCATGGCATGCATTTTATTCATGAATTCTAAATCAGAAAGATTACATACCTCCTCTTCTTCATTGTCGGAATCAGCTTCAGCATCTGATTCTATCTTGCCCATCAAGCACATGTTGACGGCCTCTTCTCTATCTTCATCATCTTCTTCTTCCTCATCTGAGTGATCGAGCCAGTATTCATCCTCAGCCATCAATGCCTTGCCTGCCTCTTGTTGTTTTGCAAGAAGCATCTTGTTCTTGTAATAGTCTGAATTTCTGACTTTTGATCTACGGCAGTCCTTGGCAAAGTGACCTGGTTTGCCATAGTTGTAGCACGTAGGCGGTTCTGGCTGACTTGATCCTTCAGCTTTGAATTTTCTTTCTTCCGGTCTCCTCTCCTCAATCCTCTTTCCTTCCGACTGAAACCTTCTTTCTTCAGGTTTCCTCTCCTCTGATCTTCTCCCTTCAAATCTTCTTCCTTCATACCTGCTTCCTTCAATCCTTTCTTTGTGGATGTAGTTGTTTGGACCAGATGAATATCTCTGATTATTTGATGTTGGCTTTGTGTAGAACCTTTTCTGAAAAGCACTAGTCAGCATAAGCATTGCTTGCTTCAGCTGATCATTTTCATCTGATTCTGAGTTTGCACACCCTTCATCTTCTTCATCTGATTCATATATAGTCGCCTTGTTCTTCTTCTTTCTGACTACAAGTGCGACTGTGTCTTCAACTACCTTTCCTTTCTGTCTTTTATCATCCAGAATTTCATCCACCTCTTCTTCATTCTGACGGAGGGTTTCATACACCTCATGAAGTGGAATCTCATTCAGGTCTTTGATCTGCTTCATCTGCCGAGCAAATCTTTTCCATTCAGGTTGAAGAATACTAAGGAATTTGACGTTCATCTCTATTTGAGATTTGTGAACTTTGTTCTTGCTAAGTTCATTCAGCAACGTCACAAACCTGTCATAGGTTTCTTCTAAGGTTTCTCCCACCCTACCTCTAAATTCTTCATAGTTATATAGGCAATTGGAGATTTTCAGCTGATTTCCCACTTTTGAACCCAGCATCATCTTTTCGAGCTGATCCCACATTTCTCTACCTGAAGCCTTGTAGCTGTCAATCTTTACGTATATTTCATTTGGGATCCCCTGTAAGATGTATGACTTGGATAATTTGTCGCCTTTGGCTCTTTTGAGGTTATCATCTTGTAGCTCGTGAAGCTTAAGTTCAACCTGAGTAGGCACGTTATCAACTACACGAGTTTTCATTGGAAGTATCATAACCCCTTCTTCTATAGATGTCCTGATGAAATCACCCAGCTCATGTCTGTCAATGAAGTTCAGAAACCGATCCTTCCACTGTTCGTATTCTCCTTTGAAGAGAACTGGTGGTTTGGTGTCAGTTCCTATTGCAAGGGCTTCTCTGGATGTCATTTTGAATAAAATTCGAAGTCTGGAAAAACTTTGCGTTTTGAGAAGGTTTGCGCGAGAGGTTGATTGCGCAAAGTGAGGTTCGACCGGTAAGATGTAAAGAACCGGTAAAATTTTCGACCGGTAAAATTTTCTTTCGACCGATAAACAAACAATTTTATATGAGAGTTAAATGTGATTGGTGGAATTGATGTGTGTGGACCGAAATATTGTTCAAATGGGTTTGACCGGAAGCTCTTTGACCAAAATGAAACAACAACAAACAAATGGTTGTTTGACTGGGAAAGGATGTTTGACTGATATGTGTGTGTTTGATTGCTTAAAAAAAATGAAATGCAATTGTGAGTGGACAAAGTGAGTGGTGTGAGAGAGAGTTGATGGACCAATTGTTAAACACGTGGAGAGTTTTGCATGCGGTGAGAGTATTTCATGGAGTGAGTGAGTTGAATATTGAACAAATGAGTGAGAGTGGACCGAATTAATTCTTAAGGATTTGAGTGGACCGTGTGAGAGTGTAGGATAAGACCGATATTAATGAGGAGTTCGACCGGGGAAGTGTTGAAGACCGATAGAGTGGGTATGTGTGATTCGACCGGGAACAAAGATGAGTTTGACCGATACCAAAAGTTAGAAGACCGATAAAAGGAGATGTTTGACCGGGTTTTGTTTTGTGAGATTCGACCGATAAAAAGTGATCTTCGACCGGTATTTGCAAGAGTCCGGTCGAATGCTTAAGACCGATAGAATGTAAAAACTAAGGTTCGACCGGTAAAAAATATTATTGGTCAATTGGCTTAGACCGATATATTACAAAGGACCGGTACATCGTCTTCTCCGATTAATCGACCTGTAACTCTAAAATTAACCCAACTAGAGGTCGTTTTACCACACCAAACTTTGACAGTATGTTCTCCTTACCAACAACAACAATACACAACCTTTTAATTTCGAAAATAACCGCAAAATCAAGTTTTGATCAATAACACAATGTTCTTCAAAAATGAAGAACACAGAGAGTTGAAAATTTTGATTTTCAATCTGGATCAGCTCTGATACCAATTGTGAGTCCGTGATCGTTATCAGATAATCAAAACAACAAACAATAGATGATAAACCAACCTGTTTCGATATATAAACGCGGATTACACGGTTGAGTTCTTGAGTTTTAGCTCTGTTTGTTTTCTCTCTTTTTCACCTTGATACTATGTGTTGTGTGTGTTCTATGTTGTGTGCTGATCGATTGATAGAGAGAGATAGAGATAATATCTTAAACAGATATTATCAAAACATAAACAAGTATTAAACTAAAACATAATATCTAAATAATAAATATCTAGATATTATAACTTTGACACTTATTACAATTTGACCCCTAGACTATGGTTGAGAGTGACTTTCAGAATTAACTTCAGATTGCGATCTTCGTATTGGATGATCTTGAATCCAATAAGACTGTGTCTTAACAGGTCCTTTTCCCTATAATATAATAAGACGATTCTGCTTCGCAAAGGAATCGTCATTCGGGCTCCCCTTCTCATCGTCTGCCTTCGGTGTTTCTAGTATGGTGAAAGATCTCCCGGTGTCTACAAATTCCTTCTCCTTTATTAGATCAACCAACGGTGTAGGAAAAGGAGGGGGTACCACCACCGGTTCCAAAATATTCACATATTCTCCCTTTTTGTCGACATCTTGTGGATTAGATAGGTTTGTGTCTTCTTCTTCATCTTCTTCTTCTAGGGAGATTTCTGGCCTCTTCTTATTCATCGATCCTAGCTTTTCTTCAAATTGGGCTTCCAACCGACGTATTGTAGATTCGTTCCGGCTAATTTGGGTTTCCAAGTTCTGAAGGCTTGCCCTTGTCTCCTGTTGAAATTCTAATGTACTAAATGCTAATGATTTAACTATTTCTTCAAGAGACATACCTGAATCCCCATAATAGCTTTGTGTTGCTGGTGGCGTTGATTCATAACTAGGATAAGAAGGGTCGTACCGGTTATAGTCATACTCGTTTAAGTATGGACGGGGTTGACATCCTAGTGTGTATGTGCTAGAGTATGATTCAGACGGACCGTTTTGGCTTGAAATTCCCCCATAGGAGTAAGCTTGCTCGGTGTGATATTGTGATGTGGGGTACCGGTTGGTCGGAAAAGCATTGGTAGTGTACGCCCCACATCTTCTCACCCGTTGCGGTTCTTTACAAACCAACTATATCACTAGAGATGTTAAATCTGAAAGTTGAGTCTCAAGGGAAGAGATATTTACCTCGTTCGGGTGCCGTGTGTTGGTGGTATATCGTGAACCATAATTATATGGATAATCTGCCATGAAAGATGCAAAAACACTTAAAAATTGTTGGCGTTAGGTACACTATTAAATCAGATAAACACCAAAACTATAAGACAAAAATTAAATAAAGAAAAACAAAGTACAAAAGTTAAATAACGATCACCGAAACCAATCCCCGGCAACGGCGCCAAAAATTTGACGGGTGTCGAGACCGTCAAATAATAAGTATTTATAATTTCCAACTGTCCCAAATCACAATAAAGATTGTAATAGTGGTAAGTCCGGTCGAATCCACAGGGATTGGTCGTGACTACTATTCAACTTCTATACTTTCAATACAAAAGGGGGGGTATGGATTTGATTAACTAAATTAAACATGTGATTAAAAACTACACAGACGCGATAAAAAGAAAATCCAACATTAGTTTAACTTCGATTAAGACGGTAACACCTATCATTGATTCCAAAAATGTAAACACAAAGTACGAACCCAAGTTGGCTATAGTTATCAATAAGCTCTGATAACTTCGATTTTTCCTTAGATTCACACCGGTTAAAACAAGCTCTTCAACCGGATCTTAATCACAAATAAGAAATTAAGTAAGCTCTTAAGTTCCTAGGCGTGATTAACATTAACGAGTTAGAAAAATCACCAACCCGAAGCAATAAGCACACAAGCTCGGCTTATTAGAGCTTCGATTTCAAGAATTCATGAAATCGAATTGAAAACCTTATTGAGACCAAACGATTTCATTCGTTACTTTATCAAAATCCCTAGAAGATTACGTATCTAGGTTTTGATTAACGAGCATTCATAAGAAATTCAATCAACTGATCAGATTAATTGAAAACCCAAATGAAATTGACATTAAAAGTAGAATTAAAGCAAATAAGTTTGTCCCAAATATTTACAATGGAATCTCAAAGTATCAACCCATCATAATCAAAGCAAACAAATGATTGGAACAAAAAGAAAAACCTAAGCTACAATTGCAATAATATGAAATTACCTAAATCAAATAGAAATTGGATGAGTTGTTGTTGTTGTTGTTGTTGTTTTCCCTTTAAGAAATCTTCTTCCTTCTTCTAATTTCTTCCCAATCGTGCGATTCCCTCTCTCAAATGGCAATTTCCAACGTTTTTATACAAACCCCATTGAAAATCGCTCCAAAGAACGATAGACCCACGATTTTGGGTCGGCGCTGCTGTTGGCGCGGCTCGGGGCGCGCCAAGACTTGCGCGGAGATCTGGAACGCTCGACAACAGTGTTTGGCGTGGTTGGTGGCGTGGCTTCGCCCGCACAGAAAGTCATGCGCGTCTCTGATCGATCTCCTTCCCGTTTCTTCACGTCTGCCTCCTCCTTTCTCTCTTGCTCTCGATCGAAAACTGATGTAAGGAAATATGGGCTTATCTTTTCCTTTGCTTTTGGGCCTTTTTCTTGCCTTTTTGGGCCTGAACATAAAAGAACAAAAAGGGCTTAAGTAGGCCTATTTTAGGGACAAAAAATGATATAGAATTTTGGGTTTTAAACCCATTTAAAACACTAAGGGTGTGTTTGTTTTTTTAAATTAAGTACTTATTTATCACTTTTCACTTTTTTGGTCAGACTTAAGTCAATTAAGACTGTTTTTTTTATTATTTCAGATCCACTTTTCACTTATTTACATTTTACCGAAAAAGTGATGGGTACTCCACTTATTTCCACTTATTTTCATCTAAAACTTCCTTACTTGAGAAACGGAAAAGGAGGGTTGATTCTGAGCTTCCCCGAAACGTTCCGCCGTCACCACCACCACTACCATCAGCACCGCCATCGTCGCCAATCTCAAACTCTCTTTGTTCCGTTCTCAATTCTGCCCTCCGAGACGTGATGCTGTCCTGTTGGATTGCTTCTCACTTCGAATCGAATTTGGAGTACTTCTCAAACGACGCCTTCTTCTTATTCTTCCACCACTTAACGTTCGTTCTGCTGCTTTCGCCGTGGATGTTTCAGGTCATTTGCCTTAGGACGCCGGAGCAACCGTCCTCGTCATTGCCGGCGCCTATGCACTTGTCGATGGATTTGATAATCTCACACAACAGCAAATCATCGAACAAGTATCTCTCAACCTATACATGATATATGTCTGTGCGTATATACATATTTACATATTGATAAACAATACTTCTAGTCTTGTATTATTGTATTATGATATTCTCCATACCGTTATACGGTCACCGGAAAAGCATCCGATCAAACACTATATCGTGCGTCTATAGGTGATAAAATCGATTTTCTCATTCGGTCGTCTTCCCTGTTACATGTATCGTGTCTTCCCTGTTTCATGTTTGGTCGTCTTCCCTGTTTCATGATAAAATCGATTTTTTCGTTTGGTCGTCTTCTCCATACATATTTTCATGTTTGGTTTTTGTCGTCTTCCCTGTGATGGTGTCAAGGAAAATCCAAAGAAACCATCAAATGGTAATATAATTTAATTGAAAATAATTGATTCAGATTTCAGACGTTTATCAGTTTAAAAAAACAAACAGTCTTATTGTTTCAGATTTCAGACTTCAGTACCACCTCTTAAAAATCAGAAGTGAAATCAGACTTCAGCACCTCTTAAAAAACAAACGCCACCTAAATTAGCGCCATCATTCTTCATTTCCCTTCACTCTGATGAATACAAATAAAAAAATTCCTTTCATTAATTTTCTTTCCTTCCAAAATTCAAGAACAGAGTGTGAGGAGGAGGAAAGTTTTTGAAAGAAACTTATCATTATTTTCCTTCTTTTTACTTTCTTTTCTCTCCTAAAAAAGTTTCAAAAATACAAGTTATTTTTACTTTTTCTAGTACATATATTAATTTATTAATTTTAGATTTTTAATTTGTTGTTTATAAAATAAAATTTACCAATTTATTTGTTTTTAGTATACATGTTGATTTGTAAATAGTTGACACATATTGATCAGATATTTAAAAATCTATTCTAAACAGAAAAGTAATAACTAAAACTAAAATACCAACTATTGAAAATTGATTAAAAAAATATTAACTTGATGATTTATCAAAAAAATATCAAAAATTATATTTTTATAGTAAAACTTGAAAAACAAATTTTAATTTTTTAATGATAAAATAAATTATATATATATATATATAACATAATCTAATATGTATAGTAGATATGAATTCATACGAGAACAATATATATTTAAGAAAACAATGAATCACATACAAAATTATATATGATTCATGTACAAAATCATATATGGTTGCGGGCGACTTAAGTCGAGGCCAAAGTCGTCCACGTCCATTTTTTTGCCGTTAATGTAAAATCACACATGATTTTGTATATATGATTTGTGTTTTCTTAAATAGAGCGTTCTCGTTTACACGCAATCTAATAAAACATAAAAAAGGAAAAAGACAAAACAAGAGTAAAATGACCAAAATATCCTTAAGCTAATAACTTTTTAAACTGAGGTTAGTCGGAGGAACCAATAATGAAACAAAAAGGCAACCACAATTACTAAAACTATAATTGTTTAAAATAAAGATCAAACTTGATAGTGAGAGACGACCACAAGAACCAAAAAAATGTAGTTTACTCGATCAACCATTAATGTGAATTTAAGAAAATAGTAAATTTCATATTCAATCTTTGTGTATGAATGAACATATAAATTAGTGAAGGAAGTGAATAACAACAAAATGGGAAAAAAGGTAATGTATGGGTCAAATCTAAGAAGAAGAATATTAACGTTACAATGACTTGTATCTCATGCAATAAAAGTTGTATATCTTTCTGAACTCGAACAAAGAGATGGAATGCAATGGAATTGTGTTGATTAGAAGAAGCTAAAGTTGTTGAATCTGAAGGAAGAAACATTGGCATAGGCATGTAGGAGTTCATTTTGGGGTGTCCACAAGTCTGCTTTAAGACCACTTCTCTTCACTGCTTTTAAGATCTTGTTTCTATGTGCATACCCTTTTACAACCACCTTCTGGCTATTCCCATCCACTTCCACCCTCTCTATTCCTGCAATCACAAAAATCATCATCAAAGAAGACAATTTGAATTTATCAAGAAATCTTGATATTAGGTTTGATGTCGAAGTTAAATCAAGAAATCTTGATATTAGGCTTTGATATTAAATCAAGAAATCTTGATGGGTGATTACCTCTTAATTTGGACAGACATTTTCTTAGTCTTTTCTCATGTATACCTACCATGTCTACCTTCAATTCAATAACCTGCAAAACAAAAATATTATTATAAAAAATAGTGCATAATTGATGAAATTGGAATATTAAAAGAGATGAAGCGTACCTCCATTGCGAGTTTGGGACTTGATGAAGAGAAAGATTGTGGGTTTGAATAAATACGAAAAGTGAGTTGAAGGGAAAGAATATTGCATAGTAACATGAATGAGAGAGATTATTCCTATTATCCTATATATATATATATATATATATATATATATATATATATAGGTAGTGGAAAACGTGGGTGTGGGGTTGGGAAGATGGGAATAATGAGAACTAGCTAAAGTAGATCTTATTAACTTATGATTGTCACTTTGCTTTCTTTGGGTTAAAACGGTTGGGTTACTTGGATCGAGAGACTTGTCCGTTTCCTTGGGTTCAATTTGAAAGGTATGTACGTGTATTGATGCACAAGATACAAGTGTATTTATGCATCTTCAATGTAATGTTCTTATAAGCAAAAAGTATAATGACTTGTAGAAATTAACATTGTAGAGAGTTTTTATAAGAACATCTCCAACAGCATTGCTAAAATAGAAAAAAAACAAGTTTTTGTTTTCTCTATCTCTCCAACATCATTGTTATCTTGTTTTTCTAAAATAAATAATCATGAAAAAATCTCTAAATATAAAGAACTCTCTAAAACTTGATGGTAGGATAGATAAATGATTATTTTATTCATTCCCACCAATGAGATTCAACTTTTATCATTTCATATTAAGTTTTTTTTTAAAAAATATATTGAGATGATAAATTTGAGAATATTATAATAATATAAATAGCTTTAAAATTTTTAAAATAGCAAATCTGTTAGAGTTGAATGTAATATTTTTTAGAGATTTTCACTTTTGGTTCTCTATTTTAAAGAAATTATAAAAAATAGTCTAAAAATCTTGGTTCTTACCATGAAGTTTGTGAGATGTGATATTTTCCTTATTCTTTATTTAATTTCTTGATTTTATAATAATTATTAGAGTAAATTACGTTTTTTTGTCCCTGTGGTTTGTTAAAACTTGTGGATTTCATCCCTTTGGTTTTGAAAATTTGATTTTCATCCCTATGGTTTGTAACTTATTTCTATTTCCGTACCTGAAGCCAAAACACTACTTTTAAATATAAATGAACTATGAACCATAGAGATGAAAAAAGCAAAAAGTTTTAAATCATAAGGACAAAAAAGGGAATGAAATATAACCATAGGGATGAAAATCATAATTTAAAAACCACAATGATGAAAATAGAAAATTTCATCAAACCACAGGGACTAAAAACGTAATTTACTCTAATTATTAAAGTTGAAAAAATGTGTAAGACCCGTAAAAAAAAGGTTCTTATAAGAACTACCATTATAGATATTTATACGGTATCTAATTTTAACAAGTTGGAAGTGAGATACCAATAGAAAAACACAAAAAGAAAGTTCTTACAAGAATCTCCGTCAAAGAAGCCTCTAAGTAAATTTGTGGATGTCGTATAGGCTTTAAAGAAAGGAGCTCCCTTTGACCGGTCAAATTTTACTTCTCTTCAATAGAAAATTGGATATAATTTACAAAAGTAACTTCAATACCTATGCTATTTTTTTAAATATAATAGTATTAAAATTTACAATCTCTACAATTTTTTTTTTGAACGACAGATAACACATACGTTTTCGCAGTATCCGGACATCCGAGGGCAGCACCGACTAATCCCCGGCAACCCGACCCAACTCTTTGGACTGGACCCGTCCAGGCCCCGACTAAGCCCGACCCAAGGACCGAACCCGCAACCCATAGATTGGTTGTCCGGAAACCTGGACCCGAGCCGACCCGAAGGCTAACCCAGAGTCTGGGATGCTCCTCATGCGCCCAAAGCTTCCCCCTAGGCTCGAACCCGGGTAGACTGGGATACCATCCACAGTCCCCCCGGGGTGTTACTGAGTTTCAGGTTACCACTCAGACAAGACATGATTTGCAATCTCTACAAAAATACTTAAACTTTAACAACTATTCTATTTTAAAAATTATAGTATTGATTATATTATTAAAATAGTCAACACATTAATAAAATTTATTTCTCTTCCTCCTAAATATTTTACTCCAATGCCTCGATGGAAAGATTAGAATATTATTTTCTTTCTTAAAAATTGAGTTTTAGAGATTTCTTTAAATTTGAAATTTTTTATCTTCTTTCTATTCTTTTACTAGAAGTGTACTCGCGCAATGCCGCTAGATACATCACGATTTTATGTTTCATTTTATTTTCTATTTTTTGTCGATTTACATTACGATTTTGGTTGGTTGTGAGAGAGCGATAATGATTTTTTATATAAATTTGTTTAATTTAGACTTAATAATATAATGTAATTTATTTTGGTTTAATAATATATTTTTTTTATAAAATATTCTGTTAGATTTTTTTAATTAGATTTTATATTTTTATATTTAAAATTTGATTTTTATTCTATATTTAATTATGCTAAGAGTTATTTTAGGGGAGTTAAAGTGGGAAATGATTTTAAGAGAGTTAAAATGGTTAGAGATAATGATTGAAAATTAATAAATAGCATTAGATGTAGTACATACAGCTTTAATGGTTGTTTTTTAAGTAATTAGCATTAAATAGCGGTACATTAAGCTTTAAGACTTGTTTTTAAGAGTTTTTTATGTCATCTTTATAATATAGTATAGATATAGATTTATTTTATCATACAAGATATCATAGACGTTGGAGCAAAAAAAAATGCTAAAATCCTTCTTTTCCTTTTCCTATTTAAACATAGTTGTTGGAGATGCTCTAATCTAATTAAATATTGAGGAGGCTAATTTTATATTCCTATATATATCATTAAATGCACCTCTATGTTAGAGCATCTCCATAAGTTTCTCTAAAGTAAAAAAAAAAAAGAGTTTTTGTTCTCTAAGCCTCTCCAACAACCTTGTTATTTTGTTCTCTATAATAGAGAAAACTTGAAAAAATTTCAAGTTTAGAGAATTCTCTAAAGGCAAAATTGTATGAAAATGGAACAAACTTTCACCTGATTTCTATTTTGGGGAACCAACTTTCAAAATCATCATTTAGGGGTTTGTTTCAAACTTTATGTTTATTTAAGGGTCTGGTTAACTGTTCAACACGTAACCGGTAATATTTTATATGACATGACAAATTATTAACTTAAAATATATTAGGTGGAATATTGTTTTTGCCACATCATTGTTATTATTAAAAAAAACATTAAAAAATCAAATATGGAACATGATCGTTGTTTCCTCCTTCCTTCCTCCCGCTCTCGACTTCCAAACGTAATCATCGTTTCCTCCATCACCGCAACCCTAGCATTCATCACTCCATCGCATCGCAACGGCTGTTGTTCTCTCTGGCAGCGCCGCCGCTGGCTGCTCTCTCCGGCAGTTTCCGTTGGCTGTTATCTCCGTGATGATCGACTTCATGACTATGCCATTCATGGATTTACGTGCAAGATCCTAACATTATGTGAAGCTGTTTTGCTCAACTAAACCTCCCTAACTCCCTTATATTATACGAACTTCAGGAATATTTGACAAATCCAGTACAAGTCAAGGTTGGAAAAGTGAGCAACCCAACAGAGAACGTATCCTAAACTTTGGAGAAAATATCCGAAAGTGAGAAGGTATACCAGTTTCGATTTTTGTTATGCAAAGTTCACTAATTTATGATATGATATCTACACTACAAAACAAATGCTTATCACCGACGGACAAATTCGTCGGTGATCCGTTGGTAATAGTAAAATCCTTCGGTGATCCGTCGGTAAATGGACGTCGGTATAGATGTGGTCGGCGTTCAGATTACCGACGGATCACCGACGACTCATTTTTCCGACGGATCACCGACGGTCACCTACGGCGTGGGTTATTTCCGACGAATCACTGACGGTCTCCATTTACCGACAGATTACCGACGGATCTTCACCGACGGATTATTTCCGATGGATTTAGCGACGAATTTCCGATGGATATTTAATAAATAAAAAATAAATTAAAAAATATTTACCGACGGATTATCCGTCGGTAATTTTAATTTTTAAAAAAATAATTAAAAATTAAAAAATTCCAGTTTTTAACCTGTACAAAACATGCCAATTTTTAATCAATACTAAGTTTTAAACTGTACAAAACCGTCGTTTAATATCTATAAATGCATAAACGTAGTACAAAAACGTAATCCTACAGGGGGGGAAGGGGTGCTGATCTGTAAACTTCCCCATGAACGCCTCAAACTGATCTATTCACTCCTGCATCCGCCTCCTCTCTTCGATCTTCATCTCTCTCTATTCGCTCATGCATCCGCCTCCTCTATTTTTCCTCTCTCTCTACCTTCTGTCTCAGCTCATTCAACTGAAATTCAACATTTGACAAACATATATAGAACAATGTTAGACAACAATTAACAAACATATGATTGATAATGTTAAACAACATTTGACAAACATACCTCCTCATCGTGACGGACGCTCGTGCTCCCGCTCGAACTGGCACCTGAATCACCAGTCATAGCATAATAGGGATCCTGACTGGTCCCCCATCCAAAAATACGGCCCTTACGCCGTCCTCCGACACTACGCTCCCACAACTCAGTGTCATTGGGAGGTACAGTGCCGACAGGTAAGTCCGGGTACTCATCCCTCCTAATCCGATGGTAGTTATCCTATAGTTTACCAAATTAGACATTGTCAAGTCAACTAACCTATAGAAAATTCGACAACATTTCAACTGTAATTTGAACATATATATCAATGACCTGCTTTTATCAAAACAATCCTATCGTCTGCCCAACAATGGCAGCCCAAACTAAGTTTGCTATAATTTATATCTATCTTATAAAACAAACAAATATCTAGCCATGCATAATTGTAACACCCCGTTTTCACTATTATAATAATGACAAATTTTCGTTCATTTAACTAAGATAAGTGTTAAATATGAAGATTAATATGATCGATAGTTTAAGATATTTTATCCGGTATAGAGATGTTTACATCAGATACAAATTTAAAGTTAAGATCTTAATGTCAAAATATTGATATCATTAAAAAGATGATAATTTAGAAAATACTTTTATTTGAAAATAAATAAGAGAAAAATATATCTGATTAATAATTACGAAGATGAAAATATATAATATAAATTCTACACACATATATATTTAAACTTTTAAAATTGAATATGAAATATATATATATATATATATATATTATTAATAATAAATATTTTAATATTATTTCTAGGATCCTGTTGAGAATGTTTGGCATACTTACACATATGAGATCTCGTACTAAAAGAAGATGATGTTTTTACTGAAATGGTTATGCATCAATGTTATTATGCATAATTGTGAAAAGTGTAGTGAATTATTATTCATGCACTTAAACCATATATTTTATGAAAGATGATTTCTTCATGAAACCATAATTGCTCACTAAGCTTAAAGCTTATGTATTCCATATATGTATCTCAGGTAAGATCAGGATAAGACATGAAGGGATCGCATGAAGAGTTAATGTTCTTAAAAATAGCCATTATAAATGTTAGGCTATTGAGCTGATTCAGAACGCTTCCGCAGACGTAAAGGTTATAATGTTATGGAGAGAGAAAAAAAACGGGGCGTCACAAGTTGGTATCAGAGCATTAGTTTAAGTGGACTAAGGTTGCCTTAGATTAGATATATAGACTTAAACTTTGAGGACGACACTGAGTTTTAGAATACTACATTGCCATGAAATAATTAATTTATATATAAACCCAATCAGATTATTCCGCTAATTGCTTATCCTGGTCGATATAACCATATGGGATGGTGTCTAGAAAGGTTGAAACGACTGAGTTGTGGACTTCCGAAAGGTCGTAGATTATATTTGCACCGAAAGGATCCTGGCTCCCCGTGATACCGGCTTGGCTATTTCATATTGGTAGTTAGATGGATTTGTAAGAAGTGACGATCTGAATAGGAAAAAAAATCCATGGTATAAGAGAAATAGGATTATCAACTCGTGCAAGATTAAAACCTTAAGATTTGAGATTATATGCTCTGATAAAATACTTTAGAATTCCTTTACTATGTTGGAGAACGATATCAAATATCCCACACTTAAGTAATATATGAGATGACAATTGATAATCATATTGATCAGGATTATTAGACTAAGATATTAATTTGTAAAGTTGGTGGTACCAAAGTGTAAATATTATCATTATTATATACCGGTGAATGTGAATGAATAGGGACACGGTTTTCTGACCATATTCTTACATGGTATCAGAGTGTACCTAAACCCTAGCCGCAAACACCTAACAAACCCTAGCCGTCATCTTCCTCCCACTGCTGCTCCAGTCTTCTGCCATCCTCCGGCGTGAACAGTGCTTCGTGAACAGTGCTTCCGGCGTTAACAGTACTTCCAGCGTGAACAGTACTTCCGGCAGATCGACCCAGATTTCTGCCGTTCTCACCACAGGATCGATCCAGAAATCCCGGTTTCTACTTCTGACTCATGGCCTCCCTGCATCCCGCTATCACTGTCACCAACATCCGGAACTTCATCCCGATCATTCTGGAGATGGACGACGGACAATATACGTCATGGGTTGAACTATTCAAGATCAACTGTCGTGCACACGATGTCATCCATCACATTCTTCCCGACGAATCTTCTTCATCCAAACCTGCGGCCAGCAAAGACAGAGAGAAAACAGATGATGTGGCTCTCTTCAAACATCTGGATTCCATTGTCCTTCAATGGATCTACGGTACGATTTCTAAAAACTTTTTAATTACTATTCTAAAACCAAATTCAACAGCCGCTCAAGCTTGGATATCGTTGGAAAACATTTTCATCGATAGCAAACCCTCACGGGCTTTATATCTAGAAAACAGATTCAATAATGTCAAGCTGGAGTCTTTCTCTAATGTTTTCGCTTACTGTCAAGAGCTTAAGACTTTATCCGATCAACTCACCAATGTTGATGCCCCTGTTTCTAACGACCGTCTGGTTCTTCAACTCATCAACGGACTTGGCGAGAAATACGAAAGCCTCGCCACCTTACTCCAACAATCCACCCCTCTTCCGGATTTCTACACTGCCCGATCCAAACTGATCTTGGAAGAAACTCGCAAGAATCAAAACTCCAAGGCCACGACTGAAGCGACAGCCATGAACACTCAAACAACCGCCACTAACGAGGATCGACATTCATCAACCGAAACCTCGTACCGTGGTGGTGGGCATGGACAGTTTGAGTCTCTTGACTACGGCGGCAGAGGGCGCCATACTGGTAGAGGGGGTCGGGGACGCGGTCGTGGTCGCGGTCGCGGACGTGCCTCACACTCTCAGTCGGGCTACTATCCACAACCACCATCCATCGGGTGGAATGCTCCATGGCCAACACAACCATGGAACACCCCTCCTGCATCATTCCCTACGACACTGGCCAACAGGTACCGTACTATTCCCAGAAACCCTAATTTTGCAGGTATCCTTGGCGCTAATCCGTACGGCAATCCGGGTTCCGAGTACTCATACAGCCCGACCAACATCGAGCAAGCAATGCACACGATGACATTAAATCCGGACCAGAACTGGTACCTTGACTCCGGCGCCACGAACCACATGTCACACACCATAGGTAACATTTCCAATTATGTCTATAATGGTATACAAAACAACATCGTCGTTGGCAATGGTTCTCAAATACCTATCCTCGGAACCGGTCACACCACCCTCCAACCACCTTACCCACCTTTAAAACTCAACAATATCCTTCACGCACCTAAACTTATCAAAAACCTTCTTTCTGTTCGCCGACTAACCACTGATAATCCTATTTCCATTGAATTTGATCGTTTTGGTTTTCTTGTGAAGGATTTTCAGACACGGATTCCTATCATCCGATGTGACAGCACTGACGATCTCTATATTCTTTCATTACCTTCCGCTCAAGTTACACCACCTACTACTTTGGCTGCTTTGACGCAAGATCTTTGGCACAAGCGTCTGGGCCACCCCAGTTCCTCTCTGTTACGAGTATTAAATAAACGCAATTTTATTTCTGTTAAGACTTTTTCGGATAGACACTTATGTCAATCGTGTGTTTTTGGCAAGCTTATTAAATTACCTTTCTATGATTCTACTTCTGTTACATGTTTACCCTTTGATATTGTGCATAGTGACTTATGGACCTCCCCGGTTCTAAGCTCCGGGGGTCACCGTTATTATATCTTGTTTTTGGATGACTACACCAACTATCTATGGACTTACCCTCTCACACACAAATCCCATACACATTCCACCTTCCTATCCTTCCACATACTCATCCGCACTCAATTTGAACGTGCAATTAAAAGCTTCCAATGCGATAATGGAACCGAGTACAACAATAAATCGTTTCACGATTTCTGTGCTCAACACGAAATGGTTTTCCGATTCTCATGTCCCCACACTTCTTCTCAAAATGGGAAAGTCTAACGAAAATTTCGTTCCATAAACAACATCATCCGCACTCTTCTCACCCACGCATCCCTACCAAACTTGAAAACAGGTCCACCCCGTGCGTCTTTCTCGGTTACCCCTCCAATAATAGGGGGTATAAATGCTACAAACTCTCCACCAAAAAAATCATCCTCTCTTGTCACGTCGTGTTCGATGAGACCGTGTTTTCGTTTGCCACACTTCACTCCTCCCCCCCTTCCTACGACTTTCTTCACTCCCACCAATCCAGTGAGCTCCATCCGTATGTCTGGGAATCCGTCACTTCCACAAACCAATCCACATCCCTAAATGAACCTCTTGCCCCTTCCCCCCATCCTCCACAAGCCGAAACCCCCCCTCTCCCTCGCCGTCCCCAACTTCACATCAACCTACTCCCACCTTCCAAACCTACTCACGTCGACCCAAACCACGCGAAAACCCACACCCCATCGACACACACCAACCGCCTCCCCCACCCGTCACAACCTCACCTATCCAAGACCCACCACCACCACCCACCCGCACCATGCACACACGTAGCATGACCGACATTTCAAAACCAAAACAACCTTTCAATCTCCATACCTCTGCCCCATTTGAGCCTTTGCCCCGCTCCCCTACCGAGGCACTCAAAACTCCCGTTTGGAACCAAGCCATGACTAATGAGTTTAATGCCCTTATCGACAATAATACATGGGAATTGGTACCTCCCTAACCGGCGATGAATATCATCCGGTGCATGTGGATTTTCAAACATAAGACCAAATCTGACGGATCTCTTGAGCGCTACAAAGCGCGCTTAGTTTGTGATGGCAAGTCACAGCAGGTTGGCGTCGACTGCGACGAAACGTTTAGCCCGGTGGTCAAACCGGCAACCATTCGCACGGTCCTCAACATTGCGTTATCCCACCAGTGGGAAATCAACCAACTGGATGTTAAAAACGCGTTTCTCCATGGACACTTAGCGGAAACAGTGTACATGCATCAACCCATGGGATTTCGGCATCCGTCTTATCCTAACCATGTTTGGAGGTTAAAGAAGTCTCTCTACGGCCTCAAACAGGCACCTCGTGCATGGTATCAACGCTTCACTGACTATGTCACTAAGCTTGGCTTTCGACATAGTGCCTGCGATCATTCCCTATTTATCTACAGACACGGCCGACACACGACCTATCTTCTTCTCTACGTCGACGATATCGTTCTCACTACATCATCATTGGCTCTCAAACGCCACATCCTAACTCATTTGTCCAATGAGTTCGCTATGAAGAACTTGGGCCATCTCAGCTACTTCTTGGGTATCTCGGTCAAGCGTGACCCCACTGGCCTATTCCTATCTCAACAGAAATATGTTGCTGACATTCTTACTCGGGCAAACATGACTGAATGCAATCTTGTCCACACTCCAGTTGACACCGACGAGAAGCTCAGCCACAACTCTGGGGAATTGATCGATGATCCCACCACCTACCGCAGGCTCGCAGGTGCCCTACAATATCTCACATTCACACGTCCTGATATCTCCTACGCCGTCCAACAAGTTTGCATGCACATGCACGCTCCGAGGACGTCACACATGAATGCCCTGAAACGCATTCTTAGATATGTCAAAGGCACCATTGACATGGGATTATACATGAGTCGTACCTCAGTATCCACTCTTCTGGCTTACACCGACGCTGATTGGGCGGGTTGTCCAGACACCCGCCGTTCCACCTCTGGCTACTGTGTATTTCTGGGAGACAACTTATTGTCATGGTCCTCTAAGCGTCAGTCAACAGTCTCCCGTTCGAGCGCCGAAGCTAAGTATCGAGGTATGTCTAACGTCGTTGCCGAAATTTGCTGGCTCAGAAACCTCCTTCTCGAGCTTGGCCATCATCCCACACGCACATCCTTGGTCTACTGTGACAACGTTAGCGCCATCTATATGTCGGAGAATCCAATCCAACATCAACGGACCAAGCACATTGAGATCGACATCCACTTCGTCCGAGAGAAGGTTCAACGCGGCCAGATTCGGGTTTTACATGTCCCGTCACGCTACCAGCTAGCAGATATCTTCACCAAAGGTCTACCACGAGTACTCTTTCACGACTTCAGATCCAGTCTAAGCATCCGTCGTACTCCTCCTTAGACTGAGGGGGTATATTAGACTAAGATATTAATTTGTAAAGTTGGTGGTACCAAAGTGTAAATATTATCATTATATATACCGGTGAATGTGAATGAATAGGGACACGGTTTTCTGACCATATTCTTACAAGGATTAACCAAAATATTATTCTCAAACGTACTCAGTATATGCTTAGATCAACACGACTGCATTTCAAAATAACAGACTATGTTAGAAGTCCATATTATTTAGTCCAAAATTAATATTGAAGGTATTATGTATCAATACATCTAACATTCACAATCATGGCTCAGAAAGAGGATTATGGAACACCTATATGTCGTCATTTTTTTAAACAAGAATGTCTAGAAAGAAATGATAAGACAAGTAGGGGAATGAGAGTGTCATGAATGTAACCATACTACCAAGTGTTTTGGTATATCAAATTTATAGTAAAGGTTGACGAAAGGGCTGAGTTATTTAAGTTGTAATTAAACAATAAGAAATTTGTATTGTTAGTTCATGAAAATTTTGTAAACTACTAGAGGATACGATAGAGGCTTGTGTTAAGAACAAGATTTTGAGGTTGTAACCAAGGATGTTATAAGTAGAAAATATATTGATTAACATATAAGGTTAAAAACTATGCATATAGATTCGAGTTAGGTATCTTATATACAATAAGTTTTGGAGCTTGTGATTGTGCCGAGTAAAAATATAGCATTGGGTTTTGCATATGTGAAAAAGTTAGGACGCATAAAAAGGAGTTTATAGAGAGATGTACTTGCCATAAGTATGATATGATGGGGTCGGATCAAGTTTCTCTAAGCTTCAACATAGTTCAAAAATAATATAGAGGTTGACATGAGAAAGTTTAGTTAAGAGTTAAAATGATATTGAGGAACCAGAGGTAAGTATTATGGAATATGTCAGTGCAACAAACGAGGCCAAAGGAATCACTGACAGTGTTTTGGGTGCATTTATGGTTAATAATTATTGTGCCCTAGTTTATTCAATTCAAGTACATCTAGAAGATTAATTTCCGCTACTTTAATATATAACCTAAACAATTATAATAAAAATTATGTAGTGCGTGTTGACAGTGGTCAGATAAAGATTAAAGAAATTGTTAAGGATTGTTCAATCAATATGGATCGTAGAGTTACCTTGTTAAATTGATGTATTTATATGAGTTTGATACGATTTTGGGGGTGGAATAGTTGACAAAGAATGACATTAAGGTGATATGTAAAAAAGAAGATGATTAAGATATGTAACCTGAATAGAGTACCTATGTATAATATAGAAAGATTGATGAAATAGGAATTATATTAGGGATCAAAATAGGTAGGTGCTTGAAGAAATATGTGTTGCATTTATGTTATACATAAAAGATGTTAAGTAGGAATGCAAGTTATAGAATGTGTCAATAGTAAATGAAAATGTAGAAATATTTGCCAAAGATTATTCTATAATACCAATAGAAATTTATGCCGAGTTTGAAATCGACCTCGTGCAGGGAGCGACACTAAATGTATAGTCATATAGCACCGATAGAGATGCATAAATGATGTTAATGTGAAAAAAAATTGTTCATGCTATGAGAGGTTGATTTTAAAATGTGTTTTCATAGATGCATGAGCATGAAACTAGTAAGGTTTTACTAAATGCAGTGGTAGTGGTTGTTAAACTTTGTCGTAAGAGCATGACAAGTGGGTTATGTCGGAATAAAAGTTTGCTGTAAGAGCATGACAAGTAGGCCTGTAAACGAACCGAACGAACACGAACGGAGGCATGTTCATGTTCGTTCGTTTAAGTTAGCCGAACAAACGAACGAACACGAACATTAAACGAACAAATTTTTTGGTGTTCGTGTTCGTTCGTTTAAGAAAATGGTTGTGTTCGTGTTCGTTCGTGTTCGTTCATTTAGGTGCTAAACGAACCTAAACGAACAATAAACGAACGAACAATTAATATGTTCGTGTTCGTTCATTTAAAAAATTAATATGTTCGTGTTCGATATGTTCGTTTGTTAAGAAGTCAAGAGAACATAGAACAACATTTAAAACAAACTGAAGGTGCATCCAACAGGGAGCTCCAATCAAAACCTTTCATTTGAGCTCAAGCCACTAGGCTAAAGCCAAAGGGCTTATGCCAAAAGGCTCAAAACGATGAAGGCTGAAAGCAATTCAAAATTACATAGGAGTGAGGCTTATTTATAGTAAAATGCAAGGCCTTTAGTTTGAAAATCCATCGATGTGGGATGTAGAAAAAGGTGCTTTGTAAACCTTCTCTCATGGGAAGATGCTTATGCTTTGGAATCTCAGGTGTATGGTGGGGGATCATCTAGGCATCCCAATTCCCACATCGAAAGTTTACAACCAAATTTAATCTTTGAAGGCAATATATATATAACTAAAGCTGGTTGCTCTTTATTGCTAATTATTATATTATATATAATTATTATATTATATATAATTATTATATTATATATAATTATTATATTATATATAATAATAATTGTTAATTTTTTAAATAAATATTTAACTTTTGCCTTACTAGTAATTTATTATCAGTAAATGAACATAAACGAACGTAGGTAAACGAACATAAACGAACGTAAGTAATCGAACATAAACGAACGTAGGTAAATGAACGTAATCGAACATAAACGAACGAACGTTCACGAACGTAAATAAACGAACGAGACCTTTGTTCATGTTCGTTCGTTTAACCAAACGAACAAAAAAAATTGTTCATGTTCGTTCGTTTATTAAATAAACGAACATAAACGAACTTCCCGCCGAACGGTTCACGAACTGTTCGTTGAACGTTCGGTTCGTTTACAACCCTAATGACAAGTGGATTATGCCAGGATATAAGTTTACCGTAAGAGCATGACAAATGGGTTATGCCAGGAAATATATTTACTATAAGAGTATTGCAAAATGAGTCATGCTAGGTGGATCGCAACCATTGTGTGTAGTATACATTGTGAAGGTTATTTTAGAAGTTTGCTTATGCAATTAAAAAAAAAAGTTATTAGCCGGACAGTAAATTATGCGATAAAAAATATGGTTTGAATAGCAATGTCAAAGGAAGACGTGGTATACTACTAATGCGGTAAGAAATAGGACTTACGAAAAAAATGTTCGGAAAGAATCAGAGTACGCAGCGAAAGCACGATGTTGCTAAAAAGAATTTCTTTTTGTACGCTACTATTTGAAATATAATCAATATAGTATGACAAGAGAAATGTATTCAAACAAAATTGTGATTAGTAAAAGTGAGAGAAAAATTATAGTTTAATAAAGAAATTTATATGGTTACTTAAATCATTTGCATACCTGGTATTGACAATTGTTAGGAAATACAATTTAAAATCATCATACCTGGTGTTGACATTGTGGTTAATAGAGTAAAGCTTTAAGCCAGTGCTACAAAGATAGGTAATTTGACTCTCAAATATCAATAGGAGATATTTGATGTGCAAAACCCCAAGGGTATCTATAAATGATGGAATTTGAATCTAAATGGAATTTAACTACATAGTAGGAGATATAGTTGTATCCAAAAGTATACGATAGTTACGAATCATGATCAAGAAGTGATTTTGAATAGAGTATATGAGGATGTTCAGATAGTAAATAACGTCAAGTAAAGAAATGTTTGATGAATTATTTCCCTATGATAAGTTATGACAAAGGATATAGTGTCAGGAAATACAATCCAAAGAATTCATACTTAGTATTGGAAATTGTGGGTTAGTAGCATAAAATTTTATGTCATTGATGTAAGGATAAGTAGTGACATGAAGTGGTAACTTGACGGTTAAATATTGGTAGGAGATATCCAATCTGCGCAGAAATAGAGGAGTTAAGATATCGGTAAATGAAGATGTTTGAATATATGTAAATTATAGGGAAATTAAGTGTATCCAAAAGAGATCGACATTTAGTAATTGTGATCTAGTACTACAATAAAGGATTAAGAGTAAAGTATATGAGGATATTTAGATAGTAGATAACATTAAGAAGCAAGAAAAAAAAATGTAAAGATGTAAGTTAAAGTATTATATTTAAGACTCTGATATTTCTAAGTTATAAATTGAGAAATTCCGAAACAAGGAAATAATCTGGATATTAGTCAATTTGTAAGTAACATCACGGACCAGAGGCTACTACATGTGAAATAAAATAAGATATAAGAAATTGAAGTTGATAGCGAGTACGAATCAATTTCGAGGACGAAATTTTTATAAGGAGGGGAGAATTGTAACACCCCGTTTTCACTATTATAATAATGACAAATTTTCGTTCATTTAACTAAGATAAGTGTTAAATATGAAGATTAATATGATCGATAGTTTAAGATATTTTATCCAGTATAGAGATGTTTACATCGGATACAAATTTAAAGTTAAGATCTTAATGTCAAAATATTGATATCATTAAAAAGATGATAATTTAGAAAATACTTTTATTTGGA
Organism: Arctium minus; assembly: GCA_954870635.1. NCBI lineage: Eukaryota > Viridiplantae > Streptophyta > Magnoliopsida > Asterales > Asteraceae > Arctium > Arctium minus. The sequence continues at coordinate 116,357 of OX941083.1, read as the reverse complement.
AATAAAAAAAAGAGAAATATATCTGATTAATAATTACGAAGATGAAAATATATAATATAAATTCTACATACATATATATTTAAACTTTTAAAATTGAATATGAAACATATATATATATAGAGAGAGAGATATAGGTTCATACGAGAATGATAACGATTTAAAAGAATACAGGAATAAATGTCAGCCAATCAAAATAATTAAATTAATTTATTTTTTTTCATTTTTCTGAATTATCATAAGGCTAATTTCGTCATTAACCACATGAATAATTTTGGATAGAGATTATCTTCCAAAAATTGGGCGATTTCATCTCAATCATCAACGCAATCTTCATCTCTTCCAAAATCAGTAGAATTTTGCTCCACAATTATGCAATATTCAGTTTATTTCACATACCAATTTCAAAGGCGAAGAACACTTGATCGATTTTCATGGAGGATTCAAGTTTCATCTTTGCTACAGACGGGAGCATCCAATCGATCAATGGAAATGATGCTAACAATGATGGTGAATCCCGAATCAGTCATGAGCAAGGTCGACGTGATAACGTCGCTGACAATGTTCTTCAAGATGTAACAGGTAAATCTTCTATTTTCTTTAAAAGTGTCGAATTTTTTAGAATAAAAGTGATACCCTGTTTAGAGATTGAAGGTCTGTGTAATTGGTATTTTCTAAAATAGGGTGTAGTTATGTTTTTAGTTTTCTGAAGGTTTGAACACACTAAGCAATTTCTAGATTAACCATATGTTGATACATTGTTATTATAATTGTATCACTTATGATTCTCTATTTCAAAACAAAATCACAATGGAATACATTTGGCCCTTATATTCAGTTAGTTGATTTACCTATTATGTAATTAACAGTTTTTTATGGTACCTCATGTGCATTCTAACTTTTAATTATATTGTATCAAAATCTTATTTTCTTTAGAAGTTCCGGTCATACCGAATGGCAATTCCATTGGGAATACGAATGGGTCAACTGACCTTACTGGTAGTACTATGTTGTCCCTGAATGAACGATTAAACGAGCCCATTAATTACGTACCGAATGTTCCTGAAGGTCTCATACCAGTTGTTGGGTCGTTGTTTCAAACAGTAGGTCATTGTGTTGAAATGTACAGGAAGTACGCCGAGTACGCGGGTTTTGATGTTAGACGATCAACTGAAAAAAAGTTCAACGACAAATCCATTAGGATTAAGTATCTTGTATGTCATCGGCATGGATTACCTAACAAACGTTCAGTTGACAGCACTAATCTTGGTCAACATCGGAAGGTTTTGCGTAACTCCAACTTCAAAGTTACGGGATGTAATGCTCAAGTTCGTTTTTGTAGGGTTCAGGGTACGTCATTGTTTAAGTTGTACCACTTCAACCCGAACCACAATCACCCATTGAATGTGTATCGTTTTAATATAGTTTAGTTGGATTTTTTTTTCCATTTTCAATTGTTTTCGATTCAACCAAGATTATTTTCATTAAATGTGTATCGTTTTAATTGGATGTGATATTTTCTTTTAATTGAATCGTTTTATTTGTGTTAAAAATCCATTCAATATAGTGATAGGTATATTAGCATAGTATAACTTTCCAATAACTTAAAAAAAACTTCAATAATTTATAATCATTTCAATGTACTATTTTTGGTATACACCTTAAAATAAGCTAAGAATCACAAATGATATGAATAATTGTTTCATAACATCACTTGTGATATGTATTTATTAAATTCACTTGTGACTTGAATTTTTTTTACCATAGCATGTACATGAATCATTTGTGTTATTATACACTCGTAGGTTTACCCTATAAGGTAATTTTTTATATGTATAAAAAAGTGAACTAGAGATTCGAATCTTTTTCAACATAGAATATACATAAATCATTTGTGATTTGATACAGTGGCAGATTTAAACATCCAGTAATAAGCACCAATCACTTATGATTTCTACTATTAATTGATGTTACTACACGATATCATTTTCCTGCTTACGACTATAAACCAATGCAATTGAGATTGAACTTAACATATGTCATGTTGACCAATGACCATTCCATTAAACAAACGGATGATAAGCATAACTAAGTCAAAATACTACTATTAAAAAACAATTGAGGTTCAAATTGTGGCATGACAAAAAAAACAGAGCAAAACTGTTCTGTCCAAGTACTTTGAAATTAAACCCAAAAAGTCTACCAACTATCATAACTTAACCAGCACGTGCGTTAGTGATGTTCGCTTTCTCTTGTATGGCAGTCTTTGTCATCCTTCTAGGTTGTTAGTGATGTTCACATAAGGTTATTCAAACTCCCCTAATCCCAATCCTCTTGACTCAATTTCTGATTCCACCCTTAACCTCAACCTTTCGAATGACCATACTTTTATTGCGGATCTTTCTCTGATTACTTTCGGTATGTCCCACTTTATGTTATCCACGTATAATAACTACATAAAAAATCAAACATTATCACATTGAGTTAAAAAAAACATATAAAAATAATGAATATAACTATACTAAAAACTTACCACTAAAGTTGCCAAGGGACCACAAAAGAAAGCCTTCTCACTGTTTCCATTCCATGTGTTCTTACAATACCTTAAACAGTTTAGAAGGTACCCGCACCAGTTTATATCTCTGAAAATGGTATTTTCTGATATTCGGGATAAGACGTTCAGGTCACATAGACCGTTGTACTTACAATGGCCCATTGTGTAGCAAAATACCACTATCACTAGTACAAAAATGACTTTTTGTGACGGTTTTGACAAAACAGGTTTGTAACGTCTTGATAAAAAAAACCATTACAAAAAGTCTCATAAAAATTAGGGAATTGTTTTAGTAATGAGTTTTATAAATAACCGTTACTATTACTAAAAACTTAGAAACATAAAGCAACGATTTAGATAAAAACGTTACTAAAAGGTCCTCTCTGGTAACGGTTTTGCAAACCGTTGCTTTATGTTGTGACGTTTTTTAAAAACCGTTGTCATGGAGAACCATTTAGTAACAGCTTTTGTCTAAGTTGTTGCTTTATGTTGTAATGGTTTTGAAAAAGCATTGCCAAAACTAAAATATATACAACAACGTTTATTTGAAAACTGTTTCCAAAAGTCATCAGGTTCTATGGCAACGATATTGAAAATTTTGTGTTGCCAAAATATAGTTTACGGTTAACGGTTTTGGAAAATTTACATCACCATATGTCATGTTTTAGTCACGGTTTTAAAACATTTATGTCACCATATGTTATGCTACCGTGACGGGTTTTGAGAATTTTATGTCACCATATGTCGTGCTATGGTGATGGTTTTTATTACGTCATCATATATCATTCTACAGTAACGGTTTTAAAAAATAAATGTCACCATATGTCATGTTACGGTGACGATTTTAAATAATAAATGTCACTGTATGTCATGCTATGATGATAGCTTTGTATAATAAATGTCACAATATGTCATGTTACGGTGACGGTTTTGTATAATAAACATCACGGTATACCATGCTACAATGACAGTTTTGTATAATAAACGTCACTGTAAGCCATGCTATGGTGACAATTTTAGATAATAAACATCACCATACGTCATGCTACTATGACCATTTTGAATAATAATATCACCGTATGTCATGCTACGGTGACGGTTTTGAAATATAAATTTTGTCGTATTTCTTGCTACAGTGATGTTTTTTTTTCAAAAAAAAGAACATTGAAGAAAAATGTCACCGTACGTCATGTTTGGTGATGGTTTCAAGAAAAAATCATTACCGTACATCATTCCACGGTAACGATTTTAAAAAATAAACGCCATCGTATGTAATACTACGGTGGCGTTTTGAAAAATAAACATCAGCATACGTCATGCTACAGTGAGGGTTTGAAAAATAAACGTTATTGCATGTCATGCTACGACGACAATTTTGAAAAATATATACATCATGTTACGGTGATGGCTTTGAAATGATAATTTTCATCGTCCGTAATGTTACATTGCGGGTTCTGAATAATAAACATTATCATATGTAATGCTACGGTAAATAAATGGCATCGTCTGTCATGCTATGGTGACTGTCCTGAAAATAAATGTCACCATATGTCTTGCTATGGTAACGTATTTGCAAAATAAACATCAATCTATGTCATGTTAAGTGACAATTTTGAAAAAATAAACATCATTTTATGTCATGTGATGTCCTACTAACCTTGAAGAACTACACCACATCATCCACATTTGAATAGGAACTTCTAGCGATTCCGACATAAGATTCCAAACATCTTTTGGGAATCGAACTAAATGGATTATGTTCCATAAGAGAGTTGTCTTATTGCTCCTACTAACTCATCCAAAACAAATTTCAACTTATCATGTGCATTCAAGTCTGTCATCATTTTTCATCTTCATGAGTTGTAATTGTTATATCATTTTGCCTTTTCTCAGATCAGAATAAGGCCAAGATCATCATTTTTGTGCTTGTATATCAAATGATTGATCAAATCATATCGAATTTGCATAGGATAGATGATAAGCAATCAATAGATAGATTTGAATACACTAACAACATAATACAACTGTTTATTCAAAAATAAAAAACTTATATTTCAACAAAATAAAATTACAATCTTTTATCTCTAACACCAAATGGACCAATCTGAGGTGCATCTTGTCTTCATCCACTATATTTGAACAAGTTATTAATCAATGTCGTCTATAAAAAGAATACATCGTCTATAAAAAAGAATACATGAGTTTATGCATTAATATGAAATGCCTTTCTTATCCTTCACTTTTCTTCTTATTTCACCTAGCACAACAAAAGGAACTATGAGTTAGTTGACAGTAGACCTGACAAACGTGTCGTGTCGGGTTCAAAGTTAAACGGGTTTAAAGTGTCTAACCCTAATCCGCCCCGTTTAATAATCAGATCATAAATCTCAACCCTAACCCGACCCGCCTAACCCGACACGACCCGCCTAACCCGTTTAACATTTATAAAACTAAAAATTCAAATTCAAAAAAAAATACAAATCCAAATTTTATAATTCAAGCTTAAAAGTTCTAACCAAATTTAAAACATTAAAAATACAAAGCATTAAAAAGAAAACTCATGATATATATATATATATATATATATATATATATATATATATATATATATATATATATATATATATATATATGGGTAGTTTAATTTGTAACCCATGAAAATCTTACAACCCATGCAACCCACTTCTTAACCGTTGGATTAATGATCGACGGTTACAATACATATGGGTCTAATATTTTCAATTAAAAAAATCAAAAAAAATAAAAACAAAATAACCGTTTTTCATAAATCCAACGATTAAGATGTGGGTTGCAACCTTTTTAAGGGTTGCAAAATATCCTTCCACTATATATATATATATATATATATATATATATATATATAAACGGGTTATTCGGGTCATTTTCGAGTTGAAAATTTTGACCCTAACGTTACCCGTTTAATTTTCGTGTCGTGTCAACCCGTTTACTTAAACGGGTTGAAATGTATTACCCAAACCCGTTTATTTCGTACCAAATTAGCGTGTCGTGTCATTTTTTGCCAGGCCTAATTGACAGATAGAGAAGTGCTCCCAAACGTCCCACATGTTCACTGTAACTTATAAACAAATAAAAACCATTGATCTGAAGTAATCAGAAATGCCGACCTTAGGTGCCATATGATGCTTATGATCCATTTGCCAGTGGAAAGTTGGAGTCATTCCTGTATCAGTAACCAACAAGTGGTCATGCAACCATGAAACATAAAAAAAAGAACTAGGTAGACCAAGTTAGCAAACTAAAGACGTTTAACAAACAAAAGGAGTGGCACTTATGCTTTTTAGAACCTATCAACAAAGAACAAGAAAAATGACACTTAGTCATTGGATTAAGAGAACAAAAAGAGTTTCACTCTCGCATTTTTTTCATAGGTATCGAGTTCATTTTCTCTCCATGAACCAAATGGCACTTCGCCTTGTAACATGAAGTAGATCAACACTCCAAATGCCCACCAACAAATTATACCTTAACTGTGTTGATCATCTAATATTTTAATTTGGTGGGTCTCTTATAGATATTGAAACAGAGAATACCAATAATGCAAATCTAAATCAAGGGAAATAAGTTATCAATTAGAATTCATATGATTGTATAAACCAAAATCAAAAGGATAACCAAAGGATTGGTAAACCCTCCTGCCCAAGCTACTCATAGCCAATTATCTCAACAGAAAGTATTTTCTCCCATGCCTCACAACAAAACCCATCATTCTTATTTATAGCCTTCGTAGAGCATACATAACCAACTTGATTTATCACACCCCTACACCTGTCCCTTACTCCTGCGATAACAAATGTTCCAAGGCTTGGGTTGATTGGGCTGATCGATTAATGTTAATTCAATAGACTAATCAATGGCTTTGTTGCTATCAATCTCAGTTATATGATGCTCGCAGATATGCAGGTTCAGTTGAGGGTTCAGTTGAGGGTCCCAGTTAGAATAAATGAAAATAGTACCGGCAAAATGTAGAATGAAGATGGTATAAACAAACAAGTAATACTTTTTGAACCATTATATTTGGCTTCTTGCAAATTGTGATTCTTACAAAATACAAGATTAAACACTATAGTTTGCAAGTAAGAACGTTTTGGATGACTTTATGGAAATGTAAATGCAAAAATAATCCATAGTAGTTGGCACCTTTTTTCCCCAAAATCATTCATTATTGCAAAGTGTTCTTTGTGCATTCTAGCAAAAATGATGGTTCATTTCCAATAGAAGGACTCAAAAAGTCTCACTTGTAAAAAAGGTTTACTGGCGGGGACCCATGGCCCCGTGGCCCACTTTTGTGGACCCTACAGACCCTAACCCCTTAGGTACTGCACCGGAAAAGTCTTCCTGTCCCCCCTTGATTCGAACACTAGGCCTCTGCACAGGAAGAAGGCATTTACGGAATAGGGCTGGCCACCAGACCAAAGACCTGATGGTTAAAGTCTCACTTGTAAACAAATAAGTTGTCTGGATAACATTTGATAATAGTCAACTAGCGAATGCATAATAGCATAAACATAATATTTGTATAGGCAAAATTTATTACCTGTCAGCAGCAAAATCATGACCTTTCCCTTGGGCTATTTCTAGAGCTAAATAGCTGACCATCCCACGTATTGTAAATGTTCTCTCACCGGATAACTTATTTTTAAATCTGAAATCATCTAGCTACAATACAGGAGAAGTAAAGAAAAAAACAAACCTCTCACAAGTTACTAATTTCAATAGAGCCTGTTTGTTTTTTCTCCTACTTCAAAACAAACAAAATGCACCTGCAAAGAGAGAGCAATAACATTATTGCCAAACAAGTGTAAAAGTCCAAAGATTTTAAGAATGGCTGCTTAGAGATAATATGCCTCTATTGCAACAATTATTTCACTAATTTAAGGCAAAAACCCATGAACTGAATTCTTAGGAATGACTAAATAGAGTCCAGATTAGTAAAATAATCTATGAAACCTGAAAATTCGTATCATGTTCAAAAACTGAATTAACGGACACGGTTTAATTGGATCTAGATGGATAATCTGGACTTAAAGCAGCTGAAGTTGTTTCACACATAATGAAATAAAATAAAAAAATACCCAAAGTATTACAGACCAACAAATATTATTATAGTCAAGTATCTTGAATGCATGACTTTACCTACATTTTGGATGTGCTACAGAAAATATATCTCCAATTATACATCTCCAATTACTCTCGATAGTGCAAGTGGTTACATGAGTTGCATTAAAACACAATATATTTCAATGACCACTTGAGGTACATCCTTCACTATCAATTTGCTTTCTGGAATCAAACTCTGCATGTACGTATAAAACCGACACTCTAAATCCAAGAACAAAATGTTGTAGGGATTCTTTCTCCATATATATAGGAAAAAAAATCAAGCTTGCATGACTATAGAATGAAGATGACAAAATTGTAGTCCATCACAAAAAGTGATTCAACATGATGAAGTCCTATTCAATATTTTTCATTAGGATGCATTTTGCAATTGTATTAAATATTAAAAATCTTCCAAAAAATTGTCATAACTTTCTTCTAGATTATAAATTGAACTATTTTTGTGAGACATGATCAAATCTAACATGCTAGCGCAAGCATCTTATGTACTCCAAGCTTTACAGCAATTACTAATTTCAAGGTCAGAATGCCACAAGAGTCGCATAAAGTAAAATTTCGTTCCATGTAATAGTCCTTCTTTAAATTGATACAACCTCCACAAGTTTCTACCCCACATTGAATGTGTGCCAAAAGAATGAAACAATTACCTGATATAGTTTATTCATCATGGCAGAATTTACTGTCCCAGTTAAAAACACATGAATTGTTCAACAAGAATAACAAGTGTTAATCTAAATGAACAGGTGAAAAACTTGGATGTGTTGTTGAAAATATCATTCAACTAACTATTTAATCACAAGTTTAGCATACATGTCCTTGATTTCATTTATTTCCTCTGCTTACTTATAATATTTAATACTTGAATCTTTGCCAAAACATGAGGGAAGTGCTATTAATTTACCATAGAGGTCATTTCTATTTTTATTGATAAAAAGCCACCATCATTTTCAATTAATATAAGATTACTAAATGGGAGTGACCATAACCCAAATCATGTTCGGCTAATGCATATATATTATAGCTACATACATGTCACTTATTTCCACTGTTTACTTATAATATTTAATACTTGAACTAAATGACTTAAATCAAATGACTTTTGAGCAAATAGTGACTCCAGATAAGTTTGAATACCCTGCAATATGTTTCTTTACCAAGACCAAATTCTGTAATTTTTTTAGAAAATCTCAAGCCCAACTAACCAAGGATATCAAAGTTTCAAAAACGTTGTTGAAAGGGAAGTATGTGGTTGGTATAATGGTAATCCCTCCTGCTAAAAGCCAAAAGAAAATAATATTAGTGAAGACACCTACCTACTGAACTGGTTCAGAATCCAGTTAATAGTTCAAATCACATACAATCTTTCCTTAACACTGAATCTATTGTGTGATAAAAAAACAAGAGTTCATGAACAATTCAAGAGGGATCTGCATCAATGACAATATAAACAGGTAATGTGTTGTATGAATAGTTGTAAATAGATTTTTGGAGACAAGAAACAGTTCTATAGGTTTAAAATGAAAACTGTTACAAAAATCCGATTAGGAGGAGGAAGGAGTAATAGATGGCTAACATTCATAAATGCATTTCTTATGATCTTTTTAACTAGGCAGCTTCTACATCAAATTTCAGATCTACAATAGTCAGAGGCCATCATGTAAACAAAAAAGCATGAGATGAGTAACAAGATGAAGGTACTTGTTTGCTCAATTTATAGTTTCGCAATTGGCATGTGTTGTAGAGGGCTGTATTACTGCCTCCAATGTTCTGGTAGTTACTGAAAGCTTCCTCATGTCTACAAAAATAAAAACTTCAAAATCATCATGGAAGGAACCAAAGCATCTTTACACATAGTTAAACTAGTAGTTGGCTCTAAATGCTAACCTTGCTATTGTCACCACCATTTTTGAGCTATGCATATGCAGATTCAATGTGATAATATGCCTAAGTGTAAAATTTTCAACTAATTAGCTCCATCAACAACAATAAGTACAAGCATAACATTATATCTTCTTAAATGTCTAACACTTTCAATGAAATTAGATTTCCTAAATAATGTAGAAGACCTCAACATCAATGACCATATCCATGTTTTTAGGTACTGAATTATGTTCTTTGCATAATTTATATACTTCTTAAGGCCCACTGTCAAAGGGATGCAAAATTAGAATAAAAAGCAATACTTATTTCCATCTTAATTATGATATATGTAGATGTATATGTAGTAAAACAATGGAGATATGGACAAGGCAATATGTAATCTTAAAGGAAATATAACTTCCACCGGAATCCGGATCTTTTAGTAATCACTGTTGTATAAGGAACAATGTCCATCATAAAGTGCTTAACATGACATACGAGAAACACACGCTCAAATGCTTGTTTACTCCTCTCAAATTGACAAAATTTGTAGTATATACCTATGTTTGCCAAGTGGTACAGCTGCAGGACATCAAGGACACACCTGCAAGACAGACCCCTGTCAAAGGGATGCAAAATTAGAATAAAAGGGACACAAAAAATGACACATAACACAAACTTTTACATGGTTCCTAATATATGTGTAAGAGTTTGGATGTTATTCAAGCATTACACTCTATTAATCAAAATCCCAAATCCTGGCCACACTCTCTCTGTTCTTCTCATTTTCTCCTAATCTTCCTTTGGTTGTAAACGGAGTCGCAAAATACAACAATAAAAGCATACACATGGAATCTCTTTGGTTATAATGAACCAAGAATCATATGGTTGCTCAGCAATATACGCACAAAATTAAAATTTAACAGAGTGAACCCATAAGTCGTATGCATATACCCTCTTCCCGACTCAATCTCTTCCCTGCCATCTATGTTCTTCGTGTGTGTAAACACCGAGCCCTAACTCGGTGGGTGTATTCCTTTCGAGACCTCTTCTACTTTTCTCCCTAGTATAACGAACTATAAAGTTCCGAGAGAGGATGAGAAAGGCAATCGTATAGAGAAGAGTCTGTTTCGAGATTTTAGGGTAGAAAATAGGGAAAAAGGGACAGGAGGGGCTATAAGGCGGGAATTGATAGTATTTCCCTCCATTTTGTAGAAAACGAGTTGGATTAATGTCCGTGCGTTGCTGCGGATGGAAAGAAATATTAAGACCATAATTTTGAGCATCACCAATTATGAGAACAAAACATTTTATGTCTGTTAGCAGCATCACTATAATTTACAAAATGCCCTATGAGGATGATGTGAGTGTATGATAGGAAGCGAAAATAAATTGGCAAATGGTACATTACATCATTAAACTTAAAAAAAATTACATTATTATTAAACCTAAATTAAATTATAATAAAAATATGAATTAAACAAATTTTACATACGTTTTGGGTTGGAGAAGACACAGTCATTTTAAGGGATCTTTATTTTATGCTTATATAATAAAAATAATTTTTATAATATAAATTTTATTTATTTAAATTAGAAAATGAAAAAGTTATAAATGATCGAAATGTCATTTACTTAACGGTCAGGAGCTAACAATTTTTAGTTTCGAGGACCAAAACGTTACGCAAATGCAAAATCGAAAGTCTATTTTGGAATCAACAAATTATGGGGACTAAATCCAAGAGGAAAATAAAACTATAGGGACCAAATATGTAACTCTACAAACATAGAAAAAAAATTAAAAGCTGAAGGACCAAATCTGTAAGTTACTAAAAACCTCAAGGACCAAAGCTGTAAATTACTGTTCATGAACAGTGAAATCTCCTGGTAAATGTTATATAGTATAATGTTTGTGTAAGTAATTTTTATATTGATATTAATTATTGTTACTGTATTTTAATTATATTATTTAAAGAGTGAATTGTGGATTTGGTCCTTGTGGTTTTGTGTTTTCTTTTACCATAATTCTTATTTTATGTTTATTGTGGACATAGTCCCTGTGGTATGCAATATATTCCGTCTAGGATCCCTGACTAACACGGTTAACTTTGAAAGGTTAAATACATCATGTGTCTTGCATACTATATGGGTATAATTATCAATTTACTTTTCGCTTTCAATTTAACCTATATACCTTTAAAACAAAGAATACTAAATTGTGGGTTTGGTCCCTATGCATCACTCATTCTCTTTAAAACCCATCTATAATCTCTCTTAATTTTTTTCATCCATTATTCATTGTCAAAGTACAAGAAAAATTAATTTGTTAAAGTGCAAAAAAAGTTACTTGCATTTAAAATTAACAATTGTTTGAAACCAACACTACATCCCAAAAAACACAACCCATCAAAATAACAATTGTTTGAAACAAACATTATATCACAAAAAAGAAAACCATCAAAATGACAATTGTTTGATATTAACATTACATCCTGAAAAAGACAACCCATTGCTCATATCGGCGGTGGGCAATGGTTCAGATCGGCGGGGGTTAAGATCGGCGGTTGTTGAAATTGGCGGTGGTCGACGGTGGTTCGGATCGACGGTAATCGGTGGTCAGTGGTGGTTTAGATCGGCGGTGATCGGTGGTCGACGGTGGTTCAGATCAACAGTGGTTCAAATCGGCGGTGATCGGTGATGGTTCAAAACAGTGGTGGTTTGGTAACATTTTTTAAACGTAACCAAAAGTGTATCAAAAGTGACGGAAAAATAGCTAACAATTTTTATGTCCATGAAAACCGTTACCGTATACCTACGGTGACGGTTTTTAACCGTCACTAATGATCATTTTTGTAGTAGTGTATGAAGTTCAGCCTGAAGTTCCAATCCGCTATGTCCGTCAACAAGATTTTGTTACTTACATATGTTGGTCGTATTAGGACACGATCAAACTATTTTAGCCACTCTGCTTTTAGATCAAGACCGTAGTCGTCCGTTACACATTCATCGTAACTAATAGGACCCATTGGACAGTCGATCATGTCCCTAATACCATCTTTAGTTATTACTATCGGGCCCTTTGAAGTCTTCAACGTCATCGTGTATGGATCGAAGTTCAAGGAAACATGATGTCCGAGGTTTGATGGTATGCCATCCATCTTCATTCCCTAAAGTCCACCAAAACCCATGTCTGTCATTGCTTGCAGTTGTGCAGCTGACATCGTACTGATTGCATTAAAAAGTGGGTATGGTGTGGTCCTCACTTTCATACAACATCGTTGACTCACTCGCCCACTTGGCCTAGCTTCAATTTCAGCTGGTGCATTGTTTGCATCCGACATCATTCCCTTTCATTTTTCTTCTTTTGTTGCTTTTTTAGATTTCTTCCTTACCTCTATCGTTTTCTTCTTACTGTCTGTTGCTGCCAAATCACTTTCAATGGAACGGCTTCGCTTTGAAGTTCCACGCATTGCGGAGGAAGTACCTGCACATTGATATTGAATAATCAATTCAATTTATAGGAAGCACACTTGCAATCAACATTAAAATTAATGTAAATCAAAATTGATTAACAACAATCAAATCATTATTACTAATGTAGATCACCATTGATTCAAAACAATCAAATCACTACTGATTCTAAAAACATCAAATCAACATTGATTGAAACCCATCAACAAATATATATTGTTAGAAAACACTACTGATTCAATCCCATCACTAAATATGTATAGAACTACATAACTACAAATATAACATTTGTACATTACCAAAACAAAAAATCAACAACATTAAAAGCCTCTTATTGTGGTTAATCACTGATTCAACACATTAAAAGCCTCTTATTGTGGTTAATCAATTCTAATTCGAATCAACAACATACAAAGTCATATATTTTTTAATATTTAAATCAACATTGATTTTACACAAAGTGAACATAGGTTTAGTGACAAATCACTAATGATTTACATATATTAACACAACTGGTACTCTTTAAGATACTCTTTTCCCAATAAAGTAGCATTAACGTACAATCAATAAATCTTATTTACAACCATCACCACACATTGTAAGGATTACCTCAAAACCCTAATTATTTTTCCTAATAAGGCATCCATATTCGATTATAAACAATATCGATAAAATAATATGATTTCTTCTTACCAGATTCAGGTCTCAATGTTCGAGTCTTAACAGAGAGCATTGGTACTTCTCCTTCTGTTTCATCCATGCCAGGTGCCAACTATAGCCTTCGTACTCCAACTTCAGTCGACTTTCTAACAACCCTTTTTGTCTTCTTAGCAAGTCGATCACTTTTGCGTACACCTGTAGAATCTTTAATCATACATTGTTATCTTCATATTAGGGTTTTTGAAGGAAATACTAAATAGATGAATAAAAACTCAAAATCTTTAAACCTAGAGTTGCCATTTGAATGTATCACAACAGGGTCTCGTCAATGAGCTTGTATCTCAAACCCCTTCTTCTTGCTTTGAAATTTCTCGACCTCGCAGAAGATTTCTTCAATGAATCGCACGCAGTCTCCTTCCCCGATTACAACGATTCTGAGTTTCATCAAGTTTGCTTGAAGATATGAGACGTGTTGAGAAGATTTCGGGACTGATTCGTTTGATTTGAAAGGATGCATCATATCCCTGAAAAAAAGCCGGCGGATACAATTTCCATTATTAAAAAAAAGGAAAATTCCACTTTTACCCCTGCAATTACTATTTACACGTAATTGAATTTATTTTTGTTTTAATTTATTAGATAAAATGACATTAATTTTATCAACCATTGATTGATTCTAATCAAGGGTTAAGATGTATCACTTTATTCCTTTAAACACTCTATGTTCTCGTTTGAACCCACCCCTATATATATATATGAATCGTATGAATATATATATATATATATATATATATATATATATATATATTATTAATAATAAATATTTTAATATTATTTCTATTTAAAAGGTTTTGTCGTTTTACTCAAAATAGCTAGTCGTATGGATTTTTATGAAATGCGACTAATATGTTTTTGTGACCAATGATTTATGACGATCACGATGAAACTTTCAGATTTGAAAACCGACAAAGTTTTATTTATAGGACTGATTCGATATTAAATATATCGTTGTTATTAATTTTATTGCTCAAATGGATTTAAAAGTTATACAATACATATATATTTGGATTCGGCGATTTACATAGATCATAATGGCGCTTTCAGATTTGAAAAATAATAATGTTTTTATTTTAGGGTCAGTTGAACAAGACGATAGAAATGTGTCATTTATGGATTGTAGAAATATCGAATTTATACCAAATTTCATATTTATATACGTTGAAAAATCTAGATACCGTAAATGTCAAAAATGTCAAAATATGATTACGAAAATTTGTACAACTCAGAAAAAGATATAGCAATAGCATGCCTATAGGTAGGTACTATCACATAGGTCCCAAATATATGTTTAAATTGAGGTTTGGGGTTACATATACAAAGTTGTATTCGATAAAGGCAATGATTAATATATAGATAAAATATTTATATATTTATGTAAATATATATGTTATACTTGGGGCACAAGAAAATCCTATGATTTTTTAAAGTCCACCGCCAACAAATTGTTACTAATCTCATTTCACCTTCTTCCTATTCACTATAAATACATCACATATGTTTCATTTCATAGCACACACATAAATACCAAAACATAAATTAGAAAGTTGTATCGACTTTAAAGTGGTAAATCAGGCATTGTGGTTAAACAATCAAGGTAAGTACGTTATGAGATTTGCTAGGATACATATATCCTATATAAATGTTTTTATGCATGATGAATATTTGAAATGTTGTTTTGGCATGTTTGTCTTGTACGAGATAAGGTTATGCTTATAATGCATTTTATGAGAAAGACATGTATTTTACATGTGGTATATTAAACGTTTTGTGCATGTGAAAGTATGACCATGTTAAATACCCGCTGAGGTATAAGAATGGAGGACGTCTTGCAAACGTACCTTAGGGGGAAGATCCTGCGCGGAACCCCAGGGATCTAGGATCCTGTTGAGAATGTTTGGCATACTTACACATATGAGATCTCGTACTAAAAGAAGATGATGTTTTTACTGAAATGGTTATGCATCAATGTTATTATGCATAATTGTGAAAAGTGTAGTGAATTATTATTCATGCACTTAAACCATATATTTTATGAAAGATGATTTCTTCATGAAACCATAATTGCTCACTAATTTTAAAGCTTACGTATTCCATATATGTATTTCAGGTAAGATCAGGATAAGACATGAAGGGATCGCATGAAGAGTTAATGTTCTTAAAAATATCCATTATAAATGTTAGGCTATTGAGCTGATTCAGAACGCTTCCGCAGACGTAAAGGTTATAATGTTACGGAGAGAGAAAAAAACGGGGCGTCACAATAATTGAACTTACCGCCATATGAGTCGCCTTTGGGTAAACGTTGATCGGAGGATCCGTGGATGGACCAGTCGCACCCGGAACAAGCTTCCTGTTGGTGCAGTGTGTAGCCTCCCAAACCTCGTCGCTGGTAGGCTCACAACCCCATGCATCTCTTTACAATAGACAACTTAAATTGTTAGTAGGTAATAAAATCACGTATATACATATATTCATCAATTATATACATTTAGTCTAGTGTATGATAAATTACCATGCGGTCCCAATGCATAACGGTACTAATAGATCCGATACAGTATCTGGATGTCATCCCCTCGTACTCGGTGGCCCGATTGGCCGCATATACACGTCGGAACGCATTGGTGTTCCATACCTGTTAAAAAGAAGACGTAAATCAATATAAATCCTAGTACAACCAGATACAAATATTCAAAACAAAACAAACCTGCTCAATCATCTAAACCCAAAACTCACTCCGAATCCACTCTAGAGGGTGTGCGGCAAGAATCGTGTAGTCACGTTCGTGTACCTATTATTTAGGATACGCCAGAATGCATCTACTACGTCGGCATCCATCTTAGGAGGCCAACTATAATATAACTGCAAACACATTGTTTAGATTAAATAAAAATAAATCAACTCAATTAGTTAAATAGAGTAAAATACCTACCCGTAATCGATCCAGCATCCGTGGATAGTGCTCATCAGGGACATCCCTAAAATGAGCCCACGGACCATCGAACATGGACTTAAAGACGGCAACGGCCCTCCGGACTGCCGACTTGTCCCTAAACCTTCACAATTGAAAAATATACAACATAAAATCATTAGGATCGGTTTATTATGTACTAGAATAAATAATATATCACATCTACTTACCCGCCCGCTTCAGACAACAAAAGTGGTGATCGCTAACTCGGCTGAGGCGTTTGTGATGCCACATTCGGGCCTCTAACCCTCAAGGCCGCTGCTAGTCCGTCATCAGACTGGATTTGATCTTGTCCGTCATTCGTGAACTCATCGGCGTGGGGGTCACCACACCCGGCGGAGCTACTACTGCCTACTACCCCTAGAAGGGTGTCCCGACATCTAAAAATAGAGAATCGTTAACACAAAATGATATAAGTGTACATAAATCATAAGACCCAAAAATGTCTACATAAGAACGGCAAAATAGAGAATGTTTAACACGAAAAATGTCTACATAAATGATATAAGTGTACATAAATCATAGAGAATAGTTAACACAAAATGTCTACATAAGAAAGGCACACTAGTTATCAGACGAGTGATCAGATAACATAAGTTCGTCTTCGTTATCTTCATCATCGTCCACGTCTTCAAATTCTTCTTCCTCGTCGCTAGCTTCGTGATCTGATGCATCTTTCTCGCTAGCTTCGTCATTTATAAGTCACTGGAACAGCAGAGCAGGGCGGAGCACTGATTGAGCAACCAAATTTTCCTACAAACCGTCTGAAAAAATTACATACACTGTAAACATAGATACACTGTAAACAAAATAAACTTATGAATGCAAAACAACCAAAGTTTGGAGTTCACTTTGTTTGTTGAATAAACAAAACACATCAACAACTAAATCGGGCAGGGAAAAGTGAAAACAGCAGAAAACAGTAGAGATGGAGCAAACTTTTCTTTAATCTCCAAAATTTCTAAAATAGGAGTAGAGATGTTCTAAGGACCAATACACCATTAGCTTTTGGACATCCAATCCCACCAATAGCTTTCAGTTCCCACATGGTGCGTTTAGCAAGCAAGACATGATGGAACAAGAAATAATGAGAACGTGTCCCCGGTTTGGTGCTACATTTATACCAAGTAGAACAAAAATGCATTTTTTCCTCTCGTGGAACAAAAAAATCAAAGAAACTAAACAAGATTGATAAACTACTAACTACCCATGTCAAATTAAAATCCTAAAACATTGTCCAATTCTTTTACCCCTTAGTCATGTCCGATCTCATTTGCATACCAAAACACACATGCAGTACCCGCCGCTCCATTTGAACATGATTTTAAGACAACAATTGGATGTTTAGGAACCAATTATTCCATCTTCACCCAAATTTCTAACTTACAGTTCAGCAATAGAGTTTATATTATGTAAAGTTTAGTTAAAATAGATTACCAGTAGTAAAATTTCAACATTTAATTTTATACTTAAAATAAGACAACACAGTCCATTCTGTTTGTGACTACCTAAAACAACTTTAAATTATGCACCAGGGCCAGGCCACTTGCCTTTGAAGAGATACTAACCCAATAGCTCACTTGGTTCACTAGAATGATTATCAACTAATTGTATGTAGTTTAAAGATGATACTATAAATTCATGGAATGAGAGACTGAAATGTGCACAACCCTAAGTTAAAAACCAACCAACAGAATCGTTACCTTTGGAGGGGAGGATGATGGTGGCCGACGGCGGAGAGATCAGTGATGAGAGGAGAGTGACGAGATGGTGAGTGAGAGGTCGCCAGTGAGAGGAATCGAGGGTGTGAGTTGTAATCGCCGAAGTGGAGCACCAGAGACGATGAGGGTGGTCGGTGTCTGGTCGATGAGTTCGTGAGGGGGAGATGGTACGATCGAGTTCGTGAGGGCTGCAATCGAGTGAGAGGGAAAGATACAGAGAAGTGAGAGGGAAAAATACAGAGAGTGAATGAATTTAGGGTTTATTCCCGCTATTTTGTTTTAGAAAATTCGGAAAATTTTCGACAGATTACCGAAGGAAATTATCCGTCGGCAATTTCTAAAATTAAATAATTATTTTTAAATTATTAAATAAATTTTTCGACGGATTACCGACGGATTTCCTTATGGCCGTCGGTAATCCATCGATAATGTAATATTAAAATTATTAAATAAAATATTATATATTATTTAGTATTAAAATTTTTAAATAAATTATTAATTTATCAAGTTATATTTAAATTGACTAAAATACCCCTGAAGTGGCTGGACTTAATAGAAACAGTTAACGACCGTTATATTTTCCCGTTAATTCCAGTTAGATCAGGGACCAAAAGTGTTATACATACATACATACATACATACATACATACATACATACATACACATATATATATATATATACATACACACATATATATAGGGGGTTATTCAAGAGAGAACTGTATATTTTGTGATAACTGTGAGATCCAATTTCATCCACACATCAAAAAATAAATTAGGAAATTAATATATTTGGTAATTTGACTTTAAATTTTATTTAAAGGGCATTTTAGGTAATATGATTCTCTCTCTTTCCCTCTCTCTCTCTCTCTCTCTCTCAAATCTGACCTCCGAGACCCACATACAAACATTCATCAGTGTGATACCCAAAGTAAATATAAGACGCACTGTGATACAACTATAATACACAATGTGATACCTAAAAACATCGACAATGTTAAAAAAATCTACATTCAAACAATCATGAGCGTGATACTCAAAATACATACAAGATGCACTGTGATACTACATGTGATACCCATTGTGATACATTGTAATACCATTATGGAGAAGCGCGGGTTATCATCCGTTTCAAAATGATAAGTAGGGTAAATTGTAATCAATTAGGTAATTATGGATTGAGTAATTAATGATTTTATTTATAGTAAAAAAATAAAAATTGTTAAATTACCAAATTATCCTTTTACTTCATTTTAAAAATAACATTAATTATATGAAATGAGTGACTCATATTGGATCTCACGGTTACCACAGACTACCTAGTTCTCATTTGATTAGGCCCCTATATATATATATATATATATATATATATATATATATATATATACCCCTAAAGTAACCGGACTTAACAGAAACAGTTAACGACCGTTATCTTTTTCCATTAATTCCAGTTAGATCAGGGACCAAAAGTGTTATACACACATACATACATCTATACACATACATACATACATACACACACACACACACACACATATATATATATACATACCCCTGAACTAACTGGACTTAATGGAAACAGTTAACGAGCGTTATCTTTTCCCGTTAACGAAAACATGTACATGACATTCAGACATTTATATGCATACGACATATACATATACATACAAGCAATACATATGTATATAATACACCTATAGACATACATACATATGCATATATATGACATATAGGGGTTGTTCGTTTGTGACTTAATGGGTTGAATATAGGATATGGCTTATTCGCACAACTATATCCAAGTGTTCGGTAGCGGCTTATTCGGTTAACCCATGGTTGAATCGGTCAGCTAAAAAATACAAGTCCTTTGTGCTCAGCCATTAATTTTCCCTATCTACCCTTCTCCCAACTACCCACCTTTAAACCATTTATACAACTACTCACCAAGTCACCCTTAAAGAGTACTGCATTGCTCCTCTCATTTCACAAACCCTACTGTTAAAACTCCATTGCTCCTCTCATTTCCATAGTTGCTCTCTTTCAACAGTACTGCATCGATCTATTAGTTCAAAGCTTCTCATAGGTATATTTTCTTTATTGGTTCATATATTTCTCTACTGGTTCATGGTGGAATTGAAATTGTTAGTGGTGGACCAGTCGGTTGTTATTTGAAAACGCGTAGGTACAGATGATGGAGATAAAAGAAGCTGGTTTGATTGAGGTATTTGGAGGGTTTTTTTTAATTATTTTTTATCGTGCAGTTTGCCCTTTTGTATCAATGGTTTATCATTTTAGGGTTATCTATTTTGGGTTTTTTATTTGTGGTTCATAAATTTGGGTTTTATTATTTGGGGTTTTATTTAATTTTATTATTGTATTATGTAATAAGATTGGTCTATAGAAATTTGTTGTAAAATAACTGTTTTACTATCTGTTTGTAATTGTTTAATCTACATTTTGCTCTTGTTTTGTAAAATTTCATCAACAAATGTTTAATGTAAAACAAAAGGGTAAAATGGTCATTTCTGACATTCAAATTGTTTATTCAGCATAACAACCGAACAACAACTTAGCTGTTAACACACTGTAACACCCTAAAAGTCTAAAAACAAGTATAACAAAAACTTTCCGTAAATCCTAACGCTCTTCCCACCTAGGATTTCTACCCCAAGTGGACAATGGAGCTATAAAGTCTAAAACTTAAGTCTAGATATGCTAAAACAATACCTAGTTAGGCATGGAAATGGCCCCCGCCCTGTTGGGGAACCCAGTTCACCCGCCCCGATCGGGGACGGGGATTCCCCGCTAAGCCGGGGATGGGGATGGGATCCCCGTTTGTCTCAAACTGGGGATGGGGACGGGGACGGGTATCGTACTCCCCGCCCCACCCTTCCCCGTACCCGTTATATATTAATTAATAAATTAAATATATTATTTATTTCAACTAAATCGGTAATTCATAATTTCGTATTTTCTAACTAGGTTTAGAATCTAAAATTGTCATTTTGTGGATGTTAGTATGTAATCTTTTGGATGTCAAGTCAAAATACAATTAGTCGATGTGTTTTGGATATTACTTGATATGTTTTGGACGTGTGACGTTAAGTTTTTTTTTCCCATTAAACTGAATTTATATTGGTTTTAGCTAATTAAGTATCATATGATGTGATTGTTTGTATAAAATTAAATTCCTTTTGATTTTAGGTTTATTGGAAATTTGTGAAATTTAAAGATGTGTTGTGTCTCACATATTTGATTTAAAATAGTTTATATAAATGGAAAAAAATCCCCGTTTCCCTGTTGGGGATCTCCGTTCCCCGTTGGGAATGGGGATGTGATCATATTCCCCGACAGGGATGGGGACGGGGATAGAGATGAGGATCGGGGACGGGGATTGAGGTCCCCGCCCCATCCCCGACCCATTTCCATGCCTATACCCAGTTCATTTAAACTAAAGCTCTGATACCAACTTGTAACACCCTAAAAAACAGGTATAACAAAAACTTTCCACAGAGGGAAAGTGGTATATAAAATTGCCAAAGCAAGAGCCTCCCAAAAATGGGGAAATAATTCAAACCTGTTTAATTACAGTTGTAATCTAACGGACAATAAATAACACCCAACTAATCTAGTTTCTATAACTAGAAAAGAGATTACAAAACGGTTGTCATCTATAAACCCAAAAATTATTCTACAAGAATTGATAATCAATAATTCCCAATATATCAAGCAATTACTCAAAATATGATCATTTAGGAACAAGAACTAGAGAGAGAAACTAGAGAGAGAAAGTAATAGTCATTGATCTCACAAAAACAAATATTACAATATGAGCTACGTGGTTACAAGATTCTTACCACAAGCTTACTAAACAAACCTATATATACCACCTAACTAATACAAGACTTAACTACTAAGGAAATGCTAAACTAGCTTTGACTATTGAAAGACTTTGACAATGTTGACTTTTACAACTTTGACTTTCCTATTAAATCTTGGATACAATATTTAGACTTAACAATCTCCCCCTTTGTATTCAAGATTTAATAAAAAATTGATACTGATCTTCAGCTCTTGATTCTTCAGCTTTAATCTCTGGCAACTTTGAAACTTTCACAGTCTTCAGTCTTTTAGCCTTTGAAGAATCTTGAAAAGTCTTTTACACTTTGCAGCTTTGAAAGTCAACATGTCTTGAACAGGAAACAAAAATTCTTGAAACACCTTTGAAACTTTGAAACTTTGATACTTCTTTCATCTCAGAGAAATCTTTCAAAACTGTATCTTCATCACATTGATCTCTTGACTGTCTTCAGAGAAACAAACTTTCACAAATCATCTTGATTTATCTTTAAACAATCTTTCTTAAGATTTCATTTGTCTTTGTAACAGCGGAAACATTTTGAACTTTCAGAAATTCTTCATTAGACTTTAAAGATCTTGATCCAAACAAACTTTCATTAGACTTGAACTTTGAAATTGATCTTTGTATAATTCTCCCCCTTTTTGATGATTGAGAGCATCATAATCATCAAAATTTCTTCAATTTCAGCATAGACTTTGATCACCCCTTTTGTAACCAAATAACAATCTCCCCTTTGACAATAGGCGCGCTTTGATCTGAAGAGCCGAATCATGAACAATATATATCCGAATCTTTTCAAATTCAGACATAATGGACGTGGTAACCCTGATTCAACACAATGAAACAGTTAGAAGTGCCTGTCAGTAACACAAAGTTACTGTGTACAAGGAATGTACAATGTAAGGAGCTGGTTTGATGTTGACTCCCCAGGACTTCCATTCAATCATTGAAAAACACAAGGTAATTCTATGAATGTTCTGACAGAAAAACAAATTTTCTGTGTGCTCGTGCTTGTGATTGAAAGAATTAGCACAATGATTGTGTTTCATAAGGCTCGAAGTATGTAAATCACTGAGACAGCAATGATTGTACATGGACTCAATGTGCATGAGAAAGGGTCGAAGGTGGGGCAACTTTCCTTCTTTTTCAATATTAGTATCTTCCAAAAAAAGAACCAATAGATTATGTGCTGCTTCCCCAGAAAATGTGAAACATTCTCTTTTTAAGAAAAGAATGAGTAGCTGGTGGGGTTAATGCAAGAGATGGCATGGGCTATTTGCCTATTTCAATGATGGTCACCAAAGAAATGTGAACCAATCAGTAATGTGGTTGCCCGACTCAGAAAGATGTTTGGTGTAGAGTTCTGATATTCTTTTAACCCTGATCTCACACCCTCTTTCTTTTAAACATATAAGCTCACATCTAACCAATCTCTCATTTCCATTTTACCTTAGATCACTCCCACACTCAATTCTTTTAGACCCCTCTCCCCTCAATCACTCAAAGGATTTCTTCCGGGGTAGGAAACACTAGTTATCGTGAATCCATGGAAGATCTATTAAGCACTCACACTGAATCCCATGTTCCTAAAAGTACATGCTGGTCTATGATTTTCTTGATATGTAAAGCACAAGAAATCATATGTCAGTGTATGTATGCTCATTTAAAAAATATGAACGAAATTTGAGCATTTAAACGTTGAAGATTTCTCAAAACAAAGATATTGAAAGAATGAAATGAAATCAAGAGAATTGTTTTGATAATCTGACAATGATTAAAATTAGATCAAATGAAATAGCTAGGGTATCAAAGAATTGGATATTTTGTTTATATGAACAAATATAAACAATTTAACAATAAAAGCACAAATTTGAGAAAGATGAATGATGCTCAACAACTTTGAATTTCAAACGGGGGTATTACCATCGAAAAATTGGTTCGTTTAGAGACATGGTAATAACAAATTCAACTAAAATACTGAACCGGTGTGTGTGAATACTTGACACTATATGGACAAGATAATACACAAGTATTGATCTTTGGAAACACACGGTCAGTTAAACTTTAAGATCAAAATTTGAAAAACATTTAAAAGCACACTTCTAAATTCATGAAATCTTTTGAGAATAAGAAGTGGTTTGAACATTTAAGAAATTGTTTTTCATGCTTGAAAGTTGTTCTTCTTTCAAACAATCAGAGATCTAGATTAGAAGATATTTTACCTTTTCAGCTCCCCCTCAAATCATGATTAAATGATTTATATCTTTTGAGCTCCCCCTGGATATTAGCACAATATCCTTCTTTGATCGTTAAAAAACGGGTCCTGATCTGTCATGTGATCAGAAGCCATCACCTGTACTCCCCCTATAATTTATGCATTAGTAGATATATCAATTAAAACAAGATAGAGATCCACAACTCCTTCTGGAATGCGGTCCGTCATATCAGGAAAATCTATCAATGAAAAGTCTAGGATAGAGATCCACAATTCCTTCTAGAATGTAGTCCATCATCTCTCTCTATTGCAGAAAGAGTGTACTCCCCCTTGAAGGTTTATGTCCTCATTTGAGTGTTGGAATACGATCTCTTATGATATGGGAGTAGAGGGCTTTAATCCTTTGAAGTCCGGGTCCTAAGCTGATGTGCTTAGAAGCAATAATCTTGACATTGAAGTCCGGGTCTTGAGCTGATTTACTCAAGAGCCATAATCTTGACATTGAGGTACGGGGTTTGAACTGTTGTGTTCAAAAGCCATAATCTTTCAACTGGTATTTAGGTCCAGAAATGTTAGTTGCAGTTCGTGTGGGGGAAACAGAGTAAGAACCATACCAGAAGTGATCACTGGTCTTGTGGATATGATCATGTGTACAATAGTAAGAACAATAAAATTTATTACCTGAAAACCTGAGTAATTGATCTTTTGAGTATTTGAGGTCAGGTTTACCTTTATGCTCTTTGTTCTTCTTTGCTTTGTGAGAATGTACACATGATGTCTTCTTTTTCAGCTCTTCTTTCTTGTCATCTTTGTCTGATTTCTTCATCCAGACCAATTTCTCTTTCTTGTAACTTCTTCTTCTTGGATATGTATCTGAACCATCTAAAAGTTGATCATACAAAATGTTAGTTTGACGAATCTGATCAAAATATTTAACTGACCTTTGTGGCGATTACATGAAAAGACTTTTGAAGGCAGACCTCTTACAAGGTTGTTTTTAACAAGTTTATTCATTGTTTTAAAGTTCATGTGACACATCCTTCTGTGCCAAAGTGATGATTCATCCAAAGAGGCTTTTGAAACAAGACAGTTTAGGGATGAATCATTTGAAACATTTTCCATATCCAAACAATAGACATTATCCTTTCTAGGAGTTCTTAGTAGTATCATCTTTTCATCAACTACCTTGAATCCAGGAGCAAGGATAATGCATTCTGAATCAGTGAATAATATACTATGCTTTTTGTCACAAACCTGTGATACACTTAACATGTTGTACCTTAACTGCTCAACATAGTAAACATCTTCAAAGGTCATCTTACCTTTTGTTACATCACCCTTACCACTAATCTTACCTCCATCTGGAGTATTACCGAAGGCAACATGTCCTCCATCAATTTTCTTGAAATTCTTGAGGCAAGCCATGTTCCCTGTCATGTGCCTAGAGCAACCACTATCAACATGTCAGATGCTCTTTCCCTTGAGCTACTGGTTGCCCTGCACATAAGATAAATCAATTAGTATTGACTGGGAACCCAAGCCAAAGTGGTCTTGGGCCTCCCTTTCTCATCAAAGTACTTGCACTCCTTTTTGATGAGATTTTTAAAATTAGTATACTCTTTACTGTAGTACTTTGTCAAGATGATTGGTCTAGAAGCACAAGTACTAGAAGCAGTACTAATTTTAGAAGTACTAACAGAGTTAGCAGCACTAACAGGTTTAGCAGTACTAACCTTGTTAGAAGCACTAACAGAGTTAGCAGTATTAACATCTGAAGAAGTAACAACAATGGTAGTTTTAGAAGTACTAATACTCTCAGCAGCACTAACATTGATAGAAGCAGTATTGCTTCTGGCAGCACTATCTTTGTCAGCAACACTATTTGTGGTAGCAGTACTAACAATTTTAGTGCTTTTGGGAACCCACATCTTGACACTCTCTTTTACAGTCTTTTTCTTCATGTGGTTTTTGGATTTAACAGGTTTCTTAGCCATATGGTTCCTTTCATCCTTCCTATAACCAAAGGGTTTTTGCACAAATCTTTGAAAATTTATCCTTTGGTTAATAGGATTAAAATAACAGTGCTTGGCAAGATGGTTCATTTTGCCACATATGAAACAAGGTTTTGGTCTAATGATTCTACTCATATCAACTCCTTGTTTCTGAGCCCACTGATTATTCCAATTTCTTTGATTTCCCCTCCTTTTATCATGTTTTAGGGGCTTAGATTTATTACCTGCACACTGTTTGCAAGGAACAGGATTCACAACTGTAGTCTGCTTGTAATGGACCTTTTTAGACTTTCCCTCAGTCTTCTCTACACCATCAGATTTGACCCAATCCCTTCCACCACCCTCATTGGTAAAAATGTTATTTTCTAAGGGAATCTCACCACTCACAGTATTTTCCTTACTCTTACCAGCTTCTTTCTCAGTCTTGTCCTCAACAACTACTTCATCTAAAGGATCTATCTTAGTGGCTCCCTCATGCAAGTCCTTCCTATCCTTGGTCTCTAGCAAGTCTGATTTAGGAGGGATGTAGTTGTTGTTGTATGGTGGTGGTGTGGTATTATACCCAATTCCTGGTTTAAGCTTATCATGGATTTGGACCTTTAGAATTGTATCCATGGCTTTAGAAGCATATGAAAACTTTTCCACATCTAGCTTAACCTTGGCTAGCTCTCCTCTCAATTTTTCATTCTCCTCTCTAGACTTTGTCAGTTGGATTTCTATCTCATTTTTCTCCCACTTCCAGTAATTTGTATCATATGTGTGTTGAAGTTCATTGGCTTGGAACCCTTTAATTTGTTCCTCAAACCTCTCAACAATTTTCACATAGTCTTTTCTATCCTTTTCTAACCTCTTAAGGTCATCACTCATACTCTAGATGTGATCCCTGTACCTTTTAACAGTGTCTATGCAAGTTTGAGAATAGAGATTAGAAAGTACCTCAGTTGGGAGATCTGATACCTCTGCCATGAGAGCTTGATTTTGAATGGCCTCTTCTGCTTGATCACTCCAGTCAAACCCCATTCCTTGTTGAGAAACAAGAGCTTGAGCAGAGTTTCTGTTCTGGTTGAAGCTTCCAGTCTGAGCTTGTTGATGGTTGTTATGAGACACTTCACTTCTGCATTCCCTGGCAAAGTGTCCCTTCATATGACACTTGTAGCACTCCACCTTTGACTTATCAAAGCCTGCTCCATCTTCTCTTCTTTGAAAGAAGTTGTTCATCCCAGTCCTTTTGATGAACTTCTTCACCCTCATAGAAAGCATGCCCATCTGCCATTTAATATCCATCTCTTCAAGATCATCAGGATGAAGCTGTTCCAAGTCATCATTGATTAAAGAAGAGTTACCATGGATGGAAAGAAAGGCTTCAAAAACAGATTCATTGCCTTTTTCTTGATTTACTCCACTGACAGCATTAACTGATTCAGGGTTAGCAGTAGAATCAGTTGATGCTGATAGGAGTGCAGCATTATGAACATATCCAATAGGCTTCTTCTTTGCTTCCACTTCAGATTCAAACACTCTCAGATCATTGTACAGATCATCCAGTTCCTTTTCTTCCAACATGTCATTCTGTTTGAATGAGACAGTGTACATGGTCCATTCATCTCCAAGAGATCTGAGAAACTTTCGGTTGACATCATCTTGTTCCATCTGAACTCCAACAGTAGCCAACTCACCAATTAACTTATTGTATCTATCAAAAGTTTGATTCATAGACTCATTCTTTGAAGATGTAAAATTCTCATATTGCTGCTTGAGAATATCCCTTTGATTCCTCTTAGTGCTCTTGGTGCCAGCAAATATCTTCTCTAAAGCATTCCATAGAATCTGAGCATAAGTGCAGTGATGAAATTGATGTTGATACTCATTAGGGATGGCCAAAAGCAGGGTGCTTAAGGCTTTCATCTCCAATTGTCTCACTTTCTTCTCAGCATCAGTTTTTGGAGGTGGTCTTCTTCCATCTTGTCCAATTTTACCTGCAGCAGAGGGACCATTCTCAACAATGTCCCACATAGAAAAGTCTGTAAGGAGGATGTACTGCTTGATCCTAATTTTCCACATGTCAAACTCATTAGGTTTGAGCATGGGAACCTTTGAAACAAGAGTACTGGTTTATTCAACTGTGTTGTCCATGATGAATGAAGGTTTCTGAGAATACTAGGCTCTGATACCACTTGTCAGGATCTGATTCTTAACAAGAATAATGAAACTCAGAAACAATATTAAAGAAGTTGCGAAAAAACACTTTAATATTCAAATATCAATGTAACAGTAAAGTAGAAATCACAACTTGTAAACTTTATTGAATGATTAAAGTTACAAGCTTTCACACAAAACCTCAATCTTGATGAACAGGCTCACCAAGACGAATTCTACTTCTCTAGAACTAGGGTTGTAAACCTTGAGGTTAATTCTCTAAAAAAAAACTTATCTATCAATTAATTCAGAATGTACTATATAATCTATAACATCTAGACTATATTTACAAAGTAGATTACAAGATAATTATCAAAATAAACTTGATCTTCAATATCAATCCCATAATTATCTTCAACTTGTCTTTATCTCCAAGGCATCTTTATCTTTAAAAGCAACACTAATAATCTTCAGAAGTATTACCCATCTTCAGCAGCATTAATCTTCAGCAGTACTAACTACTAGCAGTACTAACTCTCCAAGCAGTACTAACTATTCAAGTAGCAGCACTAACTCTTTAAGCAGTATTAATTCTACTAGCAGTAGTAATCTTGATAGCTGGCAGTAGTAATCACTTAGACAAATCTTCAGTTCCCAACAATTGGAAGTTCAAGAAGTTAGAATACTTCGAAGAAATTCTCAAATTATTTCTCACAATCGACCTTTGAAATTTTAAGTTACCTTCACGGGATGTTGTGGTAACCATATATGGATGTGGTCCAAAAAGAAAAAAAATGGAAGGTTTTCCCACAATCACGCAAAATCTGAAGAGGTAAAAAAACGATGAAGAAACAAGGATTTTCTTTTCATAATTCTCAAAGAGGGTGGGGTACTTACGAAGGTAATAAACGTTTTAATTATTGAATGTCTCTATTGTCACAAATTGGGACAAAAAATATATGATTGTTGGATTAAATATCCTGAAAAGAAGTTGGTTTTCTGCATACAAATGAAGCAGAAAATTTTGAAATCTACCTGAAATTGTGGCAATGTTTGGATCAAGTCTTGAAGCTAATAATGGACAGGTTAGGAGATGCCAAGACCGACAATATTCAAGGTGTTGGAGAAAAGACTTTTAGAACAAACAAGGGAAAGTCAAATAAAGATGTTCGAGCTTTGCAAAGTAATTAATTTGCCAAGTAGTGGAAAATTAATGAAGAAAGGTTTTGATATTTTTCCTGATATCTTTCACCATGAAAAAGAAAAATAAAATTAGATGTGACAAAATGAACCTTGTTATGATCAGCAAATGCAAGCTGTTGTTGGAGGAAATGAATCTCTTGTTGGAGGAAAGGATATCATCGTCGTTGGAGAGAAAAACAAAAAACATGAGATAACTTTATAATGAAATTAACCGAAGAGATCGATGCCACAAAATAAAATATTTTTTTGCGTTTTTTTGCTAATTGCTAGCGAAGACTCAGTTTCGTATAATGAAGCTTCAAGAGAAGAAAAGAAAAAGGATCCAAGCTATTAGTCAAGAAATCAATTCCATAGTCGAGAGTAAATTCAATTTACCAGGGGAATTGTTGGAATATATTGAATTTAACTTCCAAGTCTTAATTAGTATTTTCAATGTCGATCTTTCAAAGAATCTTATATTTCAAGAGTCCTTTTATTTGAAAGTCATTAATTTAGTATGTGAAAGAAAAGTTTCAATAGTCTAATTCAATGTATGATGTTTCATATGTCTATGATTAGTACCGATAGGAGCTTTAGTAGAGAGATTGTAGTGCCAAATCCCAAAGTGAAATAAAAACCATATTTCATTTACTCAGATTTCTCTTCACTTTCACGAATGGTCAACAACAGGAATTTCCTTTCTATTGTTCTGCTTCGATCTAGTTACTTTTGCACTCGGTAGATTCTTCTATCCACATATGTTCTGCAAGACATAAAGAAAGGTACTGAAGAAATATGTAAGTGATTATCAGTTGGGACGTCAGAATTATCTTGATTCCAGTTTTTTCATGATTTTCAGCCAACTTCCAGTTATCTAAGCTTAGAGGGTATATGTGGAAGTGCAATGATCAGTTT
Source organism: Arctium minus (assembly GCA_954870635.1). NCBI lineage: Eukaryota > Viridiplantae > Streptophyta > Magnoliopsida > Asterales > Asteraceae > Arctium > Arctium minus. The sequence continues at coordinate 85,588 of OX941083.1, read as the reverse complement.
GTGTACTTCCATTAATGTTATCGTCGAGAACAGGTTAATAATATAACTACCAGCCCATCCCCATGTACAGGCTACAGCCAACCGATTAAAAAGAATATATGGTGAATGAAGTGTGGCCACAAGATATAATTAGTACATTCGCCAACACAGAAGTTTCTTTCCAATTTGATTATTAATGTGATACAGTAGTAAGAACACACAAAATTAAGAAGGGGAGAGTTCAGAAATGATTTACGTCGTCACTTTTGTAATAAGTACGCACGAATCATGGTCAACAATACAAGTCTTTATTATATTACAGCAATAACTTGTAACCATCCAGATTGGGGAGTTTCTAAATGAGACGTGTGTGTGTATGTATATATTCTGGAATGCTGATTGAAGCCCTATCTGGGAAAGACAATTAAACCAACAAGCAGGAGAAGAGGTAACCCACAGCAGGATACTATGATTCTTCTCATATGAGCTCAAATATCTCACAACTGATCCCCCTTAAAGAAAGACGAATATATGGAAGGTAGAAGTAAATAACCTTCTGGAGCTACATTTAAATGTTGACTGTGATGAATGAAAGGAACATAGTGAAAGAGCAAGAGGTAGCACCAATAGAATGGAAGCATTTAGGCATCAAGGAGTTGTATACTAGTCAGGAAGCTTCACTGGAGGAACTTTCTCTAAAGAATCAGTATTCAGCTCGGATAAGGTAACATCAAACTGCGATTTTAAGTCTTTTTGGTGGGCAAAGGTAGCGGGATATGGAAAGCCAGGGTTCCTGTTTTTTCTGGTAGTTATAGTTGCAAATGTTCTTGGCATTTGCGGGTAGAACTATGATCATTAGATGTATAACATACTATTCACCAACAGTCAAAGGCTCAGATTAAAATTCAATAAGTTTCATCTTTTCACACAAAAGAACCACCATGTTTGTTGCATTATTTCTAGGTAGCAGTCAAACATAAACATGAAAGGTAATATAACTTTATATGGAATTATATATGGTCGGATTTAGTGTTGATAGTTAACCTAAACTTGTGGGTTAAATATAATCAAGTCAGTATATATATATATATATATATATATATATATATATATATATATATATATATATATTTATAGGTAGTTATTTTAGTGAAAGGGTGTGACCATTCATAAAGAGGTATGATGCTTAGTGAAAGGGTGGGACAATTCATGAAGAGGTATGATGCTTAGTGAAAGGGTGTGACCATTCATGAAGAGGTATGATGGTTCATGAAACAACACAACCTTTACCGAACCATTGCGATGGTTCGATGGCACCTTTTCGGTGTTTATAAATAGGGTCAATGTTTTGTAAAGTGTATGAACAAAATTGCAAGTATCAATAAAATTAACAAGTGTATTCATACTATTACCTGTGATTTGTTCATCATAGCAAGATTATTTCCAACATTTGGTATCAGAGCACGTTACTCGATCCAGGTAAGAACAAGTGCAAGGGGCGATCGATTGGAAAGCAGATACCAAACCACCACCGCCATACATGGAAAAGAACCATACAACCACACCATCGGCAAAGTTAAAAAAAAAATAAAAAAAAACGAATCCTTAGGTTCATAGCAAGTTCCGAACCTTAAGATTCAAATAGCAAGTTTCGAGCCTTTTCTTAGGTTCAAATAGCAAGTAGAACCCTTGATTCAAACGAGCAAGAAATTAGAATCATTGGGTTTTAATATCAGCAAGAAAGGATCAATTATTTTGATCAAAGCAAGTAAGAACCTGATTAGCAAGTGGGCCAGGAGGCACAAACTGATTAGCATGTAGGTCAGATACGTGCAGCAAGAGCCAGATTAGCAAGTGGGTCTGGAAACACAATATTAATTAGCAAGTTGATCAATATTGAGCAAGTTTAGCAAGAAAAACTGGTTAGCAAGTTGGCGAGTAGTAAGTAAAAGTTTTTTTTTAATCTTTCGATCAAACACAAGAGTAAGAAAACCAGAAACCATCTCGGTTCTGATTTGTAAGAAGTAAGCAAGTTAAAAGTAAGCAAGCAAGCATGACAGGAAAAGGTGATAAACATGATAACGCATCAAGTAGTACATCAGTTCGAGAGCAAGGAAACGTTTTACTACAATGTCTAAAATTGTCTGAAACAAACTACACTACGTGAGCATTATTGATGGAAACAATATTGAAGGCCCATGGTCCGTGGGAAACAATTGATGTTAAAAATGCGGTGGATGAGAAGAAAGCACATACATCAAAGGCAATGATCTTTCAAACTTTGCCCGAAGATGTCCTAATGCAGGTAGCACAGTGCTCAACTACAAAGGAAGTTTGGGACTCAATCAAAGTTCGTTTCATTGGAGTAGACTTAGTTCAAAAAGCACGCTCGCAAACTTTGAGGAGTGAACTAGAGTCTTTAAAGATGAAAGAAAATGAAACTGTAAGTAGTTTTGCAAGCAAATTGAGCAACATGAGGGCAATATTTACAAATCTTGGAACTACACTCGAAAGCAAGATAATTGTGAGGAAACTACTCAATTCGGTTCCAAAGAAGTTTTTACCGATTGTGGCAACTATTGAACAATATCAAGATTTGGACAAAATATCGTTTGAAGAAGCCGTTGGAAGATTAACAGCCTTTGAAGAACGAATCAAAAGTCAAGGCATGCCAGAGGAAAATGATGAAGACAAACTTCTGATGGCAAGTTCAAACAACCAAAGCCATGGTAAAGGGCGAGGTCAAAATTTCAACAACGAAGCCAAGGAAAGCATGAAATGGAAGAACAATCCAAATACACGTGGAAGAAGTACGATTCAAGGAACTAAAGACAAGAGCACTTTCAGATGTTATGAATGTGGTGACTTCGGCCACTTTGCGAGGGAATGTTCGAAGTGGAAACACAATAAAGACAAGCAAGAAGAGTCTTATCTCATTAATGATGACGAAGGACCAACGCTGCTGTGAAGAGCAAGATAAAAACAAGTTAAAGACCTACCTTAAACCAAAGTTTAGTTTAAGGGGGAGTGTTGATAGTTAACCTAAACTTGTGGGTTAAATATAATCAAGTCAGTATATATATATATATATATATATATATATATATATATTTATAGGTAGTTATTTTAGTGAAAGGGTGTGACCATTCATAAAGAGGTATGATGCTTAGTGAAAGGGTGGGACAATTCATGAAGAGGTATGATGCTTAGTGAAAGGGTGTGACCATTCATGAAGAGGTATGATGCTTCATGAAACAACACAACCTTTACCGAACCATTGCGATGGTTCGATGGCACCTTTTCAGTGTTTATAAATAGGGTCAATGTTTTGTAAAGTGTATGAACAAAATTTCAAGTATCAATAAAATTAACAAGTGTATTCATACTATTACCTGTGATTTGTTCATCATAGCAAGATTATTTCCAACATTTAGATCAGTACTTATATAGAAAGTTGGAATATTATGGTAATATTTGTTCGGAAGGAAATGAGTCTCCTATTTCATTGGTAACACCAATCATTTGCAACTTCAAAAGAAGAGTAACAGCCTATCTAGATTGGTATAGCAGGCGAAAACTAATATGAAACCATCACATGAAAAGGAAAATGGGTGACACTACAAAAATCCCTGATTCTGATCTATCCATAAATAAAGCACAAGGGGAACAATATAATTGACTCCTATAAAGTATATCATGCAGAGAGACTAAGCACATAATTAAGGGGAAGGAAATATCATGTGTGACCTACATGTACAAAATTAGGTGATCATTCTCAAACCAAAACCATTTACACCATAATGACTAATTGGTTAACTTTAGACACCTTGTTATCATCTTAGACTCTGGATAAAGTTATATTGTTTTGTACGATGAATATGGAAACGCATAGCATCCACAACAAGTTTCACGACCACCATTACCTGATAAGTGTCAAGGTTATTGAACTCCCAAGGAGCATCGTTGAAATTCCTTGTGTTAAATTGATTGGACATGGTTAAATTCAGCACCAGGGAGCATGTTATTTAAGTAGGAGTAAATTAACTATTTTAGATCAACAGCACTTAAAACTACAAATTTATCCTAGTGGTAGAGGTGTGGGTGTAATCTATATGTGTGAGGTTCCGGGTTCGAGCTCGGGCACTGCCCTCTGTTGAGAAGGCGATTTTGCCTTCGAAACTTCAGTGAATTTTGTTTGCGAGACTTCACGGCCATGATGTTCATGGTTGGAATTCTTGGAACCTTTAGAACTCATCGGTTCTTAAAAGGATAATACACACACAAGATAGAAGGAGTACTAATGTGATGATAAAGGAGACTTTTTGATTTAAAAGAAACACATATATTCACACACATTTGTATGGCAGCCGATTTCATACATATATAGGGACTGAATCGGCTCCATTCAAGCAACACAATGGTTGGCAAAACCTGCCATAAAAACTACCACAAAACCGCTTCTAACAACTGCTTTTGCGGTTTTGATGAGGTGTCCCATGACCCTCTTAATTGTCACACAATTAATAATTAAATACATATAAGATAATAAAGTGTTTTGATATTTAAAATCCAACACCCTCTGGCAATGAGTGCATGTGCGACTTCCCTCCACCATGATGACTGTGGGGCCAGTGCAGTGGTGGCGCTCCAGAGGGTGTTTTTAACCTGAAAGTTGCTTTATAACGTCGGAAAAAGATGTTCTAGGTGTTTGATTTTTCTATGAATTGGAAAGTTAGAAATGTGTCTGGGTATAAATTTGTCTGTGTATTATAAATAACGCTAAAACGGTTCCTATTTTGGTTGGTATCTTCTATAGATTTGTTTCTCCAGGTGAGGTGCACACATCGTAATCCATTAAACATATAATATATCCATCAGCATAATATATATATATATATATACATGGAATCAGATCTGAATGGATGAGCTAGACACTAAAATGGAAAGAAGATAAATTTCAAGAAAGGAGCTATATAGCCTTTACCGCTGTCCTTGGTGATAAACAGTTTTTGGTAGAACTGTTTGCTTTGGAAGAACTACATAGGTCTTCAGAAAATCCAATTATAATTTTTTTTAGCTATGTTGCAGCTCCAAGAATTTCTCACTATCATGTTGATTTGTTAATTATGCAGGTATGAACAGAAAGAAAGAATTTGCAGAATGGAACAAGTTGTTCTCCTAATGTACACGGAAAAGACTGATGACGTAAATCCTATGATTAATACCAATTCATGAAATTAGGTCAAAATAGAAAATTAAGCAAAATGCAAACGAAGTTCACTTATTTCCAATAAAACTTTAAGCATGAGAAGACTAAAATCAACTTAAAACAGCAGCAAAAGATTGAATTTGAAGCATTTGGGATGTAAAGATACTGAGCATTGCTAACTATATATATATATATATATATATATATATAACCAATTTTCAGATGTATGAAAGCTTCTAACTAAACCACATCCCTGAAATGATGCTAGTTGATCCCATCCAAAATCAACATTTTCTGCTGGAGGCCGTTACAAGGCCGCATTTCTGTTAAATCAAAGTTGGCTGACATGGGTATAGACCTCGATGGTACGCTATGCCCGTTATGCAAACAAGTTGTTGAAACGGTAGATCATACTCTTTTCTCGTGTGATATATCTGCCGCTGGAGCAGAATGGATAGTTGGTGGCAGTTCCCTTTCTCCTCATTCCATTCCTTTGGAGCGCTTTAGAAGGACTAGAATTGGCCCACATCTCTCTCTGCGAAATCGCAAGTGCTTGGAGGCTATTATGTTCGTCACCTACTACTCTATTTCGACAAACCAGCGCCTAAGAGGGAAGATCTTTTTTATTCGATTATCAATAACTCTTTTAGATGGATGATGTATAGGCATAAATCAAGTCTAAAATACGTCCTTACTTGGAGAACCTGTAACACCCTCAATCCTGGAAATAGCAACTAATTTAAAATTTTCTAAATACATCAATAAATGATTCATCTACAAACACAATTTAAGATTTAACCTCCATACACACATTCATTCTATACATACAGTCTATAATAAGGACAGGTGTTGCTAAAACCCATTAAATGTCGCTATCTCCAAACCGCGGAAGAATTCACCAAGCACTTACACTTGTGGACACTAAGGCACATTTCTTCAATACTGCTAGAACCATACCCCTAACTGGAACCTGATGCACATGCCGACAAATAAAAAGGTTAGACTTAACGCCTAGTGAGCTCAAGAGTTTTAACATGAGTAAATACTTTTAAAAGATAGACTTCTCTTAAAACATGATCTTTCAATTGATGCACTTTAAAACATAGAAACAACTCTTTTCAATGTCATGCGCTTTCAAATATAGACACCTTATTTCAAACATGTTTTATAAATTGATTGCAACTTAAATTAACTCGAAACATACATATGAACCGACTCCCATTTAAGAAACGTGGATAAAACGTTATATTCCAAAACACCCAAAAATCAACTTCAAAACCATATATACCGTACGTCCGAAAACACCGACACTAGGCCCAAAACTCACGCGACCACATCAAAAGGAATCTAAATACCAAAACACGGGGATGACATATTTCATTCAAACCTTAATATACGAGGAGGAAGGTCCAATATTAAGGTCATCATTCATTGTCGACCATAGAACAAATGACTCTACAGTAAAACATCTTTATTTAAATTACTGATAGCCGACAACGGGGGATACCCGTATCCGTTGAGAGTGGAGGAAACACAAAAGTATACCACCCATACAACGTTAATCGCATGACACCTCACGACATCACAGCCAGGTGTCTCTACGACTTCTTTACAAGCGTCACCCCAAGTCAGTTGACGTTTGATGGACGTTCCGAAGAACTCCACCTCAAAGGCTCGACACACTTAAAGGTTACCTGTCCCAGGCATTTCAAGTGGCGTAGGTCCTAGTGCCTACCGTCCCGGCAGCACTAACAGACTCAACCCTCCTAGCGATCGATTGTAAAGTTTCAAGTCATAAAACATGAGCCCCGGAGTCCAACCCCATGCCACTCAATTGACCATCAAAACAGACTGACTCACGTGCCTATGGATCCAATGCAACACAGTCTAACCTTACCGGACTAAACATGAATGACCAAAGCACTCGAACCCGAAATCAACCTCAATACGCAACACGGCGCATTTGTACGTACATCATAACTAGGCCCTACAATGAGCCATATAAACCGGACAAGTGTCCTCAAGACTCCTTTAAACGACATCAAGCCAAAATACTCAAAATCTCTTTTTGACCAATGATTAACATTTTTCAAATAATAAACGTACCCAATCCATACCATGAAGTCACACACACCAAAATACTTGAATGGACTCCAACACTTTAAAATCTACACCATTTTCACAAATCAACTTAAACTCACCTTGCTAGATTTAGGCTAAATCTAGGTTTTACCCCAAAAACTTGAACCACTTTTGATGAAGGCTTGAAATCTCCAAGCAACCTCCCTAGATCTTATATCCAACACATCTACAAGGTCACCTTCACCACACAAGTCATCAAAATCAAACCCAAGAGGAAGGATGAAAGGAAAAAGGGTGAAACCATCAAACTCTAACTTAACATTGAGAGAGATAAGGATCTTACCACCACAAAATACCCTTGGATCTTCCAATAGACTTCCAATATCTTGCTAAATCCTTGTAGATCTCTTAAAAACGAAACCATGGCAACTTGAATCACCCAAATCGGAGTTGTGGAGCAAAAGTTATGAGGAAATGAAGTTCTAGGGCTGAAAATCGGGTTTTAAGCTCGAACAGGACTCCGCGCGGGTTACCAGGCGGGTTAGGTCGCTCCACAAGTCGCCCGAATGGGTTAACAGGGATCCGGGCGGGTTACGGGGCGGCCCAAGTCGCGCCACAAGTCGCCCCGTGCACTGTTTGTCCGGTTTCTTCGTTATTCACTGTTTTGTCTGTAACTTCTTCGTTATAGCTTCGATTTTGCTCCGGAAAGAACCGTTGGACTCGTAATTGAATCATTTATCCATCAAGACTATAAAATCTAGGATTCAAGTCCAAAATCATATATCTTATTTTTCCCTTTAAGGCTACTGATTTCTGTAATAACTTGAAACGATACCTTTCCGACATCGGGGTGTTACAATCCTCTCAACCTTAAAAGATATTTCGTCCTCGAAATCTGGCACCAACCAAGCACCCAACATCTCACTTGGCGAGGTCAATTGATTCCCTATCCAAAAGGAATTCCTTTACGAACCTTACCTCATATACGAACCCTATTACATTCCGATTAAGGTTTTTACTGTACTCCTCCTAACGTGTCGTCACAACTCAATTTCAAGGTGCGACATAACTCACCGAGGACGTGTTGAACAACAAGTCCTTGCTGAACCACCTTCTTATCACTAAGATCTTGGTTGTCTCCCAACCTTAGGCTGTACACATCACCTCACGAGTGGCTTACAACCTTAAATAAAAACTTCCACCAAGGACACCCCAAAACGAACTTAATTCTTAAAGGCTTCTAATTCCGATACATCATAATTTATTCACAAATCGATTTGTACTTAAAGTCTATCTCGACATTCTCGCCAAATTTCCCCAATAACACCACCACCAAGGATTTATCGTCCTTTCCCTGACGAAGTTCCTAACGCTCGTTTGGTCTAATCCAAATTACGATGAATCTGTTCCCTAATCTGACCCAAACACCATATCTGCAGATATCGGATTACTCTAAACCCCACGGTTACACAATTCCCATACTGCATTCAAGCATCGGTTGCCAATCAACAAGTACCTCGTTGGTTATAGGATTACCAATGATCGATTCCTAGTTTCCATCATCTAATCTTCTTAAGGTTACCACTTAAATTGCTAACACACCGGTTTCATCGGAAGTACAATGAAGCATCCCAACGGTTATTATCCTCAAATCGAATGTCGACACCTATGTTCAAAACTTTTACACCTCAACCGTGGGTATACCACCATAAATTTCCTTCCATATTTACACCGATGACTCAAAGTTGACACCTATCATGGTACTAAATTCCGACAAAAAAATCACCATAATTTCCTTATTCCTGAAGACTCACCCGGATGGTACACATCCGACCCAACGGCTCATATCCTACTGAAGTCAAGCAACCACCCAATGATTTATCCCGAAGGTTTATCGAAACAGAAATATCACCACTTAAATATCTAGGAGAATACACAATTCTACTACTTCAATTATTCGCGTGTGTACCAATTCATAAATTGAAATCCAAAATTCGGACTGACCACAGATAGGATAATCCGACGCTTCATTTCCCAAGGACCCCTTAGTTCCTTAGTTAAAACTCCTTTCACGACAGGGGTTTAAATCTATAGGCCTAATGAGTTCAAGATTTTCAACAAATATGTCAATTTAAACCTTTATGAAACTTTCAAATACATAAGCTTTATAACAATTAACCGAGCGGTAAAATACACTACCGATCACTCGATAGATTGAAAATTGATCACCGACGCTACACATATAACACCATTTCCAAAATTCGTTTGACCAACATTTACGTAAATAAAACGGTAACAAAAGTCGCGTAGCAAAATTTACACTTTAAACATGAAAATAAATTCTTGCACCACAACACGTGTAGTGAATGTTTGCACAACTCTAAAAGAGAACTCCACAATTTTAACTTTAAACCCTTCCTTCTTTAACCAAACGTTGTGGCATAAAATTCTCACCAAACTCCAAAGCTCGGTAGAACAATGAGAGAGCAAATAAATTTCAAATGGAGTTTAAAACTTTGAGTCGCACGGATGAACACATTTGACCAAAATAGTAATTACAATGACATGAATACCGCTAACTCGTTTAATGCATTGCGGAAAATTCCTAACAGTAAAATCGGTAACCGAAATAACATAAATCCTTTATATGTTTACTCACACCAACAGTATAATTTAATCCAGACGCAACAAGTATACAATGACTGACATTTGTACATAGCCCAAAGATAACTCTCACAATAATGAAACTTTCCCAAAACAACATGTGAGATGATATCTATTAACAAAACTCATAAATTAACGCACACAAATGCATATGCACACGTCCCCAGAATTATTTACGTGACACAAAATGACGTAAGATAAAATGACCATTTTCAACAAGCTTGTAAATTTACATGCAATAAAATTTAAAACCCACGCATTTCAAAGTACACTCACGCGCTCAAAAGGTTGCAAAACTATACTCCATAAAATTAAACATGACTCATATAGACCAAAATTCTCCAGAAAATTCCGACTCAAGAACAGGGGGACAACTCTTCCTTTAAAACCCGAACATACGTGGAGGAGATCCATGTCAAGGCTAAAAATTCCACAATTATTTGTCCACTATCCCAATTGACATTAAAACACGACTCTTATAATATCCGAAAATGATATTAGATCTGAAACGGGGATGAAGAGATTTTTTTTGATGACCAATTGCAACCATGTGCAAGAAAACAACTTCAAGCATGTTTAAACTCACGGCCTAAAATCTGGCGCGTGGCAAATATTTTTCAAATATTCCATAATATAACTCACTTTATGTTTCAGGAAATATGAGAAATAATCGATGCAATTTATTTTTAGAAATGAATTTCGTGCATAAAATTGGTCGGCACTGGCATCCCGAAATCACGCTCCTTGGTTTTGTACTATTGTCATCCGGATGCTCAACATCTTAAAGCAATGCCCGAAGGTTTCATCGATTCACCTTAAAATTTCTCCTCGGATAACATCAATTCCATAAGTCTAAGGTTCTACTCCAACCAATTTTCCTACCCCACAATGGTCAACTTCCAGCATTCATCATGTCTTAATTATCACTCCAAAGTGACATTGCTATAAAACATCAACCCTTCCTGGGATTACTCGCTTAGAAACTTTCTCACTACCCCAACGGTAATTATACCAAGGCAGTTCAAGTATACGCATGTAGCATGTAGGTTCACCATAACACTGGCCAGGTGCCATTATGAACGTACTGTACATGCTCATCCTTGCGACCCTCGATGAGTTTCCCGTTTCTAGCGACTCGATCAACTCCAAAATATCTTATCTTAAGGTACCTAGTGTGCATTTTCACTTACAATCACTTATAAAAACGCTAGTTTGAGTTTAGGTATCCTATAATCAATACCTAATTCTCTCAAAATCGGAGTTGTGGAGCAAAAGTTATGAAGAAATGAAGTTCTAGGGCTGAAAATCGGGTTTTAAGCTCGAACAAGGCTCCGCGCGGGTTACCGGGTGGGTTAGGTCGCGCCACAAGTCACCCGAATGGGTTAACAGGGTTCCGGGCGGGTTCCGGGGCGGCCCAAGTCGCGCCACAAGTCGCCCCGTGCACTGTTTGTCCGGTTTCTTCTTTATTCACTGTTTTTCCGTAACTTCTTCGTTATAGCTCCGATTTTGCTCCGGAAAGAACCAACTTCAAAACCATATAACGTTTTATCCACGTTTTGGAATATAACGTTTTATCCACGTTTCTTAAATGGGAGTCTAGGTATCCTATAATCAATACCCAATTCTCTCAAACTTAAGCTCTGATACCAACTTGTAACACCCTCAATCCTGGAAATAGCAACTAATTTAAAATTTTCTAAATACATCAATAAATGATTCATCTACAAACACAATTTAAGATTTAATCTCCATACACACATTCATTCTATACATACAGTTTATAATAAGGACAGGTGTTGCTAAAACCCATTAAATGTCGCTATCTCCAAACCGCGGAAGAATTCACCAAGCACTTACACTTGTGGACACTAAGGCACATCTCTTCAATACTGCTAGAACCATACCCCCAACCGGAACATGATGCACATGCCGACAAATAAAAAGGTTAGGTTTAACGCCTAGTGAGCTCAAGAGTTTTAACATGAGTAAATACTTTTAAAAGATAGACTTCTCTTAAAACATGATCTTTCAATTGATGCACTTTAAAACATAGAAACAACTCTTTTCAATGTCATGCGCTTTCAAAGATAGACACCTTATTTCAAACATGTTTTATAAATTGATTGCAACTTAAATTAACTCGAAACATACATATGAACCGACTCCCATTTAAGAAACGTGGATAAAACGTTATATTCCAAAACACCCGAAAATCAACTTCAAAACCATATATACCGTACGCCCGAAAACACCGACACTAGGCCCAAAACTCATGCGACCACATCAAAAGGAATCTAAATATCAAAACACGGGGATGACATATTTCATTCAAACCTTAATATACGAGGAGGAAGGTCCAATATTAAGGTCATCATTCATTGTCGACCATAGAACAAATGACTCTACAGTAAAACATCTTTATTTAAATTATTGATAGCCGACAACGGGGGATACCCGTATCCGTTGAGAGTGGAGGAAACACAAAAGTATACCACCCATACAACGTTAATCGCATGACACCTCACGACATCACAGCCAGGTGTCCCTACGACTTCTTTACAAGCGTCACCCCAAGTCAGTTGACGTTTGATGGACGTTCCGAAGAACTCCACCTCAAAGGCTCGGCACACTTAAAGGTTACCTGTCCCAGGCATTTCAAGTGGCGTAGGTCCTAGTGCCTACCGTCCCGGCAGCACTAACAGACTCAACCCTCCTAGCGATCGCTTGTAAAGTTTCCGGTCATAAAACATGAACCCCGGAGTCCAACCCCGTGCCACTCAATTGACCATCAAAATAGACTGACTCACGTGCCTATGGATCCAATGCAACACAGTCTAACCTTACCGGACTAAACATTAATGACCAAATCACTCGAACCCGAAATCAACCTCAATACGCAACACGGCGCATTTGTACGTACGTCATAACTAGGCCCTACAATGAGCCATATAAACCAGACAAGTGTCCTCAAGACTCCTTTAAACGACATCAAGCCAAAATACTCAAAATCTCTTTTTGACCAATGATTAACATTTTTCAAATAATAAACGTACCCAATCCATACTATGAAGTCACACACACCAAAATACTTGAATGGACTCCAACACCGTTTAAGTCGGGACAAAAAGTTTTCCACATAAATTTAGACTCTTTATCCTTTCAAAATGTCCCCTAACACAAAATTAAACCTTTTACCCGAAAAAACACTAAAATGCCCTTTTTAGCCAAATAATATCATTTATGCAATAGCTTACCAAACACACCCATTTATGACTCATTATCAAAATGCCCAAAAATCATAAGAATGTGTGCTATATAAGTTTGTAAAGTTAAACACTTTCAAAATAACCAAACTGGTCAGTAGTTAACCATTTCATGTAAGATGCAAAACACTTTAAAATAATCATTTTGGCATGTACACCGTTTTCACAAATTAACTTGAACTCACCTTGCTAGATTTAGGCTAAATCTAGGTTTTACCCCCAAAACTTGAACCACCTTTGATGAAGGCTTGAAATCTCCAAGCAACCTCCCTAGATCTTAGATCGAACACATCTACAAGGTCACCTTCACCACACAAGTCATCAAAATCAAACCCAAGAGGAAGGATGAAAGGAAAAAGGGTGAAACCATCAAACCCTAACTTAACATTGAGAGAGATAAGGATCTTACCATCACAAAATACCCTTGGATCTTCCAATAGACTTCCAATATCTTGCTAAATCCTTGTAGATCTCTCAAAAACGAAACCATGACAACTTGAATCACCCAAATCGGAGTTGTGGAGCAAAAGTTATGAAGAAATGAAGTTTTAGGGCTGAAAATCGGGTTTTAAGCTGCTCGAACAGGGCTCCGCGCGGGTTACCGGGCGGGTTAGGTCGCGCCACAAGTCGCCCCATGCACTGTTTGTCCGGTTTCTTCGTTATTCACTGTTTTGTCCGTAACTTCTTCGTTATAGTTCCGATTTTGCTCCGGAAAGAACCGTTGAACTCGTAATTGAATCATTTATCCATCAAGACTATAAAATATAGGATTCAAGTCCAAAATCATATATCTTATTTTTGCCTTTAAGGCTACTGATTTCTGTAATAACTTGAAACGATACCTTTCCGACATCGGGGTGTTACAGAACCTCTCCTTTACGCTACTTTATATTGTAAACCTTGTTTTTTTTCCACTAGCTTTTTGCTAGCTCTTAATGCATTGTCGTTTCCAAAAATAGAAAACTGTGAAACGTGGCAGCTTCCCTCCGATATGATGCCAATCTGTGCCACCTTGACTGTTGTCGTTTTCTTGTGTGCGCCAAAAAACATCCCCGTATTTTCGGGATGGAGATGAGAAACGTGTGTTTTAAGTTAACTTACAAGGAAAACTTTATACTTTTTTAGTTTTTTAAGTATATTTTATAAGTCTAAATAGTAAATAAGAATAACCTCGTCCATGTGGTTTACATAAATTTTGGTTGTCGTCACTTAACTTCAATAATTACAAAATTTCTCAATGTGGAATGTACTTGTGATGTATGAACATAATCTTGTTAGTTTTAACATTTAATTGCCATATAATTATAAATAAACTTTTTTTTTAAATTGAGATTGAAGCAACTGCAATTTTTGAACCAAGCTAGCCTGCAGCTTGAGCAATAGTTAATTTAGTGACAAAATTCGTGTTTTGCCCTTCAGTTGTCGACAACTATTATTTTTAACATTTTCTTCTTCATCTTTCAGATCTTTTTTGCCAAATACCAAATTAAAAAGTCTCAAACATAGTAATTATAAACGGAATATATTTTGTGATATATATTGTTTTGATTCTTTGTATATTCATCCCTTAATTAGCGGGATCTCATATATCCTTATCTCATTTATCGGAGGGATCTCTTGTATTTATTCTGGTTGATTTTCAATGGGAAGGCAAGACAATTATACCAATCTTTAGTAATGAAGAAACCAAAATAGTAGCTTCTAGATCAGAACATCTCAAATATTTAAAACAAAGCAACCTACACCAAGAACCTTAATTTGCTATGTATATAGTCTAATATTTAAATCAAATCAAAGCAACATTCAAATATCAACAACTTGAATTAAGGAAAAGACTCTATGGATGATATTTGTAATTTTAATTTACTCTAAAATTTAGTGGATATGATTAAAAAATATACTGAGCGTAAGAAATTCATTTGTGTTTTTGATTATTGATTTGCAATTATTTTATTATTTGTGTTATGTTTTCATTTGATGTTGAGTTTTTTAGTTGATTTTGGTATGTACAAGTGTTTCTGAATTTCGATTGGTAGCTCGATGAAGATAGTAGAGGAAGATAATAGATATTGAAGACTAACAAGGCAATCAGAAAATGATAATCCAAATGAGTACTAAAAGCTAATCATTTCACATGATAATCACATGATCACCTCATCATCGAAATTAATCATGATATATATAATCCACTTTCACATGAATACTAGAAACCTATTGCATGCTATATAGCTTGATATGTATATATATATACATGACCACAAGAACCATAAAATCTAACAAACAACTTACTTACGGTTGGTGTTTCTGTATTCTGAGTTCGATCCTTCCTGGAAAAGAAGAGGCTTGAGTTGTAGCTGCATCAACAGACCCGGGTAATGAAAATGCAATTCCCCAAGGTTCATCATGGCATAGTTGGATCCTTCTTTTCTTATGCACCATTGATAGATTCACCAAGATGGAGCCAGGTGGTGTTTTCCCTTTCATAAATACAGCGCCGGCAGGAGTCACAGCACATAACATATGATGGCGACCATCTGGATGAAGTGATATAAGCATATGTTTCAGCTTCTTCACCAATTTCATTCCTTAATTTCTTTCAATGCAGCATTTTTCTTTGACTTGCTTTAAAATAGAAAAGTTTATTCAAAGACTACGTGTGTGCATATATCCTATATAGGAAAAAGTGTTTTCTTGCTGTTGTATATATATATACGTTAAAAACAAAAAGGTCCATCTTTTGTTTTCTCAAGCATATTGTAAAGGTGTCATTTGTTGTATATACGTGCAACAGTTTCCATTAGTACAATGAATTAAAAATATTGGCAGAAAAATGGGTATTTCAGGTTTCATATACAGATCTGAGCCTAATTACGATGCCACCAAAAATTAAACGTGTGCCAATTACTTCATTTATTTATCTGTTTCATATACTAACCGTTTGACTTCAATGCCATTGATTTTTACAAAGACCAACAATCAAATGATAGTTTGCTTAATGTGAAAACAAATCAATATGGCATTTTAACAATTGTAAGTTAGCTAATTAAGTTACAGTATTATCAAACGGTTTATATATATTATCAAAATATTTGTCAATCACCTTTTCCCCGGTGGATAAAATCAAGAATGTTGCAAAGATGAGCAACTCAATGAGCATCTTACACTAGCACCTTAATTTTATTTTTTCAGCACATGGCTTTTCAATTTTCCAATTAGGTGTATCACAATTTTGTATTGCTTCTTATATTTTGCACAATATGTAAACTCACCAGGAAGAGACTGAGCCAAAGGCACACGAGCAACAATTAGGTAGTGTGAAGCATTGGCACTTAGCTCAACAATGTCGATAAGTGGTCGACCTTGTGCTTCTGCTCCAATAAACACCACATCTGCTGGTCTTGGCAAGGGACGAAATTCTTCCATTGTTAACTATGGGTTACAATATTCTGAAGTTAGTATTTAAACATTAGTTGAAAATACTCTTTTTCGCAAAAATAGATATATATAAATAACCTGCTCTCAGTACAAACAATCTGAAAAGGAGAAAACATGGTAATTTATTCAGCCATGGGACAAATTAATGATTGCTAGGTGCTAATGAGTAACAGAAAAAAAAAACTTACCGAATACCTATGGTACATCATTTGAACCACCTAAATATACTTGTATATAGTAATATTAATAGCTATAAAGACGTAACATTCCAATGAAACTTTGTATCTTGTCGTAAATATACTCGCATTTTAAGTTCTTTTAATTGCTTGGTGTAAGTTATTATAACATCATCCCCTACTGTGGGCTGTGACAGATGCCATCATATGATTTAATAGTGGAAATTCCTTTTTCTTTTCCTCTAGTGTTTCTTCATTCTTCTATCAATAAAACAGGCCATTTCATGGTGGCGGTAACTGATGCAGTGCATACAATTGCAAAAATTTGGAAGCACGAAGAATTTTGTGTGGGACTAGTGTGTCTTTTATACTAGCATGGAATATCACTTGCAAGCATTTACATGGAAAATTGTATATGGTAATAGTAGCAAATATGCATGAGTTTCTTATTCCCTTTTGCAGCGCTAATCAATTGTAAAGCAAAAATGAGAGACAGACTATACAGATTGGTGTTCAGATGCTAACAATGCAATTAAATGAAGCTGTCACATGAAAAGACAAAAGAGGTAACATATCATCACAACAAACCATGTATCCCATATTCCTCTATATATGTTTCAGAGGGACATATAACACTAAAGGGGATGAAAAAACATCATTTTGGACCTACATACAAAAAAAAAAAAAAAGCGAAAATGCCTGATCAAGAGACAAAAACCATTAAAACAGAAAAAACTTCACTAAGTCTAGACTTTTGTTCTTATAACTATAAACCGTTTTCTTTTACCTATTGGAGTAACAATCGTACCTGCTACATCAGAGCCCCTATGAATAGTTCGACAAAGGATCATCCAATTATTATTGTACATGCATCTAGGGGTCAACAAGGTGATACTCATTTCGATACTAGCTAGAATGCCTTCTATTGTTCTTCTTCTGTCTCGTTAGTTTTTCCACTCGGTTTCTTTTAATTTTTTTGCCGTATATAAATATTAATATATGGCAAATACTCACGCACACTCTTCGCCTTTGGTAGTTAATTTGAACCCTTGACCTCCAAAGCTAGGAGGTCGGACTCTACTCGTGAGATTCTTGTATCCACTTATACGTTACTGACATTAAGAAAACAATAAATGAATATTATGCGAAGAATCGATGGACTTCAGAAACTGGATACTTATTCTTTCATGTGACTTAATTTCAGACAACTTCCAATTATTATTCGCGTGCCATGATTTACGCAAACACATCTTATATTTTGGGTCTTTCCAAATCCTTGCTTTTGTCACAGTTCATGTACTTCCCTTAAGGTTACCTAGAGAACACAGCCTAATAACATAACTGCCCATTCCATCAGAAAACCAGCTAAAAATGAAGTATATATGGTGAAATCTCTGGATACAAATAAAACTAGTACATTCATGATCAACATCTAAATATCTTATCTATGCTGATCAAGCAGGAGATATAGTAGCAAGCAAGCGTACGTATAAAGAAGGGAGACACCTTCTAATCATATATATCAGACTTGAGTAACAGAAACCAAATCCAGAGTAACCCCTCAGGATAAGATTCTATGATTTCATATGACGATCATGAACAAGACTAGCATCGTCAATCAGCAATTTATGCAGTCATGATCACATCATGTCAGTTTTTTCTAAGCATTAGAAAGTTACAAATTTGTCCATGGTGATATAACTCTTGTTTTGTATTAGTATAAGATGATGCTAAATATCTTTTTTATTTTGGTTGGTATTGTCCAATTTGGGATTAGATTTGTTTCCCCATGTGCACACATTGTAATCAGTAAACATATGATATATCCATCCGCATATATATATATATATATAGATGGAATCCGAAAAGATGATCCAGATTAAAATGGAACACAGATCAATTTTAAGGAAGGAACGATCTAACATTCATGTCTAGCTAGCTACTTCTCAATTAGATATGCCGCAAGGTGATCAGATTACAGTGAAGTACTGAATGCTTCAGAAGACCTACACTCTTCAGAATATCCAATTATCAAAAAAAAGTTAACTATGCTGCAGTTCTTTGCGTTTTTCACTACCATTTCAATTGGGGAAGACGATCTTGTGAACAGAAAGAAAGGGTGAAGAATAGAACAAATTAACTGTTATCCTACGATCAATTAATATATACAGTGAAATTAGGGCAAATAAGAAAATTAAGCAAAACCCAAACGAAAGTCATTTAAGCAATTCAAAAAGATTAAAATTAACATAAAACAGCACAAGAAAGGTGAATTAAGGGGATTGGGGAGATATAAGATACCGAAATTTGTTAGCGACCGATGTGAGCTTAATTATTCTAGTGGATGAAAGAGGGCAATGCTCCTGTTTTATACAATGGCGGTGGGTCATTCATCGTGAAAGTTGTGACTGCCACGTAGCAGGAGTTACCACCGTTGCACCGCTTCCACCTTGACTTGACTCGTTGGTTGCGCGCGCCAAAACTTTCCCCCGTATTTTCAGTATGAAAAAAGAGAGAAAAAATGGTGTTTGCAATTTACATGCAAAAAGATGCCAAATTGGTCACTCAAGTTTTAGTTTCTTCTAACCTTAATCCCTGAACTAAAATTTATTATCAACTTGGTAAACAAAGTTTCTTCAAATTATCAAATCGGTTTTTGTTCGGAAAGAAAAACGTTATTATAAAATATCATCATATATGGTATGAAATCAACGTCGGTCCTAGGGTTTTCGATGCTTGTACGAGAATGCTAGATAATGTTCCTATGTCGATATTTTAAGCGAATGAAACGTACTATTTTCTAGAGGGTTTGGGACCTAGTCAAGGTAGGTGGCTCATCCCGACGCTGAAGGAATCAAAACAGTAGGAATCAATTTGATTGTTCACTTGTTTGATGACCTATTCATGTTGTCTTTCTTTAATTAGATTAGGCATTTAGTTGATGCCCTGGACGACTTGTGTTTGTTGTTTATATAGCCCGGATGATTAAACCAAAGCTAGTAACACATAGAAGTTCGATGTCCCTTGAGCTTATGATGTCTGTTCGATCGCACGGGTTGTACGTGATCAGGATCGTGCATGTATGAGATCAAACTAAATGTCTATAACATTGAGTTATTTTTATTGGTCATCACCTATTTTTGCAACAAATCTTTTCTATAAATGCATTAAGATAATATT
This sequence comes from Arctium minus, assembly GCA_954870635.1. Taxonomy (NCBI): domain Eukaryota; kingdom Viridiplantae; phylum Streptophyta; class Magnoliopsida; order Asterales; family Asteraceae; genus Arctium; species Arctium minus. The sequence continues at coordinate 65,600 of OX941083.1, read as the reverse complement.
ATAAATTGTAAAACATTAAACCAATGCAACACTATCATCAATACTATTTTTTAAGGTTTTAATACTTACAAAATGGTCCTAAAATTTTAAGATTTTTTTTTTACTTTATTTCATCGTCTAATAACATTTTAGTAATTAGAAGAAGATTAACCTCTAAGCTTAGCCTTATTTTGTATGTGTCAACTTATTTAAAAAAATAATTAATTTTTATTTCAATCAATAACAATTTTAATTGAAACATGCCACTAATATGCATTTTAGTAATAAAAGAAAGAAAGAAAGAATGACAATCAAAAAAGAAAAGAAAAAACATAAATAACCGTAATTGTGGTACAATCGGCCCATTTTTGAGAAAAAAATATACTACATGTATTATTTTAGACAATATGATAATCAATCACTAACGTGATCTGTTGCGAGAAGTGTCATGGATAGGAGTCTGAATGATGACATATGATCATAATGACTTATTCCAACGATATTTTGATCCGGTATAAACAATCAATTAGGATAATTAAAGAAACTCAGCCCGTAATTCATAATGTGTTAATTGATCATTTATGGGGTATGTTAATTCTGGTTAAATGTGTGTGTATTTTATTTTTAGACAGTGTTGAAAATGGTAACCTTTTTTTGATGAAATTAATTTTGTTTTGGATATTTTAATTCAAAATTTATTATGAATTGTAATTTGGTTCAAATAATATGATACTCTCTTCGTCCACATTTATATTTTAGTTTGTTCAAAATAAATGTCCACTTTCAAAAATTAAGTGTCGTATTTTCCTATTCTACCCTTAAATATGTGATGTAGAAAAATTCTCTCTATTATTATAGGTAAAAATATCATTTAGTTACTGAAAAAAAGTGTATAATAGTTACATGTAAAATTGTCCATTGTGATCATTTATTTTAGAATGGAGGGATAAAATTATCGTGAAAATATAAAATATAGATATAATTTGTAAATGATAAAAAATATATATGTGGGTAGTATTGAAAATCTATATAATCAAGATAAAAAATTAACTTTGAACATTCTCTTTTGGTGTGAAAAATAGTTTAATACATTGGAGATGATTTACGGTCTACACCATTTTTTGCACAAAATTAGTAGAACATTTGGTGTTTTACATTTGAGATGCCTTAAGAAGATCATGTATGACCTACTTAGACCAAATATGACTCATTATGACACTCAATATGAACCATCAATGTTGACTAAGGCATATAGGGGTGTAAATGAGTCGAGCTTTTAACGAGCTACTCGAGCTCGAGCTTAATTATTTTCGAACACAAAATAGAACTCGTTTAACTTAACGAGGTGAGCTTTATAACACCAATGTTCAACTCGGATCGTTCAAAAACTCGATTCAATTTTTCGAGTCGAGCCGAGCCAATCGAGCATACCCTTTTTCGAGCCAAACATGCTCATATATTTATCAATCATACAATAAAAATATAAAAATTATCGAGCTCAAGCCGATAAACGATTTAATCGATCGAGAGTTCGAACCCATAAACGAGCATCGAGCTCGAGCTCGATAACTCAAAAAATATTCGAGCTCGAGCCCTACATTGAAAAAGTTAATCGAGCTCGAGTCAAGCTCGAGTCCAGTATTAATTTTTGAGCCTGGCTCGATTAACCTACTACTCGACTCGACTCGACTCGGCTCGTTTCCACCCCTAGGCACAATATGACATGCCTTATCAGCCACTTAGACCGTATATGACCCATTAAGACCCATCATTACCCACTAAGGCCCATTATGATCCCCTTAGATCAAGTATGACCTAACTATGACCCACTAACACCTGTTATGACCCACTTAGATCGAATATGATGCATTAAGATCTATTGTAACCCATTAAGATCAATTATGAGGACTTAAACTAATTAAGGCCCACTAAGAACCATTATGACCCACTCAGGTCAAATATTAAGACATAGTATGACTCATTAAGGTCCATTATGACCCACTTAGAGCAAATATGTTTTATTATATAATACCTAATAAGACCCATTATGACTTACTTAGAACAAATATCATGACTCATTGAGGTGGCGTTTGGTACGCAGACATGATTGGACGGGATTGGACTGGATAGTATGTAACACCCTGGATTTTCAATACATATATATCGTTGTAAATCTCGTGTTTAACTCTTATCGTTATCCTCGTATTCAGTATAACGTTCGAGTTTATGGTTTCGGTGAAATTGTGAAGTTCCAGTAAGTTCCGCGACTTGCTCGTGACTTAGAGTCGCGACATAGGTCGCGATGTTCACTGATGTATTGTGGGTTTTGGTATGTCGCGAGTTGTATGGGGAACAGTAGTCGCGGCATAACCCGCAACGTTCACTGTTGGTTTGGCATTAGTCGCGACATCCACTATTTGGGTTTTGATTTGAGGACACGGGCGAGTTGCACCGCGACTTGAAGTCGCGGCATAACCCGCGGCATTGCCTGGACCGACTTAAGGGTTTCAAAACACAAATATCTCGTTTGAGTTATCAGGAATAACTCTCTCAATCTCTAAACTCTCTCTTCTCTCTCTCTAAAATTGATTTTCTCTCTCTCTCTAAGTTTGGTGATTATTATCTAGTTTCGATCCGAGGTTCCGGTGTAGAAAGCTTCGTCTTGTCAAAAGGGTCGATATCTGGTTCTTCGGGTTTTCGTATAAACCTATTGGGTGAGTTCCTACTACCTTTCTAAAACATTATACATGTCAAAATGGTTACATTTTGAATGCCTATATATCTCCATGATTTCAAATTTTATGATTTATACATTTTGATAAAAGTTGAGTTTTGGGGAGACTTTAGGGTTTCGATCATTTTATGATGGATTCTATCTTATTTGAAGTAAAATGATGTTTTACTTGCACATTATATGGACATGTGAAAGAATGTTTATGAACTCATTTTTATGATTCTCATTCATACCAGAAGTTGAACTGGATATAACATTGTGTTTATGAAAATGTTTTTATACCATATGATTATATATGGTTGGTCACATATGTTGTTGTGACGAGTCTGTACCATTACTAGTGGATCCCTAGGTTTTGAGTCGACTTATATTTCATTATTTGAGGTTACCAAGTAATGTAAATGATAGAACTACATGTGCATTAAATTGTGAGGTTCTGGTCGTTAACAAATGATATAACTACATGTGCATTAAATTGTGAGGTTCTGGCCGTTAACAAAATATAGAACTACATGTGCATTAAATTGTGAGGTTCTATATAGTAACCAAAACGAAGAACTACATGTGCATTAAATTGTGAGATTTTGGAAAGAAGGTTCATGACCTTATTTTAATGAATTTTATCCTTATCAACCGTTATCTTGGAAATGCTTATTTGAAAAGGTTTCCGTTTGGATGAACATGTTTATATCTCTTAAAATTGATAAATTGTATGTTCTCACCAGGATTTAAGCCTGACACTTTTCTCAAATGATATGTATAACAGGTTTCCCTTAGCGGTGGGATGCACAGGGTTTTGAGAGACGAGTTTGGTCTCGAGGCATTTTTGAGATGACTAAAGTGTGTTGATAGTTGGGCATTGTTAAGTCCCATTCTTTTGATGAATTTTGGATTGTCGAGTGATGTGATCTAGATAGTTATGTTTAGATTAGTTTGTTGATGAATCCTAAATCCGTACAGGTTTTTGTAAAGTTTAAAGGACTGGTACACTTTTTGAGGGGTTTATATCAATACAGATGTCATGTTGCCTATTTTGAGAAGTTTTATTTTACTCTGGCTATTAGGATGTTACAAGTTGGTATCAGAGCTCTAGTTTAAGTGATCTAGGCATGAATGTAAGATGTCTAGACTTAGACTGAGTATGTTAAGTATTGATTCGTGAGTTTGGGTAGAACTTCTAAGATGAGTTAGTCTTAGAGTCGACGGAAATTATAGTTGTCGAACGTTGTGGCAATGGTGACAAGAACTTTTATGTATTGTATGTTCATAATTCCACTTAGCTAATGTTATTATGAGAATATTTATACGTAACTGTGCTTGAAATGCCGTTACTGTGACAATTGATAACGTGATAGTACGTTTCTTGTGTTATCCTGTTGATCTATCTCTTACTCTTTCTCATGCTTGTGTAGCAACCATCCTTTAGTATGGTGAACACTCGTGGTCGTCCGCTGGGTGACGGAGATCTACGCGATGTTAGTTCGCGTGAGCCTAATCCAGTGGTAAGAACATCCGCAGTCGTTCCTCCGGGCATGCCACCAATATTTACTGGGGGAGTGGAGCCAGAGCCAAGAGTGGAGTTGGCGTCCACCAATCCCGTTGTTTCAGTGGCAAATCCTCAAGCTTATATGATGGCCAGTGTCATGCTAATGGTGACGTCGGCCATGGAGAAACAGCAAGAGGCATTCCTAAAGATGTTAGAGGATCGATATCCGAGCTCCAAGAGGCCTGAGGCAGTGGCAGAAAATGTGGTAGTTGGCTCTGGAGGTGTCGAGAACAGAGTTAGATCCGAGGAGAATAGGGTCATCGGCGTTTCGAAAAGTGGGAAGAGTTGTTCCTACAAGTCTTTTTTAGGTTGCGGACCACTAGAGTTTTCTGGTTCCGAAGACCCGGTTGCATGTGTTAGGTGGATCCGAGCGGTCGAGCAGGCCTTCGGTTCATCTGAGTGTGGTGATGATCAGCGGGTGATATTCGGTACACAACTGCTCAGGGATACCGCACTGACATGGTGGAATGTAATCCAGTCTACTCTCTCTCCTACTGTTCTAGCCCAACTGACTTGGGGCGAATTCAAGGTGAAATTACTGGAGGAATACTGTAATGAGATGGCTATGGATCGAATCGAGGCAGAATTCCGAGCTCTCGTAAAAGGAAATTTGACGGTGAGGGAGTATACCCGTCAATTCATAGAGAAGCTGGGGTTAGTGGGGCATGTGGCCTCCACTGAGAAAGAGAAGATTAAGGCCTATCTGAAAGGTCTACCATCGGACATGATGACTATGGTCCGAAACTCGAAGGCCTCTAACCTTCGGGAAACCATTGAGGAAGCGAAGTTTATGGAAGAAGTTTACGCGAAGAGTAAACCAGAGAAGGCAGTGGTAGTTACTGAAAAGAGAAAGTGGGAGAGCAGTTCTGCTCATCCCAAAAGATCCCGACCTTTTGTCGGAAATCGAAGCTTCAACAGTCAGCAGGAAGCTAGATGGTGCCAAAAATGTCGAACCAAGCACCACGGTAACTGTAATACCACTTCTCAGTCTTGTTATAAGTGTGGAAAGTCTGATCACATCACCCGTGACTGTCCGATCAGAGGACTTGTCTGCTATGAGTGCAAGGCACCGGGACACGTGAGAAGAGATTGCCCGAAGCTTGTGTCGAGTAGCGCGATGGCAAAGAAGGAGAACCCTCCTAGGGTTCCGGGTCGAGCATTTCAGATGACGGCTGAAGAGGCCAAGGCATCCGCTGATGTGGTATCGGGTACATTTCTTATAAACTCTGTACCTGCTCGTGTTTTATTCAATACGGGTGCCAGTTTCTCTTTCATATCTGAGTTGTTCCGTCAAAAGATTGTTATGCCCACTACAAGTCTTGAGGATGCATTAGTAGTAGAGATAGCTGATGGTAGTCAATTTCTGATCCGTGATGTTCTGAAGAAGTGTGCTCTCGGAATCGAAGGGAGAGAATTCTCGATTGATTTACTGCCAATGTTAATCGGTGGTTTCGACGTGGTAGTCGGTATGGATTGGTTAGCGAACAATCATACCGAGATCATGTGTTCTAAAAAGTTAATTTGACTTCCCAATCCCTGTGGCGAAGTCGTTATGATCTATGGTGAGAAGAGAAAAGGTGATGTGGCAATAATCACAATGGCTAAGTCACGCAAGTGCTTAGTAAAAGGATGTTCATCTTTCCTAGCCTACATGATCGACGCCAAGTTAGAAAAGTCAAAGTTGGTCAATGTGAAGATTGTGCGCGAGTATCGAGACGTCTTTCCTGACGACTTGCCTGGATTACCACCTGATCGTCAAGTAGAGTTTCGGATTGATCTCGTGCCAGGAGCAGCTCCTATCGCTAGAGCTCCTTATCGATTAGCGCCGTCAGAGATGCAAGAAATGATGGCATAACTCCAAGAACTTTTGGAGAAGGGTTTCATCAGACCGAGCTCGTCACCTTGGGGAGCTCCGGTCCTGTTCGTCAAGAAGAAAGACGACATGATGAGAATGTGCATCGATTATCGTGAGTTGAACAAAGCAACCGTGAAGAACAAATATCCGCTTCCGAGAATAGACGACTTGTTCGATCAACTTCAAGGAGCGGGATGTTTTTCCAAGATTGATTTACGTTCAGGTTATCACCAAGTAAAAGTAAGAGAAGAAGATGTTTCGAAGACAGCTTTCAGAACGCGTTACGGCCATTACGAGTTTCTTGTAATGCCTTTTGGTCTAACGAACGCACCTGCGATATTTATTGACTTGATGAATAGGGTGTGCCGACCGTTCCTCGACAAGTCGGTCATCGTATTCATTAATGACATACTCGTGTACTCTAAAAGCGAGTCGGAGCACGAACAACACCTTCGTGAAGTTCTCGAGGTGTTGAGAAAAGAAAGATTGTACGCCAAGTTTTCTAAATGTGACTTTTGGCTTGAAGAAATACAGTTTCTGGGTCACGTTGTCACTCGGGACGAAGTGAAAGTGGATCCTTCCAAGATTGAAGCTATGATGAATTGGGAACCTCCCAAGAGTCCGTCCGAGATCCGAAGTTTCTTGGGTCTGGCGGGTTATTACCGGAGATTCATTCAAGACTTTTCAAAGATCGCATCATCCTTGACAGTTTTAACTCGAAAGAATGTGAAATTTGTTTGGGCTGAAGCACAAGAAAAGGCTTTCCGTATCCTTCAAAAGAAATTATGTGAAGCTCCGATCTTATCGTTACCTGAAGGGTCAGAAGACTTTGTGGTCTATAGCGACGCTTCGAAGATGGGTTTAGGTTGTGTGTTGATGCAGCAGGGCAAGGTAATCGCTTACGCCTTGAGGCAGCTTAAGATACACGAGAAGAACTATCCTACCCACGATTTGGAGTTAGCAGCGGTGGTGTTCGCCTTGAAACTTTGGCGACATTACCTCTATGGCACCAAATGTACACTCTATACTGATCACAAGAGTCTAAAGTATGTCTTTGATCAAAAGGAGTTGAATATAAGACAACGGCGGTGGCTTGAGTTACTTAAGGATTACGATTGCGAGTTGCTTTACCATCCTGGTAAGGCGAACGTGGTAGCCGATGCGTTAAGTCGGAAGGACTATAACGGTTGTATTTGGGCTACCCATTCGAGAATCGAGCTAGTGTCTAGTCTTATTGAAAAGATCAAGACGTCGCAAGTTGAAGTTTTGTTAGAAGAGAATCTTAAAGAGGAAGTCATGACGAAGCAGCGTTTACTCCTAACGGAAGACAGCCGTGGGGTAAAATTGTTCAGCGGTCGTGTATGGATACCCAAAGTTGGGGGTAACCGTGATCTTTTGCTTGAATATGCTCATAAGTCCAAGTATTCCATTCATCCGGGAAGTACGAAGATGTACAGGGACTTGAAGTTGCATTATTGGTGGCCGGTAATGAAACTTGATGTAGCGCGTTATGTGGAGCGTTGTGTTACATGCTCGCAAGTTAAGGCCGAACATCAACGACCGTATGGGAGTCTGCAGTCTTTAGAGATTCCCGAGTGGAAGTGGGAGCATATCACCATGGACTTCGTGACGAAGTTACCAAAAACTCTTCGAGGTCACGATACCATCTGGGTGATAGTTGATAGGTTGACAAAGAATGCTCACTTCTTGGCCATGCGCGAGACATTACCGATGGATAAGCTAGCAAAATTATACAACGATGAAGTAGTCTCGAGGCACGGCATCCCATTGTCGATCGTGTCGGATCGCGACAGTCGGTTTACTTCGAACTTTTGGGAGGGGTTTCAGAAAGAGCTTGGTACACGAGTTAAGTTGAGTACGGCTTACCATCCACAAACCGACGGGCAAAGCGAGAGAACGATCCAGACGTTGAAAGACATGTTGAGGTCTTGTGTCATCGATTTCGGGGGTAGATGGGACTCTCACTTACCTTTGGTGGAGTTCGCTTACAACAATAGCTACCACTCGAGTATTGGACTGGCACCTTTTGAGGCGTTGTACGAGCGAAAGTGTCGAACTCCCGTGTGTTGGCTTGAAGCGGGAGAAAAGCAGTTCGCTAGACCTGAAATCGTGCAAGAGACGGCCGATAAGGTCAAATGTATTCGTGAAAGATTGAAAGCGGCGCAGGACCGGCAGAAGAGTTATGCCGATAAGAAGAAGCGGCCGATGGAATTCCAAGTGGGCGATCGTGTGTTGCTTAAGGTATCGACGTGGAAGGGTATTATACGGTTCGAAAAGCGTGGGAAGCTGAGTCCCCGTTTCCTCGGACCTGTCAAAGTGCTCAAACGGGTAGGTTTGCAAGCTTACCAATTGGAACTACCGCCAGAGTTGAGCAAAATCCACAACACGTTTCATATTTGTTACCTTCGGAAATGTTTGGCGGAAGAGGAAAGTGTTATTCCTCTCTCCGAATTGACATTTGACGAGGATAACCGTTGTGTGGAAGAACCCGACGCTATCTTGGAGAGAAAATCTAAGAAGTTGCGTCACAAAGAAGTCACGTTGGTCAAGGTGCAGTGGAAGCATCACCGGGGAGCAAATGTGACGTGGGAATCCGAAGAGGATATGAAGCGAAGATATCCTCATCTTTTTGTATAAGTGTGGATTTCGGGGACGAAATCATTCCCAAGTTGGGGAGGATTGTAACACTCTGGATTTTCAATACATATATATCATTGTAAATCTCGTGTTTAACTCTTATCGTTATCATCGTATTCAGTATAACGTTCGAGTTTATGGTTTCGGTGAAATTGTGAAGTTCCAGTAAGTTCCGCGACTTGCTCGCGACTTAGAGTCGCGGCATAGGTCGCGATGTTCACTGATATATTGTGGGTTTTGGTATGTCGCGAGTTGTATGAGGAACAGTAGTCGCGGCATAACCCACAACGTTCACTGTTGGTTTGAGTTTTTGGGCATTTCGCGAGTTTCGATCCGAGGTTCCGGTGTAGAAAGCTTCGTCTTGTCAAAAGGGTCGATATCTGGTTCTTCGGGTTTTCGTATAAACCTATTGGGTGATTTCCTACTACCTTTCTAAAACATTATACATGTCAAAATGGTTACATTTTGAATGCCTATATATCTCCATGATTTCAAATTTTATGATTTATACATTTTGATAAAAGTTGAGTTTTGGGGAGACTTTAGGGTTCCGATCATTTTATGATGAATTCTATCTTATTTGAAGTAAAATGATGTTTTACTTGCACATTATATGGACATGTGAAAGAATGTTTATGAACTCATTTTTATGATTCTCATTCATACCAGAAGTTGAACTGGATATAACATTGTGTTTATGAAAATGTTTTTTACCATATGATTATATATGGTTGGTCACATATGTTGCTATGACGAGTCTGTACCATTACTAGTGGATCCTTAGGTTTTGAGTCGACTTATATTTCATTATTTGAGGTTACCAAGTAATGTAAATGATAGAACTACATGTGCATTAAATTGTGAGGTTCTGGCCGTTAACAAATGATAGAACTACATGTGCATTAAATTGTGAGGTTCTGGCCGTTAACAAAATATAGAACTACATGTGCATTAAATTGTGAGGTTTTATATAGTAACCAAAACGAAGAACTACACGTGCATTAAATTGTGAGGTTCTGGAAAGAAGGTTCATGACCTTATTTTAATGAATTTTATCCTTATCAACCGTTATCTTGGAAATGCTTATTTGAAAAGGTTTCCGTTTGGATGAACATGTTTATATCTCTTAAAATTGATAAACTGTATGTTCTCACCAGGCTTTAAGCCTGACACTTTTCTCAAATGATATGTATAACAGGTTTCCCTTAGCGGTGGGATGCACAGGGTTTTGAGAGACGAGTTTGGTCTCGAGGCATTTTTGAGATGACTAAAGTGTGTTGATAGTTGGGCATTGTTAAGTCCCATTCTTTTGATGAATTTTGGATTGTCGAGTGATGTGATCTAGATAGTTATGTTTAGATTAGTTTGTTGATGAATCCTAAATCCGTACAGGTTTTTGTAAAGTCTAAAGGACTGGTACACTTTTTGAGGAGTTTATATCAATACAGATGTCATGTTGCCTATTTTGAGAAGTTTTATTTTACTCTGATTATTTGGATGTTACATAGTATTGGACATGACAGGACAAGAGGTTAGGACTGGACATGACTGGACAAGACAAATGCGTGTCTTATGTTTGGTAGGACTAGGACCAGATAGGATAGGACTGGACTGGACTGGACAAGTTTCCCTAAAAGTTTTTTGATGATTTTATATTACATATTAGTTATAAATACCACAAATAAAGTACATCTTTAAATAATTTAATTAAAAAGCATTTTTATTTTTTATGCAATTTTCATACATATAAATACATTTTAAATAATGGTACAAAATTTTAATGAATAATCTGAAATAAATGATGGTAGTTCTACTTTTCCTTTTTAATACAAAGAAAATATAATATTTGATTTAATTGAAAAATCTTTATGAATTGGCGGAGGCATAGTTGCAGCGACAGGTAAGATAAAGGTATGGGTGGCTAGTGAAAAACGGTAGCTATGAAGGACGTGAAAGATAGTGGATAATGGTGGTGCAGGAGGTAGTTGTGTGGTTGATGTGGCGGAGGTATAAGTGGTCGACGATGGTGGTGGTGGCGACAGTGGACATTGGTAAAAGAAGTTGTTGTAGTGGAGGAAGAGGCGGAGGTGGTTGATGATCGTTGGCAGTGAGCGTCGGTGGTGGTGGCGGCAATGGGTGGCGGTGATTGGTGGAGTTGGCAATGGACGGTGGTTGTGGAGGTGGTAGATGAAGTTGTTGAAGTGGAGGAAGAGATGGAAGTGGTCGACGATGGTTGGCGGTGGCTACCGATGGTCGTCGATGGTGGTGACGACCATGGGTAATGGTGATCGGTGTTAGTGGAGGGGTCGACGTTGGTAGTGGTGGTGGCGATGGCCAATGGTTGTGGAGGTGGTGGAGTAAGTTGTTATAGTGGAGGAATAGGTAAAAGTGACCGATGGTGGTTGGCGGTGGCTACTGGTGGCTTCCGATGGTAGTGGTGGCGGTGATGGGTAGTGGTGACCTTAAGACTAATATCATATTAGAATTATATATCAAATGGCGGTAGATCAGTAATTTTTAGTTTGTCTCACTTTTGTCCCATGATGTTCCACCTATTTTGGTGGAACAAGAAAATACCATTTTTTGTTCCATCTTGTCCCACCATGTCCAGTCCTTATCCTTGTCTCATGTCACACCAAACGTGGGACAGTGAATTTTGTCCTGTCCCATGTCACGCCCTTCCTTTGGGGCTTGAGGCTCATCTCACGATGTTCATCTTGTCTGATTGTTTTTGTCTTGGTTGGTACGCTCCCCCTATTGTGGGACAGTGAATTTTATCCCGTCCTGTTTTGTCTAGTAACACCCATTATGATCCACTTGACCAAGTCTTGTACCGCTTTTTTAGATATTCGTTTATGCAACTTTCTTCGATAATATATGATTTTATTGATGGTAAATGTAATAAAAATATAAAAATTATGTCATTTACACACTTATTCTTAAAAAAACGTAAACGTGTTATATGTCTATTTGCTTACACGTGTATGTGTATATGTCTTTTTGCTTACTATGAACGAATATATTGCTACTCAATATATGTATGTATAAGTAGCTAGTGTATATTTATGTGTGTATGTATATACACTCTCAAATATACACTATACATGATAATAATACGTATAAACTACACACTAAATGTATGACTAATTATACAATACACATACGTATATACTATAATACTATACATAAAACCAAATATAAACCAAGGGTTGGGTTCACGTGAGACCATCATGTTTTCGTGAGAACGGTGAGACCACGATTTTACACTTGAAACTTCACAGTAAAACACTGTGAAGGTAAAAAAAATTCAAACTCACAGTGTTTTGCTGTGAAGTTTCAAGTGCAAAATCGTGGTCTCACGGGTCTCACGAAAACATGTTGTTCTTACGTGAACCCAAACATACACATACATTATATGTATTAATACATGCATACGGTAATTGATAACTCATTAAGACTCACTCTAACCCATTAAAACCTATCAGATTCAAGTGCAACCTATCAAGGACCATTAGAGCTCATTACAACTCATCAATACTCACTAGAATCCATTACAAGCCATCAACACATTAACAAAGTAAAAGCAATATGTCGAAGCTAATGCTTTGCCATAATCAATGAAAACCAATAGATGTTCGTTTACTGTCAATCTATAAATAAATTGTCAGTATTTTTTGGCCCACAAAGTTGCCATTCTTCCCTCTCGGTGATTCTTCGGAAGTGATAGACGTACTCAAACTATTGGTAATATATATCGATGATGCTATAATATTTAGTAGTGACTATAAGGGGTATTTGTTTTGACTTGCGGGGTTTAGTGTCATGTATGACTTACTTATTCGGTAAGTCATACATGGGTGTTTGTTGCTACTTACTCACTAAATCAATGACTTAATTGGTCATTTAATTGTCAATTCTTATTTGATGAAATTTCAGTCTATAGAATAAACCTAAACCAAAAGTAAACTAAATTCTAAATAAATCAAAAACTACTGAAGTATTATTCTTTTAGAAAATAGTGAGATGAGTTGGATGAATATCCATATTCTTTCTTTCTTTCTTTTTCTTTTTTTTTTTGAAATAGAATATCCATATTCTTGTTATTCTATATATAGAAAGAGAAAAGGATTATTCACAAGACATAATATTATAAATTCCCATAACATAATAAATTAATGGCTTTTGTCAAAAGATGATGCCATTTTTCAATATTCTTTGATTTCAAATATACATTATTAATTAATCATGTAAAACATCAAATAAATAAGACATCTCTAAACAAAAGACATGGAATGTAAGTGAAATAAAGCTCAAATAAGAGAGAAAACTTCAATATTATTTGATGAACCTCGAAGGATTACAAAGAAACCTTTTATAGGCGAAACTAATTTTGGTTGGTCAACCAAGATTTCAAAATTCAAAAACTTAGAATTAAATGAGATTGATTATCTTAAATAGAGGTGTGAAAATTAGAAATTGTTAATTTCACGCAATCTACTTGATAAACATTGATTTTGGAAGTGATCGTATGTGAACATATATTTTGGTATAGTAGATGATTGCTAATGGGTAACATTATGCAATTCTTTTCTTTTATATAAGATTTTATCTTTGTATATATCTTTTCTAAACTAAGGGATAAAATAGTCATTTATGTCATACAGACAACTTATTCGGCATAACAAACAAACAACAATTTAGCTTAATTCATACATGACGAGATAGAAAAACAATCAAACATCCCTTCAGAATTGAAAATAAAAATAAACAGAAAATACACTTACATTTGACTGCAATTAACATTTAAACAACAAAGTATGTTATTTTATTGAAATGATGTGTTTGACATGATTAAAAATCCAGAAACAAGAACCAACAATTAAAAGACATGCATGGAAATTAAGAAAAGGTTACAAACAACACTTGTCTTAATTAAGCTCAATTAATTAATGCATGTGGATCAGTGTTGTTTAGTTTTAGTAGGATATGAAGCCATCTTATAGAGACCACACATCCCTTCAGATTTACCAGTCTTCCTCTTCATCCTGATGTAACCTTTCTCTCCCCATTTGGGTCCCCAAGAATTCCTCACAATGATATAATCTACTCCCTTGTTTGTTCCATATCCAACTGCTGCAACTCCATGATCCAAATCAGTTCCACAATGTCCATCAAACACACCCTGCATATATATGAAACAATTTTTTTTATATATATTGCATCATCATATATGATTCCCACAAGAGATTATATTTATTATGTATGAGACTTACCCCGCTGTAAAATTGGAAGTCGCGTCCTGAAGCATCGATAGCCACGCTAATAGGCTGGTTTGCAAGTGCTTTCAAGAAGCTATCTTCGTTGTTTTGAGGTACATCGTGATACCCACTTATCGTCACCGTTTCTGATACATCCTGAAGAGATAAAAAAAAGATTTGGACCTGTTAAGAAATGCTCTCACTACAAAGAAAGGTCGTCGATCGTTTGTAACTAATTAAAGTTTTAGACCATGGTATTTACTTTATTTTATGTGTATGTGATAAACTTTTGTTAGATATTGTTGGTGAATTGTTTCTAGCATTCCAATGATAACGCGTGCTTTAAAAATCAAGCTTCTGAAAGTTTAACTTTTATTCTTTTCATTTGTTAAATAATTTGCTACCAACTTTACCTTCTTTTCATCACAAGTGCCTTCACTCATGATATAAGGGTATTCTTCTTCCTTATGAAGCCCACCATTTCTGACTATGAAGGAGAATGCATAGTCCATTAGACCTCCATTGCAACCATTATTAAAGCTTGTGTCACAATCGATCAACTCCTGCTCCGACAACTCTGTTAGATTTCCCGTCACAATTTGGTTTATACCCTCCACTGCTGCCACTGTTGAAAACGCCCAACAACTACCTGTATATATATATATATATATATACATTCATCCACCATAACAACACATGAGAAACATAATTAATATGTACTTAATTAAAAGCATTATAGTATTTGTTATACTCACCGCAGGAACCCTGGTTCTTGACGCGTGCAACGGCTCCTTTCTTTCTCCAATCCACGGACTTGGGCAGATCCACGAAATCTCGATAAGTGAATTCTTCAGGAGACTGCTCTCTTCTCTCTGGCAACTCACCCTTGAGTCCCAAGAACATGTTTTTGAACTCATCATGACTCAAGTCAGCAAACTCATTAAGCCCAAGCCAATAATTTTCGACTTTCTTATTCGTCTCGTCAATATGCTTCAAGTTGTCCTTAAAGATCTCAAACCTATGTAGTTTTTCTTCCAAACTCTCGTACAACTTTCCGTGTTTTAGAAGCCATGATTCGAAGAGGTTAATGACCTTATCAATGCATGTCAAATCCTGAGGTGCGTACCCAACGATTGAGAATTCACGGGCAAAAGCAGAAGCAGCAAAAAGTGCCAGGAAGAAAAGGGATGACTGTTGGGAAGAAGCCATATTGGTAGATTGATGAGAAGAGATGGAATGAAGATGATGAAGGATGGATGGGGTTTATATAGGGTTTTTTTTGGCATATGTTGCTTTCAAGTTAAGTTGTTTCCATATATCTAAGTCTTAAAGTTTGCTTCTTTTTGCCAATCTTTAGATCCAAGCATGTCTCCTAGGATTATATATTTAAGCATGAAAAGTGTGTAGGTATTGATGGTTTTCAACCTATAAGTAGTGTGTGGGAGAATTTTATAAATTGATTGTATCTTAGAAAACAGTTTTTTTCAATTTATAATCATTTATATTGGTTACAAACATTGGATAGAGAAGACGCTTACCTAGTAATTTTTTTTTTCTTCTTTAACTTGTAGTAAAAGCTCTGTACCAAAATTGATTTGATATTTTATTCATGATGATTGTGTACTCTGTATATAGGGAAAACATAAACAAACTAAAGCAAGTTGAAACCTTGCATATATAAGCAGCCATATGTGTACTTTGAATTGGTCATGAAGGCTGGCTTAGCTTCGTATCATATCTTTCCCCAAACTGATCACATTGTCATCATAGGTAGCTCCAAGCACTCTATACAGCTTCCGAGTCAAGTTTCACCGGCTTAATTTGTCATGATATGATCTCGTGTTCCACAGTGAATTAGCTCGATCTCACCTTTCCTGGCTAACTTGTGCAGAAAATGAAAACTTACCTTAATATGCTTTGAGAGCTTTATCAAAGAGCTATTGTCACATTTGATTGTTACAACATCAAAATCCTAGTTGAACCCTCTAAAAAATTTCTTTCATCCAGATACTCATGCACAAGTTGAAGTTGCTACCTACTCTGCAATTGCTTCAGTAGTTAATAGGGTAACATGTCAATATGTTGTTTTTTCAAACTCCAAGCCACCACTACTCCCCTCATCATGTAAAAAGTAGTCTTATGTACTTCAACTCCTCACTATCTGTAAAGCCCTGGCCAGTCTACTATTGGCATCACTTCATTTATAAAATATTCCCATGTTGACCGAACCCTTACTGTAACGAAGAATCCTCTTGCTCCCATGAAATGAGCTTCTCTCGGCATGCCCTAAACCTGCTTATGAAAAAAAGAGAAAACATGATGTCTGATCTTGTGGCAGTAACTTATATTAATTAAGTAGGCAATCAGCTGCTAATAAAGAGAAGCATCAACTTCTTCTCTGCCTTCCTCTTCAGATAGTTTGGCAGTAACTCTTGCTTCATCGACCTCTTAAAACTTTCACACATTAGAATCATCTCCTATAGAAATTAGATCTTCCACATATAGACTCACCGGTTGACAAACCCTTTACGTACGAAGTGCTCCTCAATTTTGTTATACATGCTCAATTTGAGGTCATATCATATGTGTGTACTCGTAATCAATCCCAGATCTTGTGAAATACTCGCATGTTCCATCGAATCACTAATGAAGTTCATCTAAACTACGAAGGCTTGTAGTTAACATACATCACTTACCACGAGTTATCCACCAAGTGCATATATCATCAATATATAAAGGTCTATGGTTCGAACAGATTAAATCTAAGAAGTAACCAAACATCATCCTTTCCATGTGGTCCTAAATTCCTTTTTTCAGCAAATTAATGCCATGAAAAATAGCTCTTTTTTGTTAAACCGGAACTCTATTATTATGCGACTGTGATAAGCTTTAGATCATGATTGGTTTTATTTTTAGCCCAGAAAACTTGTTTATTATTCTTCATCATTAATTTCTCTACATATCATAATCGATATAAATAGAATGCACAAGATGGAAATATTAAATGCAAGAATGTTAAAACTCATTCATCGAAATAGTCTATTCAAAACAGCAAAACCATTTTCTAAGACAACACATTGACGGTTGAAATTATTGTAATCAGCACATCCATCTATCCATCCAGCATGAGCTTTTCCACCAAGTCCAAACATACCCTGCTCAACAACAAACAATCTTATTAGTAAATAATCTGTCACCCTAATTTGGTTAACACAGTTTTTGTGTTGTATTCATTTGTTTTAACCAATCCATACAACCACAATAACTAATGGATCATTTTATATGAATTCTAGTTATATATGCTTGTGATTGTATTATATCATCTTTCCTCACATGATCATCATCATGGCTCAGTCCTTGCTTAGTTATGAGTTCCAACCATGAAGTTATAACATGTTGCAAATAGTAAGATACGATTATGGGAACAATCCAGGTTGCATCGCTAAATTGAACTACAAGCATATCAACTGAAAGCCTGAAACATGGCTACTTTACCAAAATATTTGACAGCATTAACATAGGATTCATACAGTACAATAGTAAATGTGTGGTTGGCTGAACCATACATACCTGAAGTTTCATGAACCACAACCATTGTTTTGTTAAATTTGGTTTGGTTCCAAAATCAAGAAACAGACTTGTAAAAATATCAAATTACAATGACACTATTTGGCCTACAAACTTTATAGAAGATGGCTTTTTTTAAAACATCAATTATCGAACCTTTAAGGTGGACAAATATCTACAGGATAGGCTCATGTCATAGGCTTTTAACAATTATCCACGTCGTAACTTGACCAATTGACCCTTGATAGTTTTACGTCGGCCAAAGTATTGATTTTAGATTGTCAAGTAGAATTGCATAGGGTACAATCTAACTAAGTTCAGTTATAGTAAAACTATATTTTGATATTAGAAGTTTAATTGCACAAATTATAATGCATGCTTCCAATTAATTCTCCTATCCCCACCCACCCACCCCATCCTGTAATGTTGTATAGGCATTACGAAACCGCTTCAAAATCTAGACTCATTTGATCAGCCACCCAGATATTAAGCATCCCCACTGATTCAATTAACAACTAAACATTAAATCAAAACAATCATAGTGATGTTCCAAAAGGCAGAAATGCTGACTTTGCAATTATTACATCCAAGCCAAATTGTTGGGGACAAAGGGATGAACCAATCCAATCAGCGTTAACAAAGAAACCAATGTTGAGCTACAAGAGAAAAGAATGAAAAGGTTATGTTTCAGATCTGATGCAAAGTATTCATCTGGTCATTGTTGCCCTTCTCCAGCATTGCAGGTCCTCTTGGTTGATGAAGAAAATGAAGTGGTTCATGAAAAAAGGATTTATGGAGTGAAAGGGGCAGGAAAAGCATCATCACATAGAAGTGGAAGAAATGCACAGAGAGAAGCATATAAAGGAGCATCATGCCTAATGACTAACAAGGATGTGTTAATAAAGAAAAGAATCAACCATATACAACGCTACATGAGAACCACTTGAGTTCATACATGATACAACAGCAACTCAGGATTAACATCTTGGCGGCAAAGTGTCTCAGTGGGAGGGGAGTGATGTTAGGCATAAAATAGTTAACAGGGGGCAATTTGGTATTTCTACAAGTTAGTCAAATAAAAGGGGCCAGAGTAATATAATAGTCATGCTCATGCCTATTTTTCATGTCACCTACAGGCTACAGTTTGAGTGGCTTAAAACCTCACCTGGTAGAGTTGATTGGTACATAGAGTTGATGGTCTACATCTTGAAAATAGACAGTATAAATAGTAGAACATGGCCTGGAAAAACATAATTCCTATTTTGTATACCAAATTGAGTGATTTAATGTATCCATTTGGTTCCTGTTTAAAAAATTAAGAATCCCTAGATTGACCGTTTTTAGAACACATGGACATCAAGAAACAATCTAGTTTAAATAAATATCTTATCTTTAAAGCATATATCTCACAAAATAAAGATCTATCATCTACCCATGTGGTTAAACATTGCTACTTTACCCTAACATTTGTAAGAGTCTATAGATTGGCTTTTAAAAGTATAAATAATTGAGCATATCTAATTTAAGTATATAATTCACTCTTAAAACATGTATAATGTATCCTATCCATGTAAAACTAGTGAACATTTGCAAGGATTGATAGATAGGATAGGACCGTACCTTACAACTAGCAATTGCATGGAAATATGGAATGGTTGTATGTACAAGTCGGTGGATTGTATGGTTAAAGTCAATTTCACCCAACTTTTCTAGAACAATACCACTCTCATTTTTAATATAAAAAAAAATACCTAATCAACAAACCATCTGATTGACACAAATATCATCATATATAGGGAGCAAATAATCACAATTTAAGATCCAAATAGATCAACCAAAAACAGAATAATAGTAAACGGAAACCCTAACACCCGATTACAAAGTAGAAGGTAAAAGAGAGGTAGTGACCTGAAAATATGTCTATTTGGGAGATTTGGAAGAAGCGCTTTTGTGGTTGTAGATGAAATCAGGAGGAGAATATATTAGAGAGGCGATCATGGCTGCTGGTAAGACCCCGAACACAGAGACCGCTGCGAGTTTCTTGACGAGCGGCTCTCCATCTCTGGTGACGGCGGAAAGTAGGCCCTTGGTATACCCCATAGAAACAGCTGCTGCTTCTAGAAACAAATTCAAACGGAATGATGGATGAATACAATCTGCTGTGCTCTTCTTCAGTCTGTCTCCGGCAGATGTGACTGGTGACCTCTGAGGCGGTCATTGCCGCCTATTAGCAGCAGCCATTGTCGAATTCAGTTTTGGGCCAGACTCGGTTTGGGCTTAAATTACTGGCCCAAATTTATTTCCTTTAAAAGATTTAAAATTCAATGCTATTTTAACATTTGTTGATGATGAAGACAAAATGACAATTTTGGATTTTGATAATATATATATTGAATTGGTGCATTTCAAGATTTCTTTAGAAATGGATCAAGTATTTGAAAAGTACATGTGATGAGTTTGTTTGCAACATTGTTGGGTTGTCGTAGACGTACTGTAAATTTATTATAACTTTCGGTTACCTTCAAATTCAACATTATTTTCTTCTATGGTAAAAAGTGATGATATATGCATACACCTTCCAAAAAAAAAAAAAAAGTAACTCTGTTGTAGCATTATCGACATGGTCTTGGGTATATAAGTTTATGTTATACATACATGATGAAAAGATAGAATGCAATTGAGATGATGAACAGGAATGAGAGTTGCCAAAAACAACAATTGAAGCATGCATTTTCAAACAATGAGCAAGTTATCTGTGTAAACATAACTAAGCAAAAATTAAGGAAGGTGTTTTTTTGGGATTTTAAATGCAATAGAAGATTAGCAGCTACTTTATATAATTAAGCAGCGCCTTTAGAAGGGGAGGACATGACCGACAGAATATCCGTGACAGAAGACATGGCGCTCAGAGCTGCTTTTAGAACATCCTGACTACAACCTGGTTTCACAATAGTTCGTACCTGATAAACAACATAACCCATAAACACATGAGAAAACTTAACAAAGCAATTACAAGTATAGTGGATATATATAGATAAGAACGAAAAGCACCTTCTCAAGATATTCATTCAATTCTTTAATACGCCCCATATAATCAAGGTCCTCAACGCACAAACTGACAGCCCGAGAATCAGCACCTGGACCTTCAAATTGAAGGGGTCCGGGGTTTCTGTAAACATCATCCAACAAGAATTTTCTGGCATTTTGTCTCAGTAGCCTGCACCAATTCCCAATAAAAAAATTAGTTTATGTTTGGCAAACTATCTCAAAACTTAGTTGTTGGTCAATAAGCTAGTTGATAAACTAGTCAGGTTTGCTAAAAACTTGCTTATGAACTAGATAACAATGTAACATGACTTAAAAAACATGTTGAAAAGTTAATTAGAAAAATATAATGGGCATGATTGTGTCAAAGTTGACATAACTTTTCAAAAAGCTAGCTAATGGCTAACTAAACGGGTTTTTTCAATAAGCTCAAAAAATAAGTAGCTTATGGTATGCAAACATGGCCGTAGTATCACCTTAATCATAAAGACTAATTATATGCACCTTAGAACCTTTTGTATGAAGCTAAACAGACTGATCTGGTATTTAAGTAAATTTGGTCAAATCAAACAGATAAGAGTAGGGAGAGGATTATATTTATATAGCATAAAACTGAAATTAATTATTTGAATTTCAAACTTGATAGGAGACCCTAATTTCAATAAGCATCATTGGGATCATGAGGTGACATACTCGTATGCTTTGCCTCTCAAATCCACAGTAGCAGGATGGACAAGAGGTTTTCCAATTGTCATTGCCCGAGAACCACCACCATCGTGCTTCACACTCAACATAGCCTGAAAATTGCAAAGAGATCAAAGGTAACAAATTAATCTGTCAATATGCATGATCTGCAAGAGGCTGAAACCCTACCGTTATTGGAGCAGCACCACAGCGCCACTTGTTAGACAGATTCTTGAGGTTAGTTACAGTGGCCATATAACCATTCAGACCGGCTGCCAGAATATGGTAACAAATATGTCCAAGAACCTACATTACCATTTCTTCATGGTTAGATAAAGAGTACCCAAGATTTAAAATGGGTATGTAATTCAATGAGAAAAACTTACATAGGCGTAGTCACAATCAAATTTTGATGGCAAAGAACCTCGAGCTTGATAACCAAAAAAGTGGCAGATGGCATTAAATTTCTTCCCCTTGTATGATCCTTCTTTCTGTATAAACATTCACATACAATCGACTATATTACAAACCATTGCCAAAGGCACCTTAAACCACTCCAAACTCTACCTGTCGCTTGTTCATTTCTGCCTCCACAAGTTCAGCAAGAAGCTTCTCTGTTTCAATCTGAGCCATGAAATGTTCAAGAATCAATGCATGTGAACTACAGTATTATTTGAACCTTCCATGATGTTTACAGGAGTCAATGAACCAAGTACCTGAGACAACTGGGCTGAATCATCAGATTCAGGATAAAGGAGAAGCTGCAGCATGGAAAGGTATTTTATATGAGCACTAATATATATAGGATTTAAAAAAGAGAAATATTTACATGTGCAGAGATATAATAGAACGAACCTGTTTTCTAATAAAGGGTGGTAAAAATTCAAATAAGGCAGATGCCCATGGTGACAGTTGTGTTGATATTTTGTCAACAGAAACACCTTGTCGGAGAAGACTATGGATTTCCTGGAAGGGGATGGTAAAAGAATAAGCTCAAACTTTAGAACTGAAATATGGATAACAACAAGAACAGTACCCTTTTACTAACCTGCAAAAGTGCATAAATCTCAGGGATGCTTTCTATAAGCCCTTCTGGAAGTAGGATAACACCATGGTACTTTTCTGGCTCAATATACAAATTTTAAAAGATAAGCTGATATAATTAAAATCCACCACCATAATGACAACAAAATTGACCACAACAAACCTTGTTCTGCCCTTGCTTGGATGGCATCACAAATCTGTTTCGTTAAGTCAAAGATAGTAAGTTTTGAAGCAGCAACTTCTTCACCAATAATAACCTACAAAGAAGATTCACAAGGTTGAATCAGGAACAAGAATGCCTACAAATTCATATCAAAATAAATTTGGCATGGAAAGAAAGTAACTCGTACCATGTTTGGATGTGACTGAAGAGTGCATTCCAAGGCCACATGAGATGCCTTCCGACCCATGAGTCGGATAAAATAGTAGTACTGGAAGGGATGAAAATTATTTAGACATTGATAAAGGGGTCAATATTTAAGTAACACTAAAAAGGACAAGTATATTGCATACAAACATCTAAAATCAAGTGGATTACCTTCTCTGCTGAAAGAGCATCTGTGCAGACGTTGCTGATGAGCTGAGAGTTAACCTGGACAAAATACAAACAAGTTCATAATATTTCCTATCAGATGAGTGACGTGCATGCCGTCTTAAAACCAGGTCTTGACTTCAGAATTGATAAACATTTTCTAATTTCATCATGTAACACTTCAATTCAGGTTGTCAAGAAAACAATTAGATCACAAGATCCATACCTTACAAATTGTATCAAAACCAACATTTGCTTCAACAAACTGGTTCTTGAGATCTCCATTCAAAGTCACAGGTACTCCAACAACCTAAATAAATTGCAAACAGTATCAAGAATAACATATACGCTAGATACAATGAATTTTGTATATGACAGACTATGTGGTATAGATAGGACATGAATACCTTCGTAGAGCATTTTGCTTCAGCAAAAGTCTCAGCAAGCTGAGCAGCATCTGTGTTTGATGTTATCCCTTCAAACAAAATAAATCAGGTACATTAATAAATAAACAGAAAGTTCCATGTCTACAATTATTTTAAACAACAGTTCATATATACCTCCAATGATGACAAGTCCATCCAACTTCAAAGCCTTACACGCAGCCATTGCAGCATTGACTTGTTCTGTTGTTCTTATTTGATCCTTTGTCCGTCCCAGCAGATCATAACCACCTTCAAAAGATCGAAACAGTCAGAATTTAGTTACCACATGAATGGAATCGAAAACTTAAGAAAAAGAATTGTCTTGCTAAGAAGTACCTTGATTTTTGTAGGTTGCAAGAACATCATCTGTGATCTCAAGAGTTCTTTGAGCAAATAAACCTTCAGAACCACCTGGTCACATTCATAAGCAAATTCTTTCAAGTCAACATCACGTTAACTCAAAAAGAGAAATTCCCAGTCACCCTAGAGAAAAATAAAACATAATTGCTTGTTGCCCAGCTCACATTAGAGAAATGGTTTCTACTTTCTAACACTGAACATCAAATCAAGTATCGAAATGGACAAAAAAGGAAACACCAACAATAACATGTGATAAATATCTGTGTTTGTAGCATTGATGGACAAAATTAGATAGATACAAGTACATTAAAGGTCACTTTGTGTTCTTGAATCTGTTGCTATAAGTTTTCTCTCCTACAAAATACTTACCCAGAAACCCGAGCAAAGTACTTTTAGGGTTGTGAACTTTAAGAGCTTCACAAAGACCCCAAACAACATTGTGCCCTCCAGGAGACTGTCTACCACAGAAAACCAGTCCAACCCTGAAATGAAAATTAGTAAAGATATGAGCTTATTTCTAGATATACATATACATGGTAAGCAATAAAGTATTTACCCTGGTCCTACACTAACCCATAAATATTAGCACCCATGTTTTGATGTAATTGATATCAAACAAGCTTAAAAATAAATAAGAGAAGATGAAGAAGAAAAAATACAGGAAAAAAAAAGCCTTCAAAGTATAACCCAATAAAAACCTGTCTTTAAGAACTCGACTTCAACTGTAAAAATGGCAGTAACTAAAAGAAATTGAAAAGGAGAAAGCCATACCTCATTGCGGGATGCTCACTAATAATCTGAGCACCAGGGACTTTGGCTGCTGGCCTAAGAAAATGAACCAAACGCTGACCATATGTGTGAGGAAACGATTGACTGATAGCGTGAGCACCAGAGGAATCTGCCACAGTAGTCGCATCTCCAAATTCTACTCGGACAGTAGTTCCCTGAACAGAAGCCCATAAAAATGGTTCATAAGCCTTATGTTCTAACTTCTAAGATATTTATTCACATATCAAATGCCAGAAAAGGAAATTAGGCTGCTGATTAAACATGCAAATATTGGCAAGCAGATACTTTAGGTTGAAACGGAAGCAAACAGCTGCTTGAAGATAACTCGAATGTTGAGCAGTGGCATAGTTCACCACCTATTCAACCATAGTTTCGCTTGTATTTTTTCTTATCACAGGTAATCTGTAGCATCACCTAGGCAATCCAGTGAGAGAAAAGAGAAGATACGCTTGTTGTTTAGGGAATAAGGTAGCAGAAGCAAGAGATTGGGAAAAAAAGATGTTGCATGCAAACCTTTGGATGGATTTATTCATGACCTACAGGAATCAGTGTACTGGCAAACTGGATTTTTGGATAAGAAAATGGCACAAGATGACAAACAAGGGATTGCAATCACCCTGAGAGGTTGAGGAAATTCAGTAACCACACAAGTTTGCACCTTGATGCAAAATGAAGCCATACCAGTAGAAGCAACGAGGTGGGAGTAAAAGAAAAATAAACAAAAAGGATAAAGTTGGCAGGCAACAATTGGATCGGGGGGAGAAATATTGTTTAACAAAACACCAGCCCAAATGAGACCTAAATACCATGATGAAATATGATATATCAGAAAGTAACTGGATTACAGAAGTACCATCCCACTACATATATATAATCTGTTTTAAGCCTGAATCAATATCTAGACCCATAAGTCGATTACAGTCCCAACTCATAGCAAATGATGGATTTACCCATTCAAAGCAATTTACGCGGAGGACTCTCTTTAACAGAACATATTATTTCTTGTTATGGATCCCGATTTTTTGCTTATATGAGTTTTTTCAGTACTTCCATGTTGGGATTAGCCTCTGCTCATTGCATGCTCCACATGCTTTAAGAAGGCATTTCTAACTTGGAAAAAGAACTTAAAGCCATACAGAAATCACCATTTACTACAGTATACAATGTGATGCCACAAAGTCAAACTTGGGTCACTCATTAGATTACTCCCTCTTTAAGTGGAGAAAAGAGGTTCCATCATATATTGAGGAGAGAAAGTCCAAGTGCTAGATGTGGGACTCCAACGGAGGTTAACGGATGCAGACAGTCCCAAATTGTGGAGTCCTTAGAGTGGTAGACCTTTGACTCAAATAACATATGTGAGAATACATGGAACCCATTAAATTACTCTCAAAAAGATCCCCTTAAAAGAGAAAAAGAGATTCCAGCAGACAATAATAAGAAAATGAAGCTTGTTAAATAACAAGTGCAAAACAAGATTCTGCTTGTGGGGACAAAAAAATGTGTTTACAAAGGGTACATGTGTTCTTGGGAAGGAGGGGATATAAGCATTCTGAATTTGTCACTAAATCTCTGAAATTGAAAACTTCCAACTACTGCAAAAATGGTGTATGATCCGAAAGCTACTTTAACAACATAAAGCTGTGACATTGAATCCCAGAATAGTGAGAAAACCACCAGAAACATGATTCAACATGAAGGCATAAATCATGAAAAACGTGATATACATGTGAGATGTATTTCATTCTTCGAGCAACAAACGCAGCAGGTTGGTGGAAACAATGAACATTCAAACAACCTCACACACCGATCCTTGATTGGATCGACGACACTTAATAATTCATAGAAACTACATTAGATATATATTAATATATAAAAAACAAGTGAAATGTAAAGAAAAGAATAGCGGACGTACCTGGAGGCAAGGGGGAAGTTGTGGTTGGTAAAGAGATCGATTTTTCTGGAGATGAGAAAGCTCTCTGGGAACTCCATAATCTGATTCCATTTCTTCACTCTCTGTAGTAACTTACACACACACACACTGTTTTCTTCACCTACAACACAAAACACACAGAGAGATAGAGAGAGAGTTGGTGGGTTTAAAAAGAAGTAAATGTCAAGAAAGAGACGCTAAAATGGGCGATATCACCAACCAACCTACCTTTTTGTATTTGGAAATATTTTTATTTTTATGTCTAATGTTGTTCCACATATGAAAAATGTGCTCAATCTTGTTCATTTCTCCAAGCGTGTTTAGATTTTAAACCCTCCCAAAATATCCCTCAAAGCTCAAACTAAGTACAAAGTATTAAAGAGTCGAGGGATAGAGATGGTCGTTTGTGTGTTTGGGTATTGGGCCTAACACCAACAATTCATACCGTGCCAACATATAATATAGATAAAAAATAATTATAAAAGACGATTTTTATCGAGGCGTCTTCATCATTTTCTGATGTTCAATATTGTCTTATGTGTTTTAGCATAATTCCACTATTTCGAGGAATTTTTATTTTTGCTTGATTTCTATATATTTTTAAGTTTTTTTTATCGATTTCGTGGGATTTTTTAGTTTTTTTGGTTGATTAAGGGGTTTTATTCAGTTTTTTGTTGATTTCAATAGTTTTTTGGTTGATTACGAGGTACGATTGCACCTTTTTGAAGTTTTCAAAATAATATGATAGCACCTTCAAGAACGATACGGTTGCACCTTTCATGAACCTAAAATTTTTACCCTTTGCCGGAGAAAGAATACGGTGGCACGTGCCACCGTAGTCACAAGCACAGGTCCGTCCATAGGGCCTAACCTATTTTTTTGTCAAACGGATCTATTATAGCAAACTCGATATTTTTTTTCTTTGACATGATCAATTGCTTTTACCATCCTATAAAGGAGTGAGGCTTGTTCATGGTTTAACGGACCTAAAAATCTTATAAAATCACCGGCCAGAATTAATTAATCTATTGAAGTAGTTATGTTTTTAGGATCTAAAAAGGAATCATCCCAATTAAGTGGGAATTAGGAAGTGTCTATTATTTGTAAAATTTAATTCTAAAGTTTAATAAATTATAATAAAATATTAATGGACGAACAGAGAAAAAATTTACATTGTACATGTCCACTCATTAATTTTACCAAGTCAGGCTTAAGAATGGTTTGTAGAGTCTGCTTTATTAGCAAGTCGGATAGGTTGGACTTAGCTTGTCGTCTCATCCATGAATTGCTCTAAGGAGAGGGTGCACATGCTCTCGGCTCCATCGTCTCGACAGTGGAAGAATCTGTAGGAGGCCTGAAATGTACACTTGATTTATTTTTTGTGTGCCGTTACACTTTATGAAACTAAAATAAAGACGCAACTTGTGGTGGCGGGGGTTGGTATATGTTTTGGAAGGACGCAAGTTTAAATCTTGTCGATTGGCAAGTTTTTAAACTTTTACCTTCTAATTTAAATAATTTGGTAGAAAAGGTGGTAAGAAAGAGTCGGTAAGGTATTTTCTTGTATTCAAATGATGTTACCGTTTGAAAAACAAAAACATGAATCGGTCATTCCAAGTAGTTGAGATCATATTGATCTTCTGTCGAGAGAAATAAATCCATAAATCTAAGGTTGGTCACCTTAGATTTGACAAACCATTGTTTTAACTAATGAATGTCTGAAATGCAAAATGTTACAAGTAACCACCATCCAGAAACAAGAAAATGAGTAGAAGATTAAACATAAAAGCTATCATGGTCTATTATTACTTATTATCCAAGAAGAGTATGACAAAAACAAAATCAATCAAAAAACCATCCCTATCATGTTAATTGGCCTCCTCATTCTTGACCGCGATGATTTGTATCCTTTGCCCACCAAAAGGGAGGACTTTCTACACATTTTACTTCCCACCTTCCTTGCAACCAGAACCAGATTTGGACTTGGTACTTCTTCTCCTACCACTTGTAGTAGTCGACTTGGCTGGTGAAGGACGAGCTGACAAACATTGCCTATCAACCAAAGCAGGGAACCCAACAGCAGGGATTCTGCAACACACAATCACAATCAACCTTCTCATTACTATGCAACAATACAACATATGACAACACCACTCACACATTTCAAGATTGAAGTATGAAAGTTTTAAACAATAACCAAAGAGCAGATAACATATAGGTGTGATACATACCCAAGAAGAGCACAGCAGACTCCTGCTTGGTCATGGAAGCATTGTATGCCTTATTACTATGCAACGAAAAGCGCAGTGCTTGATTCTCCGCCATAAAGCACTGGAGTAGTGACCCCAGTCTCCTGCATTCCCCTTCATAGTACCTACTTTTCATCTCAAGATCTTTTACATACATCTTTTTCCTCTCTCGAGATTTTAGAGCCGCGTCTTTATTCCTCAGTTGCCTGAAAGATATTAGTTGCAACTATTTATTGCTAAAAGAACCCTAGCAAATCATACTACAATGTGTAATTGTCCTAACTAATGAAAACCTTAACATTCAATTTGGATTTGTTATTAACAAGTTTCTCAATCCAGATTCATTATAATAGGCTTTTTAATTCAGTATAGACAGTAAGATGCTTCACTCAAAGAAACTGAATGAAACATGTACCAAAAGAAATCATTATTCATAAACATAGCCATTACTGTCCAAAAGAAATCAAGAGCCAAGAATCCAACAAAATAAGTGGAAACAATAACATCAAATGCTAATTGATGTGTGCCTTCTCTACCTTCTTTTGGAAACTATTAACCCAAATCGAATAATTTAATGATTTGAATAGAATAACTACACCAATTGAGGCAACAAAATTAAAAAAATAACATTGCTAAACTGTAATTTGCAGACATATTTGTAATAACATGCGGCTCAGAATCCAATCAAGCATGACAACTCAAAATTCAAGCTATTTTTATGGGTAAAGACTTGCAATTTAACCTAGATTGAGCAGGGCGTTGCAAGTATCAGAAAGGAATATAGTAAACATATATTTGAAACAAAAAAAATGTCAACTACAGATAAACATATCAAATAATTCAATAAAGAAGACTTGAAATTTAACCTGTAATTCGAATACATACCTTTTCCTCTTTTTGGCAAGGGGATCGTTAGGGTCGTCATCGGAATTCTGTTTTTCTTCCTTGTGATCGTCAACAGCTTCACTTTTCTGATCATCAACGGCTTTATTCTTATGCTCATCGATGGAATTATCACCATCAGAAACATCGACAACTTCACCTGATTTTTCCCCGTCTAAAGGCGAATCGAGCAAAATATCATGAAAAAAGCCATCGGCCGTCTCCTGAGCGGAATTAAAGGCATCATCTCCGGTAGGAATTTCGTCGTTATCTTTCAAAAGCAACTGCTCGACATCATGGATCGAAAGCGGAAAGTGGTTGTCCCCATGATCGGATGATGAAGTTGGAAGGATAGAGGAAGGATCGAAGAAAGTATCATCAAAAAGATCGTCCCAATCGATTTGCTCTTCCATACAAAGATTTAGAGATCGGTGGTTTCAGCATTAAGGAGAAGATTCAAGATTATGTATATGAAAAAGGGGCGGAAGGTTCTAGGAAAGCAGCAATGGCGGAAATATGTTTCAATCTTATTGACGAAGGAAACGTGTTGTGCTTCGTCATTCGCCCAATCAGATTTCACCATTTCATGTTGTTTATAGAATAAACTACAATGTTGGTCCCTCAAGTTTAATGAAATCTGAATATTGTACCTAACTTTTATTCTCCGATAAAGATTAAGATACTTGACACTCCCTACAATGACGGACCCAGAAATTTTTTCATAAGGTGGCACCATATGATATAGACAAAAAATAGTTACAAAAGGTACGGTTTTTATTGACGTGTCTTCATATTTTTACCGACGTTCAATATTGTATGATGTGTTTTTAAGCCTAATTCCACCATTTCAAGGGATTTTTAAATTTTTTTGCTTGATTTCAACGGATTTTTTAGTTTTTTAATCGATTTCGAGGGATTTCTTTCGGGTTTTTTGGTTGATTTCAAGAGTTTTTTTTTTTGTTTTTTGTTGATTACGAGGTATGGTTGCACCTTCTTGAAGCTTCCAAAATAATACAGTATCACCTTTCAAAACGATAGGGTTGCACCTTTCACGAATCTAAAATTTTTTAGCCTTCGCTAGAGAAATAATATGGTGGTACATGCCACCATACCCAACATACTAGTTCCGTCCATGCCTACCACCCCCTACTTTGATCACAATGAGTCAATGAATGATGATTGATGATGAAGACTTGAGATAGAATTAAACACTCTAGATACCAAGAAGGCCAACGTTGAATTCTTAAGCCTCCATAAAAGGGAGTTTAGGTTTCTTTGTCCATGTGGGTATGGTAAGATTTCCTTTGCCTTTGTGTGGGTGTCATTTTTCAATTACATAAGAAATAGAATCACATAATGGAGATGTCAAACATTTAGCTAAAGTGACTGATTTGAAGTCCCTGGAATAACTAATCCATAACCAAAACCCCCAAATGCACCAATTAAAGCCTAACCAATAATCAAGTCTGAAAACCAAATTAACTATTCGTAGAGAAGAGGCTTTCAATTTGAAGTGAAATGATAGGCGAGGAAAATCATGATTGAAGAAAGAGAGGAAAATAATACATATTTATTACAAATTTTGATATGTATCTTCTTGATTCTAGAAGAAGAAACAAAATTCGATAAGGAGGGAGTTGTAGAAACAAAACAAATCCCCCAAATGTGTCCTAGTCTCCTACATTTCCGTCTAACAATGATGAACAGAGGGAAATGGACCCATTGTGGTTGGCCACCAGACCTTCTTTAACTGAAAATTATGGAAATGGGTAAAAGGAGCAAAATACCCCTCACCTTAATGGGTGATTTTTAACAAGGTTAGTGTAGGGACCATTATCAGAGTAATAGGCAAACCACAATGATTCCTAGAATTATTAAAGGTTTGGTACCATTTTCCGATATATCACTAAACTTTAAGGACCAAAATCATAGTTAACTCTTTATTTTATTATGATGTAGTTCTCTTTTTTCAAAATTGGATTAAATATGTACAGATAAAATAGAGTTTGTATCATGTCACAACAAGAGAGTTTGGTAAAAACAGGTAAAATACCTATGAGTTTTTGCCTTTTTGGATGAAGTTTTTTTTTAGTATCTTTTCTGTAAACAAATGGCACTTCAGTGTAAGATCACACATTCATCTACTTTCACTTTCACTTTTAGGCCATGTTTGGCAAAAAAAATTTAGCTTTTTTTCCTGGTACATGTTTGGATGACCATAAGCTAGCTTATTGAAAAGCTACTCATAGTAGTGTTTTAAAAAACTAGATTATCAGCTACCAGCTAGCTTATAAGCTAGTTTGCCAAACAATGCCTTAGTTCCCTTCACTTACTTTTACATACCTTTAGTTACTTTCAAATGCATAAATATGTGAAGGTTTCAATTATGATGATAGAAGTAGGTATGTGAATAAATAGATCAACTCATTATCGAATGTACCTATGTGAATGAATGCATGAATATTTTAAGGTTTTTAGTCACATTTCTTCTTAATGACTTTCTCTTTAACTTGTATAATTAGATTAAATGTGTGTAATTTTATTTAATTATCGAATGTAAATGACGAACATAACTTAGGAGCTTTTATTTCCCATTAAATCATATAAAAGTTATACTGTTTGAATGAATTAAACTATCTGCATAGATTTAGATAATTGTTGTTTTATTTTGTTTATGCTCAATAAACAGTTTGAATGACATAGTTAACTATTTCACCTCATGTCTAGATTAAGCATTCTAAAAATAACAACATGACATAAATAACTAATCAACTTGAGATGCAAATACTAATGGTCTCAACCATATCTCCACATTACACACTCCTCGGCAATGATGCAAAAACACTCTATATGTGTGGATACCAAGTGATTCTTTCTTTTCATTTTTTGAATTCATCAAAACACCAAAAGGAAGCACATAAAATTTTGATTTCATGATTTAAAAGATACAATTTTGCCTAATGTGCTTTCAAATCTTTCAAGATCATGAAACATATACCACTTGTGAATTAGAACCAAAAAAGGTAAAGGAAGCATTAAATAATAGAAAATTAATTAGCACATATTCTAACCATTATA
Organism: Arctium minus; assembly: GCA_954870635.1. Lineage (NCBI taxonomy): Eukaryota > Viridiplantae > Streptophyta > Magnoliopsida > Asterales > Asteraceae > Arctium > Arctium minus. Next base: position 32,982 of record OX941083.1, on the reverse strand, counting down.
ACAAGCTAATTGACATGAGAGGGAGACAGAAAAGAAGGGGTTTTGTTAAATGCTAATTACATTTGTACATAAGCTATGTGAACTTGTACACTAACTAAATGACCAAAATGTCTTTTAACTAATGACGCTCTAACTAACGGAGTTAGGGTTACTTTTGCACCTTTCGCAAAGGGACCACTTTCATAGTTTTTTTACAAACCATGAGGACCAAAATTGTAGTTTATTCTCTGTTTTTTTCATTTGCTTTCTTTTTATTGTTTATTTTTCATTTTATGTTCAACAGATGATGAACAGTGATGATTTCAACCCCAGGAGGGAATGTATTTTAGGAGTTGGAATGTATATGAAAAAACATACCTATAATTTTGACACATAACAAGTAAGAAAAAAGACAGAATCAGTACTTACACTATGATAAATGAAACCAAAGGGTTAAAAGATGAGATAACATAACATACATAGACCATCTCAACAAATTGTTGAGGAATGTGTTTCCTAAACAAAGTGAGATTGCATCAACAATACACTCCATGTTCAAACTCTTGTTTTTAGCATGGTTCAATGAACAAGAATGTGACAAGTTGAATCAAGCTTTACAGAAAAAAGCTGACCCAAATGTGGATTAACATACATTGTAATCATCTGAGACTGCTAGGAGGAAAATGGCGTAATGGGTTTTCCTTCAGTAATTCTGTTTCCCTGTTTCAAAACAAGAATCCACTTAAACTTGCCGATCGATCCAAAACCATGATGCACAAACTGCAAATGATACTTGTTATTACTTACTTTTTAAGGTCGTTGCCATCCTTGTTCCTGAGCTGCAGAGCTGAGGAGCGTCCACCCTCGCTGCTCAAATTATGAGGTCTGAAACATGGATAAAAAGACGGTCAACAAAGAGATTGACTTTTCCCCCATAGCATTCGGCATTCCATTGCAAACTTATTGTACTTGTAAAAACTAAAAATTCCAAAAGGACTCTAGTCTTTCCAATCATGAGCAATTTTGGACAGATGACACATTTTATAGAAGATCACTCATAAATGAAAAAAAAAATGTAATGTTATTTTTACATCATAAAACAGGATCACCACATACAGCGATCAGGATTATGGCATATTTGCCAAGATATGCATATCTTGGTATTTATGTGTGTGTATGTGTGCGTATTTATGTGTGTGTGTGTATGTGCGTACTTGGTCAAGTTGTTATATATATATAGCCTTAGAAATACCAATTCATACGGTCATTGAGAAATGGTAAATATATGAGAAATAGATAAGTAATCCTAGCCATTCATACGGTCAAGATCGGATTTGACTGGTCAAATATTTCGGCTTTGACTGGTCAAATATTTCGGCTTTGACTGGTCAAAAGTTGCGGGTATTCCAAAAATAGGACACTTTCGTAATTTTTACAAAATACACGAGCTGTATGAACCTGCATAATTCACATATGAACTATATGTTCATATGTGAATCAGTGTAATTCACATCTGAACTCTTTTAACTGATTCATATATGAACCTTTGTGATTCACATATGAACTAATTAACTGTAAGTTCATATATGAATCAGTTGAACTAATTAACAGATTCATATATGAATTTTTGTGATTCTCATATGAACTAATTAATTGATTCACATATGAACTTATAGTTCATATGTGAATCATATAGGTTCATATATGAACTCATCCCGCGTATTTTACGAAATTACCCATCTACCTTCTATAGACCATGCAAGGAATTATCTGGTGCTTCGCGGTCAAAGCCGCAAATGTTGACCAGATAAGAGTCTAGTGAAAAAAGAACACTAGACTTTGCAAGAATGAGTGATTTGATGAGAGTGCCAGCTATGATGTGTTTTTCTTGTCTTCAGAATTTTACTAGAGCATGCTCATTCTTTCAACTATAGTGTTTTTGTTTTTTTGGTATTTAGTCTTGTTTGTGGGTGAGTGTGGTACGATGGCTAACCATCATTAGCTAGCTATAGCATAAGAAGAGTAACTAGTTTATCATACTCACTCTGAGCATTCTTCATCTACAAAAACCTCAATGCATGGAGGGGCAGCAGCTCCACCGATTCTATGAACAGGTCTCTGGGGAATCTGAAATTTCAGGGAAATGTTTGGCATGTGTCAAGTAACATGATCAACTGACATATGGCCATAATTTGATAATTGCAACAAAGAGTTGTTATATTGAATGTACCTTATTTGATGTCCACTTGGCAGGGATGGCATTGTTCTCTTTATTTCTCTCAGCTCGTGCTCCTAGAGCGGGCCACGGTTTCAGGTCCGTCTTCGGTGGTTCTGACTGGTGCAGTGAGCTCCTAGCCATGGTGCTCGTCTCTTTAAAAACCTTGAGTGAAGCCCCAGTAGGTCTACCAAAATGAAATCAAGTGAAGTTAGATTACCAAGAAAATACCACTGTATCGGTTCTCCACCTTGTATTTATGACGTTTAGCTATTACTATAATCAAAAGAAAAAGATTTCAATCACCAAAGAGAGGTTATATCGGCAAGTATGCTAACAAGGTTCAAAATGTGCCAGCATCAGGAATGACCATACATATAAGCATCATGAATGATCTGCTCTAATACCATATTAAACCGATCAGGTTTCAATAGGGAACCATTGCCTATGAGTAGACTTGGCCGGGATCAGATGTACTTATTTATCATGAGTGACTCAACTTCATTTACTCACCCATCTTGCTTTGGTCTTTTCCTAGATATGTCAGAACTTTCAAGAGTACGGTTTCCTGGCAAGTTAAGAACATATGAGTAAAATTAACAGAATTTGAGGGACATTTTCCAGAAAGAACAGAAGATATGAAGCTCACCACTGTCTCCTCGGGCCAAGATGGTTCCAAAGCTTCGCATGGGTTGACGAGTCTCCATCAATTCCTCCTAGGGATTTTGAAATTTTAACATCAATACAAACAATTCATACAATAGTTCAAAGAACAAAAGAAGAAACAAGATTCATTTACATACTTCACTAGCTTTTGGTCTATTCATCGTCCGAGCAAAAAAACTCTTGTAAGCTGATTTTAGCTTCTCAATAGGTTGAGCATTCCTATTACAAAGAAAATTTGGTAAGAACTTGGTCATTCCTCTCATGAGATTAGGGTAGGATTATAAAGTTTACAAAACTGACAAACTGTAAAGGGGTCATATTGCATTGTCATAATTACGCTGCAACAGAATTGATACTTCTTTTCTATATATATGAATTATAAAATATCATATCTATATCTATATATATATATATTGCACCAATTACAATACATATCATTTGATGAAAACAGCAACTAGCAAATCTTTTTTTTTCATCAAATGGAAATGCAAAAACCAAATAACAAGACAAAGCAAAGCAAAGCAAAGAATAGAAAAAACAAATGAAACTACTTTTAAGCATAGCGTAAATGGAACTTTCATATAATTTCAACACATGGTCTACATTGAGAACTATTTTACAAGAGCAATCTAAAGGAACCCATTTCACAGCATGGACACTCATATTACACCAAACCAAGAGCCTGGGGACTTCATAGCGGTTGCCCGGGTTCGAGCCCCACTCGTAGCATTGTGGCCACGGGATGAATGCCCGCGGGCCATAGGCCTATTTTCCAGGAGATTAGTCCGGGCCCAAAGTGGTCTGGGATACTCCTTTACCAAAAAAAAAAGGCAAAATGACATTAATTTGGTAAACAAGGGACTATGGATGGAAGGAGCAAGTATAATGGTAACAGAAACCTATGTGTGAATCAGACTTGATATGAAGCAAAAACATATGTGGTTGCACAAATGTTCCCTTAGACTGACTAATCATATCTATAAATATGTCTAAGTTATGCCTTATATATTGCAATATGTTGTGCAGCCCACTTGTATGTTTTGCTGTCCTTAAATATCTAAATATAACATAAGAAAAATAAAAGTTAGATCCATGTTGGACACTTATGCAAAAGCAAACAAGCATTAAAATGTATGACATGTAAAAAGCATATGGTTCGTAAATGATACAATGTGTAAAAGATAACATGTAAAAGACTCCAAAGGCAGAAAAACATACCTAGATATCCCAAGCTCGTATATATCATTCGCAGTTCTGATCTTATTCTTTGACTCCAAGTGGGAAGCATATGCTATGTAAAAGATAGAATGTGTCTCACCGATTTTATTTGTGTCAAGAAAACTATAAACAACTTCAGCATCATCGCAGTTTTCAGCCTGCAATGCAATTTTGAATTATTAACATACACAAATGCCAAGACAGAGAGCAGTTGATATATGAAGTGAATTAGCAAGAATTGAAAGGCACTTTACAATGATAGGGTAACGCGATTAAGTTATATAAGAACTCACATACTCCAACCACACTTTAAGATAACGAAGATCGTTCTTATAGCGCTCCTCATGCCAAAAGGTTCGCACACATTGTTCAAAGATGACGACCAATCCAGAGCAGTCTCCACCAGGAGGAAAAGCATCTTGAACCCACTTGATACAGCTATACATAGTAAGAGAAAGGTTATGGTTTTTAAGGGAGTTAGGCAACTTCCACATCCCAACAAAAGATAAGTGTAAAGAACTCTGAATTCAATTCCAAGCTACTGAGCCGGACTTCCCAACCATATAGGATTAATTTATCTGACATACTTTATGTCATCTGCACCCTCTAGCTCCCTCTTTTGAGGAACTCTTTTGGTTATCAAAATTGACAAAACAAATGCTTTAGAGAAGTTGGTAAAAAAATTTCCCCTTCCTAACTGGTATTGAATTCATTGCAGAAAAAGCGCAATTGCTACAATTTGTTTCGCACCCAGGAGGCCAAGGGAAGGGGTACCAATGATGCAAGAGTTCAGGACACAAGACAAATAACTCATGGTAGGATGGGGAAAAGAAGAGAAAAACGATACAACGTAAGCAATGATTTTGTAGTTGTTAAGGGAAATCAGAGTACATAGAACTTACTCAATCCATGGTTTTAGAGGATCTTCACCTTCATACTCATCAATGGCTTTAATGAGCTTTCTGATAAAATTAAAACAACAAGAAGATAATCAACAACTTGATTTAACGATAAATAAAGCAATGAATAACTCGTTTTCTCATATCAGACAGGAACCGTATTGTACTTGGTTTTATACCAATTTGGTCTTCAAACATCGCAGTTTCTTAACGGTCTTATAGCCTGCTCATATGAGTAAAAGATATCAAATGTTACATAAAAAAGATTGGATTAAAAAGAATCGAGACCTTCGGGTGTCGATCAGAGAGTTTCGGATTTGAATATCCGCATGGGATTTGAGGGAATCATTGAGGAGTTTTACGTTGCGGCCTCTCTTCAATGGTCTTACATTTTCTTTGAAGAGTTCCCATTCGTTGCCCGTTTCTTGTTTAGAAGCTAAGAACTCCGTCTCTGGATCCATAAACACCGGCATGGTGGGAACATTTTCCTCCATGGCTGATAATTGGAAACCCTAGATTTTCACCTCTGAGTCCGAGTGCGAGTGAGGAAATGACCGTTCAAAATTTTGAAATGGTGGCAACACCCTAATTTATTTTTCATAATTTATTTTTATTTTTATTTTTAAAAGAGTGAATTTATGTTTTAGCCCCTAAACTATGTCAATATTAGCAAAATCGTCCTTAAATCTTCATTTATTACAAACTTGTTCCTGGCGTATGCAAAATTGACTGGTTTTGGTCCTCTCATTTAACAAGACTTAACAGATAACCCCAACGCTTGTAAGTAACGAGGATCAAAATCTTTTTATTTTATAGAACTAATTCGACACTTAGGCCTTGTTTGTTTTTTATTTTAATAATCTGATTCGGTCATATGTTTATAATTCATAACGTTTGTTTTTTTATTATTTTCAGAGTCTCTTATCTCTTATTATGGTTTGGACAAAAAAAATGATAATACTAACTCTTAAATCTCTTCTTATTTCCGTCCAATTATTCTATCATTGTAGGTACTTCAATTTCATGTGAAATACATGTGGTTCAATCTTTGTATATCCAATTACTTTTACAAAATTTATACATTTTCGATTGTCATGTTAACAATTTAAAATCAAAAATAAACCCTTAAATAAGATTTTAATTAAATAAACCACCTTATAAAACTATTTTTTCTCAAATAGGCCCGAAGAAACCATTAATTGTTGTAAAAATTGGTTCATCTTACGCACCACAAAATATGCATCGCACCTCGGTATCCATCCAGATGGGTACTGTGGCAAACTCCACTCCAAAAATATGATGATTCTTCACCTCTCCACCTCAACCTCAACCTCAACTCTCCTCCACGCCGGACCCCCACTCCGCCCTCGCCCTGCCAAATCAACCGATTATCAATTTTCTCGCTGCCGAGCTTCATGGCAAGAGGTCCCTTTTTTCTCTACTCTATTCTTGGATTTATTTTCAATCATACCTTTTTGTATAGTATAATAATGCTGTTAGATGTTTCTTTTGTGTTTATTAATTGCAGATATCTAATTATAACCTAACCTTATTTTACAAGGAAAGATGTTGCAGGGTTCCAATATTTTTACTTATTGCTCTTGAGTTTAATTAACAAAGAAAAAAAAAATCCTGAATTTTTGTTTGGTTTTTTGTCAAATAGCTTGCTGGGGTATTAGTTTTCTCAGCTATTCCTTTCACTGCGGTTAAAGCTATTGCCAACAGTCCCCTTGGGGAGACACTGCAGAGGAGAATGGAGGCGAAAAAGAAAATTGCTGTTAAGAATGCTTCAATGTATAATACATTGGCACAAAAGGCAAAAAAGGATAGGTAATATACATATAATACCTTCTTTTCACCTTTTTCCTCTTTAATGTGCTTCAAATTGCACTTATTATTGCTACCTGAATTGATACCATCATGTTACAGCTTGTTGTATGTCTTCATTCAGAAACCAAAAAGCTGTTTGCTTTCTGCTTTAAACTAGAATGTAACATATTCACATATAACTTGTTAACTTCAATCATGTGCTTCAACAGAAGAAACTCTAGTGAAATTTCTGTTGTGATTCCAGTTTTTTCAAAACATAATCACAATTCTTCAAGGACCACTGTATTATACTCTCTTATAAGTGTACTACTCTCCATATTTCCTACCATACAACCTAAGCAAGCATAAAAAGTTATATGCAAAACCAAGTTCTTCAGCCATCCATGAAAAAGTTTGACACGATCATAGCACTCCGAAATAGGATTCTTAGCAAGGATATATCTAATTCTTAGTACAAATTCTGCCATCCAGGCATCAGAAAACTATTACCAATATATTTGATATAAGCTGGCACAGTTTTAAAATACTTCATCTGAATTTTTCAGCTTTTGGTATGGAGAAGAGAGGCCTCGCTGGCTTGGCCCCATCCCATTTGATTATCCTACCTATCTTGATGGTGAACTACCCGGTGATTATGGCTTTGATATTGCAGGTCTCAGCCAAGATCCTGCGTCTTTCAAGAGATATTACAAGTAAGTAAATTCTCCTTGCTTTTGTGTTGTATCAATCTATGCTTGAGTAATAGTCATCTGCGATGGCAATCTATCTGTGACTAGATTGTCCTGATCTATCTATAAGGTTCATATGAGGGTGGGTATTGCAACACATATGACCAAATACAATGTTGGAAGCATATCATGTTATGACATCAAACATGTAATATTCACCTCTATTTCATATGTGTTTTTTGCAGTTTTGAAATATTGCATGCACGTTGGGCTATGCTTGGCGCATTTGGTGCCCTAATTCCAGAGTTATTAGACCTTCTAGGTGCTTTCCATTTCGTGGAACCTGTTTGGTGGCGAGTTGGATACTCAAAGCTTCAGGTAGTATGTCACATCCCTTGTGAAACATCCTATGTCATATCTAACTTCCGGATGCAGTTAGGGATCCATAATTCCATATCATAAGGTATTGCAGCCATATATATATATTCTGTTACAGGATCCTTTTATCTCTGAGCTCTGATTAACACCCTTATTATAATCCCAAATAGAACATATGATCTCTGCCACAGAAGATTTCTGGCATGAATAATGAAACAGAGTAACAAAGTATGTTTTGGAGACTAATATGTTGTTATTTGCCATTTTCTCACTAAGCCATTTTTCATATCTTGGTAGGGTGAGACACTGGATTATCTTGGTATCCCAGGACTCCATTTTGCTGGAAGTCAAGGAGTGATTGTCATAGCTATCTGCCAAGCTCTTCTCATGGTAAGCCCCTTCATCTTTCAGTCAACCATGTATAACTTTCCCTATTCCATGATGTCTCTTATCAATCGAATTTTCTATTTTACTTTTTTGAGTTACACTTTTAAATCTTCCAAGGTGTATGATGTTAGCATATGGCATCTATTAGAATATGTTGACACCTTAGTTTCATATTTGAGACTCTTTAGAGACACGGGTTTTGATGAAGACCTTTCTAAAGAGACTAGACTGAAGGGAGTCTTGTGTATGAAATTATCCTTTATATACCCTTTGTCATTCTCTAAAAACTTGAGATCAAAATAACAAGTGATTTATTACCATGGATAATAGGCACATATATACTAGATGATATGATATGCACAAATTCACAGCTTATTAGCTATATTTAGGTTGAAATCTAATCGTACGTGTGCAGGTTGGGCCTGAATATGCAAGATACTGTGGGATAGAGGCTCTTGAGCCTTTAGGAATATATCTGCCTGGTGACATTAATTATCCAGGAGGTGCACTCTTCGATCCATTGAATCTTTCTGGAGATCCAGTTGCTTTTCAGGAACTGAAGGTGAAAGAGATCAAAAATGGGCGTCTCGCGATGATTGCCTGGCTAGGCTTCTACGGTCAAGCGGCTTTGACTGGTAAAGGACCTGTGGAGAACCTTGTTGACCACATTTCAGATCCCTTGCATAATAACATTATATCTATGCTTGGATCTCTGTATAAGTAACCAATGCATTATTTACACAAGAACAAGGTAGCCATTATTAATATATTATGTTGTAAAGTTTTGTACATAAGTTATATATTTCATTCACAAAGGGACAGACTTGTAGTGCTGTTTTCATTCAACTGCAAATGAGAATTTCAAAATTACAAGGTTGGCTATTTCTTGTGCAAGATGAAAATGGTGTACAAAGATATGAAGCGATAGATTTTAGTTACGATGAAGAACAATAACCGTTTTCACCTTGTATATCATTTAAAAGGTTAATTAATTGTGAAATTTTATATAAGGTATTAGGAGAAAATATATGTATATAAAAAAAAGGCAATAAAAGAAGAAAATTAAATAATAATAAAATTATTAACTAAAATTCATTGTTGAATGCCTCAAAAAAGCATCCTATAGTAGTACCTACCCAACAACCTGAGGTATTAATGGTAAATGAAAAAAGGAAGATGCTATATAGTTGAAAGGCACTAGCTAGGTAGAAACAAATGTTACATGCTGATCGATCTTTCTTTGAGAGAAAGGCCATAATATATATTGTTAGGCAGGCAATGCTTCTGTGCAGCATATATATATATATATATATATATACCATGCATGCACAAAAGAATTGAAGGTTCCAGGAATAGCCGGGAGATTACTTGAAACCTTGTGAACAATAATTTGCTAAAAGAACATAAGAAAGAGCAACGATAAAGAAGTAGCACGTCAGGACAATTTGAATAGGAACTTAATTAAAGAGCAAGAACAAAGACAACATTGCACTACAGGCCAATTAATCAAGGGGAATTGAAGTTGAAGCGCATGGCATGTTCATTAGACAATTAATTGTTTCCTGCAGCTAGCTAGAGAAATATATATATATATATATACAGGTAATTAAGTTTAAATTAAGACATAAAAAATAGAGGCAAATCTCAAACAAAGCTTCAAATCTGGTATAATTAATATTATGCTTACAGAATTGAAGGAGGTGTGGGTTTAATTTACAGACTGTATGTAGCTAAGCTACCCACAAATTAAAACTGTGAGCCATGCAGTCAATATGACATTTATATATATTAATAATTATATTTGGGTCTACATACTTTAACAACTAGTCTTAATTAGACCTTCAAACCACATTAATTATGTTATAGTAGATGAATACTAACTACAAGTATATATTCAACCTTTTGCCCAATCTGGTAATTAATTGGTGATTGATGAAGTAGAAATAGGAGTTGAAATCATCTCTTTTAATTAAAGTCCATACCTTTTCCAAAAATTAATTTCCTTCCAGATTAATTTAATTAATTAGTTGTACTAGTATAATTTCTTAAATAAATCTTGTTAGATTTTTTGATATATTTATATATGAATCATATTTCTTTAAACTGTTACAGAAATCGATACCAAAATAATATATAGATTGCTTAATTAATTTATATAAACATTAATTAAATACAATAATTTCTTTCAATTTACATGGTTGTAATGCATATGATACAACCTTAATTTTCTTGCACAAATTAATAGGTTGCAAACCCATATATAAACAAGAAAACATCATTATATATATATATATATATAATATATATGAATAGTATGAGCTTCAATATATTAATTAATATTAGGTAGCTAGGTTATATTCTTCTGGTACTACTAGGGCCACCACTCCTTGCCACGTTCTGAACCAGAGCCTCTCCAACCCCTTCTCCGATCCCATCAATCAGGCCGCCAATGAACTCAACAACAGCTTGGGAAGCAAACCGCATGGCTGGTCCTAGCATGCTTGCCTTCTGATCCGATGAGTTTTTGACGCCATTCACTTTAAGCCCATTGATCAGGTCCTTAGCACACACTGCATGAAGATGATAGTTACAAACCCTGCACCCGTAAAGACGCCCAGATCTTTTCCTATTGCAGTCTCTGCAGTTAATGTTGAGTTGATCATCAGAGGCTAATGATGGCAACAGGTACAAAGGGTGGTTGTGAAGAGATGGGTAGTTGATCTGGTCAGAAAGCATGGCACAACATGGGTGCATTTGGAAATGGCAGAAGCTGCATCTGAACGTAAACCCTCTGGTGGGTTTTCCACATACGTTACACGTTGGCCATCGAATCCCACCTTCATCAAAAGATATACAATTTTATTAAATAATTATCAAAAAATATATATACAATTTATAAATGAAGTACCTGTTTTGGGCTTAGAATGAAAGACAAGCTGATGTTGGACATGAAGGGGATGAGTTTTAAGAAGAGGAGGAGATAAAGCACAGAAATCATGCAGCTGGAAATCGCATTTCTGACAGGCGAACCTTTTGCCGGCGCCACGTTCTTTGCAGCCGGAGCAGGTGAAAAGCTCCTGCAGGTTGACCAGTGAGATGGGATGGTGGGAGTGAGTGAAATGGTGCATCTCTTCTTCAAACAAAGACTGATCAGGAGAAGTGGGAAACTCAATGGACAAAGACTTTCTTGGGGGTGCATGATTATTAGTAACTGTGATGAATGGATCAGAGCTGGTTGTAGGTTGAAATGTTTGATATCTTCTCAAGGAGCTTCTTTTGTTCATCTTTGTTTGTGTGATTATTAGGGAATGGGAGAGAAGAATATGTATATATATATATGGTGGTGAGAAAATTCGAAGTTGATGAGTGTTAATTTGAACAAAAAATGATGCATGCAGCTAATTTGATTAATTGATTAGATGGTGAAGATGGACCTACTACTAGGTAAAAAGTATATATATATATATATCTTTGTTTAGATATATGGATGGGTATAATTAAGGTCAAATTATAGGCAAACTTAGAGTTTGGATACTTAATTACTAATTTATAATTTGTTGAAAGATTATGTGTCATCATCAAAAGAAAGTGATTGACAGAATATTTTCTTAGCATTAGAATTTACCATAAATGAATGTTTCATTTTCTTTGTAAAGTTCTCCCTATTTAAAAGACTTATGATTAATGATAATTACATATTTCATTGTCTCTCTATTTTATTGTTATTATGTTTCGTTTTTCCTTTAACACGTTATCAGCATATATGCTCTACGAATATCGTCAAATCCGGCACCAAACCTAAGTCGTTGTTTCTGTTAGGAGATGATCTCGTGTATGATATACTCCTGTCAATTAAATCAGGTATTTTTTCGGTTCTTTCACATTTTATATCCTAATGAAATTTGGTACCCTCAATCGTTAAAACTATATTGTTGCATACATGTAGTTTAACATAAAAACTTAATTGATATTGCAATTTTAATCCACTTTTTAAATTAAAAATAATTTCTTTTAAAGTGAATCACCGGAAAAAAAAACAAAGCTGATGAAAACCGATCTACTAATTTTAAAATCTTGATTATCAAGTCTTGATTTGTTTTATATTATGTGTTCATGCTTGTAAAATGTTATTTCTTGGACGGTAACTTTATTATTACCGTAATATGTTATCTTTTTTCTTTAAATTGTTTATTTAATGCATGGTTGATTATTTATATATTAAATACTATATACAATTTTATTGGTATTATTTTATTATGATATAAGTGAATATATTGATCAAACATAAAATAATTATAATCGTTAAAGCATCATGGCATCTTCAATATCAATTAAATTATTCATCATTATGGACTGTGAATGTTATTTATTTGGGTCAATACATATTTATTTACTTTAAAACTTATTACTATAATTAGTTATTGTTCTTTAATATTATGCAAGTGGATTTATCTAGTCGATTTTATATATTTCTTGTTAGAATATGTCAATTAAATCATTTAAGTTTAATATAGATATCTTATTTTTTTTGGTGTTATCAAATTAAATAAAGCCCACCTTTGTTATTAATAAAATTATGATGAGATAATAGCAAGGTTCTAAATGGCGTGAGGCGTGGCGTGGCGGCGAGGCCAAGCCTCAAGCCTTAGGAGCCACGGCGAAGCCATGGCGTTTTCAAGGCGTGACTTATGGCGTCAAATTTCTATTTCATATATAATATTATATATAAAAACGTATATTTTGTAGTGTTACTCAGTGAGTCAATATTAATAGGGAAGTTAAATTATGTTGTATATATAAAAAACTTGCAAATAAGACATTAAAAACGTAAAGAAAATCAAATATCTCATTACAATAACCGCGCATTAGGCCATGGCGTGCCATGTGCTTAACGTGGCGTGACACACAAGCCTTGGTGTCATGGCGGCTGTGCGGCGAGTTTTTTAGAACCTTAGATAATAGTGTAATAATTCAGCTTGGATAATAATATTCAAATGTTTATCTTAATTATAAGTTATTACTTATAATTCTTATAATAATTTTTGGACCAAATAGTTATTATTTATTTTGGATCATTGTTTCTTAGTTTTGTTTAAATAAGTCAATTTGTATTAAGCTTATTATCAATTTCAGCATGCTTAATTAGTTTACAATATTGACATGTTTATTTGGTTAATATAATTATATCATTGCTATTTACTTATTTGATACACAAATTTGATTTAGACTATTTAAATCGGATTAGTATATTGCTCTTAGATATGATAACGGATTTATTCAAATGTTTATTTAGTTTCTTAAATTGATCTTTCTAGATAATATTCAAATGCTTATATTAGTTATAAATATCCCCAATCTTATAAACAAATTTTCGGAAGTTACACTTCCAACCCCCATATATTTAGTCTTTTACCAAAAGCTCTCCAAATACTATTAAGATGTTAAAAGTAAATTTGATTTTATGTCAAAACCAATATTTATTGTCTAATGGCAAAATATCTTAAAACACTATTAAGGTATTAAAAAAAATTAAAATTGGATTCATATGTCAAACTCAATCATTTTGGTCTTATGTCAAATGCTCTAAATTAACAATGTTATATTTAAATTATATAAATCACAAAATATCGATTGTATTTTGTCAAACGGATGTAAACAACCCTAAAGTTTGTAGGGACTTAAGAAATCCATGTAATTCCCCTACTACCTGGAAATCCAATAGATTGAGTGATTTTTTTTTTTCGCAAATTGAAATATTGATAAAGTATTATCAACAAAATGTAAGCATACAAAAATCCAATATTGTTATGATAATGAAATTTCATACATAAAATGATAATTATAACCACAATCCACTGTCTTATCAAACAGAAAATCATATATTATCCCTTATATATGTAAATGGTTGAAACAACTCATCCCGAAATCAACGTCGTAAACTCAAAAGAATATGAGTACCATAAATGACTATATAAATCTCATTTTGAAAAGTACAAGAAAATATCTAAAGTCCATCAACTCCCTATTGACCCTAAAACCAATCATCTTGAAAAGGTACAAGCAAAGACCTTCATGCTTTGAGACGACATATAGATCCTAACTTTCATAGGAATACCATTATTAGAAACCCCCAAATAACTGTGGGATGTCCCAAAAGGGAGAATCGGGTGTATTCATGAATATGTACTTCCCGAACTAATCGTACAGTGGAATGAAACCCACTTACTCGATTACAAAAGGTAATTGATTTCAACAAAGAAATGTTGTATCCCAAAATGCGTCTCAATCTCTGTGGCAAGGAACTCATAGAAAATGACAAGATTCATAACATTATTTCCACATTTCATCAGTAAATATTAATGAACCAATATAAGTTGAAATGTAACCTTTAGAAAAACTCGTCAACTTGCTGCAAGTGGTTGAGATACAAACAAGGTTCTTTCGAATGACAATACCACATATGTCGGAACAAAGAAAATTCCCGAGATCAATAATGAAAGCGTTAGATATGGAAACAACTCCAAAGGATTGTAAGTTAAAAAACAGTTTCACACATGTGACATTTACGCACCATATGGATGAGACCCTAGAAAGGGCCAGGGTCATGGTAAGAGTTGAGAATGTTTTTTCAATACCTAGAGTAGAGATATAACTACTACTCTATGTGATAACGGACAATCAAATAAGAATTACACTAAAGTGTGATCCTATCAAAAAGGGGACAAGTTGAAAATGAACTATATCATATTAATTTAAGATTGATTAAGCTTAGGTTTCTTTGAAATTTACTTTAAAGTATTAAAATTAATTTCTTTACTAAAGTAAAATCGAATATGTAACCATTATAGATGTACAGAAATAGAGCATAACCAATACAAAACTTTCAATATTCTTTGTTCTGTGTAGGAATGTATCGAGGAGAATTGATTGTTTTGACCTCTCACACAATCTAAAAAAAAGAGATAAACTAATACTTATTTTATAATTCATCCAACCAAAATACTTAGACGATGGACTGTCATTTTCTTGTTGATACAAGATTAATGGGAACCTTGTAAAGATATTTGTATCAAATAAATATTATAATGGAAATGAGCACATATACATAAGTTTGAATGAATATGAAAGTAAACATATATCATTGAAACTAATGTATCAAACTAGTAGATTATTGGGTCATCGAAACATTTTTTTGTCACCAATAAAGAACTTTAGGCCAATGACACATATATGTTTCGACATGACCATGTGGGACACCATGGTTATGACATAGTGATCCATGTATTGCAAAATACACATAGACACATTCTCTTTCGAGTGAAAGGCAAAATGAGGCAAATTGCAATTGTTGACTTCTGCAGCATGAGAGGCAACATCGCCAACATAATATGTCCTCTCGAATACCTAAAAGTTTTGTATACCCTGATCCTTAGCTAAGACATGAATGAGACCATCCTAAAGCTAAGGACATAATACAAAAATATTCCATTGTTACAACGAATACAAGGTGATACTTATGGACATAAACATCCAGAATGCAGAACATTGAAGTATTTTATGGTTTTGGTTTCGACACGATGAATGCATGTCATATTATTGTCCATATGAAATATTGCACTCCTAGCACTAGCTATACGTTTAAGGGCTCACCACCCTGATTATTTCATCAAGTCTACATGACTTGGAATGCTGGAGAATTTACATCATAAGGATATGATGTTTATTGCATATATATTGGGATCAATGTAGAGTTTCATATACCTCATGTGTATATATAAAATGGTCTCATAGAAGTTGTTATCAAAAGAATATGATGATATCTAGGGTATTGGTATTGCGCACCAATTTACCCACATCTACCTGGGTTATGCAAATATTATATGCAGTTTTTTTTTGTTTTTAGACCCACTATTAGCTAACCAGCCTCATGCGTACTAGTTGGTAACTGGATATAAGCCTGATATTTTACATTTACACATGTTTGGTTGTGTAGTATATGTGCCAATTGTGTCCCCACAGCGCATCGAAATGGGTTCTTAAAGACGATTTGGTATATGTTGGATATGAATCCCCAACAATTATCCACTAATTAGAACATTTGACTAGTGATCTATTTACCGCTAGATTTGCAGGTTGTCATTTTCATGAGACAGTCTTCCCGTTGTTAGGGGGAGATAGGAAAAAGGATTTTCCATGGGAACGACAAGAAGTGTCATTGAATATTCCCATTTCCCACTCTGTCTCATTTTGATCCCCAAAACTTCACAACGTAATGTTGAAGTCAAACGAATCAAACTCGATACCTGATACGTTTAATGTTATTCCAAAAGTAACAAGATCACATATACGAGCTGAAAATATACTCACAAGGTTAAAAAGTCCCCAACAAGGGCACAACGCCATTGGAAAGTGCGTTGCAATCACACATAGTGGAGGTGTGGTTGAGGTCGTAGCTACCAAATGGAAGTGGTGGAAGCTACTTGGTTCGATAAATACTATTATAAAGCAAGAGAATAGTGAGGCACATCCATTTATCATCAATACACAAAACTCTCATGAGATTGTCTCTAATTATAATTATGTCCATGAATCATCACTGGAGGATGCTCCGAAGTTAATATGATTCTAGAGATGAATATTAATCTCAAATGAACTATGAGAGTACATATGAGTCGATGGACAGATCATATATAATCATTGATAATTTATTCGCATATACAATGGCTCATAAGATGATCGAGCACGACGACATCAAACCAGGCTCAATTGAATAATATCAACAAATAGCATATTGGCCTAAATATAAATAAACAATCCAAAAAGAATTATATTCTTTGACAAAGGATCGGGTATTTGGTCCGGTAGTGCTAACCTACCAAGTGTAAAACCCGTAGGACATAACTGAGTCTTTGTCATAAAGCGTAACGAGAATAATGAAGTCCTAATGTATGAGACTCTCCTTTGGCGCAAGGTTTCTCACAATGCCCTAGATTGACCACTAGAAGACTTACTCTCCCGTGATGGACGTTATAACGTTTGGCTAATTAATTAGCCTAGTAGTTTCCAAAGGACTGGAAATGCAGCTCATGAATGTTGTTGCCACATATCTCTACGGGGATCTAGATTCAGAGATATATAAAACTGCTTGATGACATTACATTACCAAAATCAAGTAACTCTAAACCACGAAATACGTTTGCAATAAAACTGAAACACTCAATTTATAGATTAAAGCAATTTATGCAGATGTGGTATACCCGCCTAAGTGAATACTTGATTGGGAAATGATATATAAGAACGATGAACTGTGTCCTTGCGTATTTATTTCAAGAAAACAAGTTCTAAATTTTCAAAACAGCTTTATATGTCCATGTTATGAACATAATCGGTACTCTTGATGAAATAAGAGAAACCACAAGCTACTTGAAATCTAAATTTGAGATGGAAAATCTTGGGAAAACTTGATTTTGTCTAGCTATTTGAGCTAGGACACCGAGTTTGTGAAATATTAATTCACCGATCGCATATGTCTAGAAAATAATCAGGCACTTTAATATGGACAAAGCGCATCCGGTTAGCACTCCCATGATTGGTCAAAGTGTTGTGTTGTGAAATTACCAATTGTTATGAAATTACCAAGACCCAAATAGCTAAAAGCTCAATGATTGGTTCCCGATAAAAAACACAACATTACCCAAGAACAAATGAACTAAAGTTCTATATCGAGATTCAAAGCGGAAATACGATTAACAATGTAAGATAATCAACCACTAAGAAAATGTAAACAATGATCAAACCCAATAAATGTAAAATAAAGCATAAATAAGAGAGAGACACCGAGATTTTTACGTGGAAACCCGGAAAGGGAAAAACCACGGGCGGAGGACGCCGAGAACTGATCCACTATCACTTTGATGATAATACACTTGAGAGATTATAGCTTACAATAATGGAGAAATAATATTAGGGCTCTTGAGGTTTAAGAAAAACTTGGAGACCAAGTTTTAGAGAGAGAGAGAGCAATTTAGAAAGTGATCTAAAATCTGATTTTCTCTCTTGTTCTCATGCATATTTAAAGAACATAATATAGTGGGAAGTGAGCTGGTGGGGCAGCTGGAAACACCAAGGAAACACAACTGTAAATCAGCTGGAAAGTGACACCAAGGAGCCATAGTGGAATGAGTTGTCAAGTCATTTGAAGGCAAACATTTCTCACAAATCTCCACCTTTTACTTCAATCCAAAACCCATAAAAACAAAGCTCCACCTCGTCTTCAAACCAAGTAGAATACACCAAGAGCACAATCTCCACCAAACTTCATCTCAAGCCAAAAACATCACCCATAAACAAAGCAATACCAAAGTAATCAAAGTTCTCGAAAAAGCAGTATCCTCCGCCAATTTGCCCCTAAGGGCATCAACCCCGTCTTGCAACACCAACCAAGTCCAAACACAAATTGAACTTGGATACCGGAAGCGGCTTAGTCAACATATCCGTTGCGTTGCCATGAGTACTAATCTTGACCACTTTAACATCACCTTTAGCTACTACCCCACGGACATAGTGATGGCGAATATCGATGTGCTTCGTCCTATCGTGAAACATCCGATCTTTGGTCAAGAGAACCGCACCTAGATTATCACAGAAAACCTCCTCGACCTTCAGATGATCACTTAATTCACCAAAAAATCCCTTGAGCCAGACAGCTTCTTTCACAGCTTCATTAACTGTCATGTATTCCGCTTCCGTTGTGGACAAAGTGACGGTAGGTTGCAAATGTGCCTTCCAACTAATGGCACACCCATCAAGAGTAAAAACATATCCAGTAATAGATCTTCTTTTATCAAGATCCTTGGCATGATCGGAGTCCGCATAGCCAAGTACCCCCGAAGAATTCTTCCCAAAGTGTAAACACATATCTGCCGTGCCCCTCAAGTAACGAAAAATCCATTGGACCGCTCTCCAATGCTCTTTACCCGGGTTGGCCATATATTTGCTCACCATAGAAACTGCATAGGCAAGGTCAGGACGGGTACAAATCATGGCATACATTAAAGATCCCACCGCACTAGAATATGGCACTCTTGCCATATAGGCAACATCGACTTGAGTCGAAGGACTTAAAGCGGATGATAACTTGAAATGAGGCGCAAATGGAGTGTTGACATACTTTGCTTCAGACATGTTGAATCGGCGAAGAACTTTCTGAACATACCCCTTTTGACTAAGGTATAATTTTCTCGCCTTTCTGTCACGAATAATCTCCATACCAAGAATTCTCTTTGCGGCTCCCAAATCCTTCATATCAAATTCTGAATTTAACTGATCTTTAACTTTCTGAACTTTTCCCATATCTTTAGTTGCTAAGAGCATGTCATCCACGTACAAGAGCAAATATAACATCGACCCATCTTCACACTTCTTGAAATAAACGCAGCTATCGTACGACGAATTTGATAAGCCGTGTGCGGTCACAAATGCGTCGAATTTCTTGTACCATTGCCTGGGAGACTGTTTGAGGCCATAGAGAGATTTAATAAGCTTGCACATGTGACCTTCTTTACCCGGAATCTCGAAACCTTCCGGTTGTTGCATATAAATCTCTTCCTCAAGTTCACCATTCAGAAAAGCGGTCGTTACGTCCAATTTCTCAAGCTCAAAATCATTGGACGCGACCATCCCGAGCAATGCACGAATAGAAGTATGTTTCACCACCGGTGAGAAAATGTCATTATAGTCAATGCCAGGAATTTGACTATAACCTTTTGCGACTAACCGAGCTTTATACCTTGGCTTTTCATTTGGAGTGGTCCCTTCCTTCAATTTATAAACCCACTTGCATCTAACCGGCCTTTTGCCCTTAGGAGCCGGCACGAGCTCCCAAGTTCTGTTCTTTTGCAAGGATTCCATCTCCGCGTGCATTGCCATCATCCATTTATCCGCATCTTTTAGTTTCATAGCCTCACTATAAGAAGTAGGCTCAACGGTGCATTCCATTTCTTCCGCTACACTCAAAGCATATGCTACTAAATCGGATTCTTGTCTCCTTCCCCTATCACGCGCAATGCACGGTTCGGGCTCTTGTGGCGAAGGTTGTGATGGAGCATCACCTACCACTTGAACACCTGTAGTGGAAGAAGAAGAAGAAACATTAGTATCATTAGTAACATGTGGGCTCGACGTTTGAGCCATAGGTAGCTCCACCTCCACCGGAGATTTCTCCTTAGGAGCTTCATAAATGGTCTCGGATATAGGAGACGGCGAATCATGCAACATGGAGGATTCGTCAAAAGTGACATCTCGACTTATAATGATCTTCTTTGTTTCCGGGCACCATAGCCTAAAGCCTTTCACCCCATCTTTGTATCCAAGGAACTTGCATTTCAATATTCTCGGTTCTAACTTCCCTTTATCAACACGTGCATAAGTCGGGCATCCAAATATTTTTAAATTAGTGTAATCGGTCGGTGATCCATTCCAAACTTCCATGGGAGTCTTCTTCTCAATAGCAACGGAGGGAGACCGATTGATGATATAACAAGCGGTAGAAGCTGCTTCCGCCCAAAAATACTTGGGCATTTTAGAATTTGAAAGCATGCATCGAACTTTCTTAAGAATAGTGCGGTTCATCCTTTCGGCTACACCATTATGTTGAGGAGTATGGGCAACGGTACGATGCCTTGTAATGCCTTCCTTCCGACAGCAGGCATTGAACTCCTCGGAGCAAAATTCTAAGCCATTATCTGTTCGGAGATATTTCACCTCTTTAACGGATTACTTCTCGATCATCGTCCTCCAATCTTTGAATATCTCGAAAACATCATTCTTGCGTCTTAAGAAGAAAGCCCACACTCGACGAGAGAAATCGTCAATAATAGTGAGCATGTAAGAAGCTCCACCATAAGAAGTAACACGAGCCGGACCCCAAAGGTCAGAATGAATATAGTCAAGTGGCCCTTTAGTCGAGTGAATGCCACTTGAGAACTTGACCCTCTTTGTCTTGCCGTACACACAATGCTCGAAAAATTGCAAATCAGTAACTTTGTGGCCATTCAACAAACCACGTTGACTTAGCTCGATCATGCCACCAAGGCTCATGCAACCGAGACGAAGATGCCATAACTTGGATAGATCACCATCGGACATTGACTTGGAAGCTACTGCAACGTCACCCGTAACGGATTGACCCTGCAAAATATAAAGGTTAGCGGACTTTCTTTGAGCTTTCATTGCAACTAGCGCTCCACGCTTGACCTTAATAGCTCCACCTTTACCCAATAACTCGTTACCCTTTTCATCAAGGGAACTAAGAGAGATGAGATTTCTTCAAAGCTTGGGAACATGTTTCACATTCCCAAGTGTTCGGGTGACACCATCATGCATACGGATTCTAATTGTGCCTTGACCAACAATAGGGCAAGTAGCATTGTTCCCCATCATCACAACACCTTCGGAAACTTTCTCATATGTATGAAACCAACTACGATTGGGACACATATGGAATGTCAAACCCCAGTCTAGAATCCACTCTTCCGTGGCCTTTGGATTACCATCGGAGACCGTCATGACTTCACCTTCACTAGCTTCACCTTCATCGTGCTCAACAATGTCGGCTTCCCCGGAGGAACCCGTTGTCTTGTTCTTGGCTTGAAGTTTAAAACATTCGTCAATGATGTGACCCCTTCGTTTACAAAAGTTACAAAACTTCTTCTTTCCACGAGATTTTGATCTTGATTTGCTTGAAGAGCTCGAGCATTTTTCAAAAGGTCTTCCCCTTGCATTTAATCCCTCGGCCCTTGGTTCATGACCGGGGATTATCTCCTTCATCTTCTCTTTTGAACTTAAAGCAGGTATACACTTCCTCAAGAGTAAGTGAATCCCTGCTATAAATGATTGTATCCATAAAGGTTGCGAATGATGGCGGCAAAGAGCATAGCAAAATGAGACCCAAATCCTCATCGTCATATTTCACCTCAAGGTTCTTCAAGTCACCAACTATCTCTTTAAATTTCGATAGATGTGCAGTAATTGAACCACCTTCAGATAAACGATGGGCATACAATTTAAGCTTCATATGGAGCTTATTGGGCAAGCTCTTTGTCATAAGCATTTTATCTAGCTTACACCATATTCGATAAGTTGTTTCCTCTTCCGCAACATCCTGTAAAATATCGTTAGACAAATGCAATCTAATCAAGGATGAGGCTCTCAAGTCATTTAGTTCTTTTTCCTCTTCTGTCCAAGCACCGGGCATAAAAGCCCGTCCTAAAATACATTTGTGTAAATTTTGTTGAACGAGGACATCTCTCATCTTTATCTTCCATAAAGGATATCGGGTATCTCGTTCCAACAAAGGTAGATCGAATTTCATCGTCAACATAAATGAAACCCTAGCAAATCAATAATCCTACAATCTTCAATCGATCAAAGAATCTCAATATTAATCCTTGAGCTCTGATACCAATTGTTGTGAAATTACCAATTGTTGTGAAATTACCAAGACCCAAATAGCTAAAAGCTCAATGATTGGTTCCCGATAAAAAACACAACATTACCCAAGAACAAATGAACCAAAGTTCTATATCGAGATTCAAAGCGGAAATACGATTAACAATGTAAGATAATCAACCACTAAGAAAATGTAAACAATGATCAAACCCAATAAATATAAAATAAAGCATAAGTAAGAGAGAGGCACCGAGATTTTTACGTGGAAACTCGGAAAGGGAAAAACCACGGGCGGAGGACGCCGAGAACTAATCCACTATCACTTTGATGATGATACACTTGAGAGATTATAGCTTACAATAATGGAGAAATAATATTAGGGCTCTTGAGGTTTAAGAAAAACTTGGAGACCAAGTTTTAGAGAGAGAGAGAGAGAGCAATTTAGAAAGTGATCGAAAATCTGATTTTCTCTCTTGTTCTCATGCATATTTAAAGAACATAATATAGTGGGAAGTGAGCTGGTGGGGAAGCTGGAAACACCAAGGAAACACAGCTGTAAATCAGTTGGAAAGTGACACCAAGGAGCCATAGTGGAATGAGTTGTCAAGTCATTTGAAGGCAAACATTTCTCACATGTTGGATATAAGGAAAGATCCATTTCGTCTAAAGGACGGCGACGAAAAAGTGTTGGGGAGCAGGAATTCCCTATCTAACTACAATATGCGTGTTATCGTACTTAGCACAATACACATGACTGTACCTTGTATTTTTCAGTGAACTTGTTAACTAGATTTAGCTCAGCACCAACGCAACGTCATTGGAATGATATCAAGTTAATATTTTGGAACCATTGACATGTACTTATACTTTCCCTATAGAAAGAAAAATTGGATTGATAATGGAACTTCAATACCTACTTAGAATGTAAGCAGCAAAAGTATTAGCTCTTATAGAAAAACACCAAACAATGTCTTGGTATGTCTTTGCTGATATTAGGTATCTGTCTAACCCATACAAAAGTTGTTCCCAAACT
Organism: Arctium minus; assembly: GCA_954870635.1. NCBI lineage: Eukaryota > Viridiplantae > Streptophyta > Magnoliopsida > Asterales > Asteraceae > Arctium > Arctium minus. The sequence continues at coordinate 9,261 of OX941083.1, read as the reverse complement.
GGATAAAGAATTACCACAAGGAACACGCCGATTGCTTGGAAGTAAACTAAGCAATCCTTTGTAACTACCTCCTTGAACTAATCCAATAATATTATTCTCCATGAGATAATTAAATAATGTATATGATTAAGGACTATCATTACATATATTAGAGGAGCTAGTAATTTTGAGTATCCTACTTGCATATATGGAAATAATGCATCATGTATCGAAGAAATGAACATAAGATACATAAAGGGTGATAACACAAAACATATTCTGCTTAAGTCTTATACAATCAGCAATAAGAAAACTCTCATCGAGATTCAATTGAATGAAGTAAGATGTTAGGAGAACATGACACATTTTACCAAATCATTACCTAAAACCATATATTGGGAAACATGTAGAAAAATAAGTGCAAATGTTTTTCAAACTCCCTTGATTAATGCACGAATCAGGGGGAGTAGTAGACAAAAGGGGAAGTCTACTATATTTGTGATATTGGTATGTTGTGCTCTTTCCTACAACTAAGGTTTTATTTTTCCCATTAGGTTTTGTTCCTTGGTGTAAGGTTTTAGTGAAGCAAATGTTTATATACCATCATGTTTTCCTAACTCTCATGATTAATGTACGAATCTAAGAGAAAACTAGGTTGAAGGAAAAGTCTATATATTGCAAAGAAACTGGTGTGTTGTACTATTTCCTTCGTCCTGTTTTTATCCCACTGGGTTTTCATTTTGGCGTAAGGTTTTAACGAGGCAACAATTGTGCACCATCACTCATTTGACTCGGCACAAGGGGGAGTGTTGAAGGATTATGTGCCATCATCAAAAGAAAGTGATTGACAGAATATTTCCTAGTATTAGAATTTACCATAATGAATGTTTCATTTTCTTTGTAAACTCCTCTCTGTTTAAAGGACTTATGATTAATGAGAATTACATATTTCATTGTGTTTCTATTCTATTGTTATTCTGTTTCGTTTTTCCTTTAATATAATTATAATTATATGTTTTTGAGAAATTATTAAGTTGTGATGAGAGATGGGGTCCAAGAGGGTGTGTATTTTCAAGGGTAAAGGACTATTTTGGAATAAAGCTAAAGTACATGCACCAAAATTTTCTTCATTTCTTTTTCCCTTTTAGATAATGTCTACTCTACCCCTTTAATAAAAATCCTTTTTCATTATGACACATATTTTTTGCATTAAATTAATTTGGTGAGGCAATAGAAATGAAACTCATTAATTTGATATAATATAACAAACAATAAAACCTTTATCAACAAATTAGGGGATTGAAAGTCATTCACATTTTTTATTTCTTTCTCTAGAATAAATTAAGAGCCTTCTATCTAATATTTTCCCCAAACCTAAGTTTATTAAGAAAATTTTCCTTTAAATTTCAACTAAAAGATTATTTAATTTGTGTGTTAACTTATACATAAATTGATTGATGGAGGGTGATAGTTGCAATTATCAATTAGTTGAGGGGGTAAACAAAGCAAGTACCAGGTCTTGAAGTAGAATTATTGGGGTTTCCTTTGACTTTATCAAGGCTTTGATGATTTCAAAAAGTTGTTCCACTTTCAAGTCCTTAACGTGAAAGTTACAAACAAAAACATATCCAAATTTCATAAATAAATCGAATAGTTAATAACACGTTTAATTTACACATTTTAAATTGAGGGCAAAATCGTTGCTTCAAATAATTTAGATTTCCGACCAAGAATCAAATATGGGCTCGTAATTTTCTTTTGTATGAGTTGTAAAGAAACTCAAGAATATCGAATATTTTGAGACTTGTAGACTTCACCCACCCCTATTCGATTTAATCATTTATTATCTTTTTTTTTTTTTTTTTTGTGATTTCATTTCCAACAAATAACTATCTCATTTACTTGGCATGCAAGTTCTTTTTGAAAATTGTATCATATACATGTATTCATATGTATATATAAACAGCCAAGGACAGATCTATTTGAAAAGGAGCAGAGTGGTTACTCTCTTGCAAGTGCAAAAGAATTTACAGTTCTTAACAATGTTATCACTATGATTTATTTTATCAACATCATTAAAATAAAACTGAGAAACTATAATATCATATCAAAACTTTGAGTTTTAATGACTAATAATGGTATAATATAAAATTCCTAAATGTGAATCATTGAAGTTGAAACTAATTTATATTTTATAATTGATCTTCATTTACTTTATATAAATCAATAATTCTTTTGCCCTACTATTCACATATGTATGCTTGTACAAATGAAAGATGTAATTGGTAAAGTTCTATTATCCCTATTTATTTGATTCTTGTTGTCCCTGGTTCTTCTCTATCTATAGAAAAACCCTTATTTACAAAAATCTTCTTAATATATACTGATAGACTAATCCACATATAAACTTCATCCATACAGAAGTTAATAAAAAACCAAGTAAACATTCTATTTGAAGTGTAAATATTTAACTATATATATATATATTGAATTTTTATTTAAATATGAGGAAAATAAAACACCATGTCATCAAATTTTGTCAGAACTCTCAAATATACTAGAAATCTAAAACAAACATTAAAATGAATCATCCAACTTTTTGATACAAGATATGGGGTAATTATGTAGAATACCAAAAAAATTCAATAAACATGATGCAAAAATTCGTGTCAGTGTCATCATATTCAAAGTATAAATAGAGATCTAACTTCATTATAATTGTATATTCTGAAAATATTTCAAAATATTGTGGAAACTAGAGAGTATTTGACACTCTAAGAGTTTTTATATATCTCTTGGGTAATTTGTAAACCAACTTTATGTAATTATTGTGTTCCGTATCAAGACGAAATATCGTGTCAGGGCCGTGCAACAGGGTGTTCCAAGCGATGCCGCCGCACAGGGCCTCCGTTCGTCGGGGCCTCCGATTTTTAATCTTTTTTATATATATAATAATTAGAATATAAGAAACAAAAGCGAAAAAACTATACAAGTTGCCTTGTAGCCTAACTGGTAAGTGCATGCTACTCTTTAGTGTAAGTCTTGGATTCAAATTCAACAATGCATGTTTTAGTTTTCAAATTTTTAATTAAAGAAAACACAACTTAATCATATAAAAAGTTTGTGATTTTTATAATAATTAAACTATATGAATATTTTTAATGATTCGTCTAATTTTTTTTTATTTGTCGATAAAAAACATCAAGTTTCCTAATTGTTTGTGTTCTTCTCGAAATATGTATATTGTAGTGTTAGTTTATTATTGAAGAATGAATAACTTTTTATGTTCACTACTGATAAACTGTACATTATACTTATTATGAGATTGTTTTTAATTTTCTTACTAATTAATTTTAATTTATTCTTATCAACAAATTAGTCAAATAAGAATTGCGATCATTAATTTTAAGATATAAAGATTAGTTTGATTTCTATTTGAATCTTGTTTATGATTATTTGTACTTCAACATATATTTTAATATAAGCAAAATTATTTTTGAATTAAATAATAAATTTTAATAAATAATATAACTAGAAAAATATAAAATCACATTTAGATTTTTGCACAGGGCCTCCCAAATGCCAGGAACGGCCCTAGTTAAGGTGAGAAGATAAGTAGGGATCTGGATCCTTGAATTGATCATTTTAAATCTCAAACTCACCCTATGAATCACACTTGATACAAGAATTGATTTGGTGCAAACCAAGTATCGTCACATATATACAACATTCTTCTAAGGCTCTCGGATACTTTGATAAAATGAAGGGTACAGAACGGTGCAAACCAAGTATCGCGACATACAACATTCTTCTCAGAGCATTTGCTCAAGCACGAAACGTTGTAGAATCTTTGTTTAAAGATTTGGATTGCCACCCCTGATATTTTCACATTCAACGGTGTGATGGATGCTTATGGTAAGAATGGGATGATAGGTGAAATGGAAAGAGTACTTTTCCGTATGAAGAGTAAGCAGATAAAACCAGATATCATTAGCTATAATAATTTGTTTGTTCATTGATTCATATGGAAGAAAGCAAGAGTTTGAAAAGATGGAACAAGTGTTTAAGAGCTTGTTGCGGTCAAAAGAGAGACCTACGGTTTCTACTTTTAATTCAAGGATAAAAGCACGGCTTAGAGAGAAAGCAGATTTGGTTTTTCAGAAGATAACGGATATGGATATGCACCAAACTTCATCACGTATGAATGCATGATCATGATGTATGGATGTTGTGATTGTGTTTCAAGGGCAAGGGAGATATATGATAAGATGATCATATATAGAGTCAGAAAAGATGGTAAAGGTATCAACTTTAAATGTCATGCTCAATGTCTACTACTTGAATGGCTTACCAATGGAAGCAGATAGGCTGTTTGAGACTTCTTGTAATAGTGAGATGTTTCATGTAGATTCTTCAACATATAAACTTCTGTATAAATCCTACACAAAAGCAAACATGAAGGAGCTGTTACAGAAACTGATGAAGTATATGGACCGAGATGGCATTGTCCCCAATAAAAGGTTCTTTCTAGATGCGTTAGGAGCACTCGGATCATCTGATCAAGATTCTGTTCCTACCAAAGTTGATTTGAGAATACCAGCTGATATTAGCAAGGCATAGGTGGAAGAATTTGAGTACTTTGTAGGTATTGTGGAACAGATTCAGCATCAATCAGACAGTTGTATCTGAAAGTTGTGTGGTGTTTCAGTTAGATGTTTGCAACTGGTGATCAAGCTATCTGGATCTGGACATGATACTAAGTTATTATGCTTTAAGGCTAGGATAACCGTCATATCGTGTAGCAAAGACTCAGATAGTACATTTCCAGATTAGAGTTGTTCTTATTTTCCATGTACTTATCCTTGTTTGATCATATTCAATTATTCTTCGTTCTCTATTGTGTGCATGCTACTTTTGAAATGAATGGGAGCAGCTAATAATTCAATTTAAGGCAATTTGGATAAAAAATGTAACAAACTTTGTTTTACCTATTTAGTGTAACAATGAATTTTTCTTCTCTCAAATACCATAACAAACCTTCAATTATTCATATTTCATACTCATTTTACCTAATAAAATTGGTTCATTTTAATGTGACGCTTCTTTTACGTAATTAATAGTTACAACATAATAAAATCGACATTTATATCACCATGCAAGATGTGTATATTGAACATCTGTTGCATAAAAAATTAAAAAAAAATCCATCCTTACACCAAGGCATTCACCATCTGCAGAAGAAAAAAAACCGTATACTTTTACTGCAAGACAATGAAAACAAGCAACTACTCAAGCAAGTATCCTGAAATAGAAATAGAACTGGAGAAGTAACTGTAGAAAAACAACTAGATGCAAAGCTATACTGCATAGAAATAGAACTGGAGAAGTAGATTTAAACAGTTCCCTCTTCCAGAAATCAGTCATTTGTAGGGAACAGCTCATTCTTCCTCTATCTCTGCAGATGAAATCATCAAATGAAATGAAATTAATCAAATGATGATCGATTTAACTGAGAAGTTTGCTTCAAAAGACGAACCAATTATCATTTTGCAGGAATAAGAAACAATCCAGCATAGTTGGTAAGTTGAAATTATGACCATGTCCTATAAATGATAATTTTGTACAGGAAGAAAATGACAATCTTTAAAATAGCTTTACCATGTATGGCGTCCATGTTGTTTTCTTTGAAAACACCAAGCGGTGAACCATGAACCGACAGAAGCATCTCACCCTGTTTCGGAAGCCTTAAAGTTTTAGGTGTCATTCCAACAGACAACCTCTGGCTAGTCACCTGCAATTCCAAATATCAAACAGCTGAGAACCAAAGACACATGACCCAGAGCTTCACTATACAAATTTCTTTTTTGCAGTAGCAAGAAGGCCACCAAGATATAGCTTGTAGATCAAAGAAATATAACAGAAGAACTTTGTAGTTCTATTGGCAATTAATGATCTGCTTTTGGGTCTTGTTCACATTGTTCGATTAAAAAAATGAAATATGCAGCTTTCCCAATGTCTACTGTTGAACAGTAGAAGTCTCGTGTAACAGGGACACACAAAAATGATCTGGATCAACATACCCCAGGAGTTTGCAGAGAATCTTCTATGCCAAGAATATGAGTGTCAGATGGCTCCCCTAGAACCTAAAACATGAGACAAATAACAGAACACCCACTAATTCAGTGTGTTAAAACAAATAAACGAATTAATGAAGAAACCCATATCAAAATGCATAAGAACATACAAAATCCTTGATCTGAAGATTTTCAGCACCAATGAAGCTTGTTTTCTCTGCCACCAAGCGAGAACTTAAAGATAAATGAAAGCAGTGATCAACTGGTGTAGGTGTTTTGCATCAAATGAATACTCAAACCCTTATTGCATAACATACCAGTTCTACTTGAAAACTCAAAGCCACCAATAGATGGCATTGCAGTAGAGCAGTCAGGATAAGCCATAGACATATGTTGTAGAAATGAAGAGATAGTGTTTCCTCCATCAGCAGTGTTCATGGATAAGTCACCATCCTTATCTTTCCGTTTAACTACAATCCGTCCATCTTTCTCAGCTCTTGACACAGTTAGGTTTGGAAGATTTTTCTCAAAAAATTGAAGCACTGGAGTCTGTAGCTGTTCCTTGCTCATATTGGATTTTAGCAAGTGCAGAGCAGTTAGTAGTCTTTCAATCTCCATATCACGAATGGCCCGGATTGCAGCACTCTGGCGTTCAACTGAATCATCAAGTAAGAGAACGTATGCAGCATGTTTAGTTTCCTCTTAGGAAAGAGTACTATAATAGATCATCAACAAACTAGTTGCAAGTCATAACTGACTCTTTTCTTGGAAGTAGTTTCCAGTGATTGAGCTGCCATGGATCAACAACTGAACATGGAAGAATGGATAGGCATTATTGGAATACCAAGGTTAGAGGCCTTAAAACTACTGCTCTACAAGTAGCACCTACTTATAACTTTTGAATTCATAACCTCTAGATGAGTCATGTTTCTATACAACAAAAGGTCATTGAGAAAGACGTGCTGGTGCTGCTAACAAGAAATAGACCATCAAGTGAATGGTACATGATCTACAAGAATTTAAACCATAAGTTGAAGTCAACAACGAAAATCCCTATATACAAATTTGACATGAATAGTGTCGATGTAGTAGTTAATACCAAAATAGCTACCATAAAGGGTCTTTAAAATTCTACAAACTGCTGTCTTCATTGATTCCAGAAGGCAAATAACTACATATCAAGTTCCAATTGTTAAAAGATTTCAATTTTTTTCACTCAAAGAAGTCAAAATATGATATCTGGTTTTTCGAACGGCCTCAGATACTCACTAATTGAAGTGTCTGATAGAGCGAAACTGTAGGTAGATTCAACAAAAAAACAGTACTGTTGGTTGGAAATACTGGAACTTACTCATGAAAGACCTACAAATTATAAAAGGAATTTTTAATCGGACCACCAGATCATTACCAATCAAGTACACATTTATGTTCTTGCTACATTACCATAACTCAGAACTACATTAGTTTAGAAAAATACAACAAAAGCAGATACCTTCATGGTCAATGAATGTATTTTCTATCGGAGCTCCATTTGTAGCAACATCACACCGAGTATCATCCACATGAGATGAATTAGACTGCTTGGTAACCCTTTTCGCCTTCCGTTTAGGCATCAGATATGCATAAAAGTTGCTCACTACACAAGTTTCGTAACGCAATTATACCTCAATGCCCTCTATGCTAGAATAAATCGCGGTAGCAAATATATGGAGCAAGAAGAAATAAGGATATTAGTTAGAGAAAATAGATTGATATATCATAGTAACCAACCTGCAAACAAGAAAGATAAGCTTACAAAATACTACAACTCATAAAAAGATAAACAGGTTTATAAACAGATCAAATGATCAACCTATTTTTTCCCTAAATTGAACAGAAACCGAAGATACCCAGATCCAATTTTGCCTATTTATAGTAAATTACACGTAATCTCTGCTGTTAATATCGCGATATATCAGCGACGATATATCGTGTATCGCTCCTATACAAAATATTGGTGTTAAAATATCGCTCTTTATATCACCAACCGATATATCGGCGATATTGACCGATATATCGCCGATATTTTGACCAAAATATCGGCCGATAATACCGATATTTTTGTGATCCTGTTTTGGGCCTATTTTTTTGTAATTCTATTACCGGTGGGCTGGTTTTTTTTTGTAATATTTTTTTGTTAGTTATATGGGCCTTTTTTTTTTTTGGTGAGAAATCTAACTATCTAAGTTAGGTTTTTCCATATACGACTTCTTCTTCTTATTTCTTTCATCATCGACTTCCTTCAATAGACAAGTAGACTTCTAAGAAATATTATATGAACCGATATTTCCGATATACCTGACCGATACACCACCGATATCCGATATTAACAGCATAGCACGTAATTAGATAAGCTACTTATCCAAGATTTCAACAGTTAGATATGGTCAAATAGGTTCCTGATTTAACGGGTTTAGAAACTTTCTTCAAACCCATCTTGATACAATAAAATTGTCCTTCGTTTTGTACGATTTTGAATTCTATACTTCAAATTTACCCAGAAAAGAATTCAGATCAAATTTAGGCTAAACAGAAGAATCTAACATCTGAGTTGTCAACAAATAAGAAAGAACATATAAAAACAATCAATCACTATTCACTATGATAATAATTGATGAAAAGGGGAGTGTTTAAAAGACCTGATAGCGACATTGAAGATAATCGAGATTGAAGAAGTGATGCAAATGGACAAATAACCTCCATAAAATCAAATGGTCAAATCTGAGTGGTTTCTTTCTGAACCGGGTTTTGAATCGGATTGGATTTAGAGAAGGAAGCAGAGTGGGAATTGGTCTTCAATCACACTCTGTAGCATACAGTTGAATATGGCCACAAAGTATCTCAAAATTGGTTAGAGATTCGATTTTCATAATTATTTGGATAATGGATAAAATTTTGGATAGTCTTTGATTGCAACATGGACGTGAAAGCCTTCATGTGCTGCCACCAGCCCATTGGGGTCTCTCTCTAATAATGAGTTTCTCCTGGAATCTTTCATTTCTTTTTTCGGAATTGTTTATAATTGGCAAAATCTGATTTCTATGTACAGTCACCATGTAAATCTCAATCAAAATTACAAGTAAAAAGTCAGCATCTCCAACAGCATTGCTAACAGGGCCGGTCCTGAGATTTCGAATGCCCATGGCAGAAAGGCAAAAAAATGCCCCCT